>BTPG01000008.1:107698358-108298358 GCA_036245525.1 Semisulcospira habei
TGGACAAGGCAGGACTCAACAGACAGGACTGGTCGGCCACGTAGAATGACTGTCACTTGTGCATGTCGTACATGGATGGTATAATTCATTGCAGCGGCTAAACAGATCAGGCTGAGTGGTGAGCCAGTGTTGGAACCACCTCACCTCACAGTCAGATACTGCAAAGGATTGTCGCCGAGGTCCACGTTTGTCAGACTGACGCTGACATGTGGCTGGGCTAAAGGCGGTTTCTCTGACAAAGGAAATCCGATTAGAAGACAGATCCATGGAGCCATACTAGGCGTTCTAACCTATCGAAGACACCGTCCGGTATATCCGTCAGCTTGTTTGAATCCAGCCAAAGAGCAGCTAAATTAGGCAGGTTTGTGAACATCTCGGCACTTATGTCGCCCATGCTAGTGGACAATAACACCAGCGTGATAACATGGTCGTTGTTGAACATGCGCTGTACTTTCTGATCGCTGACGCTGCTGAAGTCATTCCCAAACAAGCGAATCGACTGGCGACTAGGACACCCGGCAAAACAGTCTGGGTTAATGGAATCTTGAGAAAAGTCAACTCCTCTATTGACTACGGTGAGCTGTTCCAAAACTGTGTTACCAAATGCGTACTTTTCCATGGTAAGTGCAACAGGCAACGCGATCTGATGCGGAAGCACAATGTTCTTTAATAGGAGAAGCACATCTTCACCAAACATATTTGTCGGAATGATGTATATAAAACACACATTACAGTCAAATGTTTCCAGGCGTGGTAAACACATCGGTGTTAACCCATTCAGCCCTGACGCACTACAGCAGGAGATGGGTAAACCATGATAATTCAAGGGTAGTGCCAGATTAGCTTGGCGCCTGTTGGCGCCAAGCTAATCTGGCACTACCCTTGAATTATCATGGTCGATCCATCTCCCGCAACAGGTGTATAGTCGTTAGATGACGCCTACAAAATTTGGGAAATATGGCCGCCGGGCGGAATGAGTTAATGGAAAATCGACCATTGAATTCATTGACATATCCAGCATCATAAGCAAAGACAACGCTCTGAACATCTCCCATAGGCATAGATCCTTATGAGCCCGAGAATGCACATGAGGATCTATGCCTATTGAAGATGCCCGGAGCGTTGTCAGTCTAAGCTTATAATAAAAGCTGGCTATCCGCCATGACTTTGCTCTCGTTCGTTGTTGGGAGTCGTTCTTTGTAAAGGAAACCTCACTATTTTCTAAACAGACAGCTACACGCATTTCTAACACATGAGCAACACGCGTTTGCCTGGTCATCCGGAGAACTACCTTGCACAGCTTTGTCCTAAAAGTGCAACTACAGATGTAGTACAATGTGTCCTAGTACACGACAAAAAGTTATCGGGCCGACGTCAGTCCAATGCCTTTTGCCTACTGGGAGAACACCGCTCACGGCTAGGTTGTGGAAACAAAAGCGGCGGGTGAAGACAGAAGTCCTGACACACTTCCTAATCCCCACTCTGACATGACTGTTGTACATTGTGAAGGCAAAATATATCATGTCCATTTTTGTGAAAAGCGAGACTGATGTTCACTGTTATACATTGTAATATCGCGTTTCCACACACAAAACTTGGACATAGTGCCTTTGCTTCTAATTCACTACATCAGGGCAGACTGCTTGTTAACCCAGTTAGCCCCGACACGCTACAACAGGAGACGGATCGACCATGATAATTCAAGGGTAGTGCCAGATTAGCTTGGCGCCTGACGGCGCCAAGCTAATCTGGCACTACCCTTTGAATTATCATGGTCGATCCATCTCCTCGAACTGGTACATAGGCGTTAGGTGACACCTAACAAATTTGGGAAATGTGACATCGCAGTTGCTCCATTCAGGGAAGAGAATATTCGTATTTTGTAATAATAATAATAATACCGATATTATATAGGCGCTTTTTCTCAATTTTTGGGCGAATCGACTCAAAGCGCCGCGAACTGAAACCCAGCACGCACACTTACGTAACAGACACGATTTTAAGCCATTTAAGACATACACAGTACGAGACAGATGAAGAGCCAGTTCAGCTACTGAAGTTACAGAGATTTTTGATCGCTTGTATTTGAAATTTGTAAAGTGGCCTGAAACCGGTACCAAAGTGTGGGGGGTAGGGGGGTGGGTGGGGGGTGGAAGAACCGGAGTACCCGGAGAAAGAATCCCCGACGGTCCGCCCGAATTAACGGTGACACTTACCAGAGGAGAAAAGTCCGACGCCGGAACCCGTTTTCGAACCTCGCACCTTTGGCATTGGTGGCAGGCGCCTTAACCACTGCGCCACTGACCGCCCCGCCTGTGTGGACAACAATATACTTGCTTTGCTCTAATGATGAGCCTTGTGCACAAATGCACACTACCACAAGGAATACCGAGCAGGTTAAAACAAAAATAAGGTGAACTTTGTTTGGTTGAAAATAAGCAATAAAGCGGTCCTCAAAGAGAATAAATGCGCTCAGCAATGGAGAAACTTCGTAAGGTCAGCTATCAAAACCTGTGCGTGTTCACCTACCGTAGCGGTGGCAGACCAAAAACCAGAGGACTCGACGTCAACACAACACTAGAGAGGGACTTTTTTTGTCTTTTAACACAACAAAATTAATTAGCAGAAAGATGGGTGTGGTTTTTTGTTTTGTTTGTTTGTTTTTTTGTTTTTTTTTGGGGGGGTGTTGTTGTTTTTTGTTTGTTTGTTTTAATCAGAGCAGTCGTTCGACCACAATAATGTATTGGGGAAAAAATTGTGTCGTCACAAATTTCTCAGCACTAAGATCATAGCACAGAACAGAAAACTAACGACATCGCAAACACTTGCAATACGCTTTTGTGGATGATCCAGTGCTCCGGTTTCAATTTCTTTCTGCAAGCTCATTCCGTCGCGTTAGCCGATAAATAATTCTTTATGTTGTGCTGGCTTCGGGTGCCCTTTAACCTCGCCTGATTGATGAACAAAGAAGTAAATGAAGCCGACTCTTACCGGCAAGACACATTACTGGACTGTTGTATAAAAACACACGTGTTTTATGAACGCAAACAGCCAAGAATAATGGGCCCAACGAAAAGTAGGTATGTGATACGCAAAAGGAAATTGGGCCAAAGTCAGCCGTAGGTGGCCTGCGCACTACCATGCGCGGGGGCAACTGCGGCCGACTTCGGCCCAATAGCCGTTTGGGCACGTGTCAGTGGCGTGTGACCCCAGTTTAGTACAACTTTCATTCTTGCGTCACAAGAATTATGCTCGTTCTTCTGCATTCTTCGCATACACGACATAAACAGTACCAAACAACAACAACATTAATAAGAAAAATAAGAAGTAGTTGATCTGCAGGCCCGTCATACAAATGACGTGCATAATTCGTATAGTAACGAACTGAGATCGGTGCACATAGGCGCCAAGCTATTCTGGCATCACCCTTGAACAATCATGGTGGATCCTTATCTCCTGTGCTGTGTCTGGGGTAGAGTTAAGCGCGTTTCTTTCTCTGTTTGGACTTTCTTTGCATTATACACTCTTGGCAGTCACCTTTTGGGTCTGAATTTCGCATGTGTAAAAGGCGGCTGTCTGTTTCTGCTTAAAATACGTGATAGATAGTTTTGTTTCGCCTTTAAAGCTGAGAAACAGTAAAAAAAATGTCCGCCCCGCACGTGTTTTAAAAAAACTTTACGTGGAGAAAAGGAGGGGTAGGTGTGTGTGTGTGTGTAGGATAGGGGTGGGGGAGGAGGCTGGAAGCGGATCTTTGTAGACATGGTCTAGAGCCGTAAGGTCCCAAATCACAGACCAGCACCCATTTAGTAAGCACGGGACGCTAGTCTCCTTGAAAATTTCACTGCCATTTTTGTCTATGTATTTTTTTCCTCGGTCTTTTATCTATCTATCTATCTATCTATCTATCTATCTATCTATCTATCTATCTATCTATCTATCTATCTATCTATCTATCTATCTATCTATCTATCTATCTATCTATCTATCTATCTATCTATCTATCTATCTATCTATCTATCTATCTACCTACCTACCTACCTACCTACCTACCTACCTACCTATCTATCTATCTATCTATCTATCTATCTATCTATCTCCCGTAGTCTTGCCGACCGTTTGGGCAACACTGATGACTTGGCAACCAGCTCCCTCCATTCCTCTCTGTTCTCTGTCATTCTTAGCGTATCCTCCAGCCTCAGTCCTGTCCACTCTGAGATATTGTCCTCCCATCTTTTCCTCTGTCTTCCTCTCCTTCGTCCTCCTTGCACAGTGCCTTGCAGGATTGTCAGTTTGGCAAGCCCTGCTGAACGCGTGACATGCCCATACCACTTCAGTTTGCGTTTTTTCACAATGGCTAATATGTCTTCATAGGGCCCGATGGCTTGCCTGATTCTGCTTCCCACTTCCTCGTTCGTGATGTGATCTCTGTATGAAATGCCAAGCAGCCTTCGAAAACATCATTCTCATTTCAGTGGCTTGTATCCTCCTTTCAAGGTCTGCTGTGATGGTCCATGACTCGCAGACATACAAGAAAACTGAGATGACTAAGGAGCGCATCAGTCTGATCTTGGAGCAGAGCATGATGTTTCTGTCCTTCCATATGGTCTTCAATCTTGTCAGTGCTGTTGTTGTCTGCGCAATCCTGGACAGTATTTCTGGTTTTGATCCCTCATATGTCACAATGGCTCATAAGTATTTGAATTTATTAACTGTTTCTAGTTTTTGGCTTCCAATCATGACGTCAGTGTCAATGCCACTGGTACTATTTGTCCTCAGTTTGGTCTTCTCTGCACTGATTTCCATCCCATACGCAATGGCTGTACTGTCCAGCTTTTCTACCAGCTGAGCTAGCTCCTTCTCTGTTCCTGCAAGGCCATCAATGTCGTCCGCAAAGCGCAAGTTCGTGATTGTTCTGCCTCCAATACTGACAGTTCCTTCATGATCTTTCAAAGCGTCTGTCATGATTCTTTCCAGGAAGATGTTGAAAAGAGTAGGTGAGAGCAAGCAGCCTTGTCTGACTTCTCTACATCTGCCAACAACTCAATGAAGCCCTTAACTGCCAATGGGCGCATATTATGTTTCTGAAATCAGTCGTAGATAAATAAGCCCAAAAAAAACCAGCCGCCCAAGGAACACGGATACAAAGTGTAGGCAACAGGCATAGATCCCCATGAACATACCCGACTGCGGGGGCTCATGAGGTTCTATGTCTCTTGCAGCTAGATTGTGTGTTTTTTTCTTGTTATGCTCAGTCCTTGTTCTTCTTTCGGTGTCGAGTCGGGCTCAGACGAGCGTAAGAGATCCTGTGGCGACGCATTCCGAAGTGCCGTTAAAAACTGGTTAAAACTATTTACAGAGGTCTGTAAAACGTATTGTCAGGCAGTGAAGTGGTTAATGTCTGCCAGAACGTCCTGTGGACATACTCCGGGATCCAATTTATTTGACTGAGGGGTCTTGTGATATTTCTTTACTTTCAAATACACAGCCTCCTTTGTCTACAGCTTCGGGACTATCTGTAAAATATACTATAGCATCCGCGGCACGCGTCTCTTGTTAACCTACTTGCTGTATAATTATTAATCCCGGCGACGTGACACACTCGGTCCGACGCTCGCTAATTTAGCGCAATATCGCGATAATGAACCCAGAATACGTTTCCATTATATACTGCCGGCCAAACCAGCGTGATTCTTTCCGCGAGATCAGTGATACAATGGGATGAAATTGCAGTAGACATAAGGATGAGCATGTCCAAATTCTGTGGAGACAAGGCTGTCAGCCTGTCAGGCGCACTTGTTGTCCCCCTCGATTCGCTACCGGTGACCAGCGGTAGCGAATCGAGGGAGACAACCCGTTTTGAGATGTCAGCAGAACAGTCTCAACCATATTTTTCCCATCTGCAAGAAGCATAGATCCTCAGGAGCCTTAATTCGTGGCAGCAGTCTTCAGAACCTGTGTGTTGATGGTCGTGAATGTGTGGACATTCCGATACTGAGCAGCTGAAGACCCACTGTCTTTTATAACCAGAAACAGACAGCCCAGTGCGCAAAGGTCATCGGGCCGACGTCGGCCGCCGTTTGCCCGGGTACAACCGTGCGCGGGCCAACGTCGACCCCATGGCCTTTTGCGCATTGGAAGACACCTTTTTATGTTTACGCCCTTCATCTTTTCTCTTTTTTTTTTTCTTTTTTTTCTTTTTAATCCTTTTCAAACACTTCCTAAAGCGCTTAGAGCAGACATGTTATGGCTGGATACAAGCACTATATAATGAACATCGTCATCACGGTGGTGGGGGGGTGGGTGGGTGGGAGGGGGGAAGGACGGTAGCGAGATTAGGGGTCATTCACGCATGGTCACGTACTCCATGTTTGATTATAGGTACACACTCTGTCTCTCTCTCTCTCTCTCTCTCTCTCTCTCTCTCTCTCTCTCTCTCTCTCTCTCTCTCTCTCTCTCTCTCTCTCTCTCTCTCTCTCTCTCTCTCTCTCTCTCTCTCTCTCTCTCTCTCTGGAATTCCATCCCTGCACATTTGAAAACTATTACCTCAACAGGAAGTTTTAAAACAAAACTTTTTGATTACCTGATGAGTCAGACTTAGTACGTTTCTCAGGTACTGTAATATTTCCTGTACCTCACGTATTTCATACAGATGGTTTTTATATGTGTGTGCGCGTGTGTGTGTGTGCTCGTGTTTGTTTGTGCGTGTGGATGTATGTGTGAGCGGCGCGCGTGCGTGCGTCTGTGCATGTGTGTGTGATGAGTATTATTATTTTTTCTGTATAAAATGATGCTATTGGGTTTTGTATGTACATATATATTTTATAGTTTCCCTTCTTTTTTATCCTGTAGATGTTAGCAACGGCAAGTTTGTAAAATGACGATTTGTTTTCTGTCAAAACTTTTTACCGTTGAAAAATAAAGTTTCATCATCATCATCATCTCTCTCTCTCTCTCTCTCTCTGTGTGTGTGTGTGTGTGTGTGTGTGTGTGTGTGTGTGTGTGTGTGTGTGTGTGTGTGTGTGTGTGTGTGTGTGTGTGTGAGAGAGAGAGAGAGAGAGAGAGAGAGAGAGAGAGAGAGAGAGAGAGAGAGAGAGAGAGCGGGGGGGGGGGGGGGAGCAGTGCGGTTAGAGTCATTTGAAGTCACGTGCTAGATGTTTGATTGGAGTTACACTGTGTCCAGAATCATTTAGCAGCCCACAAAAATGACGTATGAAGTGTTTCTTTGTCACTGCCAAAGTGTTGAGTATGACGAACGGCAAAAAGAAAGCGACAAAGCAACGAAATTTTGAATTTTAGTTGACAACACAAAACTGCATGTCAATGTGGACTCAGAGTACAGCTGACTACATTCCTCCAGAGAACATCCATGTCTCTTTCACAAGGTATCAGTTGTTTGATTCTAGAACATCTCGTTTACACACAGACATTCTGGGAGTAAACGAGACCTCGTGAAAGTGGCAAGTATGTGCGTAACGAGACATTGCGGTAGTAAACGAGAACGTCACTGAAAAAGACATGACACTTCTTGACCTTGGAGGATAATGTCAACTCTTTCGAACATTTTGTAAAACTGGAAAGGCGTTTTTTGACTAATACACAATGGTTAAAGGAGATGGTTAGACCGTGATAGTTTAAGGGTAGCGCCAGATTAGCTTGGCGCCTTTTGGGCGCCAAGCTAATCTGGTGCTCCCCTTAAAATAGCATTGTTATTCTATCTTCCGCTGTAGCTTGTCATGAATGAGTTAGCGTGCTGTACTTGTTTTCAAATTCAAAAATATTGTCCTGTACAGTCAAAACGTCAAGGCGACCACAGGTGTATGAAGACCATTTTTGTCCAATGTGTACTGACAGGAGCATGAACAATGAACAATGAACAATGAACCTTTATTTTCCAACGGTAGAAGTTATTGGTAACAGGACCAGTTTTCAAACTTGCCGTTGCTACATCTACTACATAAATGACATAGACATGTAAACATACACATACCACACACTGACGCATGTATGCACTCGCTCACGCACGCACGCCCGCACATACGCACGCACACGCACGCTCACACACACACAAACACAAACTTGCACACGCACGCACTTAGACACACACGCACACATATACACACACGCTCTCGGACACGCACTCCAGACATACGTACGCGCATAATGCGTACGCACAAAAATATAAAATGAGTAAAAATGCAAAGTAAAGCAATACACAGAAAATCATTAAGTACATTAGAATTCATATAGCCAAGGCAAATATGTATATATGTGCTCGCTCTCTCTCTCTCTCTCTCTCTCTCTCTCTCTCTCTCTCTCTCTCTCTCTCTCTCTCTCTCTCTCTCTCTCTCTCTCTCTCTCTCTCTCTCTCTCTCTCTCTCTCTGTGTGTCACACACACACACACACACACACACACACACACACACACACACACACACACACACACACACACACACACACACACACACACACACACACACACGTGAGCACGCGCCCAAAAATATCGCGTACACACATATGAAGACAAAATCATTATACACAGTACATGCAGTATTCAATGTACTCTTGACACTCAAATATTATGGTCCACTGTATATTATATATAATAAAAAAAATAATTTAAAAAAAATAAAAAAACAACCCCAAACGCTCTCTCTCTCTCTCTCACTCTCGCACACACACACACACACACACACACACACACACACACACACACACACACACACACACACACACACACACACACGCACAGACATTCTCACACACAAACATTCACACACCTGAACACACGCGCAAGTTATCCCTGTACTGTAATGATTAGATTACGTCAGAGATTCTAGGTGTTTGAAGAGGCTGACCCTAAATGAGGTGAGCGTCTTTGCGTTTCTGATTTCTGCAGGAATAGAATTCCAGAATGAACTTCCCGAGAATGACATACTGGTTTTGAATAAATCAATACGCGGCAAGGGTACTTTGAAATGGTGTCCATGTCTGAGAAAAAAGAACTCAAGTACAGTGGACATGATTGCTTGTACAGCTTGTACATCAATACACCTTTATTGAACTGAAAGTGATGGGATAGAGGGAGCATTTTTAGTTTTAAGCTTTTCGTCAGTTGAGAGTTCGGGATCGGGAAATATAAGCTTAGCAGCTCTCCTATGTAGGGAGTTCAGCCTCTTCAAATGTACATCACTAGAACCATCCCACACTGTTGATGCATAGTCTATGTGCGATTTGACATGAACATTGTAGAAAAGAAGACGCGCATCTGTGTCAGTAATTGTTTTCAATTTTGACAACATATACAGGCCGCTGGAAACCCTTTTGCACACATTATTAATATGCAGTTGCCATTTAAGCTGATCATCTATAGTGACCCCCAAGAGGCGGTGGTGTGATACTTGCTCAATTGGGCTGTCGTTTATATACAGACTAAGAGAGAGCGGGCATAGCTGGTGCTTTTGACGTGTGGTTATAACCATACATTCTGTTTTTGACGGATTCAGGGACATGGAGTTGGAATGACACCAGTCGGTGACCTCATGCAGGCTTTCCTGCAGACGCGTGGTAATTGCAGCTACATCTTTGTGAGGAGTATGTAGTGTGCAGTCGTCAGCAAACATGTCACAAGAAATATCACGGCAACTAATATGCAGTGGAAGGTCATTGATAAATATGCAGAACAGCAATGGCCCGAGGACAGAGCCCTGAGGCACTCCGCTTTTGACGAGACCATACGAGGAGTAGGATCCATTTAACAGTACTCTTTGCTTCCTTCCGCTTAAATATGAAGTAAACAATGAGACAGCATGTGTAAGGAAGCCATCTGTCTACGGCGACCACTGCGTGAATGTCCCCTGGGTGGTCACCTTACATGGATTTAACTGTAAATGGAAATTTGTCATTTAAAAGCGTACGCTTCAATAACATAGTCACACAATAAACATGCTAAACCTTGTTTCTCAAATTATCACACACGCATTGACGCGAGTTAAACGTATATGTGTTGGAGGCATCATCTAACGATTATGCACCAGTTGCAGGAAATGGATCGACCATGATAATTCAAGGATAATTTGGCGCCACCCTTGAATTATCATGGTCGACCCCTCTCCTGCTGTAGTACGTCAGGGATGAATGGGTTAAGCAAGTTAATCCCCTAACTAAAAAAAAATTTCAACCGTGAGCGCTGTCCTCCAACATAGTTTAGATGAAGTGTCAACTTGGTGTGAAGAAAATCATATGATTATTAGTATTCCTAAAACGAAAAGTATGTTGGTGACGACACGCCAAAAGCATCAACGTGGTTTGCAACCCCTTGAGCTGTCCCTTCACTCTCAGCCCATAGAGCAAGTGTCAAAACATCGTTTGTTAGGAGTGACAGTTGACGAACAGCTCAGCTGGGAGACTCACATAGAAACTGCCTCTAAAACTATTTCGAAGAATCTCCTTTTATTATCCAAATTAAGTCGGATAGTTGACATTGATGCTCGAAAACTATTCTTTAACGCACACATCAAGACACATTGTAATTATGCTTCCAATATCTGAGACGGCTGTGGAGACATTCATTTGAAAAAAAATCATTCCCTTTACCGGCGAGGTATTAAGCTTATTCTTCCTGGTTCGTCCCTTACTGATGAAAGACTGAAGGCCCTTAATATCCTACCACTTAGTAAACAATTGGAACTTAATAGATGCTTACTTGTGCAAAAAATTCTAAACGGGCGATGCCGCCCCTCCCTATCTCCGTGAGCTGTTTTCCCATACGAATAGAGAGAACACGAGGAACAGCTTACTCCATCTCCCAAACCGAACCGAGAATCGACATCTTCAAATCTAGCATATCATTTTCCGGTGCAAAGTCATGGAATAATTTGCCTTCTCATTTAAAGTCTATTTCAAAGTTATCTATTTTCAGAGCTCGCGTCCATAAATATCTGCTGTCGATGTGAATGTTCTATCTTTCTGCTTAGTATGTTGCTACAGCACAGCAGATTGCTGCAGATTATGTAATAGTTCGACTGTCTGCATTAACATGTCAGGTTCATATTAGTATACATATTGTTTTAATTCTTTTTGTGTTTATTTTTATTATTATTATTATTAATTTTTTTCTGATGGTGGGGGGGGGGGGGGAAATGGGTTCTTTTTACTTATATATGTTTTATCTTTTGCTGTATCGTCTGATGCATTTTTATGTGTAGAGTAGCAGGACAGTTTGGAAGATAGGCATTGCTATGCCTAAAACTTTTTATCCTGAATAAAAACGTTTCATCATAGTGCGTACTTATATAATCGGGGAGTCTGTGAAGAATTTCAAAAATGCACGGTGCAGTACATTTCCTCAATCTTTCTCTCTCTTTTTTTTTTTTTTCCTTTTAAGAGGAAGACATGACATGCCCCCCTTCACTTCAAGCGTCAACTGAAGCGCATGTTGTAAGATTCTGTTCAGCTCGTTGTGCGTGTCGCTAGAGGTTGATCGTCCATAGTAGTTCAAGGGTAGTGCCTGATTAGCTTGGAGCTTGCGCCAAGCTAATCAGACACTGCCCTTGAACTATAACGATAGACCCATCTCTATTTAATGTATAGGTAAGAGGTAGTGCACAGCGCACGATTCTAAGTTGGTTCTGGAGGTTAGAGTTAACCCCCTCACTGTCAGTGGACGAGGATTATATTTATGAAATCTTCGTTTATTCAAGTGAAGAATACTAAAGAACACGGACACAAATTAGTTAGTTAGTTAGTGGGGTTTAACGCCGAGCAGGCGACTAAGGCCACCTCACTGCGGACAGATACAAAGCGGTGTTAGCAAGTGGCATAGATCGTCAAAAGGATGAGGATCTATGTCTCCTGCACTTGGATTCTGTTCACTTTTACTCGGTAGAGAAAAGGTTAAAATATGTCTCTTTTTGAATAAACGAGACCGCCGCCACCCATACGACAGGGCACTGCGGCGGAGACATCCATCAAGGTGACAGTCAAAAAGCCTGACGTAGTTTCGCCACCTAATGTAATGTTTCAACACGATGAGACTGAAGCTGCTTCTTCCTTTATTATTTATAGTCCGCCCGACTGCAGCCACAAACACACACACACACACACACACACACACACACACACACACACACACACACACACACACACATACACACACACACACACCACACCACACACACACACACACACACACACACACACACACACACACACACACACACACACACACACACACACACACACACACACACACACACACACACACACACACACACACACACGAATCAGTTTCTTCACGAGCTCCCAGTGGTCACTACTCGTGTCCACCCACTGTGGGATCAACCAGTACAAGCAAAGGATGAATCCTTGATCTCAGTAAGAAAAATACTTTCTGCTGTAGAAACTCTTCTTACTGAAGCACAATTCGTCATGAGCGTCTGCAGCATCTTCTCGGCCGAATGTCAGCAAGAGACATCATATACTTACGTCTTCAATAGGTGCGGCAGATCCTCTCGAGGCTTGCCAGTTGCAGGGGCACATGATGATCTATGACTCATGTAAGGTAGAGAGGTCTGTGCTGTAGGGTCAGTGTGAAATTCAGTGGTGGTGGTCTTGGACAAGAGCAGCTGCCTGACGGTGTCAAAGGTTATTGTTTGGGAAACGAGATTCAGTGAGATACAATTCAGACAATACAGTTCCGAATCAGTCGGATCCATCAGCAAGAGACATAGATTCTCATGAGCCCCAGCATCTATGCCTCTTGAGGATTAGAATGCTTGGTTTATATCCTCATATTGAGGTAATCACTCGGGTTAAGTTTACAACTGAATTCGTTTTACGACGACAGTCTTGAGAATGATAATGTGAAACGATGACTAAGGTCATGTACCTTGCCATTTTTTCACCGCTTTGCTTTTCGGCCTTTTTAGAGATCCGTGTCAAAGAGTATAGGGCGTAGCCTCTATACACTTTGTCCGTGTTTCTTCACGTCTTGTTCTAAGGTGCAAAGACCCCAAGCCTATATACCTGACATGTATGACGGATACGCAATAAGAGCTAATCCGTCGTCGTTTGTTGTTGTAAGCATCTGTACAAATGTGGATAATAAAGTTGTCTAAATATAAGTCAATGTTAAAGTATGTACAGTTTTTTGTTGTTTGTTTTTAAGATAAAAGTAAGATTCGTTTGCTAAACATTTCAGCATTTCTTAAACATTATAAGATATTTATTTAACTGGTCCACAAATGTGTCCATAATTATGTTTTCTTAATGTTTTAATTTAGTCTTTGTTACCAAAGGTTGAACGATTATTAAACTTTGAATTTAAACGTGTCTGCTTCGCAGCACGTTGAAGAAGAATCTTTGCGTTATAAGCCTGCAGTAAGTTTTACGCTCTCGGGATC
Organism: Semisulcospira habei; assembly: GCA_036245525.1. Lineage (NCBI taxonomy): Eukaryota > Metazoa > Mollusca > Gastropoda > Semisulcospiridae > Semisulcospira > Semisulcospira habei. The sequence goes on from BTPG01000008.1 coordinate 107,711,760, forward strand.
AGTGACCCAGCAGGGCGAGGGGACTGCGTTCGATCACCTCGCCTCATAGGTGGGCACGCCGGCTCAAGACTGTGACACAGTCTGGTGATAATCTGTCCATTCAATGTATGACCTTTACGTGAAACAATAGTACATAATTATGCAGTATGGCCTTCTCTCCTGTGTAAGTTAGTTAGTTAGTAAGTTAGTTAGTTAGTTAGTTCGGGGTTTAATTCATTTTGCCCGAGGTACGAAATACCCACAGTTTGGAGCTATCCTCTGAGGACTGCATTACAATTCAGAATACAGCTCGACCACGATAGTTCAAGGGTGGTGGAAGAATAGCTTGGCGCCAAGCTATTCTGCCATCACCCTTGAACTATCATGGTGGAGCCATATCTTGCTGTGGTGTGTCGCGGGCCGAGTGAGTTAATATCCACGGCACCGGAGTGATAATGGACGGCCCTAACAAACGGGTTATGGCGAACAGGGACAGCTATTGCCTTTGGAGTACGACCTGAACACTGATCAATTCGGCCGCACTGCAACATGTGCCACTTTGATTTACCAGAAGCTTATAACGGGCACGCTATCTGAGCAAGCCCGTCGCTTTGCCTGGCTATGATTGCCCTTGATGAAGGTTGTTTGCAAGATGTCTCCATCGTTATTCCTACCCAGTAAGCAAAGGTTTTGAGGCCGACGTTTGTGCGCGGGACAACTACGACCAACGTCGGCCCGAGTATCTTTTAGATGCTGGATGCATACTGCTGTATGCAATGGCCACCCCTGGTTGTGGAACAAAACTGGTGAGGATTGAGTCAACAATAGGCACAGATCTTCATTTGCCTCCGTAAGCCTGTTGAGGCTTATGCAGATGTGTGCCTCTTGCAGATAGAATGGCCTCGCGCGCCCTTCTGCCGTAGCCTTTCATTGTCTTCAATCCAGACCAAAAAGGTGACTGCCAAGCGTGTGAAATGCAAAGAAGTACCCAACGGAGAAAGAAACACGCTTAGAAAAAACGGTACAACACAATTTATTAATATTTCGGGTAAATACCCTTTGTCAAAATAGACAAACAAACAGAGACATTATTTGCTACTTATCTTCAGATGCAGAAGGAATGTGCCACATTCCTTCTGCATCTGAAGATAAGTAGCAAATAATGTCTCTGTTTGTTTGTCTATTTTGACAAAGGGTATTTACCCGAAATATTAATAAATTGTGTTGTACCGTTTTTTCTAAGCGTGTTTCTTTCTCCGTTGGGTACTTCTTTTCTTTTCATTGTCTTGTTTACCTCTTCACTGTCAGCGGACGCAGATTTTATTTTGGAAATCATTGTCATTTCAACGTCAGAGATTTCCATTCGTTAAAAGAACATGGATTCAAAGGGGTTTCAACAAGAGGCAGAGATCCTCATGAGCCCCCGCAACTGCGGGGGCTCATGAGCATCTATACCTCTTGTAGTTGGATCGTGTTCACTTTTTGTCGGCAGTAAAGGGCTTAAATAGTCGTTTTTTATGCAGAGTGTCACTGGTTATCTCGTCTGGTCATCTGAAAGAAATAAATTTGCTAACCGCTTTTTAATTGGCCGCGGAGATTGCATCGAAATGCAACGCGTCGCCTGATTCGCTCTTGATTCGGCCCTATGTTTATTATTGTGGCTTGTATTGCGCAGTCGCTATCTGCGAGGCCATTTGTGTCTTTCACTCAACAGAGCATGCTACTGCAGTAAATTTGCAATAAAACCCACGTTAATGGATGGCAAAGGTATACATCTTTCTGACTTTGTTCCTTTTAGCGAAGCTGGTTGGTTACATTTACCTTCTGATCGAGACAAAGATGTTTAAACTGGGAAACTGCTCTGTTTTTTTTTTTTTTTTTTTAGCGTCGCATCTTTAAAGTCGTCTTTGCATTAAAAAGAGATTAAACTCTCGTAATTTACTAAGGAATGTTTCAGATGAAAAACTGCTTGTGAGGCTGACTTTGAATACAATTATATCGACTCTTGATCAGTGGTTTGTTCGTTTGAGGTATTATGTTTTTTAAACGTCAGATTTGAGGTGACTCTTCGTTGGCCTCACCTCTGCAATCTCAGGTCTCGATAAAAAATAAAAAAAAAGATATATGTATCGCTTTCATGGTGGCCAAAATAACCAACCCTTCTTCCCAACTCTCCGTGGGCCCAATTGCCCACGTCCACCGGGCTCCTTACTGGAAACAGATGCCTTTGCAGACGCTTCATGTTGCGGACTTTGTCATTGTCCAAAACTATCCCGTCAATTCACCATTACAGCCAACACATTCCATCTGCAAAAGACATAGATCCTAATGAGCCCCATCAGGATGCAGGGGCTCATGAGGATCTATGCCTTTTGCTCCGGTCAGCGTCAACCTGAATGCTGAGTTCCGCAGGTTGAAAAGGTGATGGGTTTTGCGGCTGCTATTGTGACAGTTCATCCCTTGTCCACAACTTGTCCACACGCCCGTGCTTTGTTACCGGACACTGTCCGCAGCCGGCAAAACACGGACCCAGCTAATTCCTGGCTATTATACCTGTTGATGAATTCATTAGCTGCTCAGTCGGCCGCAAGGCTATCGCAGATTGAACTCTGATTGAGGTCCGCCTCCTTTTGAGGACGTCTGGTGTAAGTGAGCAGGCAAGGTATGTGGCAGATCCTGGAGCGACTAGGCTGTCCCCCAAAGTTCCTCAACATGATCGTCCAGCTCCACGAGGACCAGCAAGGCCAGGTCAGACTAAACAGTGACCTCTCAGAACCATTCCCCATTCGCAACGGCGTGAAGCAAGGCTGCGTGCTGGCACCGACCCTCTTCACCATCTTCTTCAGCATGATGTTGAAGCAGGCCACAGTGGACCTCGACGATGACGACGCAGTGTACATCAGGTATCGTCTCGATGGCAGCCTGTTCAACCTCAGACGACTGCAGGCCCACACGAAAACCCTAGACCAACTGATTCGTGAGCTGCTCTTTGCTGATGACGCTGCCCTCGTTGCACACACAGAGAGAGCCTTGCAGCGCATTACGTCCTGCTTCGCAGATGCCGCCCAGCTCTTTGGACTTGAGGTCAGTCTGAAAAAGACAGAGGTCCTTCATCAGCCGGCACCCAAGGAAGAGCATCGCCCTCCCCACATCACCATCGGCGAGTCCGAACTGAAGTCTGTACACCAGTTTATCTACCTTGGCTGCATCATCACGTCAGACGCCAAGCTGGACAAGGAGCTGGACAACAGGCTGGCAAAAGCGAACAGTGCTTTCGGGCGACTATTCAAGCGGGTGTGGCACAATCAACAGCTGAAAAAAGGCACCAAGATCAGCGTGTACAGAGCTGTCGTCCTCACCACCCTGCTGTACGGTTCCGAGTCCTGGGCCCTCTACCGCAGCCAACTACGACTCCTCGAACGCTTTCACCAGCGCTGCCTGCGTACCATCCTCAGCATTCACTGGAGTGACTATGTCACCAACGTCGAGGTCCTTGAACAGGCGGAAACTGTGAGCATCGAGGCTTTGCTGCTGAGGACACAGCTTCGCTGGGCGGGGCACGTCTCCAGGATGGAGGATCATCGCCTACCCAAGATCACTCTGTTCGGCGAGCTCGCCACTGGACACCGAGACAGAGGGGCACCAAAGAAGAGATACAAAGACGGTCTCAAGAAGTCACTTAGTGCCTGCCAAATCGACCACCGCCAATGGTCTTTGCTTGCTGCGGACCGTGACACCTGGCGCTCCACCATTCACAAGGCAGCCGTCTCCTTTGAGGACTCTCGCAGAGCTAACCTTAAAGACAAGCGGCTCAGAAGAAAAAACAGAGCTGTCGTAACTCAGAACCCTGACCAGACCTTCCCCTGCAGCCACTGCGGTCGAACCTGCCTGTCCCGGATTGGCCTCCGCAGCCACGAAAATGCCTGCAGACGACGTGGGCAAGCCCTATAGAATCTTCGTTCGCGAAGTCAAGCCAAGAGAGAGAGAGGTGTAAATGATGATTTGCATTAGAGTTATACAAGGTATTATCATGAGCCCCAGCACGTGCATGGATATCAACATAGTACTTAAATGCCGGAGACGATTTTTAAACATTAATATAAACTGGTCTCTGCAACAGGTTTTATATCTTCACCAGCCCCTGAAATTTGCGAAGGCTCATGAAGATACATGCCTCATGCAGAATGATGGCGTTTTCCATAGAGTGCTGGGTTGTGATTTTGTACCTTACGACTAAAAACTGTAAGGTCCAAATCAAAGACCAGCGCACATAATCTAGAGTTGAAGAAAAAGCAGCACTGAGGGGTAATGGGCAAAGAAATTGGGCGACTGGACAGCTGCCTGTTTGCACACCCACCGACAAACTAGTGTCCAGTGTCTGAAGTCCAACAACGGACTTATTCATCAACAAGAGGCCTAGCTTCTCATGAGCACCCGCAACTTTGCGGGTGCTGATAAAAAGCTATGCCTCGCGCTGGCCCATTAACATCCGTACTGTTCAGTCATAGGTGGTCATTGGACATGCGATCTACCGTGTCTTGGTTAACTCGACTTTGGTCAAGAGGTGTTCCGATACTTGTCCAACAAAGAGGGACAACTGGGCGAACTCGGCAAATAACAAGGGCAGTTGCCGGAGCATGGAGGGGATGATCCGATTCTCATATTACGATTTCGGCATCCAATTGTGGCTTTACAATCAGTCAGCACCTTCCATGTGCAAGAGGCATAGACTGTCATAAGCCGCTGCAAAAGCAGGGGCTTATGAAACTCTATGCCTCTTACCAACGAAAGTTGGCTCCAATCGCAGGCTACTGTTTCGGTGTAAGCGTAAAAGTGTTCACAATACCGGCGTTTTCATGTCAAGATGCAGAGAAGTCTCTATTCATACAATGAGTTAGTTAGTTACTTGGGATTAACGCCGAGCAGGCGACTAAGACCATCTCACGACGGGAAGGGTAATGGCAGCCAGACTAAAAGGAAGGTTCTAAGACAGGATGTAAATAGCCTACATTAAAAACAATTTCTGGCTAAAATAGATTTATACAGTACACGACACACAGAGGTTTATTGGCGGTAGGTCAATACTGAAAATGATCTCCACGGCAGGCTGGGCGTAGCTCGTATACCAAGCGCGTACCAGAGCCCCCCACCCTCCCCTCCCCTTCCCCCTCCCCCCCGTCCGCCCCCCCCCCCCCATCCCCGTCCCCTCCCCGTCCCACTCCCTCCTCTAAAAAAAAATTAAAAAAATAAAAAACCGACAACAAAAACAAACAAACACTCCCTCCCCCCCACCCCTCCCCTCCGAGACTTTGTTAGGCCAGAGTTAGGCGGGGCGTCCTATAACATGCACCATGCCGTCTGTAGAACAAGGATGTTCGTAAGGATCTAGCCATGGATTTTGCTGATGTTTGGCTGATAATATCCCCTATATGCTTGCGTCAGGAATTCACGAGACTCGGGTCCAGTTTCTGGATTCACTTTAGCTGTGCTGCAAACAGACGTGAATTAACCCAGTGTGTCCCAGGTACAAAATCCCAACATTGTGGTGTTTTCCTCCGCGGACTGCATTACAATTAACAAGACAGGTCGACCATGATAGTTCGAGGGAGGTGCCAGAATAGCTTGGCGCCTATGGGCGCCAATCTATCCTGGCTCCACCCTTGAACTATAATGATCAATCTATATCTAGCTGTGGTGTGTCGGGACTGAATGAGTGAATGATCACTGCCGAGAAAAAGCGAACAGAGTACAGCTGCAAGAGACATAGATCCTCATGAGCCCCCGCAGTTGCAAGGGCTCACGAGGATCTATGCCTCTTGCTGAAACCACCTTGTGTCTATGATCTTTGGACGGCTGGGGATCATTGGCGTAGAATTTATGATTTAAATAACACAAATCTGCGTCCTCTGGCAGTGAAGAGGTACATAACGTGCTTATTGCAAGGAGAAAATGCGTCCTACAGATTCTCTCGCATACATTGTCGCTATGTTTTCATTTGTACATCTCGACCAAAAATGAACGTGCACTAGTCAGCGCCAGTATAGTTGATACAGGTCTCTTATACTGCCCAAACTGGCTGTGGGTGTTATTTTGGTCTGGTTGTTTAGCTCCATCATATGTATCCTACGACTATCTAAGACCAAATTATAGCGAGAACCTTCCATTAGCAAAAGGCGCAGAACTGCATGAGCCCCTGCAGAAAGTAGGGGTTCATCAGGATCTATGCCTCTTGCTCCTGTCAACATCCTCTTTACACGGATTTGCCAGTGGTCCACGGGTTGAACAGCCCATGGAGGTTGTAGGCTGCCATTGTGACAGTTCACCTCAGGCTTTGCGTACATGTACAAAAGATTCGTATCTGTGCGCAGAGGATATTTTTTGAGACTATCTCTATGTGACTGTCAAATTTTCGCTGATATATTTGTTTGCTCTGAAAAGAACGCACCCTCAGATAGTGCTGGCTGCCAGTACCGGGACGCTACCATAACAATGCTGCTTTCTCTCTTCCTTCGAAACCTGGATTTACCTTTTTCACACTTCCAGTTAGTATCTTAAACCCCATGACTTCTTCCCTTTCAGGAGTAGAGGTGGAGTTGCACGGGCAAGAAGTTTCGATTTTTATTATCTCTTGCATCTGCATGGCCTCATGAGAACCTATGCCTCTTGCAGACGGAATTATTGTGTAAGGAATGGTTACTTTACACCAGTCACATGTGAGTAAATCTTTTGACACAATAGTGTGCGACACCTTTGAAACTATACTTCCGACTGATAGCGCTGTTTGGGGACATTTTATGGCTCCTTCAGTTTGCCGCTTTTTTTTTTTAAACTCCATTGTGCATGCAGCCACCTGTACTGTGAACAGTACCGGTGGCACGGGTTAAAGGTGGTTTTGGTAGTCGGTGTTTTTTGTTTGTTTAACCCCTCCACTGTCAGTGGAAGTATATTGTGCTTTTTGATATGATTTAGATTAAATTCGTCGTCAACGATCCCCGGCTGTCAAGGGAACTTGAGTACAAAATGGTTTCAGCAAGCAGTATAGATCCTCATGAGCCCCCGCAACTGCCGGAGCGCATGAGGATCTATACCTCTTGCATATGTATAGGATCTATACCTCTTGCAGTTTGCTGGCGTTCACGTTTGCTCGACAGCGAATGGGTTAGGCTGGAGGTTATCAGTGCGACAATAAAGGTTAAGTTTCGGAGTTTAAATGTAACAGCGAGACATCCTGTGACCCAGAAGAATTGCAGTTTTGTGTGTGGCGGAGGGATTAGAAGTTTGCTTTCTCTGATGGAAGATGTTATGGGTTCGCATTATTTGTAAGGTGTTACATTTGAGAGTAGACTTATTTTCTGTGACAAGAAAGAAATGAAACCACTTAAACGGCAGTTCAATTCAGTTATAATAGTTTAAGGAAAATAAGGATCCTACACTGAAAAATACTCATTAACCCTTTTACTGCAACATTTCTTTAACCCGTTGGCTGTTTGTAGCGGTTTTTGTCACGATGATTCATTCCTACAGGAATCCTCGCGACAAAGTCCGCTACCGACAGCCAAATTGTTAGTGGGGTACTTATCGTTACCATTGTGACAAGCAGTCTTGCAATTCATAGACATTCAGGTCCTCATTTTACCTTTTGCGTAAACTGGTAAGCTAAAGATCGTCCGGCCTCAACGGGCACCATTTCGCTCGGGAGGGCGAAGACAGTCACTGGTCCTTCACAGTCACTGCAGAGTAGCAAACATTAGGAAAGGTTCATCCAACAGCGCAACAACAAATGTGTGCGGTAATATTAGAGACAGGATACATTGCCGTCTCACGGCACCGCCCGAAGACCGCAGAGCCCTTGATGACAGGGCTTTAAATCTCTCTTTCTCTCTCTCGCGCGTCACCAGGAAGGTTTTTTTTTTTAATCCAAGTTAACTGCTACTAACGATACCGTTGAGACGTGTAACTACGCTACTGACAATACCGTTCTGTAGAAAAGACGCGTGACAACGCTACTGATGACAGCGCTGAATGAAAACAACAACAACAAAACCCAAAAACCCAAACAAACGCGTAAGTACACTAATAACGATACCGCTCGGTGGAAAAGACGCTTAACTACGCTACTGGCGATGCCGTTATGTGGAAAAGACGCGTAACTACGCTACTGGCGATACTGTTCTGTGGAAAAGACGCGTAACTACGCTACTGGCGATACCGTTCTGTGGAAAAGACGCGTAAGTACGCCATTCACGATATCGCTTGGTGGAAAAGACGCGTAACTACGCTACTGGCGATACCGTTCTGTGGAAAAATACGCCATTCACGATATCGCTTGGTGGAAGAGACGCGTAACTACGCTACCGGCGATACCGTTCTGTGGAAAAGACGCGGTAGCTTTCATGGCACACTACATCACCTTCCAAATCTTGGACTTCCAGTCTCGACCCAAGGACTCAAATGAACTAAGCACAGGCTGCGGTAGAGAAATGCGGTTTCACGATGCATATCTATTTCTTCTGGTCACCGTGAAACAAGACTTGTTTTAAAGCGGCGAAAATAATATTAAAGATGTTAGAACTATGTACGTAACATTGACACACAACGCGAAAAAGCATTTCTCTGTCCCAACCTGTGGTACTAAGTAGACAAGCAAACACAGTTTTTGCGGCATATAAAATGACAGGTCACGCGTTTGCAGACATTTTAGTGCCTGACCATTAACTCATTCAACCCACCGCCCGTATTTCCCAAATTTTGGAGGCGTCATCTAACGACTATGCACCAGTTGCAGGAGATGGACCGAACATGATCATTCAAGGGTAGTGCCAGATTAGCTTGGCGCCGAGAGGCGCCAAGCTAATCTGGCACTACCCTTGAATTAACATGGTCGATCCATCTCCTGCTGTAGTGCGTCAGGGCTGAATGGGTTAAAGTGGTTTAGCTTGTGGCGTGCAAACAGCAGAACATCGCGGGGTCCCAATGTCCTGACAGAACGTCATAAAACCCATCATGACTCCGTCACAAAGCCCACGCGTCACAGGTATTAATTCCTCACTGTTTAACCTCTTCACTGCCAAAGTATGTTTAAAGCAGGGCAAACTCAACACCGAATAAACACATCAATGCAAAGAACACGGTTTTGAATAGGGTCAGCAAGACCCAAAGAACATCATGGGCCCCCGCAGATCATCTGCCGGGGGCCCTGAGGTTCTTTGCCTCTTGCATAGTGTTCGATTTTTCCGGCAATGAAGGAATTTGCGGGACGCTAAGGGAAAGTGGGCCAGTATACAGACGGCGTAACGTTCATTGTAAACGTACTAAGTGTTTGTCGAAAATGAGCCGGTGGGTAGTGGTTTTTATTGCTTTGTTAGTTCAATGGTCGCGGCGAAAACACGCTAAAGTAACTCTCACGCCAGATCGACCCCGGGGTGACTGGCTTGCATCAATGTAATCTCGGGTCCTTCGTACGCTGAGACTCAAACGCACAGGGCGTGTCAAGGTACACCCCTCACGAAAAATTGCACGGCAAACTGACCCCGGATCCATTAGACGTGGGGCTCATTTCGGTTGTCACACCGATGAGCACAAGGTCCTCGGTTCAACGTCGGATTTAGCTGGCTCGTGAATGGGCTAAAGCCGACATCGTCCTGAGGACGCCCGATTCGCTGAAAACATCATCCTGGTCAAAACATGCATGTCGCCATGATGGCAACGTGACTACTTAACGCATTACATCCAGAGGATGAGATCGTTTGTTTTTTAACTCATTCTACCCCAGACACACCACACCAAGATATGGATCGACCATGATAGTTCAAGGGTGATGCCAGAATAGCTTGGCGCCTATGGGCGCCAAGCTATTCTGGCATCACCCTTGAACTATCATGATCGATCTGTCCTGTATTGCACTGCAGTATTCAGAGGACAACGGCAAAATTTGGAGATTTCGGTCTTGGGGTACAATGAGTTAAATATCATTTGGGGTCTACCTAACAGGTCTGGAGCAAGATGGACCATGATAGTTGAAGGAATGTGTCGGAACAGCTTGGCGCCCAGAGGCGCCAAGCTATTCCGACACCACCTTTGAACTTTCATGGTCAATCCACATCCTGTCGTAGCCTGTCAGGGCTTTATGGGTTACGGTTCAATTTAGTTCGATCACATGGGGTCTCTGCACTCGGAAAGGCCCATACGCGCTCCAAGCCCCCCCCCCCCCCCCCCCGTCAAAAATCTTCCTACAGCTCCTTTATTTCGTTCAAATATACTACAAATGGCCTTACATGTAATGGCTTCATTAAAAAAAAAAATATTAAAAAAAAATTGTACACATATCTGGGAGAGAGGAGGGAGGTGGCTCGACTGCGGGTGTTCGTAAAGAGAAGCGCCTCCAATATTCCATTCAGCCCAACCGCCATACTACAGCACAACACAGAACGACCATAATTATGAATAGGGGTGAGAGAATGGCTCTGGCCGCCTATTCTGGCAGCACCTTTTCAGCTCTCAGCACAGTAAATCATTTTCATAAACGGGACCAATGTGGTGATACTCGTAAAGCAAAATAGAAAAGTCGCGTCAGACGGAATGCCAGCTAGTGTTCTGTGTTGACAAACGTAAGGAATGTGGCTCCGACGCGGCGTGCAGTGTGCGGTGGTCACGAAACATGTGTGAATGTGATGTGGGAATGATTACCGAATCGTACACTAACCCTCGACCGCACTTTTCCGTCCGAGGATGTAAATAAGTGAGAACTATTTCAGCAAGTACGCAGTCTGGCCAGAAAAGGCTGTTAAGTGGGGAGATGATTCTGTATTCAGGTCATGAAGAAGAAGATGGGGATGGATCGGTCACAGCCTGAGAAAGCCAGCTTCCAGTATCACTAGGCAGGCATTGTCATGGAACCCCCAGGGAAAGAGGAAAAGAGGTAGGCCGAGAAACTCCTGGCGTCGAGACCTCCAAGCAGACATCAAGAGACTGGGAACCACCTGGAGTAGAATCGAAGGAGAAGCACAGGACAGGAGTTGCTGGAGGTCTCTCGTCGACGGCCTATACCCGGGTAGGGGTGACAGGCGTAAGTAAGTAAGTAATTTCAGCAAGTGGCATAGATTCACATGAGCCCCTGCAGTGGCAGGGCTCATGTGAATCTATGCCTCTTGCCCGTGCAAGGGATTTGGTGACAGAGTAAACTGGTCTACATAAATACAGAGCAGTCGTGTGCCGAGTGTTCAGAGTCCGAAATAGCTCAAGGCGAAAGGCGGTTAAACATCGGAGCAGGAGAGCGAAGGGAATCGCCGGGTCGTGGGTTCGAGTCCCGTCCTGACTCACAATCCAGGGTGGAAAAACGGATTTGTTCAATAGCATTTCCGTTGAAAGGTCCTGGTAAATCAAAGTGGCACAGTTGGAGTGCGCCTGAGTTGTTCAGTGTTCAGGTCGTACTCCATAGGCAATAGATTTCCCTGTCCCCCATCACCCGCCCGTTAGGGCCGTCCATGATCACCTCGGTGCTGTGGACGTTAAACCCGAACTAACTAACTAACTAACTAACTGCCGAGTGTTAAAGTCTTAACCCTTTAACTGCCACTGGTCGGAGACCTGGGGTCAGTTGCATGAGTGACCTTAGTCCTGCTATAGCGGCGCATCTTGCTTAGTGGCTGGTGCAGGACTGAGCTCGCTCATGCAACTGGTTCCGGGTTTCTGAAATCCGTGCCGCCAGCCGTTCAAGAAACGTGGATACAAGGTGGTGTCGGCAAGATCGAGTGATAGATCTCATGAGCCCCCGCTTAACTCATTCTACCCCAACACCGAAATCCCCAAATTTTGACGTTGTCCTCTGAAGACTGCACTCTAGTGCAGGACACAGATCGACCATGACAGTTGAAGGGTGATGCCAGAATAGCTTGGCGCCCACAGGCGCCAAGCTATTCTGGCATCACCCTTGAACTATCATGGTCGATCCTTATCTTGCTGTGGTGTGTCTGGGGTAGAATGAGTTAATGCGGTAGCTCATGAGGATCAATGTCTCTTGCAGTCGGATTTTGTTCAGTTATTTTCTCGGCACTGAAGAGTTTAAAGCATGCAAAGTATTTGGAGAACTTTCATAAATTATGAAAATTGCGCTAATAATAGCTTATTATTTCTGCTGAGCCACTTTATTTGAAATGCTAAATGTGTTATGGGCGCGACGTTTCTTTCTTATGCATAAAAAAAGATACAAAGAGAATGCTGCAGAGCCTCGCCCATACAAGGTCTATTTTCAGACGTGTACTGCATTCAACACAGAATGGAACGTCCTACATTTCTCTCTTTATTTATAATACGCACTTCAAATACTATTATGTCACAGTGACAAGTCGTGATATACATATTGCATGAATACGCATTGAGGAATAAGCGAGGCCGAGTTTTGAAAATATAATTATATCCTAAGGCTGATTTAAAAAAAAAATTATTATTTATTTGCTTATTGTCCTATGAAGGCTACATTACAGATTAGGAGATAGATCAACCATTTTATTTCAAAGGTAGTGACATAAGAGCTTGGCGCCTCAGGCGCCAAGCTATTCTGGCACCACCAGAACTATCATAGTCCACCAGAGCTATCATAGTCTAATTTATTTCAAGCAATAGTGTATCAGGATACAAAGTGTTAACATAGTGCGATTAGACTGTATTCAGAAGAACCCCCACTCCCCCTCCCCACCTTTACATGAGAATCTATGGATGATTAGACACCCAGACAATCGGTATTTTTCGGAATGGGCGTTATTTGACAGCCTCCTGGTCAATGAATGTCCACCAACTGCCCTTTGCGGGACATTAAAAGAGTAACAATCAAGTCCGCCCATTCTTTGCAAGCAAAATATTAAATGGGGAAAATGTTCACTTGGTCACGCCCTTTTTCAGACACTGAACACTGAACACTTTATTCGGTAGGTCAACGACCCATTCGAATTTGGGTGAGATTACATAACTGTATAAACAAATGACAACACGAGAAAGGAAACAGACAAGATATGGACGAAAAACAATTTCGTCTTAGAATTGGTAGGGCTTACTCATAATATAATGATCACACACACACGTGTACACACACACACACACACACACACACACACACACACACACACACACCATCACACACACACACACACACACACACACACACACACACACACCGGCCACACACACACACACACACACGCGCGCGCACACACACACACACATACACACACGCAGCACAGCGCGCACAGACGCGCTGCATGAAGGGGTCTACCCCACCATGGGGCAGACTTTTTTCAGACACATAGTCCCTTTTTTCCGCAGAAGACTAAAGAAGACCCCCCGGCCCAACGCCGGTGTGCGGCAGCACAGATGTAAACTGAACTGATCCAACACCGTAGACAGCTGGGGCGCATGCGAATCTACGCCTATTGCAGGTTTGGTTTTTTTTTTTTTTTTTTTTTTTTTTTGTTGTTGTTGTTTTCTGCATGACCAGACACCAAGACTACTAAGTTAAAGTGTTTTCGAGCTGGACTATTGCGGACAGTAACTGCGGAAAACTGGACATTAAAAAGACAATAATCGTGATAGCAGATTATTGTTCATGTAGCGGTCTCATCCAGGTTCTTCAAGCGGAAGTTTAAATCGCATCAAAACGGCCACGCTCCTTTCAAACAACACTTTCAATTTTCGCACATGGAAACCGGCTGGAAGAAACTACGAACTTGTTTCTCAATAAGCCGACCATCTGATCTGAACTAAATGCACATAGGCACTCGAAGCATCAGGAACAAAAATTAAAATGACACCCGTAAGAGACATAGATCGTCATGAGCCCCCGCCATGCGGGGGCTCATGAGGATCTATGTCTCTTGCAGATGGGTGGGGAATGTAGGAATATTTTGTCGTTGTTCTGGTAGACCTTTTTTTCCACACATCTGTGCCATTACCTGCGCACAAAGAAGTCATGCGAGATTAAAGCAATTGTGTTCGGCAATTCTATGGCTTCCGGATCAACCTCAGCGTTGGTGTGGGGATCTGGAGGAATCTCAGTCGAGCAACGATTTGAAAGTGCTCAGCCAGGACTACACGCGAAGGTGTCGGTCAAGAAAAAAATCAGCACTTCCTTGATAGGGTACTTTGCTGGCTACAGCTTCCGCAAACTCCAATCAGGGAAAATTAACGACATCAAAAAGGTGACTGCGCCGAAGCGTGTAAAATGCAAAGAAATTCCCAAGAAAAAAGAAAGAAAGACGCCTAGAAAGTAAAGTAATAATTACTTAATTTCAGGGGTTTACTTTTCTTTTCTTTTCTTTCTTTCTTTTTTTTTTTTTTTTTTATTTTTTTTTTGGGGGGGGGGAGGAGGAGGAGGAGGTAGGCAAACAGACCGAAATGGACCCACATGAATTTTGATATTTGGTTGAGGCAAGCGACTTCACGACATCGTTCATCAAGATCGATCAATCTGCAAGCGATCAAAGTGCACTTGAACTACATGGGTTTACATAACAGAACTATGTGCTAGGCTTAGGTCCTGTCGCTTAGTGCCGAGAAAAGTCAGTACAACCCCAACTGCAAGAGACGGCTGATGTGAATCTATGAATGTTTCTGGCCTGCCCCACTTTGTACCCAAGTTCCTCTGACGGCTGCAGCTCATGATTAATTCAGGAATATTCCTTGCGCTCACTGACAGGGAAGGTGTTAGACACCTACAGTCCCCAACCACAGACTTGGGGTCAGTTGCATGAGTGAGCTTATTGTCTTGCGCTAGCCACCTTGCTTAGTGGCTGTCGCAGGACTAAGCTCACTCATATGGCTCCAATAGCTTAACTCATTCTACCCCAACACCGAAATCCCCAAATTTTGCCGTTGTCCTCCGAAGACTGCACTCCTGTGCAGGACACAGATCAGTCGACCATGATAGTTCAAGGGTGATGCCAGAATAGCTTGGCGCCCATGGGCGCCAAGCTATTCTGGCATCACCCTTGAACTATCATGGTCGATCCTTATCTTTCTGTGGTGTGTCTGGGGTAGAATGAGTTAATATCTTCTGTACACACAATTTAATGTTTGCGCTCTGATCCGCCTTCACTCTACTTCGCAGAAATCCAAGACTGACTTTTCCTGTTAGGGCTTGACTCTAATATAACGTTTCAGAACTGAAATCTTCTCCGGGATTCACCACTGTTGCCCGTTGTATCGCTGGACAATTTGAGTCTTCTTACAGCCGGCCACAGGGGATGGAGGCCGTGCATAAAATCCTGTGACCCTTCCGCCCGATTCCACCTGATTAAGCTTCTCAATACCTCATGGGCCGCCCTATTACTCTTTTACGCGCAGTGTCAACCGCGGGAGATGGATCAACCGTAACATCTCTAGGGCACTAGCTGATAAGTTTGGCGCCTGGAAAGGTGCCATGCATATCAGTTACTATCCTTGAGCTATTAAGGTCGATGCATCTTCTATCACAGTAACCTCTTCATTGCTGAGCAAAAGTGGAACACCATTCCAACTGCAAGAGATTTTGGCCTCATACGCCCCCGCAACTGCATGGGCTCATTAGGATCTATGCATCTTGCTGAAACCGCTTTGTATTCATGTTCCATTGAACTCTGACGTTGAATTTATAGTGATTTTTAAAACACAACCTGTGTGTACTGCTAGTGAGTGGGGTTGATTTGAGATTTCAAAACAAAAAATAAATGAGGCACTGCCCCTCGAGTTACGTACCCACCGTTACATTTAGGTACTTCTTAAGTTCAAAATATAACAGACGCTTCTAAAATGTAATCAATGCTGGCGGCGGATGTGAAAGGATCAACTCCATGGCTACCACAGTATTTTATGTCGAAGGGATTCGAGAATCCTAAAGTCAAAATGTTTAATAAGCCAAGGCTCGCCGACCAGGGTAGCATCACATGCCTGATTTCATCCTTACTGACAAAATAATTTCTTTCTGAAAGCCTATATCTGCCCCAAGCACAGATCTTCATCAGCCTCCACATTTACGGATATAGCAAAGCAATCGGCTGCCCTGCTTGTTGCCACTTTGGCGTCCGTATTTCACTCGTAACAGAAGGAGGTGTCACCTGTTTAGCCGACGAAAGGTCCTGTAAAAGTCGACCCTGAGATTCAATATGCTTGGTCACCCTCGAACACACACAACATCTCATACAAAAGACGCTGTGTGGGAATAATCTGTTGATCATTTTATCATACGTCGATGGGAAACATTGGCTGACGATTTCGCGCCGGGTTGTCATGCGAAAGAAACAAAGTATGTGTCCAGAGATATAATATCTCTACACCAAAAGACACGGAAAAGAATAATAGCTTGAAAGAGATTGTAGAACTTAGCGCCATCTTTCGGACGTCCCGAAGCGAACTGATGACTGATGAGGTCGGTATAAGCGTTACAATATAATACCACGGTCCACCTACTGCATGAAGGCACAGATCTGTATTAGCATCCGCGGCTGTCAGCCGCGGAGGCATAAGAAATCTGTAAGTCTTCTTGCTGCCTACACCGATTTAGTTCAGTGTTGCTTGCAGGCCGATAAGTCAACAAAAGTTGTTCAGTCGCTCTGGTACGTACGGCGGGGACATGGAAATAGGCTATCTTTCAGGACAGAACGTACTAAGCATCTTTTGTGTCCTACTCGGTTTCCGCCGTGCGTACACTCGTATGACTTAAAAATATGTAAATGTACGCGTGCCCTTCAAAGGCTGCGCACTCGTCACTTCCGTGGCTGCGCACGATCAAATTAATCACTTTCATAATTCATGTTCATACAAAGAGGAGACCAATGCATACTAAAATTCACAATGTCTTTGAAATGGATTAATTCTGTAAGAAACACCCACGTCATCTGTCTTGAATGTTGTTTCGTCGTGCCGTTTCCATAGGTGCTTCGCCGGTTCATGCATGAGTGAGTGTACTATAAAGGCAACATTGCTAAACTGACCAACGATTTTGTTTGTCCTCATCTGACCCAGGCAGACGCGCTGCATCCCGTTACGCGGGATACAGCCCTGTATGGGGCACGTCTCGGAATGTGCTAACACTATAATAATATCATCACATTTACGAGGGGCACTCGATATGTATATGGATGCTCCTTTATTTCAAGGACCAGGGTTTTCAAATGCAGTGTCGTAGAAAACATCACGATTACATCAATAACCGTACAAAATTGCAAATGCTTAGGACACACCTTTATGGAAAAACGGCTTCCATAGATGCAGATGTTAGTGTGATTTTGCAGCAATGGACAAACATGGCTTTCACAAGAGTTAAAAAGCAAACTTAGCAAGAGTGACACATCAAAGTGAATTCTAGTGGAATAATAATACTAATTTGTGTGAGGCATCTATAAAGACCGCATACCAGTTGTGGGAGATGGACCGGCCATGATAGTTCAGGGGCAGTGCCTATTAGCATGGCGTAGTGTAGTGTGAAAGGTGAATGTCTATCATTAAAAGTGTAATATGTTGCACCGCTCCCATTCGCAAGTGAACACATAGGGATTGATGCCTCGTGATACATACTGCATGTAAGAGTACTCTCTTCTGATGTCCAAAAGGCGTTCAATGTACAACCAAATGGACCTTTGTGCGGTCAACTGCTTTTTTAACCTCGTCACTGAGCACAACCTCCTCAAAGTACAAAGGAATTGACCTTTTTACGGTCAAATGCATTTCACACCATCACATAAATCTGCTCTCCATGCGGTTTTTAACCACCGAGAACCATTCTCCATTGGCACTTATCTGCCCCATACGATTGTGTATTGGCACTCGGATGGCCCCTTCCAGAGCACAATCGGACCTCTTGGGGGTCACCAGAATAGCGCCAACTGACCATAAACCTCTCAGCAGGCCGCCACCCGTACCCTCCATCATGCTTTGTCATCCAGCGCAAGGCTCTCGTAATGTCGTTCGCTGGGGCGTGAAATCTGTCAGCATCTCGCCAGGTTCCCAATGGTGTTGTTCTACTGATAATCCCCGCAACTCCTAAGAGAGGTTTGTTCCATCTGCAAGAGGCACAGACTCTCATGAGCCCATGCATTCGCAGGGGCTCATGCGAATAATATATGCCTCTTTCTAGTAAGTTGAGGTCTGCCTTCCAAACATATTAGTCAAATGAACCAATGCAAAGTTAGGATCGGCCACATTATTAAACTTGTATTGGAGTAATGGAATCTTTGAGGTTGGCCTCATAAACGTATATCAGATTTATTTTAAGAGATTAAAAAATAAAAAAGAAAAAGAAAAAGAAAAAAGTCTACCCTTCTTGCAAGTTGCGTCAGTCTTATGAACTTACATTTCTGCTCCTCAATCAGAGAGAGTTAACGGGTTTTCAGTGTGTGACTAAAGTTTGAGAGACCGCTCCAGGGGTCAACGGGAAAAAAGCCCTGGGTTCACCTTTCATGATGTTACAGAGGGGACAACGGCGCGAAAGAGATGAAGGGGGCTTCAATAACTATGGCACTGAGTAGCCGTCGCATTACCTCTTAGGACGTGATTCAGACACTCTTGTTGTCGCAGGATTTTCACGCGCCGCGACTACTTGCAGCGGTCGAGTTCCCAAAAATAACCCAGCCATAACCGCAGAATATGACAAATTCAATGAGACCGGCGGTCGAAATTCTACAGATCGACTATAAAAGTTCATGGGGAAGTGCCAGAATAGCTTAGAGCCTACAGGCTATTCTGGCACTACCTTTGAACTGTCATGGTCAGTCACTATCCGACTACTTCCAGGACTGAATACGCTCAAAGCAATTCTACCTAGATGTACAGTAATGCAGGTCTGCCTCAGTATTACGCGCTCCAGTATACCGCGTTTTCTGGCGTAACGCGCACGGGTCTCTGGCTCCCACGGGGATGCCCAGTGAGCAAAAGTTCCTCGGGCCGAAGTCAGCCTTAGCTGACCCGCGCACGGCCGTGCGCGGGTCAGCTAAGGCTGACGTCGACCCGAGGACCTTTTGCGTACCAAGTGTTTTCTTCACAAATCTATGCAACTTCAGCACTACAATAACGAGATGGATCAGTAGTAATACGGTCTAACTTTGTGGCGATATACTGAGGCTGATCTCTAGTACAATGCGCGAAAGGATGAGCTTTGTCAAATGTGCTGCGGACTGACATCAAAGGCGAGTGGATTGTCCTGGACTTTCAAAAAGAAAGGTGACAGCGTATTATTATGCTGAGAACTCGGAAGGACGCTATATATAGGCTTCTAACCTGAATTGACCGCTATGACGATCGTGAAAGGAGCCAGTTTTATGAGAGTCAGTATCCTGATAGTGAGCGGTGGATTTTAGCTGTAAAGAAGGGTTTCATGATACACTAAGGTTCAGTCTCCTGCAGAGTATAACAACCCGTCTACAACAGATTCAAATCAGTATACCCACGCAGTCTATGAGATGACATGAGAATGTACGTTTCTTGCCACCCCCACGTGAAGCACACGAGGACCGTACTTTCAAAACTTATACAGCAAACTTCGCTTATAACAAGGTTAGATATAACAAAAGTTGTATAGAACCACAACACTTTTTATATTAATGATGGCGTGTATAACAAACTTAAGATATAGCAACAATAAAATTAGGGCCCACCGTGCAGTGCTCCCGGTAACACACAACGCTCCGTCTGAGACACACAGACATGGCCATCCGGCACAGAGATCAAAAAATGTTATATTGGAAGAACTTTTTTAACTTTGTGACTCTCAAATATGTAACCAGAATTAACTCATTCGAGACGCGCCGCCCCCGGATACGCGGCTTAAGCCGCGTATCCGGAGGCGGCACATCTCGAATGAGTTAACTAGTTAACCTCAGAGAATAATCTACAAGGACGCAGTCCTGATGTTTTGTTATATCGAACGTTAACTTTACTTTACAAACTAAACGTTTGGCAAAAAGTCAAGCTTGGACACACGCAAACTTGTCAGCGATCCCAGTCTTGTATGAGTCTTCTCGAAGACGGCCACAGAGCATAACATACTCTGACTGACATAAATCGTGCGGGGGATACCTTCAATAAGTTTTCAACAGTCAAAATACACGTTAACTGCCAAGCCGGCGCGTAACTTCCACAGAAATCTGCCTCAAGGAGAAAAAAAAAAAAAAAAAAAAAAAAAAAAAAAAAAAAAACCGCTTACAAGGGATAGTACTGTATTGTACCTGATCTCTCTAGTAGCGTGGTTTTTTTTTCTGTTTGTTGGGATTTATCTTACCCTTTCTACCACATCTTTTCAAGAAAGAGTCAGATCACACATGCCCCATCCAGTCTGTAAAGCCTGCAAACGACCGTTGATGATCCTCTGTCTTCTCCTGCAGCCCTCGGTGGCTTACGTGAACTATGTTTGTAGATCCTACTTTATGTATGCTCCTCTGAGGGCCTTAACCCCTTCCTTGCCAACGTAAGTACATTAATTTTCTTTCCGAAATCTGTGTTCGCTGCATGACCAAAAGCTACTACTGTCCAAAGAACATGGACACAAAGTGGTCTCAGCAAGAGGCATAGATCCTCATGAGCCCCCGCAGTCGCGGGGGCTCATGAGGATCTATGCCTCTTGCAGTTAGATCGCGTTCACTTTTTCTCGGCAGTGAAGGGTTAACCTTTTGGCTGGTGATGGCGATACCTTTAGGTGGAAAAGACGCGTTGCTAAGAGGCTGGGCCCACGCTACCAGAATTTGCCACTAGCAATGTGTGGTAAATAAGCAACAATTTGCCCCCTGCCACATCGGCTTCGAGGCACACGTTTCAATGTACGCGCAATGTTTTGTACTGATTGACCTGCCATTACCATATATGGAACAGCTCTCACGGCGCGCCCGGTTGAAATATTCGGAGCTGCGGGAGTCCCTTATGCATGGGAACTCTCGGACAAGGTTGATCAATTTACTCACTGGAGACGTGCCGCATACGGATACGCAGCTATTTGCAGCGTTTCCACATGCGGCGCGTCTCCAATGAGTTAACAGTCTCAAAGCCGTCGGCCGTCGCTCAGCTTCTCCGCCATTTTTCCCGGCTCGCCGGAAGATGAAGAAACGGGAAGTGGCGCAAGAACACCGCTGATTGGCTGAGAGGCGGCAACATTGCTCGAGCCTTGCCGGCTACCACAAATGAATAGACTCGGTTTGTATCGGGTCGCAATTTGTGGCGGCAATATTGTAGGCGCCCCCTAATTGAGGCGGCAACATTGCCGCCACAAAATTGCGCCCGGCAATAGGTGTTTGTGGTAGCGTGGGCCGCTTCTTAGAAGCTCGGCCCACGCTACCAGAATTTGCCACTAGCAATGTGTGGTAAGCAACAATTTGCCACCTGCCACATCGGCTTCCTGGCACACGTATCAATGTGCGCGCAATGTGTTGTACTGACTGACCTGCCATTACTATATATGGAACAGCTTTCACGGCGCGCCCGGTTGAAATATTCGGAGCTGCAGGAGTCCCATATGCATGGGAACTCTCGGACAAGGTTGATCAATTTACTCACTGGAGACGTGCCGCATACGGATACGCAGCTATTAGCAGCGTTTTCACATGCGGCGCGTCTCCAATAAATATTACAGTCTCAAAGCCGTCGGCCGTCGCTCAGCTTCTCCGCCATTTTTTCCGGCTCGCCGGAAGATGAAGAAACGGGAAGTGGCGCAAGAACACCGCTGATTGGCTGAGAGGCGGCAACATTGCTCGAGCCTTGCCGGCTACCACAAATGAATAGACTCGGTTTGTATCGGGTCGCAATTTGTGGCGGCAATATTGTAGGCGCCCCTAATTGAGGCGGCAACATTGCCGCCACAAAATTGCGCCCGGCAATAGGTGTTTGTGGTAGCGTGTGCCACGCTTCTTAGCATAGTAACTACGCGTCTTTTCGAACGGTATCGCCTGTGGAAGTCAGTGGTGGTTACGCGAGTTTTCCGGGCGGCAGGCGGTATCGTCAGTAACAATCAAGGGGTTAATATATACGCGTCTTCTAAGCCGAGCGGTATGGATCAGTCATTCGAGACCTGAACGGCCGACATCCCCAATTCTCAGTGTAGCCGCACAGGACTTATCATGTCTAGCTCAGACGTTCTTCAAACGAAACACTTCTCTCAAAATGCAGTCTTCGATGGTATCCGAGAAAAGAAAACCATTCCACGTAAAGCCATAGAATATAGTGTTGCAGGATCCTTTCAATCCCGTTTCGGCTGTGCCCCCAAACCCTCCTCTCAACACCCACGCTACCACAGCGAAACAAAAGCTTATGCAGATTGCTGGTTCTCGTGAGGATTTATGTCTCCTATTCCAGTTTACGTCAATGGATCACACAGTCTTCACAGTCTTAGTTGTTCAATAAGAACATGAAACATTTTTTGCATTTTCGTATTCCAAGCCATTGTCCTTACTGAGACGGGCACCAACCTATTAGGGGGTATATTTACTTAACCCACTAAGCCCCGAGTCCCTACAGCAGGAGATGGATTGACCGTGATAATTCAAGGGTGGTGCCAGATTAGCTTGGCGCCTGAAGGCGCCAAGCTAATCTGGCACTACCCTTGAATTATTATGGTCAAACCATCTCCTGCAAGTGGTACAGTCATTAGGTAACACCGCCAATATTTGAGAAATGGGACCTTTGGGGCTAAAAAGGTTAACCCCGGCCGTTTACTGACAACAGCTCGTGTTTCTTAACATCTGTTTTAATTCAGCTCGAGGGCCTCAGCGGTCCGCCAAAGGAAGATGCATGCAAAGACCTTCAATATACGGTGCACAGGCGACTACAGCGTTTCCTATCATACGCTATTTGTTCGCATATGCACGGTGAACGGCGGGGTTTGAAAATACCTAGAGGCAAGAACTGAAGTACGTGGTACTTCTTGCCTCTACTGAGGTATGTATTTTAAAGCCCCGACAATTTTCGCCCGTGGTAGGGAGCTGACTAGCGATGGCAAGGGATTATATCGGCTGGGAAAGAAAGCTATTTAACGCATTCCGCTTGCATTTCAATAAATGCAACTCAAGGCGGATTGACTTTCAAATTTTAATGTCCATAATTTTTCACGGCCGACTGATACGATCAAAGGCAGCCCTTTGACTTTCCAATTCCCCACCTGGCACGCAGCAGGTCTTCGTGCCTACGTTCCAATATCCGTCGGACTCAGATTCCAGACGTCAATCCAAAGCCCAAACCGTAAACCGATAGCCTCTATACTCTTTCAAGGAAGGGTCCTATACCCCAGTGCGCAAAAGGTCATGGACCCGACGTTGGCCCAATGGCCTTTTGCGCACGGGGATAAAGTTCCTGGCTACAGGACAGTGCCTTTGTCGCGGCATTTCAATGAAACTTTGTTCACTGTCGCATTCCATGAATTTTAATATAACCATTTTAGTTTCAGAGCATAGGAATTCTACCGTGCACCCCCTCCCCCCCCCCCCCCCACCCCAAGCACTCATTTAGACTGGCCGAGAAACGTGCTTTGAAATGTCCCGAAAATGTTGTCATGTTCTCATAAAAAAATCCATAGGGTTGCCCCAGAGATACAGCTCGTGGAATAGGAGTACCCTAATTCGTGCTTTTTGCACACGATAGAATGACCTTCAGAAACAGCTTCACCTAAACAATTCATAGTTCATTCCAGGAGCCCAAATCAGGCACTGTTATGTTTGAGCACATCTTCTGCATCTTCTGCAAAAAGCGAAATAATAAAAATGTTCGTTGGCTCACAATGACTGTATGCATGCACCTGGTACACGTCCATATCTGCGTTGTCATAAATGAAGACAAAAATAACGTTTCAATTACCCCCTTAGACATTTTCTATAGCACTGTCAGTCAACGTTTAGGATTAATAATTAGAACAGGTTGTCAAGATATAATATGACCTTAAGTGGATGCTGGGTTATCTGTGAGTACCAGGGTGCCGGATTTTGTATCCCTACTACCTCCTTGTTAAAATACAAGAAATCAATATTACAACAATTACTTTAGTCATTCTATTTCATTTATACCAACCTTTACTCGCTAATTTTCAAAGGAAGTAGCATAATGTTCAAGGCAATGGGGAAAGATCCTATCTATTACAATAAAAACTTATGTCACACTTTTGTCATACATAAAATGCTGAAATGGGGAAAGGTAGGTAGTTTCGGATGTCTTCAGGCATTTTGTATGATGATACTAGTAGACCTTTTTAGATTTAAATCATTAGGACACAGTGTCAAAATTACCTTAAATTTGATTTTATTATGCTGCAATGTGTGTTGTTACCACAAAGCCTGATTCTGATACTGCTGCTCTACCCCTTATGAAAATGCAAAAGACATCAATTAATCCAACAACAACAAAAATAAAATTTATTTTAAAAAAATAACTTGAGCCAATCTCTCTCTTCAAACAGTTATTTTCTTTATGAAGTGTTGAAATGAGCTGTTGATCATCATTGAATAAAAATGTGATGAGCTATTTAGTTCACTTTTTAAATATTTATATCTGAAGGGATTGGGGGGGGGGGGAGGAGGGAAGAAAAGAAACGAAAAGGAAACCAGATTTATATCCTCAAAATTAGAGCGTGGAGCTACTGGATGTCATATTATGATGATTATGTGCCCTGAGAGTCTTGGTTGTGTGTCTCATTGCTTATAAGTTTAGTACTTACATTGGAGTCTGTGGGATAAAAATATAAGAAAATCAGTCAGCTGAACACTGTATTCACTCTCACTTTTCTCCTTTATTTACATCATTCTTTCACCTCTGTGTGTGTGTGTGTGTGTGTGTGTGTGTGTGTGTGTGTGTGTCTGTGTGTGTGTATGTATGTGTGTATGTGTGTGTGTGTGAGTGTGTGTGTGTGTGTGTGTGTGTGTGTGTGTGTGTGTGTGTGTGTGTGTGTGTGTGTGTGTGTGTGTGTGTGTGTGTGTGTGTGTGAGTGTACAAGAGAGAGAGAGAGAGAAAGAATATATATATATATATATATATATATATATATATATATATATATATATATATATATATATATATATATATATATATATATATATATCCACACAGTAAAAACAATGTAATAAACTCCCCCTACCTGACCCCTAAAATATATATTTAAAAATAAATAAATAAATAAATAACGTTAAATGAAGGCAACCGATTTTGAGATTTTGATCAATATTTCATACAGTTTTTGAGAGCGTGTAAACCTTTTCCAGCCACAGTCTGAATACCTGAGATTTTATGTTTTGGAAGTGAGAAGGGGTTGATGGGTTGGGGAGTAGGGGGCAATGAGGAAGATGGGAGAAGGAAATTCAGCAAGATTTAACATAGGCGCAGCAAGGAGGTTATAATGACTAATATGCCCAAGCAAACGAGAATATTTTGTAGCATTATAGGCTTCTTCTTTTTTCCTTTTATGAAATAATTAACTCACAAATGATATGTGCTTTTGGATTTTGAGGGCTGGGCAAACTGTCAACAATAGAGGTTATATACAAGGACGTTGTAACCAGGGGGTCATACCTTCATTAGACATGGCATGGCCATGACCACATCTCCTGTTTATACTTGGGCTGAAATTCTTCTAGGCCCAACCTACAAATGACTAGACTAGGCTTGAAAAGGTTGGGTTTCTTTTTAATGAAAAAAGGCAATGTTTCACTAATATCAGCAAGGAAAAAATAAAAAGGCTAAAACGTTGCAAAACCATTTTGTTCGCTTTGAGTTTAATAGTCATTGTGAACCTGCTTGGTATGCAGTTGTTAAATCTTGCTTGAATTTCCCTCCACCATCTCCCAAATCGCCCCTTCCCCCTATATATCATGCTCTCTGAATTACGTAGTTGGTTTATGGTTAGAAAACTACACAAACTATAAGAGAAGTTTTGGGCTCCTGGAATAAACTGTGAATTACCTTAAATGAAGCTGTTTCGGAAGGTCATGTTATAGTCCGCAGAAAGCGCGAATGAGGGTACAATGGCGCCATGGGAAGTACCTACAGGTCATCCCTATGGATCTAATGGGAACATGACTTAAAAATTCAGAACATACCAAACCACATCTTAGGCCAGTCTGGGAGAGAGAGAGAGAGAGAGAGAGAGAGAGAGAGAGAGAGAGAGAGAGAGAGAGAGAGAGAGAGAGAGAGAGAGGAGGAGAGAGAGAGAGAGGGGGGGGGGGGGAGGGAGAGAGAGAGAGAAGAGGGGTTGCACGGTAGAACTGCTGGGCTCTGAAACTATCAGACAACAAATAGGGAATGACTTGCCGTGGTGCAAAAGTTACTGTCTCGGACACGCCTACGACCAACGTTTCAGGCAGGGTGCGATTTAACCCCTTTTTTGTCAAGAAAAAACGAACTGGGACTACCCAACAGAAAGAGACCTCGTGAGCGAGCAATAGACACAGATCCTCATGAGCCCCCGCAATTGCAATTGTGGGGCTCATGAGGATCTATGCCTCCTACTGACACCATTGTCTATCCATTGGGGACCTTCGACGCTGAATTTACAATGATTACGAAAACACAATCTGCCTCTTCTAGCAATGATGGGGTTAAGTCTCGGAGCCGTGATTTCCTATATCGGCGGCCGGGTTGACCACGACATTTTACAAATATAGTCAGCACAGAATGGCTTGCAGTTCCCGAAGGACCAACACCCGCACACACTGACACTGAGATGTAGATGGATCAAACCTCAGCCGACACCCAAATACGGGAAATGGATCGACATATGATAGTTCAAAGGCAGTGATAGGCTAGAACCAACCTTACAGTAGTATCCAAAACCAGCATGTTACCTCGAGCCATCTCCCGCATCAGGTAACCTGCAGTCAAACAACGACTGACAAATCTTGGGAAAACTCGGACGCACATCCTCATAAACCACGCAGAAAGCCCCGACACACTGCAGGAATTAAGACAAGAACCGACCATGATAGTTCAAGGGTAGCGTCTATGAGTAGGCGCCAAGCTATTTTGGCACTGCCCTTGAACTATCATGGTAGACGCAAAGCTATACTGGCACCACGATAAAACTATCATGATAGGCGCCAAGCTATTCTGGCACCACCAATAAACTCTCATGGTAGACGCCAAGTCATCCTGGACCACCCTTCCTGAAACTATTACGGTTCGCGCCAAGCTATTCTGGCACCACCCTTGAGCTATCATGATCGGTCAGGTCTCCTGCCCTGTAATTCACTCCTCAGAGAACAACTACCGAACCTGTGATTTCTGACCTTAGGGCCCAGTATGCGTGAAAGTGTTAACTTTGATGTGGTTTCTGTGATACAAGTGTGTCTGGCGTGTGAATGCCTGTTGAAACCCTTGGTAAAAAAAAACCGAGTAATGAAATCTTTTTATTGTGTTTCAAACGGCCGTAGCGTCAAATCTCAAGGATCATGTGCGATTTTTGGATAGGGATCCGTAAACTACGCCCTTCTGCCAGCAAGAGGGATAGATTATCATGTGCCCTTGCATTCGCAGGGGCTCCTCAGAATCTACCCCTCTTGCTGACAGAGAATGGCCTCATTTACTTTCACATGTAAATAGGACATCTGGGTTTACATTTGACGACTAGACAGAGATCGTTGAAGATTTGCATTTCTTTGGTGGCTTACTGGGGGATTTCCAGCACTGTGTCAGTGTGCGTGTGCGACAGTATGTGTGCGACAGTGTATCAGTGTGTGTGTGTGTGTGTGTGTGTGTGTGTGTGTGTGTGTGTGTGTGTGTGTGTGTGTGTGTGTGTGTGTGTGTGTGCGTGTGTGTACCTGCGTGCCTGCGTGCGTCCGTGAGCAAGAGAGAAAGACAGACACAGCGTCGGTGAGAAAGAAGTGAACTGAACAGACAAGTTTTCAGTTTTCAACGCTGGAAATAATAGACGCACGCTGCTCTTCATATCTTTGTCTTTACAAGAGGAAGAAGTGATCGTAGCAGAAGGAGAGAGGAAGCCAGGGCCTATCAAAAACAAACACTGCAAACGGAGATGCATGTCGCATATCACATGCATATGGAATAAGAGCGGGCTAACTATCAAAATAAGCACTCAGCATATAGGCAGCGTCTAGAAAATAGCAGACAAGCTATCAAAATAAGCTGTGACCATATCGACAGTTCTGGAAAGAGTCGACAAGCCAGTAAAGTAAGCAATCGGATCCTACACAGCCCCACATTGGTTGTCTCACTCGATTCGCTGCCGCTGACTAGCGGCAGTGAATCGAGGAAGGTAGCCAGTGTGACACAACTGTAGGCCGTTTTTTCCGCTGTTCTGAAGGTTCGTGTGGGTGTGTGTGTGTGTGGGGGGGGGGGGGGGGGGAGCAGCAGGAGGAGTTAGTTAACTGGTTTAAGGCCGAGCAGGTAGCTAAGGCCATCTCACGGTGGTAAGAGTCAGTAAACGAATATGGCCGGGGGGGGGGGGAGGAGGGGGGGGGGAGGGAAGGGGAAAGGGGGGGGGGACAAGGGGGGAAAGCTAAACTTTACGTCGGTCGCTTTTTCCGTCCACAGCGTATATGTCAAACCTTCAAATGAAGTCTAGGTGCACTGAACTTGTTTATTATAACAAATCACAATTATATTTTACAAGTTCTATAAAACAATACGTTTTTATAGATCATTCCCGACTAACTGTACTCTTTCTCACAGATTGCTTGGCTAGTAGTCAATAACAGACTTCGGATACGAAGGTAGCAACAACCAAATTTGAATTTGGGTCTCCTGGCGCTTTGATACAACTTAAATTTATTGTACATGGAAAGTAAACGCGGCACATGAGTGCAGCCATAAAAAAGCCGACTTCTCGCAATATCTCCATTTCAAAACTGAAAGACTCTTCTTCAGCAAGGGACGTAAACCTTCTCTAGCTTCCGGTACCGAACGTGCTCCTGACGACGCTAACAGTTGACATAAGGGTTTAGCAATTGTCACTTACACGATAACAGCCCTCAGCAATCGTCAGACACCTCGCAGATCTTCCATTAAAGCTTGTCACTTCCAACGCTGCAAGGGCCACAGAGGCAAGAAGCACAGATTCTCATGAGCCCCTGCAGTCGCAGGGGCCCATGAGAATCTGTGTCTCTTGAGGAACATTTTCCCTGACAAAATCCTCAAAATCAAAATCTGCAAACAAATACCTTTCATTCTGAAAGGAGCATAGACTCACGCGAGACGCATGAGCTCATCATTATAATCTACGCAGCTGGCTTTTTGTCGCTGAGTTTCACGCCGAAGAATTTTTTATTATTATTATTATTATTGCTCTGGCAAAAGAGAGTAAGTCCACTTTTGTGAAAACAAGAATTTCATTGTGTTACAATGAAAATCTCGTTTTTTAGAAACATGAACTTCTTGTCTTTTTCCTTCAGAGGGCAATGTGCTAGAAGCCGTACTCACAGAACAGCATACAAATTAAATCACTCTCTTGCTTATACGAAGCGAATTGTAAACTTAGCGGCACAGGTACTGTTAAAAAGTGTTTTATAACTGAATCTTAAATCTTGAACATATTTATTTCACAAAGTGCCTAACAAAAATATATACCTATTGTCACATGCATCTATGCAAACCCTATGTCTCTTGCATCAGGGGCCCACAATGACATAACTTTAGTGCTGGTACTGGCCGGACCAGCTTCCCAGGGCGCAAAAGGCCATCGGGCCGAGGTCGGCCCGATGGCCTTTTGCGCATTGGGTTACTACCTCTACGCCTTTGACCGAGCATGGTGCCGGGTTTTAGCTGTGTGGCGGTTATCTCAAGTATCCCACCTGTATTTGACTTGGAGTTGAAGACTGAGGTCTAATAAGTTGTTTATGACGAATATTGCCCAGATATTGCTGGAGTGTCCCTCGTCGGTCGCTTTGAAGGCGCTGTGCTTTTCAATATTCCGTTTTCAACCACGCACGTGCGGCAAATAATGCTTTATCTCCGTTTAAACTGATAAAGGTTGAGTTTTCCTGGCTGTGAAACAGATTGATTTCATATAATTATATCATTCCTTGGTTACTGATACCCTTCGAAAAAAATGTGTGCTGGTCTGTGATTTTGGACCTTACGGCTTTCAGCCGTAATGTCCAAAATCACAGATCAGCACACAGATATGTCTCAACTTCGATTTGTGCAGTCACATGACTTAGTTACAAACAAATTCCCAACAACGAACGGAACACGCTAAGAAAAGGATAAGTACTCGTAAAACACAACTATCTTTTCTAAGCGTGTTTCTACTTTGTTGGCAGTTTCTTTGCATATTACACGCTTACGCCCTTGTCACCTTAGTTGTCTGCCGTACAGTCCTAATGTTGGTTTAGTGCACAGGCAACGCGGGTCGAAGCGCGATTTTAAGGTGGTTGCGGGACTACTGAACTGGCAGCGTCAACCACATCTCCACCACTCACACTGTCGGGCAAAAATACTGTGGGTGTCAGGCGAAGACAAAAGTAAACTGGTAAACTCAACTCAGTCATTTTGTTAATCACCATTACGGTGAGCTAATGCCCTCGGACCGACGGTCGGGCGAAGCTGACCCGCGCACAGATGTGCGAAGGCCATCTTGTTCCATGACCTTTTGTTTGTGTAAAGCAGGAGAATACGATCGAGGTGAATTGATACCACTTTATTTTCAAGGATGTTCCTCAGCCCATTCAAGCCCAAGGCCGCATTTTCCCAATTTTGGAAGTGTTACCTAACGACTACGTGCCAGTTGCAGGGGATGGATTCATTTGTAACCATGATAATTATTGGGTAGTGCAAGATTAGCTTGGCGCCTGCGGGCGCCAAGCTAATCTGGCACTACCCTTGAATTATGATGATCAATCCATCTCCTGCTGTAGGGCGTTGGAGCTAAATGGGTTAGTCAGACTGACTGATAACTTGATCTAAACGATTTACGACGAGACAAGTACAATCACTTGGCATCCAGACCAGGCCCACGTGTCAAAAATCAAATAACCTATTATTTCCTCTGGACCATTCGTAACCCAGAAATGCTCAAAAGGAAACCAGCACCTGTTTCAATGAGCTGCACCCTTGCTCCTCATGTATAGAAAAAAGTGTCACAGTCATTATCTTTACTTCTGTGTTAACTACAGAAGAGACACTGATAGGACAGAAAGAAGGCGGACGAATCCTACGTGTCAAATTGAATAACTTATTATTTGCACTTGGCCATCCTATCACCCAGGAAGAGCCAAGAGGAAATTGGTACCTGGGCTAAAGTGGAAAGCACTCGGTAATTGTAATGGGTGACCAAGGAAGAAACACCCTCAGGGATAATGCCGCCACAAGTTTGCAAGAGGCATAGATCCTCATAAGCCCTCGCAGTATGCGGGGGCTGATGAGGACAGCGCCGGATCAAGCAGTTTTCAAGGGGGTGGGTGTGCTCGACATTTTTTTATATTTTTTATTGCCAGGGTCTAGTATATATCAAACCACCACAACCGAAACTGTTCTTCTGACGTTATTAAAAGTTTCTAACTGGTGTTAGGTACGGCTCTGAAACACAAGCGTTACAACGCAATTTTAAACACAATTATTTATAGTTTGATGCCAGCCGAGGGGGGGGGGGGTTTCCTGTAGTACCAAAGCACCCCCACCCCCTGGATCCGACCCTGGAGGATCTAAGCCTATTGCTAAAGGACTCGCCGTAACAAATACGCCACACATGCCGGTTGTGCCCCGATTTTGAAGCCGATTCCGATCCGATTGCGATCGGATGACGTCATATATCCGATCCGATCCCAATCGGCTGGGAATCGGGTGTCTAGAACCTGCTCTATTTTTCCGATCCGAATCGGCCCCGATTGTAAGCTTCAACCAATCAGAGCGCGTCTCGCAAAGCATGTCGTTTCAGTTTGAAAATGGCGGAAGATCAGTACCACCTTCGTTGCCGATGTTTCGCCCGCCTCTTCCCGAATATGATGCAAAACTGCTGATAATGCAAGCACATCATCATCACTGTCAAAGCTAGCAGCCATTTCAGAACAGGTACGACCTTGATCTTCAATTCAAACCGGTCGGCTAAAAAAAAGTCGGGGAATGTGTGGCAGTGCACACGTTTTTGTAGTCCGGTCCGATCACACTCCGATTCGAAACTGCTCGAGAA
This sequence comes from Semisulcospira habei, assembly GCA_036245525.1. Lineage (NCBI taxonomy): Eukaryota > Metazoa > Mollusca > Gastropoda > Semisulcospiridae > Semisulcospira > Semisulcospira habei. The sequence continues at coordinate 107,743,801 of BTPG01000008.1, forward strand.
TCGGCCTCAAAATCGGGCATGTGTGGCGGGGCCTTAACTGGCCCCAGTTGCGTGCTGACGCTATCTTTTAACTAACAATGTATTGTTTTCGAAAAACTCTTTACATTGTGGTCAGAATATGTGAAACCGAGACGTTCTTTGCTATGAACATTTCCTGTTGAGCTACAGCTTCGAAATTTCGTCTATAAAACAGGAAAACAATAATCGCAGAAAGCAACCGTATCATAACATGTCTAAATGCCACATACGAGGTTGCAGGTGAACGTCATCGAAATTTATACGGATCAGCCATAACAGTTTACGGGTGCCAGTTGAATTTCTTCGCGACCCTAGGCGCGAAACTATTCCTACACCACCCTTGATTTATCATCGTCGACGTTTCTCCTGACCTGAACCGGCATGTTGTCTAGACAGTTCGACTATGCCGCAAGGGTGGTGTAAAAATGCTCCCTAGCCCTAAGTTGGAAATTTGCACTACAATCGTTACAACTGATGACGAGGGAAGCTCGATGATCAAGCAATGATCTCTTGGGTAACAGGTTGTTTAAGTGATGGTTTTAGTGGTCAGTTAAGATAGACGCTTCGAGGCAGATCGCAGTTTGTGCAGTGTCACTACTAAGACTGCGTGTCAGTGAACTGGTCGCATACGGCTGATGATTTGAGTTGACAGTTTTACGACGAAAAATCTAAAATCAGTTCTTTACGTGAACAATGGTCGGTAATGCTGATGGTCCTCCTGCTGCCCCCAAACATCATAGACCAGCACAACTCAAATTATCCCAATTAACCACACGGCTCCATTTCCCATGTTTTAGGGGTGTTACCTAACGACTGTATCAGTTGCAAGAGATGGATTGACTCTGATAATTCAAGGGTGGTGCCAAATTAGCTTGGCGCCTGTAGGCGCCAAGCTAATCTGGCACTACCCTTGAATTATCAGGGTCAATCCATCTCCTGCTGAAGGGCGTCGGGGCTGAATGGATTATTCTGATGAGACAATGCCAGCCAGCCATGGACGTTCGTATTGGTTTATCGTGTTGACAAACTGTCATTGCTAGACACTTGGTTGGCAAATGGATTAGGCTTTATTGACACACATTTGTACCGCAAATCATTCGACATAGAATTATCAGAGCCGTATTTCGGAATTGTGTTGACAGACTGTCATTGCCAAATACTTTCTTCCCCAATTACTATGATGAGTTACTTTCAAAGTCAGTTGCTCGCACGTGAATATGTTTAGTTCAAGTGAGGTGCTGACTGTTTATAGCTTTGCGTACGGTGTCAGTGGCAAGCGAATCAGGTATCATCCCAGTGGGATCACGATCGAACACACACTGGATGTATCTCTCGATTTGCCGGCTACCACTGATCTGTCAGCGGTAGAAAATCAAGAGAGACAACTAGTGTGGAATTTGCATCACCGGTCATCACGATAGGCCGGGTGACTAATTCGTTTCTTTTAAAGGACATGCCCAATGCGCATAAGGCCATCGGGCCGACGTCGGCCGCCGTTGGCTCGCGCGCGGGCCAACGGCAAGCCGTCAAATAAACAGTATTGTAATGACAACATGTCATCGTCGAGTGATTGTTACTGGCTAAAGTGCGGGATTAGCTCTTGGCGATCGTTTGTATCGCTCGTCATGGGAGAAGGGTAAGACGGATATTGCCCAGCTTAGTGTCAGGAGAGGTGTTCGTGTAACAACCACTGTGGAAATCAACTAATTTCATCTCGTTATCGATGAACGGGCTGTCCTGGCAAAGGGACGTCCGCAATCTCTTACTATGACTTGAACTGAAGAGTTAAAGTTGGGCAAGAAAGAGACAAAGATCCAGGCTGCGATGGCTGATGTGAATATAATTTTTATGCCCCTTTTCAGATCGTATAGTAGTTTGATGTTATACTGTATCACATTGGTCTAAAGACGTGGATATTTCAGATCTGTGCTGTTTGTCTCTTCAAGTCAATGCCAGTCTTAGCGTGGAGTTCTTTTGATCCTAATCGGGGATACAAACTCAAGATTTTTAAACTCTGATGTACATGTGCTGGTTTGTGATTTTTGGACTTTGCGGCCATAGGTCGTATGCTCCAAAATCACACAGCAGGACACAGGTGTCAACTGACAATTAAAAAAAAAAATCTTGTTATATTAGTTCGATCAAGAACTCTTGCGGCTCTTCAGTCGTGAAGTTCCCTCTAGTGATTTTGTAACAAATTTTGACGATGTCAGACCATCGTATTTCAAGGGCAGTTGCCTGAAACTTGAACTAACTGCAAAGTCCATAGCACCACTATCTCTCCTGCAATCAACTGTCACGGACGGCTGCGTTAAAAACAATCGGCACACCCAGAATGTACACCTAAAACACCCCAGTAGTCCACCTGAGGCGATGTTCGATGTGAGAAAAGATAGCGTAAGGTGTAGCCATAAAGTTTATCTTACAAAGAACGTCATGCAATCCCTCTACGCTTGAGGTCATCGGGCCGACGTCGGCCGCTGTTGGCCCGCGCACAGTCGTGCGCGGGCCAACAGCGGCCGACGTCGGCCCGGTGACATTTTGCTTATTTGATACATTACCTATGCAATCTGCAGCGACATCTAATCTGTAAGGCGTTGCTAAGTATTCGCATCGCACATAAAAGACTATCCTTTTTCAAACTTTGTAAAAAAAATATTTTAATCTACATTCTTGACATACGCCCCAAAAATCTTCGTGGAAAACGTTCGCTGATCCTTTTCCGCTTTGAAATTTTGAAATTCGAATCGACTGTCCATTAGCCAGTCGTTTTGCATCTTACCCGCAAGATGCACAGATGTTCATGTGCCCCTGCCGGTGGAGGGACGCATGAAAACGTATGCATGTTGCTGCCGATACTGAAGAGCACACTTCTGTTCTGACGGCGCAAGTCATCAGGAATGAAACCGCTAATTGCTCGAACAAAAATACAAACTTGTGAGTTAGTTAGTTGGTTCGGATTTAACGTCCACAGCACCGAGGTGATCATGGACGGCCCTGACGGGCGGGTTATGGGGGACAGGAAAATCTATTGCCTATGGAGTACGACCTGAACACTGATCAACTCAGGCGCACTCCAACTGTGCCACTTTGATTTACCAGGACCTTTCAACGGACATGCTATTGAACAAATCCGTTTTTTCCCCCTGGATTGTGAGTACAGCTACCGGGGCCGGGGCGGGATTCGAACCCACGACCCGGCGATTCCCTTCGCTCTCCTGCTCCGACGTTTAAGCGCTTGAGCTATCTTGGACTCATTCAAACTTGTGAAGATTGTATGTACCTTTTATGGCCCCTTCACTGGCGACACAAAAAGTGAACACGATCCAACTGCAAGAGACATAGATCCTCATGAGTCCCCGCGACTGCGGGGGCTCATGAGGATCTATGCCTCTTGCTGATGAGACCAATTTGTATCCATGTTTCTTGGGCTGTGTTGGGTTTTGGTCGTTGAATGAACAAAGATTTCAGAAAACAAAAATGTACGTACAGTGACGGTCACGTATCCGGTTATTCACATACGAAAACACCGCCTGAGGAATCCGCCTTAAGTAGCCAGCACTTGAATATCCGTCAAGTTAGCTTGCGCTGAGTATATTCGCCTACCAATCAACCCATGGTTGTCGAGAAAAAATAATCACGATCTAACTGCACGAGACATAGTTACATCCTCATGAGCCCCCGCAACTGCACGTGCTTATGAAGATCTATTCCTATTGCTGAAACCACTGTATAGGGTTCTTGTTCTTTAACGTTGTACTTTACACTGTTTTTCAAAAAACACAAATTGCGTCCCATGGTAGTCAAGGGGATAAAGTACCATTACGCGTAAATTTGAAGACACATTTCAGCACCATTTGTGTTTATTAAGCCGTTTCGACACGCCTAATGAACTTTAACAGCAGTTGGGATAAGCAACAAAAGCACACCCGTAATGATCGCACATATTTATTCTGCGCAGACGTTAGCGTGTTAACTTATTTTGGGCTGTTTCTCGTACTGATAGCATTGTATTTATAGAACAGAGTGGAGTCATCGTCAGGTTACGTGATATTATGACGGCGTGTGCTGAAATGGATTCTCCTGTGTCTAAATGAACCATAACTAGACCTGTGTACATCGTTTCGTAACCATCTGTTACAGAAGCGTATCTTTCAACAGTTACGGCGGTAGTGCGCCTTCAAAGGAGTGCTAGGTTATTCAGGCAGTGTGTTTACGGTGTTTCCATAACGTTGGAAAAAATTCCTATGAAATTCGGAAATGGCCGAAGATCCACCCCTTCCACTTAACCACTTCTGAAAATAAAACACCAGTTTATTGCGAGATGTATAGATCCTCATGAGCCCCCACAGTTGCGGGGGCTCATGAGGATCTATACCTCTTGCTTGGACGGCTTGCGGGGTTGTTTCGCGTTTACTTAGAAACACAATATGCGTCCGAGGGCAGCAATTAAGGAAAACAGGCAACAGACCAGCAAGAGGCACACCAGGCTTTTTGACAGGCTTTTCACTCCAGCAGGTCTGTTGCTGACCCTCACAGCGACGGAAGACCAGCAGGCCGAAACTACATAAAACAAATACTGACATCTTTCAGCAGCGCGAATTTCTACGACTACATTCATCTTACGACAGACTGATGAAGTATTCAAGAGATGTCTGGATTCTCAAAACAAGTAAAGTCGACCTTCTCAGTCCCTGCGACCAGAACTTTGAAAGGGACTAATATAACTAAAGATCTGTGCTTTTATTTGCAGATGAAAGTTATTCTCTGTTTTTGTATATGCCACCGGTACTGTAAACAGAACCGGTGGTGTATGCACAAAGGGGTTAAAAGGATTTGCTCCAGGGCAGGCTTTGATTGCAAAAATTCGCCGATTCAACGGGTTCTTAATGTTGCTTGCCTCAGCTAGGACTTTTCTACCCTCTTAGTTTTCACAATCCGTGTGAGTAGGCACACGTAGCATATGTTTCTCAGTACTGCCTCTGATTTTGGTGCGTACACTAAAGGAGAAAAATAACAGAAAAGTAGTTATCACGTGTTAACTTCACAGTTAGGTTAGCTCTTTTGTGCAGGTTTATCGCAAGACATACTAGGAGATTTCATGCAGGAGATATTGCAAACTGTTAACCCAGTATTGTCTGCAGCAGGAGGTTCTAAGCGATCCGTCGTGTTACATCTATAATTCTTTTGCGGTCTGGACAGGAGTTAAGGTGTGCCTGCATGCACACCCCCGGGGGTTAACCCATTTAAACTCGCGCCCGCATTTCCACAATTTTGTAGGTGTTACTTAACGACTATGTACCACTTGCAGGAGATGAATTGACCACAATAATTCAAGGGTAGTGTCAGATTAGTTTGGCGCCTGAAGGCGCGAAGCTAATCTGGCACTACGCTTGAATTATCATGGTCAGTCTATCACCTGCTGTGAGGCGTCGGGGCTGAAGGGGTAAAGCTGGGCTGGGGCACCTGTATATATTTTTGCACGCCGCATAAGAGAAACAGTGTGTCCATGTCAAAACAAACGGTCATTTCCGCACGTGGGGGTCTGCGGTAGGCCGGTCAGGTATAGGGAAAAGGCAATCACCGGCCTAGACATTGACGGGTACCCTACATTGAAATAAATGAGGATGGTCCTTGCTAGCATGAGGCATAGGTTCTCATAAGCCCCTGCGAATCTATGCCTCTTGCAAATAGAAAATTTCCCATGCGTGGCCGGAGAGATTCAGTGTTGAGGACCGAACCTTGAGTAGGGCGGACACTGTGGTCAGCCCCTTTCCGGAGAGATTCAGTGTTGAGGACCGAACCTTGAGTAGGGCGGACACTGTGGTCAGCCCCTTTCCGGAGAGATTCAGTGTTGAGGACCGAACCTTGAGTAGGGCGGACACTGTGGTCAGCCCCTTTCCGGAGAGATTCAGTGTTGAGGACCGAACCTTGAGTAGGGCGGACACTGTGGTCAGCCCCTTTCCGGAGAGATTCAGTGTTGAGGACCGAACCTTGAGTAGGGCGGACACTGTGGTCAGCCCCTTTCCGGAGAGATTCAGTGTTGAGGACCGAACCTTGAGTAGGGCGGACACTGTGGTCAGCCCCTTTCCGGAGAGATTCAGTGTTGAGGACCGAACCTTGAGTAGGGCGGACACTGTGGTCAGCCCCTTTCCGGAGAGATTCAGTGTTGAGGACCGAACCTTGAGTAGGGCGGACACTGTGGTCAGCCCCTTTAACGCTGCAAGAAGCATAGATCCTCATAAGCCCCTGCAAATGCAGGGGCTCCTGAGAATCTGTGCCTCCTGCTGCAAGAGACGGTTCTATTAACACCTTTTAACTCTTAGACCCACTAACACCCTCAGGGTCAGTCATCTGTGTCTAAATCCGCTGCAGACAGTGGAAAGCTGCTGAATGACCCGTGGTGCCAGGTGAAGCGTGCACAATACAGGTGTGATGTGAATGCAGAGACCCATGTCTTGTAAATATGGCTGTTATCAACAAGGTAGCGGTCACTCAGGCGTGGAAGATGTAATGTATACGTGGTCAGCAGCGTCTTGAAGCGCCTTTGTACAGAACCACCGACAGAGTAACTTGGACGGAAACGGCAGTCGACCAGCCCGACACCTGCACAGCTTCTACAAAGTTGGCAATTGCCACATTGTGCTGTCTTTAGTGTCATATAACCCGACTTAAACAATAAGAAACAGCAAGAAAATTACCCGAAAACGAATGTTTTTTTTCGACACACCATAGCAGGCAGACGACAGACCCAGAGGCATTCATAATTAGTTTCAAAGCCGTCTCACGACGGGAATGGTATGGATCTGGCCAGTCAGACTAAAATAATTAAGAGGACGGTATGGGTAGAGACAGCCCTGAGAGGCCAAATATTGAACAGCAGCAAATTAAGCCGTAAGGTCCAAAATAACAGATCAGCGCAATAATCCGCTGTAAGTCTGTTTCACATAACTGCCAGGTTATTTTTCCACCCGGCCTTGAATGCCTCCATGTCTGTTCACATCTTCACAGCCGGCATTGGTCGCTCATTTCGTTTAGAACTTTTCAGAACTGAAATGTGTTAACAGTCTTTAAGCCCCAAGGTCCCATTTCTCAAATTTTGGAGGTGTTGCCTATGTGCTATGTACCAGTTGTAGGAGATGGATTGATCATGATAATTCAAGGGTAGTGCCAGATGAGCTTGGCGCCTTGAGGCGCCAAGCTCATCTGGCACTACCCTTGAATTATCATGATCAATCCATCTCTTGCTGCAGGGTCCCGGGGCTAAAAGGGTTAATTCAACACTGAAGAGCCCACGTTGTTCCAGGGGCATGGATGCAGTGTGGGTCACCAAGAGGCATAGATCCTCACGAGCGCCCGCCGTTGGATCTGTGTCTCTTGCCTTTGGATCATGTTGACTTTTCTTGGCAGTGAAGGGGTTAAAAGCCGCAGTATCAAACACTTCTCAACGCTCGGATACATCAACTAAATATTTGCTTGAAGCTTGTCGCGCCACTTTTTATGTTACCTGTCGATTAAGGATACCTAAGCACATTCCTGTCCGGGCATTCAGAGTGTACGATTGACAGACCGTCGCATGTTGCCGTTGCATGTTTTTCAGTCTTGTCACTCCTCATTTATGCTGTTTTCTTTTCTCAACCCGTTCAGTGCGAAGAACACTTAAACACCGCTCAGCTGCAAGAAGTATAGAACCTCATGAGCCACCGCAGCTGCGGGGGCTCACGAGGATCTATGCCTCTTGCTGATACAACTTTGAATCTATGTTCATGGGGCAGCTAGCGTATTTTCGTGCTGAATTAAAGGAAGGGTGTAAAAACACAGTCTGTGGCAAGCGGCACTGAACAGGTTAATGTACAAGACGTCAGTGAAACTCAAATATATGAGAAACACAGAGATTAAACAGGCCGAAAAAAAAAAAGCGTAGATCTCATGGGTCTACGCGGCTGCTCAAGAGAATCTATGCCTTCAACTCCTCTGACATTCCTGTTTCTTAGGTGGATGCGTGTGAGCGTGGACGACCAAACACAAACATAAACTAAGCCACCAATTCAACAGTCCCCGCAAGCTGCAAGGGTATATGCGACTCTGTGCCTGTTGCAAAATTTTACATCCAGCTTTTTCCGTCCTCGAGTGGAAGTGGTCATCAGTCTATACACTGGAGGCGGAGAGAGTTACGGGACAGTCCTTTCACTATTCACCTTTCAGTCAAAAAAAAAAAAAGACACTAAGAGTAACGCGCGTCTGCAGCAAACGCCACATAGTAGTGCTAGCAAGAGGCGTAGATCCTCATGAGCCCCCGCATTTGCGGGGGCTCATGAGGATCTATGCCTCTTGTTAGCACTATTTACACCCGTGTTTCTACAGGACAGTCACTGGCAAGCGATCAAGAAGAGAGGACTGACGCGTCCCCGCCTATGACACAAAGCGTCTTTCAGATGACTAAATATTTTCGTCGCTTTTTCCACCAGCTTCCCACGGCCTAGTTCGCTGTTGACGAGACAGTATACGATGACTTTTTGCTTGAGAAATGTCGTGTTTTTATGTGTTTACCCCGACAAGAGTGACTAATGATTTACTTGAAGGTGCTTCAGGTTTTTACAGTTACATAAGGTTTGAGAAACGTGATCGTTGCGACTGTCATGCTCCGGCCGTCTTGGAACACGAAGCACTGAAGATTGTACATGTTACGGTCTGTAAAGTCACACCAGGCGGGGGAGGGGACGAGATGGGGAGGGAGGGGGGAGGGACGATACGGAAGGGGTACAGGGTGTAAAAGAGACTGTGGGACAGAGAGCTTGGGGGGACGACACAGAAAACCTTTCACAAGTAAATCTTCCTGGAACAGATCATGTAAACACGAGAATACGGAAAATAAAGGAAGCACTCCCACAACAAAACACAGACCAAAACGATGACCGCCAAGCGTGTGTAAAATGTAAAGAAAATCACAACAAAGAAAGAAACACGCCTAGAAAGGTCAAACACAACACAACATTAATGTCGAGAAGACGACCGAACAAACAGACGAGTTGTTTTTCATTGCTACATGCTACTTGTTACAGTGACGTTTTATTTCGATGTTTGCTTGCTTCTACGAAAGTATAAAAATCTACTCTGTGTTTTCATCATCTTCTGTTTGTGTTTTTTTTTTTTTTTTTTTTTTTTTTTTTTTGCTCTTTTCTTCGAACTAAGTAATTGTTTCACGAAGTGCGCCGTCTCGGGTTAGGTATATGTGGATCTACAATGTTCACAAGAACTGTACGCTTATGCATCGATTAATCCTCATAGATGTCAATATCCTGACAAGCAAAATGCCTCCAATTTGAACGATATTTGCCACAAAACTATCTTTTCAACACGAGTTCACTGGCTCTGGTTCCCACACCCTATCACTTTCACGTCCAAGCCAACAGTGTACGTCGAATCTGTCTTAGTTAGTCACTGAAGGGTAGTGCCTGATTAGCTTGGCGCCATTAGGCGCCAGGCTAATCAGGCACTACCCTTCAGTCGACTCTTTCACAATTTATCAAGTCTCCTGAAATTCGTATATTGTGTTTGAAATAAACTCTAAAACTGAGACTCCAATGGCTATGAAAGCGAAAGAAATGTGACTGACACCATTTAGTTGGCAGTGTCCCTGGAGGTCCCATTCAAGACTAGCGGGCGAAGCAAAGTCAAACAACATAGTAAATTCTCCATGATGCGCGTGAATGGCTACTACTATTACACTGCGGTAATCGTTCAAGTGGTTTATTCACGGCGCATACCCTGGGAATGTAAACCGTTGAGGTTAACCCCGTCTCTGACTGGAACAAAACAGAATTCTACCCAACTGCAAGAGGCATAGAACCTCATGAGCCCCCGTAGAAGCGGGGGCTATGGGGTTCTTTGCCTCTTGCTAGTAATAGTCATATTCACATGTTCCTTGGTTGTTGGACTATTCGGCGTTGATCTGACTGTGCTTTTATAAACAATGTATGCCCACTCGCAGTGAAGGAGTTAAACTTGCAGCCCTTGGAGTAAATTACATTGCGTAAATGCGCACAAGCAGTAGTAATTGTTCTATCACGCGTAGTCTATTTTCTGAGCTATTTACAGGTAGACCTATTATATCTGCGACACAAGAAATGTGAATAATTAGAATTTCGACGTTCTGACTGGACTGCGTAAACGAAAGCTAAAAACTGGTCGAAAAACATTGCTAAGTAAGTATCATTCGCATGATCCGCGCTTTTTTTTCTCTTTTTTTAAATGTATTTTTTATTTTCATTTTCGCATACAAGAGTCTGATTCAAGCGTGTGTGGTCAAGGCCTTCCCATTCACGGTTGTGATGAGCATCTACAACGGACATTTATATTGGACCGTATGAGCCCAGCTGCCTGCGGATGTTCAGAAGGTTGCTCGTTTTTCCCCAGATCGTTATACAAATACATAGAATAGACATGTTATGGACTGACGTGGACCGATTGACCTCAAAGCTTACAACTGCCACTGAACAACTGTTCAAGTATACATGTAACCCCTTCTCTGCCCAAACACGAGACACACCTAAACGCAAGAGGAGTAGATCCTCATGAGCCTTTGCAGTTGCTGGAACCTCTTCCTGGCCCCTACTTTATATCCATGTTTTTGGGACGGATATGATTGTTTGACTGAAGTTGAACGGACAACGAATAAATCAGGAACACGTTGCGGCTAGTGGCAGGAAAGGGGTTAACGCCTTGTGTCATGAGAATCTATGACTCTTGCTTACAACCCCCCCCCCCCCCCCCCCCCCCGCTTTTATATCCTTCGACGAAATAAGCTTCGCGGTTTATGTCGGTCTAGGACAAGACTCCAGCTTTTAGTTTTACCGATCCTCCGGATCGCCTGAAGATGTAGATCATGTTGCAGAGGTAATGCGGATTAAAGGATCTAAACGTTAAAGATAAGCCACATGAACATCAACTTTTCTCAAGCAATGAAGGTAATTGAAGTCTCAGTCTACTCTCTGGCGTCCTGGGAACCGACCTTCCTGCGCATATTACAAGTGACTCATCCTGACAAACTATAGAAAAATGAAAGCTGACTCCAAGTTAAAGATTTTTATCTCTCTTTCATTTATCATCTTCCCTTTTCGACTTGTGTGCTACACCAGGTAAAGTTCACTTAGATGTCACGTTTTTGTGTTTCACAATAGTTTCTTTGTTATGACACGAGAGCTCACTTCCTTTCGAATTGGACTCTTAACCCCTTCACTGCAAAGTAAAAGTGACCATAATCCAACTGCAAGAGACATAAATCCTCATAGTCGCAGTTGCGGGGGCTCCATGACTATCTATGCCTTTTGCTGACACCACTTTGTATCTATGCTCTTTGGACGGCCGGGGCTCTTTGGCTTTTTTTTACAGGAACCTAATTTGCGTCCACTGGCAGTGAAAGGGTTAACATGGGGTCACGGCTGACGTGCCCGAGTTATTCTACTCTCTTACAGGCGGAACAGATTACAGCGCACGTGTTATTTGCTGTCTTTCAGTTTTGCACACACTGAAACGAAATACAGGAGTTCTCTGCTTGTAGTTATTCTACGACGTCTTGTAGTGTCGCTTGGATCTAGCCATTGTTTTAATTAATTTTGTAGGTATACAACTCAAACTAGCATTCATCCTCCGACAACAAAACATCTTAAGCCATTGTACGAAGATTACAAAGTAAAGTAGGCAAAAGCACTGTCAGGGGAGAGAATTGTACAGTATCGACCAATGATCATAGATCAAGTGTGATCGAAGCACACACACACACACACACACACACACACACACACACACACACACACACACACACACACACACACACACACACACACACACACAAAGATAGGAAAGAAGGGTGCGCTAAGTAAGTGACTGGAAGTAGTGAATATGGAAGCCCCCTCCCCCCCCCCCCCCCCCCGGAAGGGGGGAGTATCGCAGTATCGCATATTGACAAAATTTCCAGCCCCTTGATGCATAATAATAATAATAATTACGGTATTTATAATGCGCTTATCTTATAATGGTTATAACTCAAAGCGCGCACTCACAACTCGCGCACGCATGCGCACGCTTTAGACAACGACTCACGTACCACAAAAAGTGAAATACATTACGACAGTCAGCTTGGGGTGGGGAGTGTAGTGATATAGTGCTAGAACTGTTGAAAGAGGTGAGTTTTGAGGGCGGACTGGAAGGAGGAGAGAGAGTGTTTCTGATGGAGAGAGAGTGGGAGGGTGTTCCAGGTGGATGGACCGTAGACGGAGAAGGAGCGGGGGCCGAAAGTGCTGAGTTTGGTGCGGGGGATGAGGAGGCGGAGAGGGTCGGAGGCGGAGCGGAGGGAGCGGGAAGGAGTGTAGGGGTGAAGTAAGTTGGAGAGATAGGTAGGTGCGTAGTTGTTCAGGGATTTGTAGCAGAGAGACAGAATCTTGTATTGGATGCGTTGGGGGATGGGGAGCCAGTGAAGGAGCTTGAGCAGGGGAGTGATGTGGTCGGATTTTTTCTTTCTGAGGGCGAGGCGGGCAGCATTGTTCTGGACGCGCTGAAGAGTGAGAGTGGTAGAGTGAGGAAGGCCGGAAAGGAGAGAGTTGCAGTAGTCGATGCGAGATAAGATGAGAGAGACAGCGAGTTTGGTGGCAGCTTCGGTAGTGAGGTATTTTCTGATCTGACTGATGCGGCGGAGGTGGAAATAACATGCCTGGGCCGTGGCGGAGACGAAGCTGGTCATGGAAAGAGAGGAATCGAGGATAACGCCGAGGTTCTTGACCGAGTCAGAGAGGGAGATGGGGGTGCTGTCGAGTTGAAGATGGAGAGAAGGGGGGAGCTGGGAAAGTTTCTGGCGAGTGCCTACCAGCATGGCTTCCGTTTTGTCGTCGTTCAGTTTGAGCTTGTTTGCTGTCATCCAGTTTTTCACGTCTTCGTAGCAGTCAGCCGTGCGAGTCAGTAGTGACTGAGTGTTGTCGAGTTTGTCTTTGTCTAGTAGTTGTGAGTCGTCAGCGTAGAGGTGGTGGTGTATGTGGTGAGACTGGATGATGTTGGACATGGGAGAGGTGTAGAGTGTGAAAAGGACCGGACCCAAGACGGACCCCTGTGGAACGCCGCAGGAGAGCCTGAGTTGGAGGAGACGCCGTCGATGGTGACTGATTGCTGTCCGTCGGAGAGGTAGGAGAGAAACCAGGAGTGAGCAGAGTCAGTGATGCCAAAGGAGTGGTGAAGGCGATGGAGGAGGATAGAGTGGTCTATGGTGTCGAAGGCGGCAGAGAGATCGAGTAGCGTAAGAAGGGAGATGTTGCCCGAGTCGGTGGAGATAAGCAGGTCGTTTAGGATATGTAGAAGGGCTGTTTCAGTGCTGTGATGTTTGCGATAGGCAGACTGTAAGGGACTGAGAAGGTTGTTGTCGGCGAGGTGGAGGTTGAATTGGTTGAGGACAACCTTCTCAAGAAGCTTGGACAGGAAAGAGAGATTGGAGACTGGGCGGTAGTTCTTGAGATCGTTTGGGTCGAGGTTGTGTTTTTTGAGGAGAGGACGGACAATGGCGGACTTGAAGATATCGGGGACGGAGCCATTTTCTAGAGATGTGTTGATGATGTCGGTGATGAAGGGCAAAAGTTTTGGAAGGCCGTCCCGGTAGAGAGAAGCTGGGAGGGGGTCTAGTTCGCAGGTTTTGAAAGTCATGGACTTTATGGTTTTGAGGACTTCATCCTGAGCGACGGGGCGGAAGGACGAGAGGGGAGTGCCGGAAAAGGGGGGGGGGGGGGGTCAGGAAGGCAAGGCGGAGAAGGCAGAGTGTCGAGTGTGTTGCGCAGAGTTTGGATTTTTTCGGAGAAATAGGTGGAAAAAGCGGACGGGAGTTCTTCTTTGCTGTGTGTGTTGGGAAGAGGAGAGTCTTTAGAAGTGCCTAGGAGTGTGTTCATGGTAGCGTAGAGGGTTTTGGATGAAGTGGATTCCAGGATTTTGTTTTGAAGATGTTGACGAAGTGATCGCCAAGGGAGAAAGAAAGGGGGAGTTATGACCCTAGTTAGAAACAACCTGAATCCCAGCGAAACCAGGAGATTCATGGAAGAGGCGGAATACATCCAGGTGAAGGTAACCACCAGTGACAGCACCTTGACTTGATCAACTACTATTGCCCTAGTGATAAGCTGCTGTCCCTGGACACTATCCAGGTCCCGGACAGTGGATTCCTCATCACTGGTGACTTAAACAGCCAGTCCCAGAGTTTGGGATATGACACACTTGACAAGAGAGGAGAAGACATCGAGGAGTGGCAAGATGAAAACCACCTGATACTTGCCAATGACCATGAGGACCAACCTACCTTCTACTTTCGCCGCTGACACACCACCACTGCACCGGTCCTGGCGCTTTGCACTGAAGATGTTAATAAGCGCCTCAGCAGAACAAAAGGCCCTGTCCTTCTCTCCCTAAAAGCGAGCACAGCAGCTAGCTCGCCACACCGGCCAAGATGGAACTACCGAAAGGCAGACTGGCGCTTGTTCAAGATCCGAACAAATGAGCTAACACAAGACCTTGGTGTTTGGATGGAACATCAACAATATGGTCAGAGATTTTAACGACATTATCAGTAAGGCAGCCAAGGAAACCATACCTCCAGGGGTCCGGAAAAGTACACCCCATACTGGACTGCAGATCTTCAGAAAGCACATGACAACCTCACTAGGGCCAGAGAAGAGGCTTAAACCAACCCCTGCCAAGAAAACAACATCAAGCTACAACACAGTAAGGCCCAGTATCTGAAGACGAAGTTGGAGAGAGAAGACTGCAGGACTGAACATGGAGAGGGACACCACCAAGTTGTGGAGACTGACCAAGGCGTTGAACGATGAGGGCACCAGGGAAAAGAAGATCACCCTAGAAGAAGAAGGGAAAGCACTGACTGGTAGGAAATCTGCAAACATGTTCACACAGATCTATGCAAAGGAAAGTAACATCACTGTCCCACGAATGTTTGAGAAAGAAATCAGACAGGAAGAAAGAAGAGAGATCAAGAGATGCAAACATCCATGATGCAATGAAGAAGGACATCACCCTTCCAGAACTGAAGCTGGCCGTCAGACAGCTGAAGAAAAAAGAATATCCAGGTCCAGACAGCATCTCAAACGAGATGTTATAACACCTTGGCAACACTGCCTTAATTAAGCTACTAGACATCTTTAATATTAACCACAGCTGGAGTGGAGGACAGGTAACCCAGTGCTGGAAGGAAGCCAGGATGATCCCAATTTTGAAGAAAGGGAAGAATAAGTCCAAAGCCTTGAGTTATCGCCCCATCAGCCTGACAAGCTGCGTGTGCAAGACCAAGGAGCGCATCATCAACAAGCACCTGCAGTGGTACCTGGACTCTGAGAGCATTATTGTACCAGAACAAGCCGGCTTCAGAAGCTACAAGAGCACAGAAGAACAAACAACACAAACTGCGCAGGTCATAGTAGATGCCTTTCAAGATCAGAAGGTGACATTAGCTGCCTTCATTGACCTACAGAAGGCCTTCGACAAGGTGTGGAAGGATAGACTCCTTGTGAAACTCCTTCACAGCGGCATCCAAGGGAACATGTACCGTTGGACGAAGTCATACCTGCACAATCGCAGAGCCCGTGTGACAGTGGATGGGTAATGTGGCCAAAAAGTGATGCTGCGTCAGAGGGTGCCACAGGGGGGAGTCCTGTCACCGACCCTGTTCATACTCTTCATCAACGACCTTGTGCCATAGCTACCTAATGGAGTCCATGCAACCCTGTACGCAGATGACCTGATACTCTGGAACAGTATGCAACAACCGCAACATACAGGATGCAGCTAGCCCTGGACAGGCTGACAGACTGGACCAACAACTAGTGTGTGAACCATAAACACTGAAAAATCATCAGCCACACTCTTTTTTCTCTCCACCAAAGTAAAAACTGGCAACCTAACACTCGGCAACACCCCTCTGCGGTATGAAGGCCAACAGACATACTTGGCAGTCACCCTTGACAAGAGTCTGACTTGGAAGCCGCACATCTGAAACGCAGAAGCAAAAGCTCGAAGAAAGCTGAACATCATGAGGAAGCTGGCTGGAACACAATGGGGAGCCAATGAAAAGATCCACAAAAAATGTATATCAAGGCACAATGAGACCACACCTTGAGTACGGATCCAATGCATGGTTGGCGGCAGCCCAGTCACACCAGCAGACCGTTGACAGAGCTAGAGTTCAAAACCAGGCACTGCGTATCATCGTCGGCACAATGCGTTCCACGCCAATTGAAAAGATGAAAGAGACAACAGGTATCCCACCCCTGTGCATGAGTTTGCAAAGCCTTGATACAGTCCACAAAGGTCAAGTCTTCCAAAGACCATCCTATAAACGCCAGGATGAAACAACCAACTTCAGGGAGACTGAAAAGATCAAGCTTTGTGAAGGAGACGAGAGCGCTGCAGAGATAACACCAGGCAAAGCTCCTTGCACAGGTAGAGGCTCTGAATCCTGCTAGCGACTTTTGGCCCTGGGAAAGCAAGCCAGAAAACATCACCATCTCTTCCACGGTATCCTACATCACCCAAAGATGAGCAAGAAAGCCCTGACACTGGCCATGCTCGAAGAAAAGTATCCCCAGGAAGCATGGATACGGGCATACACCGACGGATCAGCCACAGGTGCAGTTCCGAATGGAGGGGCTGGGGTGTACATTCAGTATCCAAACGGAAAATGGCAGGCAGAGGCAGGACCAACAGGTCTTCACTGCACAAATTACAGAGCTGAGGGCCTTGGTCCCCGCCGCAAACACCCTGAGTGGCACTGCAGACCCTGATGCCCAGATTGCCTTCCTGACTGATGCCATGTCTGTCCTTGAGGAAGCAACAGCAAGCAAACTGCCACGTCTACAAGAAGCACTGCAAAACATCAAGTGCACCGGACTGGTGCTGCAGTGGATCCCTTCACAATGTGGCATCTACGGCAATGACGAAGCTGACAGAATGGCAAAATTGGGTGCGGAGAAGAACAAGATGAAAATCTGTGTATAGACCACAACAACGGCCCCAAGACAGGTACCATCAGCTACCCAGACAAGAGCAGGTGACCATCTTCCGTCTGAGGACCGGGCACAACCGACTCAATTTCTATCTGCACAGACGCTTCCACCTCCTGCCATCTTCCCTGTGCCCTTGTGGAGAAGCAGAGCAGACCACAGAGCACATCCTCCAGGACTGTGGGAACCACCAGCTGCTGAGGGAGGAGATATGGCCGAAGCCCGCCACTCTACGAGAGAAACTGTACGTGCCTGTGGAGGCGCTACAGAAGACCACCGATTTCATTTTGAGAGAAAAACTCCATGTGTGACGGCGTTCGAGAAGAAGAAGAAGATTAGCTGTGGATATTGCTTTTTGTCGAGGCGATTCCTGCGAATCGCCTCGACAAAAAGCGGTTTTCACAGCAATTCCTGCAGAAATCACTCGAAAAACCGGCCACCGACAGCCAAAGGGTCAAAAACCACAATGAACAAGCAATTCTAAGACCCACAAGCAACATGTGTATTGTGGGGCTGATATGAATCTTGAAACAAGATACACGTGTTGTTTCGTGATTCTGGTTCTTTCGACACAAAGCCGTCTGGTCAAAAATCCCAGACCAGCGAACACTGATATTTTCTGTACTTTACATAAGCCTTCTTTCGTATCGTTTGTTTGTTTGTTTGTTTGTTTTGTGCACCTGGATTCGATAAATTAACACTAAAGTTCAGTGTCCCTAACTTGTCGTAGGCTTAATTTGCATTTTAGACAAGCTGGTGATATACATTCAAAATTCGGAGGGCGGGAGGGGGGGGGGGGTGTTTCCCCCACTTTTTCAAATGCAGCGTATTCTTCTAGGCAAGCCGATGCGCATTCAACAATGCCGCCGCGAGATGCGACTGAAGACGAATTCGGCACCACACCGAAGATGCCTTAACTCATTCTACCCCAGACACACCACAGGAAGATAAGGATATGATAGTTCAAGGGTGATGCCAGAATAGCTTGGCGCCTATGGGCGCCAAGCTATTCTGGCATCACCCTTGAACTATCATGGTCGATCTGTGTCCTGCACTGCAATGCAGTCTTCAGAGGACAAGGGCAAAATTTAAGGATTTCGGTGATTGGGTAGAATGAGTTAATATATCCAACTTCTAAAAGTCAAAACGTCCTGCACCTATCCCGCCCACACCTCCTCCGCCCCCTCTCCGGCCCGCACCCCTACACACACATACCCATACTCTCCTCCCCTCCCCTCCCCCTTCCCCATCCACACTCTCTGCCCTTTCCCCAACCCCTCCCTCCCCTCGCACACCATAAAAATAGTTCTGACTGCAAATGTCGATTGTGCAAAGTTTGCTAGGCATGTGTCCATACAAGCTGACGGGCAAACATCAGCCTGTGTCCACCCTCCGCCTGAAGCGGGCACTGGATCACAGGCACGCTAATCCACACCACCTACGTCTGCGGTGACCGAAAACGCAGACGGACATGTGCTGGTCTGTGATTTTGGACCTTACGGCCGTACGGCCGTAAGGTTCAAAATCACAGACCGGCACATATTTTACTATCTCATTTAACCACCCTGTGCATGCCGTCGGCGGTGCTGTAAACAGAACCGACGCTTGCACGTACAAGGGGGTTATGGTTAGGGAGGAAGAAGAGGACGATTTATCGTCTCAAAATATCTGAAAATACTCTGATATACCCCCGTGGGCTTCTGGAGATCAATCGACGAAAATGGACACGCTAAAAACGGCAAGTCCATTTTTGTAAAAAGCGATATTTTCATTGTAATACAGTAACAACCTCACTTTTCACAAAACAAATGGGCTTGTCGTTTGCCAAACGTTGACTTCCTCTTGAAAAGCGAGAATTGTATTATAATACAACGAAAATCTCGCTTTTCATTAAAAAAAAAAATATTTGCAAGACTTTTTCCTTTCTGGGGCAGAATGCCTGTTTGCACATAACGCGACCGACCCTGGGGACAAGCCGCCCTTCGTCCCATAAAGAACACAGAATAGACCACATTTGTTTTTAACCTGACCCTTGCCATCTGAGCTACAGATGGTTAGTTCGGGTTTAACGTCCACGGCACCGAAGTGATAATGGGCGGCCCTGACGGGCGGGTTATGGGGGACAGGGAAATCTATTGCCTATGGAGTACGACCTGAACACTGATCAACTCAGGCGCACTTCAACTGTGCCACTTTAATAAAAATTATACCAGGACCTTTCAACAGACATGCTATGGAGCAAGTCCGTCATTTTCCTCTGGATTGCGAGTCCAGCTACCGGGGCCAGGAGTGACGGGGACTCGAAACCACGACCCGGCGATTCCCTTCGTTACTGATCATCATGGGTCCCTGTAATCTGTAAAGTCGCGACACAGTATGCCTGGTGTGGATGACTGTTGCATCTGAACAGTAGACGGGCGGCGGTAATCCCCTGACTACGCCGTCACACAGGTGAGAAGAGAGCATTGCGTCTTGTGTAACACGCTAAAATGACTCTCACGCCAGATCGACCCGGCGTCACTATGGCGTATGCCAAAGTGATTCCGGGTCGATCTGGCGTGAGGGTCATTTTGGCGTGTTCTTCCCCTAATGCAAAACTGCCACGCCAAAGTTAATCCGGGCCATTCTGGCACACGCCAGTGTGACTCGGGATAGATTTTCCTGAAGTCATTTCGATGTGTTGCCAACAGTGCAGTTTTAACCCATTCAGCCCTGACGCACTACAGCAGGAGATGGATCGACCATGATAATTCAAGGGCAGTGCCAGGTTAGCTTGGCGCCTGTCGGCGCCAAGCTAATCTGGCACTACCCTTGAATTATCATGGTTGATCCATCTCCTGCAACAGGTGCAGAGTCGTTAGATGACGCCTACACAATTTGGATAATACGTGCGTGGGACTGAATGAGTTAAGCCCCAATGAAGAGGAAGAAGGCCTGGGCTACTGCGGCTTTATATTGTACATAGATCTGGTTGCACATAATGGTTCGGACTAGCAAATTACAATCATACTGTATAGCGCTAAACCTCTGAAGATAAACAGTTTTATCAGTACCGTTCACCCGAATTTCTCAGGACCGTACACCATACCACAGTCTATTTCGCTCATAACAAGGTCGTATCAGAGCAAAAGTCTGATATAACATTTCTCAGAGGTCCTGACAGCACTCTTTCTGTGTAAATTACTTCGCTTATAACAAACAAGGAGATTTGTCATCTATCCGGAGTTTACTGCATTTAGAGTTCACTCGTTTATTGAACTGTTCATTAAGGTTCTGAATTATCATTGAGTTTCTTCATAAAAGAAAGGTTGATATGTTACTTAGCAGTTTTTACAGTTAAAACTGGTGTTAGTCATTGTTCCGCTTAGCTAGATTGAATTCATACCTGCCGTATACTCGCTTTTGCGTTGATATTATCAATATATTACAAATGTACCTATCCAAGTTTGACAGGGGAGGAGGGAACGGAGCAAGGAGGATAGAGATTTGCTGAAAATCACACCCCACGCCTTTGCAAGTGGCCATGCAATCTTGGCATGCTTGAATGTTGTCTAAGCCTACAGCGGATACACGTGCTGCGTGTTCTAAACACACAAGCTAAGCCCCAGGTAAACCTTGTAAACACTGGCGTCGGAAAACTGACCCTGCGCATGTCATACACCTTCAAGGACAGGAAGCTGTGACTTGAAAGTTCAAAAGGACATCTTCAGAAGCTAAAAGTTTACCACCCACCCTTCCAGAAAATTTTGTAAATTTTAACCCCTTCATTGCCACTTGAATCGGAACTGTGAACTTTTTAAAACATGGATACTATAAGTGGTTACAGCAAGAGGTTTAGATCTGCATGAGACAGCCCCCCCCCCCTCCTCCCCCCCCCTCCTCCCCCTCCTGCCCCCCCCCCCCCTCTACACCTTTTACTCTTGGTGGCCTGGTTGGCTATAAAGTTTTAGACTTTCATCATCCCCGGATCATGGAAATTGTAAAATGTTGCTTTTCTTTTCCCTTTCGAATCTGGGACCTTCTATTCCAACAAGACATTCACCGTCTTTTTTTTAATGGCTTGATCGAAACACCGACTGTAGCATCCAACAGTCTCTCCCTTATCCATCCAGTCTTTAAACTGCGAGACACAGAGATTCTCATGAGCCTGTGTAACTGCACGAGCCCACGAGAATATATTCCTCTTGCTGACATCTACATCTACGTCCTCGGACAGAATCTAAGTTTACGCCTGACACAAATCTCGCCCAGTCCCCTACAAACACGAGGCGTCAGGCAGCCAATTACTGGGCGGATTACGCAGGATTCGCTGGACACGCAAGACACACATTGACAGTGTGCAAATGGTCCTCGTGTCGACGTTGGCCGCAGCTGTGCGCGGGCCAGCTGCGGCCGACGTCGACAGGAGGAGCTTACATTCCTTATTTTCGACCTTGAGTTTAACCACCTTCCCTGAGACTGGCCAAGGCTGATAACGTCCTCTACTAACTTCCTCTGCCCAAGGAACAAGGATGTCAACGTAGCCAGCGAGAGACATAGCCTTCTGAGCAATACGCGTCCACAGAACTACACTGCTGAAGAGGCGTGTTGTTAGCCTGGCACCTCACCTGTCACTGAAAAGGTTATGATCATCAGCCAGCAGAAAAGCCACACCGAACTATGTACAGCGGTTGAGAAGGTGAACTTGAGTGGTGTCACCATGACCGAGTCTGCGAAGTCCCAAATAACGATGTCATAGTCTGAAGTCTGACAACTCCAAATAAACTCGTGTGACCACCACGCGTGTGAAATGTGACAATATTTAAGAGAATCCAGACATGACCAGCCTCTTTGCCCGTCCTGACTATTCCAATCAATCAACCTAGAACTGGAAGTCAACAACGTCATGAGTCGAGCTTCAACCAGAAGACACCTTTGGGGTGTTCTGTCTTTACTTTTAACGACTTTGGTATCAATCTCAGCCCACTTAATCAAATTTCAAATATAAACGATTTGAATTGCCAAAACTTCAGTAGCTCGTTCAGCTTGCCCTTAGCACCACGTGAATGTTTTGTGTTTATGTACAGTGTGTGAGTGAATGCGCGTTATTCATGTGAGCGTGCTTGTTGGGTTCAGTTCGCGGCGGCGCTTTGAGCCGATTTTCAATTGAAATTAAGTGCCTATTTAATGCGATGATTTATTATTATTATTTATCGTAATCGTGTCTTTTGTTTGAAATTGGCTTTACCCCTTCACTGTCCGAAAAATGCGAACATCACATAACTGCAAGAGGCAAAGAACCTCATGAGCGGGGGCTCATGAGGTTCTTTGTCTCTTGCTGGCCCTATTCGTTTATGTTTTCCTTGGATTGATGGACTAATTCGGTTTTGAGTGTACCCTGCTTTCAAAGACACAATTTTGCGTCCACTGGCAGTGTCCAGACGTCCCCAAGGACTTACTCTGAAACGTGCCTGCATCCCACAAACTTCGTTAACAACCCAATGCAACACACGTCACTGATGTCGCTGTATCTCATGTAAGAATGCTACTGCGTGCTGGTCTGTGATTTTGGACCAAACGTCCCTACTCGAAAAGGTTCAAAATCACTGACCAGAACGTGCACACCTATTGCGTATAGTTCGAAAATACCTGTGTTTGTGAAAGACGAAAAACACATTTGCGCATGCCGTACTCAGTTCATTCAGTGTAATAAGTAAGTGGAGAAAAAGGAGAATTGTATAGGCACAAGTGTAGAGGTAAGGTGAAAGAAACCTTAGAAATTCTGACCCACATTCGAGATAAGCTTTTAAACCCCTTTGCTACCGAGGAAAACACTGAACGCAATCCAACTGCAAGAGACATAGATCCTCATGCGCCCCCGCGACTGCGGGGGCTCATGAGGATCTATACCTCTTGCTGAGACCAATTTGTATCCGTGTTTCTTGGACGGTGTTCTCTTTTGGTCGTTGAACGAACCAAGATTTGAGAAACAAATATGAACGTACAGTGTACGCACGGTGGCAGAAAAGGGGTTAAAGGAAGATCCAATGCGAAACCCGCGAGGCATTTCTGTGCTGATCTGTGACTGTGAACATTGCGGCTTTAGACAGTCAGGTCCAAAATCACCAGACCAGCAAATAGTCTGATCCTGTGCAGTGATAAGGGTAATATTTCTGCCATATTTTTTATCTTTATTTAAAAAAAAAAAAATTACACCCTAGACTCGACTGGATGCAAATGAAAGATGTATGTAAAAGATAACAAAAATTAACTCTGTGACTGTCGGAGCAGTCTTCGCCAACGCGATCCTTATAAGAAGCACGTCGAGCAGAAATACTCCGACTGGAGCTCAGGTGTTCCATGGAACCATGCAGGCAAGAAACAGTCCGACAGACGCATCGCTGAACACGACTGAAATTAATAGACGGTAAATGTACCTCTCAGTCTACAGTCTAGGGGTGTAGGGGGCTCTGGATAGAGGTAGTACCTTTGCTGTTCGGCAGCTGCGTCCTACATAGGACGGACGGGCATCACTGGTCCTCATCCATCTCCTTAATCTCTCACGTGCTGGCTCCAAGCGCCACACCCTGGCAAACCACCTCAGCTGGTGGGCTAAACCACGTGAGGGGGTGGTGTTCACATTGCACCACTAGGCGGATGAGCTGTTTCTGACAGCCAACGGCTAGAGGACGGAGGAGATCAGGTTGGATCCAACGGCCAAATGTGGAGGAGTAAACCCTTCAAATCAGGAGTGGAGCCCCGAAGGCAGACAGCTGCCTGTATTCACGCACTGTTCTGGCAGCTCCTGCAGCCAAACTGATGCCAAACGTACTGCTTTGCATTCCTTTGGATACATCAGCGAGGCCGAGAGGGGGATCTTGACGACTGGGCATCCCAGGATCTCCATACACTTCGCCCAGGCTTGCGCACTGGAGAGGTCACTCCAGTGACTGACCCAGCAAGCGCATACTCCATTGTCTTCCGAGACAGGATGCCGAACAAATGTACCTCTTCACTGCAGAGAGGAAAAACATGACCACTACCACGAGGTACAGATTTTGATGAGGGCCCGCATTTACGAGTGGTTATGATGCACTACGCCTCTTGCTGAAACCATTTTGTAACCATGTTTCTTGGACGGCCGCTTATTTTTTTATTTAATTTTTTTTTTAGGTCGATTTTCACGTAGATGATTTTGTTGTTGTTGTTGTTGTTGTTTTGGTGTCTGCGTCATCTGGCAAAGAAAGGGATTAAAACCACCAATAGACACAAAGGAGTCACGCCGAAAACAACCAACAAAGAAAAAGAACCACTGAAATGGAACGGTGTTCGTATCGGTGTTGTCCATCGTGCTCAGCTGTGAAACAGTCTGGCTGTATTTATGTCTTTATTTTTATTTTATGGCTTTTCACACGCATGGTAGTCCTACTTCTGCTCTGGGTTTCACGCACTCACTGCGTGAGCCACGAAAGTCGTGATATTAACCCTATCACTGCCGAAAAAATTAAACACCACCCAACTGCAAGAGGCATAGATCCTCATGAGCCCCCGCAATTGCGGGGGCTCATGAAGATCTATGCCTCTTGCTGAAGCCACTTTGTATCCATGTTCCTTTGACGGGTGCGGAACTTTGAGTTGAATTTACAATGATTTCAAAAACGCAATCTGCTGTCCACTGGCAGTATTGGGGTTAGGTTGAACGTCCAATGACACGCCACCTTCGCCTAAACAACATACCCGTAGATGGACTCAGCAAGATGCAAACTGTGGGGGTTCATGATGATCTGTGCCTCTTCCAGATGATCGGCGCTCATGGCTTGTGTGTCGAGTCATACAGAATACGCAGGAATGTGCATTCAGTAAGACGATGATGTCATACTTTGCAAACATTTTACCTGCAGCCACGCCGCAAGACAGTTGGGCCCGTATTTTCAAATGTCTTATTTCATTCAAAGGAGGGTGTTAACCCTTTTCATCCTGATACACCCATTGCTTGACATAAATTTGACTATGATAGTTTAAGGATGGTGACAGAACTAAATGCGTAATCTATCTCCTAATCTGTAATGTAGCCTTCATAGGACAACACATTTATTTAAAGCAGCCTTCGGATGGAATGGGTTAATTCTAGATGTAAAATCTATTTATATATTTCATAAATATTTCTGGCTAAAACAAACGCACAAGTCCAAATTAAGAGTGAGACGGATAATATTACAGTATGACAATAAATCCCTACTCAATAAGCCAGTCTCTAGCTACCGTGCACCCCCCCCCCCCCCCCCACACACACACACACACACCCCAATACTCAATAAGATGGTTTTCAAAGTGTACCTTAGTATGTCCTGAGATGTTTAAGCCATGTTCCCCTAAAATTCCCCCCCCCCCCCCCCCTTCCCAAAGTCAGATGAAGGTGCAAAGTTGTGACCTCATGCTTCAGGACAGGTAGTCCAAAAGCTACATCGGTCTACCGTGCACCCCCCTCCCCTCCCCCATCCCAGCCTACTCAAATAAGATGGGTTTCCGCCAAAGAGTACTTTAGTATGTCCTGAGATGTTTAAGCCATGTTCCCCTAAAATCCTTAGGAACACACCAGAGATATAACCGATGGTGCAAGGATACCCCCATTCACACTCTTCGCGGATGCTAAAATGAGGTTTAGACAGAGGAGTATGACGTAAGCAATTGTTATGATCATTTTGCGTTCCTTTGCGTATTTGTAAAATGGGGGTAGGGCACCAGATTCAGCCACTGTGGCCCCCTAAATGCATCACAGCGTCATAAAATCAGGTTGGGAGTAACTGTGGTACTCCATCCTAACGAATAAAACTTTTTTTTAAAAGACCTATTAGTTGTATATAAAATTTCTGAGGGCATCGGAAACAACGTACGTTCCCAATTCGGCAATTTTAAATGGGAAAAAGCTATCATTCACCACGAACGTACCGTAAAAGGGCTTTCCTTATTTTTTGCACTTTATGCTCACATTATTGAAACTTAGTAGGTAAAGAGAGGTCAAAATGAAATGGAATAACTTTAGTAATTTTTTTTCCAAATAATTTTGTGTATTTTTACAACTTGGGGGTAGGGATACAAAATCAACCACTGTGGCACTCACAGTAATCACAGCATCACCTTGTCAAGTTTATAATAATTGTGACATCCTGTTTTAATGATGTAAGCCTGAAAATGGACCACCAGTGCTATAGAAAATGTCTGAAGGCATCTGACACATTATTTTTGTCTTTTATTTTTGCGATTTCACGGAAATGGCCGTTTACTGGGTGCACAAATACCTTCACTGTGAGCCAGAGATTCAATATTTTTTCATTCTGTTTTGTTTTTTTGTTTTTTTGGTAGAGGACGCAGAATGTGTGCCTTAACATAATATTGCCTGATTTGGGCTTCTGGAGTGAATTCTGATTTATTTAGAAGAAAATGTTTCTCAACCTCATTTTAGCATTCGCGAAGAGCGTGAATCGGGGTATCCTTGCGCCATCGGCTATATCTCTGGTGTGTTCCTAAGGATTTTAGAGGAACATGGCTTAAACATCTCAGGACATACTAAAGTACACTTTGAAACCCATCTTATTGAATAGGCTGGGGAGGGAGGGGGGTGCACGGTAGACCGGGCTAACTTTTGGACTACCTGTCCTGAAGCATGAGATCACAACCTTGCACCTTCATCTGACTTTGGAATAGGGGAAAGGCGGTACAGTTGAAACAGTCGGGGACAATGGAGCGGACCGATTTCCAAAGCAACAATGTATTTCACCCAGAAGAGTATAGTGGCGGATTTGTGCAGGTTGCCCAGATCAAGCCAGTGACAGAGAAGACGAAGTAAAATTCCTATGATGTAAGCCATCGATTTGAATTTTTGTGTGTTAAAGTTACGCGATGCCCGTGAGTTTTCATTCCCACCTTCAGACCAGAATGATCTTACTACAGCAATAGATGTATTTTCCTGTGTTGCGGACATCATTGCCCCCGAGTGCCCGCTGTAGTGCTGCTGGTTATTATACGAACTGTTCTCTGTCTGGAGAAGGCGCTGGAGGTATACAAGGGTGTATGTTCCGCCGTGTATGTGTGCCTTATTTTAACCTTTATCATTCGGAATACACGTGCGTGGAATAAGTTTGACTAAAACTGTGCAAGGATAGTGCCAGAATAGCATGGCGCCTCAATCTAGGCGCCAAGCTGTTCTGGCACCACTCTTGAACTAAAGACATTGGTCTATATCCTTATCTGTAAGTACTATAATGTAGCTTGCGTACGGCAGTGTACAAATTTGAAGCTTTTAGCCTCAGTATGATATGGGTTAACCCAAAAGGTGCCAGCTGACACAGACTGTTTCTGCGATCTTCGTTAGTTTAACAAAATTAACTATACATGCCCCAGGAACATAGATTCAAAGTGGTATCAGTAAGAGGCATAGATCCTCATGAGCCCCCGCAATTGCGGAGGCTCATGAGGATCTATGCCTCTGGCATTTGCGTGGTGTTCATTTTTTCTCGGCACTGTACGGGTTAACATCTGGAAAGTGAAGTGCTACGCAAGGGTGATGCCAGAATAGCTTGGCGCCTATGGGCGCCAAGCTATTCTGGCAACACCCTTGAACTATCATGGTGATTGTTTCTTTGATAAGATCCTTGTGGAAATGGTTTATTTGAGATTATTGGCTGTGCACCGATTCACCGGGTGATGCTCCATCGTGTGACTCCCTTGACGTTGTTATTTGTTCCATTGTTTTGTCCTACTGGCACTAAGAGTGATCGAGGACTTGTAGTTTTGACGTAGGTTTTTCTTTATGTTGATTTTAACCCTCACACTTTTTCATCCGGGCTTGGGACCGGCAGTGGCGGAGTTGACTCCCTTGACAAAGTTGCACCGCATTTTATACCTTCTGTCGGTCAGGATAAATAACTACAGCGCACATTCTTCGATACCAGTAGTGAACTCAGAATAATCTCTTCTAAAGCCAGTATTTGAAATATACACACGTTTGCACAGTATCATGTGGGGAAGCCGCCGCGACAACGTCATTTTTTATGTGTCACATTGTTTGAATAATGTGTGAATAATGCATAAGCTGGCTCGTGTGTGTTCTAGCTATGGGGCACCTAAAGAGTCAGAAATTAGCACAGTGATGTTTGAGTGATCGCCGCCACGCCCTAAACTCGGAGATGGTGTTTCCCGATCTCAGAACGTCACGGTGTACTTAAAGTGAAAAGTGAAACATCCATACCATTCTGCGCAGGCTTTCATATGAAGATGCTCCACTATTAGGCCTACACAACAGACACTGCGTCTGTAAACAACTTAAAAGATTTTTTTTTTCAAAAGCTGGAACGTTGACAGGCTTTGGGACGACCCAAAAGAAAATCACCATTCTCTAAATGGCACTTACATACAAGCATATTAAGACAACACTTTTAGAAGATTGTTTAATATACCAATCTTATCCACCCTTTCCTACCTATTAATCTGCATATTCATCTACAAAATAACGTCCCCAAGTCGCGCCTGCTTTCATTTAAAAATCTTATTCCTCAACCAGGAACATTTTCCCCCATGATTCCTGTATGACTCATTCAAGGCGCCCCATATTAATGGCTGTAATGGAAAGTTTGGTACAGAGTTTCCGGCGGCAAAGCTACACGATACTTTTGCAGCTATTGGTGTGGGGCGCCTAGAATGAGTTAACTCATTCAGCCCTGACGCACTACAGCAGGAGATGGGTCGACCATAATAATTCAAGGGTAGTGTCAGATTAGCTTGGCGCCGACAGGCGCCAAGCTAATCTGGCACTACCCTTGAATTATCATGGTCGATCCATCTCAGTCCTGTAACAGGTGCATAGTCGTTATAAGACGCCTCCAAAATTTGGGAAATGCGTGCGTCGGGCTGAATGAGTTAAGACTCAATCCAAGGACCGCGTGAGTCGAATTTCATTTGGCGGAGTGACGGCGATTGGGCGTCTTATAGTTGCGGTAATGGAGCAGCCACTACTGATAATTTCATGTGTTGACGCCTTCTACTGCCAGTGATCGCAGTTTCTGTTTTCGACATCATAGTAAATTTAACGCCCACAACTGACCCCAGCAGTGAAAGGAACACGGACACACGTGGAATATGCAAGAGGCATAGATCCTCATGAGCCCCCGCCCCCCTCTTGCAGTTAGGTAGTGCTCAATATTTCTTGGCAGTGAATGCCACTGAGGGGGGCTAGCGTTTTATAGTGGCTTTCTTGGCTCACACAATAGGTGGAACCCAAGATTCAAGATATTTATTGTCCCAAAAGGTATATTCCAGATTAACCCAGACTACAAGAGTGACCATTTGAGGAACTGTGTCTCATGCAGTTGATTGGGGTTCGCATTTCTCCAGCAGTTAAGGTGTTAAATGCGCGCATGCCATGCAAGACCTGCGGCAGTATCTTCCTGCTACCTTTCCCACGCTCTCGGTCTTTTCAAACCGCTAGTCTAAGTTCAAGATTTATTTGTGATAGGCCGAGTGTCGTAGATGTAGATTCGTAGATGTAGAGATGGCTATCTTTACAACTGCAAATAATAATGAAGCTACTCAACAAATACATGCAAATTACATTTTTGCGTATGTAAGATAAATATTTTGCATCAACATTTGTTATTATTTTTTTCCCGCTGTGCAGCGGGAACAAGTGTTCGTGAGTGTTATACGGCCATCTTCACCTGCGAATAAAGTGACGAGATTACATCCTGATTCAAGTGCATGCAAATTACATTTTGCGTACGTCAGATAAATATTTCGTATCCGATTTGTTCCCTACTCGCCGCGGG
Organism: Semisulcospira habei; assembly: GCA_036245525.1. Lineage (NCBI taxonomy): Eukaryota > Metazoa > Mollusca > Gastropoda > Semisulcospiridae > Semisulcospira > Semisulcospira habei. The sequence continues at coordinate 107,773,661 of BTPG01000008.1, forward strand.
GGAAGGGGGGGGGGGAGGGGGCTGGAGATCGGGGGGGGAGGGGGAGGGGTGGAGGGGGAGGGGGGGCAGGGGGGCTGGAACTATGTGTGCAATACTGCCGAAGACACTGAACTAAACACAAAGTGCAAGAGTCATAGATCTTCATGCGCCCCCCGCAGTTGCTGGGGCTCACGAGGATCTGTGCCTCTTGTTGACACCACTTTGTATCTACGATCCTTGGACGGCTGGGGCTCTCTGGTTTTGAATTAATTTTTCAAAACTGAAAAATAATCTGCCTCAACTGGTAAGGAAGGGGCTGAAAGCGATCTTCACAATAAGTGTGAATAGTGCGGAGATTCCAATCATGATTCAAGTGCACGCAAACTTCATTTTCAATATGAGATGACGTTTGCAGTCATGTGACATTATGATTCAGTTCTGCATTACGGCGCGTTGCGCGGCTTTTGTGTCGGACTGAGGAAATTCGAAGGTGTTTTCTTTCACCCGTACTTAATAGGTGAGACGGAGTGCGCTGTTGCAGAAACACGAAACTGAAAGCAATAGTTTGTGTTTGTGTGGTAGGTGCCGTGGGACTGAGGGTGTATTATGATTATGCCTTCGGACTACACCGACCATGTTCATGAGATTCTTAAAACTCTTTCTACCCCAGACACACCACAACAAGATAAGGATCGACCATGATAGTTCAAGGGTGATGCCAGAATAGCTTGGCGCCTATGGGTGCCAAGCTATTCTGGCATCACCCTTGAACTATCATGGTCAATGTGTGTCCTGCACAGCAATGCAGTCTTTAGAGGACAGCGGCAAAATTTGGGGATTTCGGTGTTGGGGTAGAATGAGTTAATAAGAATATGTTTAGAATTCCTAATAACGTGGGTAAACAGGCTTCCAGTTCCACGATAAAGGGAAAATGCTATAGTAAACCAGTCAATCTGTGGACAAGGTTACAAATGTTAGACAAAGTCTGATCATCACGCAGTATGAAGAAGAAGCATCCCAGTGCTGAAAGGCACACGGGCCAACGTCGGCCAACGTCGGCCCGATGGCCGTCTGTGCACTGGGATTGTAGAATCAACCCTCGAATAGTACAGAAGGCAGCATTGCAGTACTTTTTTCCCGAATCATTTCGGTGACAGCATTAAAACAGGAGTCTCAGACACCACAAGCGGCCATAAAAGAATTTGTGTGTGTGTGGGGGGAGGGGGGGCGGGGGCGGGGGCGGGGGAACGTCATAGATGAGGTGAACTATACCACTTACATGAAAATATATGCACGTGTCCAAGTGTCACTTCATTATCACACATGATAACAATATCTCCAGTAAAGAATTTCTTTCAAAATACGACACACTCTTCGCAAGCATAAAAAGCTTGAAATGGACCAAAAACACGAAATAACAGCATTTTCTCATAAGTAGATAAGTAAGAAAGGTTTGGGCTGATAACACAAAAGTCTGATACTTCAGATTCCGGGACTTCAACAAGCTTAAGTTTGAAATGCACGACCGTGACCCCGGACGTCACGGAGACAATGAAGTCTCAGACAATGATAAAACTGTCCAAGACTTTCGATGGAATTATGTACAGTCATTTCCCGGTTTCCTGTTTTTCGAGACAATATGAGTCAACCCGAAAGTTAAAAAATCCAAACTTTACCGACCGTGGTGTGGGTGGCAGATGTTACACCAACCATACACCAACCGAGCACGATTAGTTTTTATGTCGAATTCGTCGCTATAACAATTCGGTTTTCGGGGTTTGACTGACGTTCAACTGGCGTTTTGTTCTCAGAGCTTATCCAGAGATCATCAGTCCGCCAATCGTTTGTATCAATTCTTCATTGCGATACTCTTATGTTTACGTCAATGTGATTATTCTGCACACCCACCTACCCCACGCAAATGAAAAGTAAGGGGGGAGGGCAGAGTATCCCCCGCTCTCCCCCCCCCCCCGCCCCCCCCTCCTCCCCAATTAATTATTTTTTTTTTGTGTGGATACTCTGCCCGCCCCCCTACTTTTCATTGGGGTGGGGCGAGGAGGGGTGGGGGGGGGGGGTGTGTGCAGAATAATCACTGACGACGAAGATTCTTTGAGCAAGATACAGTTTCTACTCTGTAGCACCCGTTTTTGTTCTGACAGTCTCAGACAATTCCGTTTATACCAGCTAAATCGTGGGTATAAATTTGGTAAATTCCCGCAATCTCCCGCTTCATGCAGTTCGTTTTTCTCGTTATTGTCTCGGACTGTCGGTATATTCTCAGACAACGGTCGTTCTCTCTCTCTCTCTCTCTCTCTCTCTCTCTCTCTCTCTCTCTCTCTCTCTCTCTCTCTCTCTCTCTCTCTCTCTCTCTCTCTCTCTCTCTCTCTCTCTCTCTCTCTCTCTCTCTCAGTCTCTCTCTCTCTCTCTCTCTCTCTCTCTCTGTTTTCATGTAGTTTGTAGCAAGGACAAGAATGAAAAAAAGGTCTGCGCAAGTCTTATCATTGGAAAATAAAGTTTCATTTTATTTCATCCATCTCTCTCTCTCTCTCTCTCTCTCTCTCTCTCTCTCTCTCTCTCTCTCTCTCTCTCTCTCTCTCTCTCTCTCTCTCTCTCTCTCTCTCTCTCTCTCTCTCTCTCTCTCTCTCTCTCTCTCTCTCTCTCTCTCTCTCTCTCTCTCTCTCTGTGCATCAGACCCTTATGTCAGCCTAGTTCATCATGCGTACTGCCAGAAGTGCGCTGTATTTACACGAAGGTACTACAAGATCAACACACAAGCGTTTCCATCAGTATTATTTAGACTGAGCCTGAGTACCTAGGATTTGCGTCTGCGTGTTTTTAAGTGCCAGTTTCAAATCGATTAGAATGCATATCGCAATGAATCTGTAAAGAAAAGAAACGTCAAAACAACTTCTTCAAAGTACTTTAAGCTTTATGCTTCTGCCCAGGCTTACCAGATTTCTCTTTCAAAGCATAATTAATAACTGCCGGGAATGCTCTTCACCAAAATCAGAGACAAGCATACGCCATACACACACCAAAAGCTACATGCTTTTTAGAGTGCAAGTCTGTTGGAAATCACTCACTTGGAAATATCTCTTCTCGCAAACTACAGTACACTGTGCCCCCCAAAGTAGCAATACTTATAATACCTTAATGAGTGGTCTGTGATTTTGGACCTTACGGCCGAAGGTTGACAGGTTCAAAATCACAGACCAGCATACACAGTCTGTGCTACTAGACGTGCTATACAGCTACATGTATAAATCCACCTGCCGTACGGTACTACTTTCAATACCTGAGGTCTAAAACATCAATCAGCTGACACAGAGGCGACATGATTGATATCCATCGCCTTTTTTCTATCATGAATAATACCTGAATCACACCTGAATAACGCCTTTGTTGTCTGGGGGCCGGCCATAACCGCACTGACCTTGTCGAACTTCTACTTAACCTTTTTTACTTCAAGCGCCAAGCAGCGCCAGACTGAGGTGACCGACGAATAGTGACCGTGACGGAGAAAGGCACAGATGTCAAGAGAAATTCGAAATAGAGGCTCATGCAGAGTGCCCGAGCTGAAGACAGATGGACCGGGACACATAAAGGATTCTTGATAAGAAAGAAATTCCCAACAAAGAAAGAAACACGCTTAGCCTAAGGTCAACTGATTCAGTTTCAAAAGAATCTGATACAGACTAAATGCGCTTATCTTTTTCAGTGAGGTAAGATGCACCTCGATCTGGATTCTCAACCAATTTAACCCTGAAGCACTACAGCAGGACCATAATTCAAGGGCAGTACCAGGTTAGCTTGGCGCCTGATGGCGCCAAGCTAATCTGGCACTACCCTTGAATTATCGTGGTCTATGCACCTCTTACAACTGGTAGGCCCTATACAGTTGTTAGCCGACACCTCCCCAATTTGGGAAATGCGGTCGGGTGGTTAAATGTTTTCAGTTAGAGAAAAACTGTATTGTATCAAGGGTAGTGAAACATGATTCACTTGGCGACCGAATCAACACTACCCTTGAGCTTTAACAGAAGATCCATTAAATGCGACTTGTCATATTTTTTCACAGATTTGTCACTCACTGAGCTCTGAAAATAAAATGGCCCACTTGCACCTATAGCTAGACATTTTTTTGCACAGTTCAGCAGGTTTTAAAAACACATTTTCTGTTGCGGCTTTATAAGAGAAAAACAAACAATGCGGCAATACATAACCGATGAAGCGAACATGCACACTTTGCACATGCAATCAGATCGCCAACTATGAAGGACACAACTGAAGTAGGAAAAAATGAAAAGTCACAGAGCGATCCATTCAGCAGTGGGTGTAAAAGAAATACCCGCGCTGACCCTGTCGAACGTTGATATAATAATAAACTTCAATCATCGCCAATTGGGACTCGTTGGGTGTCAAGTCAAGCACATGAAGCAGAAAGCGGCACTGGAAGACATCATACAAGCCTTCATTTTTTTTTTTTTTTTTTAATTTCTCACCGAGATTAAAGCTTATTCTTCGACACATAAAAAGCTAGAAAGGTGAGAGAGTGAGTGTGTCACCAGCTAACGAAACAGTCCCCCTAGTCCAGCTGCAAGAGGCGTAGAATTGCATGAGCCCTTGCAGGCAGGTGCTCATAAGAATCTACGCGGCCATTTGCTAACAGAGATCGGTCGGGGTACAGATACACCCCCCGACTGAGGGAGAAAATCAGCTGCGGCCGGCGTCCAAGACGGTCCACAAAAGCTTTGCTCTACAGTCCTCAATAGGTATAGTTGTTCATGCTCAGTGTTGAGGTTAAAGATACACGACTCCTGTCCACAAGTATCAGCCCTGTTTAAGTCTGTGTCCTTCAAGCTGAGCAGGACGCTCAGATTCCACCCCTCAACCATTATACTAAAGCCACACTCTCAGCACAGCGTTCATGGTTTTGAATAGAAAAATGGCTTACTTGCAAAAACTATCATTACACATTTCAAGCATGGCGCTTCTGGCCGCAGTTTGTGAATCAGAGTTAACTCATTCTACCCCAACACCGAAATCCCCAAATTTTGCCGTTGTCCTCTGAAGACTGCATTGTAGTGCAGGACACAGATCGACCATGATAGTTCAAGGGTGATGCCAGAATAGCTTGGCGCCCGTAGGCGCCAAGCTATTCTGGCATCACCCTTGAACTATCATGGTCGATCCTTATCTTGCTGTGGTGTGTCTGGGGTAGAATGAGTTAAACAGAAAACAGAGTGTACAGTCGCCAAAGGATTCGGAAGCCGGTTGTGTCTCCTGACTGACTGTAAGAGAGCTGTCAACGTCAACTGAGGTCTGGGGACAGAACTCTTGGCACAAACATAATCCATTTTCTCCTCCTGTGCAGTCCCGTTAGCAGGCAGCCAATTAACTGCAAAGGACAATGACATAGATCCTCATGGGCCCTGTTACCCACGTGGTTTATTTTTTCTGTCACATGTGGATCTGTTTCTTCGGCGAGATATAAGTATACTCTTACACATTTAAAAAAAAAAAAAAAAAAAAAAAAAAAAAAACCCACAGCGAGATGTACAATGATCAATGCAACAGCAACAGAACTTCATCCCTCCAAGGAACATGGCCGACACGGAAAAGGGTCAGCAAGAGACACAGATCATCAAGCGCCTCCACTTCAGCGAGGGCGCATGATGACTGATCTATGTCTCTTGCAGTTAGGGGGGTATTCACTTTTCTCTGCATTCCGGGGGGGGGGGGGGGGGGAGGGGGAGGGGGGATGTTACTAAGTATATTTTCATCCCATATACGGAAAAGGACATAAAATGAACGGACATTAATCAGCCATTAATCAGTCGACCTGCGCTTCGTACGTCACAAGTCACGCTAGAGAACTGGTGTACCGGAACCAAGTTTCCTACTTTTGCACATGTGTCGCTGCCTGTGTTATAGGGGTTTCTTTGCGTTGCGTTCCAATTGAGAGAAAAAAAGAAGCATATTAACCATTGCAGCCCCAGCGCTATATAGCAGGAGATGTATTGACCATGATAATTCAAGGTTAGTGCCAGATTAGCTTGGCGCCTGAAGGCGCCAAGCTAATCAGGCACTAACCTTAAATTATCATGATCAATACATCCCCAACTGGCATGGTCCGGTTAGGTCAGTGACGCCTCCCAAATTTTGGAAATGCGGTCGTGGGGTAATATGGGTTAAGCAAGGGTGAAATTTGCATTAGAAGCGTGCGAACAGTGTGACGTTTTAGCATGAGGTACGATGTTCAAGCGTGCAGTACGATGTTCAAGCGTGCCGTACGATGTTCAAGCGTGCAGTACGATGTTCAAGCGTGCCGTACGATGTTCAAGCGTGCCGTACGATGTTCAAGCGTGCCGTACGATGTTCAAGCGTGCCGTACGATGTTCAAGCTTACTTTACGTGTCAAGAGGTAAGAAGTACGCGGTTTCTGTCACATGTTTTATTTTCTGTTACTGCAGAATACATCGTACTGCTCGGCTGCAAATGGAATTTGATTAACCCCTTCACCACCACCGAGACCTTGGCACAATCAACGAGAAACAACCCCATTCATGAAAAGAACGCGGACTAAAATGGGCCATCAAGGGGCAAAGAGACTTCTGTGGACGCGTTTTTGCAGTGGATAGAGCGACTGAACAAACCACTTAACCCTCCTAAGCCCAAGGCCGTATTTCCAAGCTTTTCTTAGCTTTGTCTAACGACCATGTTCCAGTTGTAGGAGATGGATTGATCATGATAATTCAAGGGTAGTGCCAGAGCCCAGTTGTTTGGAATGATCTCCCACGCGAACTGAGATACGTCATCGAGAGAGGCATTCAAGCGTGCCCTAAAGACCCATATGTTTTCTGTCAGCTACAAATGACTTTGTCACACACCTGTCATGTTAAAGTCATCTCTATCTATTTATAGAAGTAGTGTGTGTGTGGGTGTGTGTGTGAATGCCAGTATGAGTCCATGAGCGTAGCACGTTTGAATGGTGACTTTATAGCTTGTTTACATAGTGCGTTGTATTTTGTTTTTGTACTTTTTGTAAATTCCATTTTTGTAATTAGTTATTTTTTGTACATTAGTTTTTGTTAAGCGCCTAGAGCTCTAATCTGAGGTTAGGCGCTATACAAGTACTCATTATTATTATTATTATTAGATGAGCTTGGCGCCTTCAGGCGCCAAGCTCATCTGGCACTACCCTTGAATTATCATGATCAATCCATCTCCTGCTGCAGGGTCCCGGGGCTAAAAGGATTAATGTGTGGCGGTAGAGGGGAAGTGATTTATCAGCTCAGCTAGAACATAAATCTCAGTTGTGAGAATACTGTCAAAAACTCATCGAATATCAAAATATCAGAAAAGACCCCTATATATTATCAACACGTAAAATATCCTACAGAAAATACCAATAAACAGTGAGGAGAACGCGCACAGGACAAATGGCAACTACACGTGAAGTCGCTTGATATCAAAAGCCCAACAAATTTCGAGCGACGTTATCGAGGAAATCCGATACATCGCAGGTGGTCAATGGTTGGGACATCAAAGAGGCGGGACACAATAATGGTCCATCGCCAACGTGCGAGAGGCTTAGATGTCCATGGATTCTAACATCATTCAGTCAATTCAGATCCCTTTCTGTTTAAAAAAAAAAAAAGCTTCCTTCTGACATTGGTCATTGCGAGTTTATGGCATCGCTTAGAATATCACTGAAGTGTCTGTTCAAAAACTGCTAACAGTCATAGCCCAGTACTCAAAAGCCATCGGACCGAAATCATTCGCAGTGGGCCCGCGCACGACTATGCGCGGGGCCACTGCGACTGACTTCGGCCAGACAGCCTCGTGCGTACTGGGACTATCTGTCTTCTCTTTGACGCAAGTTTCCATCTTGGTTTGCTTATTCCGTGAGGCCGCTTGTCTAGCTCTTCAGTCAGTCAAGTATATTATCCTTATGTCTTTCACGTACAATGAGTGTGTGCCCGATTCTTGCATCTAAATACTCGGTGTACTCTTTCGTGGATTGTAATTTTCATCGCCGGTTTCGTAAGGCTCCTCAATCAGTTAGGCGGCATATTGATCCACATTATTAGAGGGGTCACTGAGGAAGAGGGTGGGGTTGGAGTTATAGATGAGGATTCTTGGGACTCTGGAGTCGGGATGATTTTGATTTGAAGCCCGGCAAAATAGTTTCAGACCATTTTGAAGTGGTCAGATCGGAGGGGAGGGTTTTCGGGATAAATTGTGAGTCAAAGCAACTCAAACCCAATTAAAGTCATAGTGGTGTAACGCGAAGGGAGACGAGGGGCAGGAGAGGATGGGGGAATACATTTTGACTTTCAAGCCATGACAATTTAATACAATCGAAACGTGAAGCCACCTATCCGGATGCTGCACGTCTCAATGTGAGTCGGTGGCAGCACTCAGAATGCCTCTAAAGCATCTGTCCAAATAGTGCTGCAAGTGCCATACGCGCTGACAGCATGAGAGTACACAAAGGTCATTGTGGATCGAAGTTGGCCGCATTGGCCGAGCCCGCGCGCGACAGCGCCGACCTCGGCTCGATGGCATTTTGCTTACTAGCTGAGACTATTTCACTGCTCTTTGATACAGGTTTTCATCTTGACTTGCTTATGCCGTGAGGCCGCAAGTAGTCTAGCTCTTTAGTCCTGGACAACATCTTTGTGGGTCTTTATGGTTCGTACTATGAGTATGTGTCTTTGTATAACATCTACTTGGTGTACTCTATTTGTGGATTGCAAGTTTCGACGCCAGAGTGGTAAAGCTCCTCAGTCGATGGTAGGCGGCATATTTAAAAAAAAATCCCCATTATTATAGGGGTCAGGGAGGGCATAGGGATGAAGTCGGCGATCGGGGTCCTCCGGAGGTCATGATTCACTGTGAAGGTTGGCAAAAGTGTTCAAGAACTTTAAAAGTGGTCAGATCGGCGAGGAAGATCATGTTAAAAATAAATTTCGAGCCTAAGTAATTCAAACCCAAAACCAAAACTAAGTGATGTAACGCAAGGGGAGACAAGACGGAGGAGCCGGGGGATGGAGGGATGACTTTCAATCCGTGACAATTTAACACATTCGAAAAGCAAAGCCGCGTATCCGGGATGCAGCACGTCTCGAATGAGTTAACCCGATTGTGGTTCAACGGAAAGGATTGAAGTGGCAACTGTGCTGGGAATTTGTATTTCAAACCGAAATAATTTTGAAACAGCAAAAGTGGTTCAGCGGGAAGAGGCAAGGGCAGGTGTGCATTTTTATTTTAACACATTCTACCCCAGGACCAAAATCCACAAATTTTGAAGCTGCCCCCTGAAGGACTGCGTTACAATTCTAGAGATAGAGCGAGCCTGCTAGTTCAATGGCAGTGCCAGAAAAGCTCGGCGCCCACTATTCTGGCACCACCCTGGAAGTATCATGTTCGATCCATGTCTTGCTGTGGTGTGTCGGGGCTGAATGAGTTAGGCAAAACTATCTGAAACCAATAAACGTGGTTAAAGGGGATAGGCGGAGTTAAACCGTTATTCTAGATAAAGTTCATCTTGACTTGCTTATGCCGTGATGCCGTAAGCTGTCCCAGCTCTTAAGTCCTCTTCTTTTACTGATCTACATCTCTCTGAGTCTTTCTCGTACTAAGAGTGTGTTCTTGTGTTCGCATCTGCTTGGTGTACATACTCTATTCGTGGATTGTAAGTTTGGACGCCCGCGTTGTAAGGCTCCCGAGTCGAAGTTAGGCGAGGTATAAAAGATCCTCATTATTAGAGGGGTCAGAGAGAGGATGGGGGTCGAGTCCGGCGTGGGGCGGGTACTCGGAAGTCGTAGTTGAATTTTCATTATTCACTGAAGGCCGGCAAAAGAGATCCAGACCTCTAAAATTGATCAGATCGGCGAGAAAGATGTTCGAGATACATTTCTTGTCTAAGCCACACAAAATCAATCAAAGCGATATAAAGCGAACGGAGACAAGAGGAAGGAGGGCGGTGGGGGGGGGGGGGGGGAGGGGGGGGCGGGGGGGGGGGGAGCGAGGGGGGGGGGAGAGGATTTCTGAGTTTGATGATATGACATATTAACACATTCGAAACGTAAAGCTGCGTATCCGGAATGCAGCACGTCTCGAATGAGCTAAAACACATTAACTCATTCAGCCCGACGGCCGTTATTCCCAAATTTTGGAGGCGTCATCTAATGACTATGCACCAGTTACATGAGATGGATCGACCATGATAATTCAAGGGCAGTGCCAGATAAGCTTGGCGCCGACAGGCGCCAAGCTTATCTGGCACTGCCCTTGAATTATCATGTTCGACCCATCTCCTGCTGTAGTGCGTCAGGGCTGAATGGCTTAATGTGGTTCAGCGGAAGGGACTAAAGTGGCAATTGCTATGAGGCTGTTGATTTCAAACCGAAATAATTCATTCCCAATACAAGTGGTTCAGCGGGAGTGGGCAAGGGCCGGAGCGAATTTTGATTTCAAGCCAAAGCAGTTTGAAACCAGTGAAAGTGGTTCAAAAACGGAAGAGGGAGTCAACCCGTTATGCTAGATATATTCATTTTGACTTGCGTATGCCGTGAGGCCGCTTAGTTCTGTACAACAGCTTCGTGTGCCTTGCTCGTACTGCGAGTACGTGTCTTGTATTACATCTGCTTGGTGTACACACTCTGTTTGTGGTAATTTTCGACACCAGGGTGGTAAGGCTCCTCAGTCGAAGTTAAAGGGGCAGTCCTGACCTTTTTTAATGCTTCAGTTCGCAAAAAGCTTTTACTGGGATTCAGTATACACACCCACTTAGACAATGACCACCCTATTGTCCCACCAAATGCTTTCTTTCGTCCGTTCAAAGCGAAAACAGGCCACCGGAATCTTGTGACTATACCTAGTCAAAAGATTGCTTCCGACAGACGATGGTAGCTGAGGTCATAACTATTCTATACGACCTTAGATCATCTGCATAATTATAACCAATCAGAGACAAGATGGCGGATGAACCAGCGAAGAAAAAAAGAAAGTATCAGTCGACTCGCGCCGGTCGACAATACACACTCGGAATGGAAGCGAAGAAAGAGAAAGAGAGACAAGATACCCCTAAGTAGAATTGACATCGGACAAGGGAATATAGAGCTTGGCTTGACCGTCCATCCGGAATTTGTCGCTTTCTTGCCAAAGTCATTCTGAACCTGTAAAAGTGGTTCAGCAGAACGGAGCAAGGGCGGTAATTTTGATCAGTTTCAAGCCGAAATAAAATCTGAACCTGACCCTGCAAAAGTAATTCAACGGGAAGTGGCAAGGGCGGTAATTAATTTTGATTTCAGGTCAAAATAATTCTGAACCAGTAAAAGTGGTTTAGCGGGAAGGGGCAAGGGCGGTAATTAATTTTGATTTCAAGCCGAAATCATTCTGAACCAGCAAAAGTGGTTCAGCGGAAGGGGGCAAAGGCTGTAATTTTGATTTCAAGCCAAAAGATTCTGAAACAGTAAAAGCGGTTCAGCTGAAATGAGCAATGTCGGTGATGAATTTGGAATTTGGAGAGAAAAGAGAGGGTTTTCATTTCAAACCAAAACATTTCAAAGCCATAGAAGCGGTTTCACAGAGATATCGGCGGTGAATTTCGATTACAAGTCAATGAAAGTGGTTTCACGGAGAGACGAGGGTGAACTTTGACTTCCATCCAAAGCATTTTGAAAGCAATCGGTGGTTTCCCGGAGAGGTGAGGATGAATTTTAAATTCATTCCATAACATTTAAAACCCAGTCAAAGTGGTTTTACGTAGAGGTGGGGAATGATTTTTGATTTCAAGCCAAAACATTTTCAAACCAATCAAAGTGGTTTCGCGGATAGGTAGGGGAAGCATTTTGATTGCAAGCCTAAACATTTTCGAACCACTGAATCAAAGTGATTTCACAGAGGAATGGGCCAAAACATTGTAACATTGTAAGACCAATGAAAGTGGCTTCACGGAGAGGTGGGGGAAGAATTCTGATCGCAAGCCAAAACAATGTAATACCAATCAAGTGATTGTACGAAGAAGTGTGGGATGACTTTTTAAAAAATTTCAAGCCAAAATATTTTCGAACCAGAAAAGTGGTTTCACGGAGAGGTAGAGAAAGCATTTTGATTGCAAGCCAAAACATTTTTGAACCAGTAATTTCACAGAGGAGTGGGCGGTGAATTCAGATTTCAGCCCAAAACACTGTAAAACCAATGAAAGTGGTTTCACGGAGAGGTGGGGAAGAATTTTGATCGCAAGGCAAAACATTGTAAAACCAATCAAAGTGGTTTTACGAAGAGGTGGGGGATGATTTTTAATTTCAAGGCAATCAAAGTGGTTTTACGGAGAGGTGGGGGAAGCAGTTTTATTTAAAAACCAATTAAAATGTTTTTCTCAGGAGTGGGCGGTAAAGTCAGATTTCAAGCCAAAGCATTTTAAAACCAATCAAAGTGGTTGTACGGAGAAGTCACCATATATTCTGATTACAAGCCAAAACATTTTCAAACCAATCAAAGTGGGTACACTGACAAGTTGGGGATACATTTTTATTCGAATCCAAAACATTGTAAAACCAGTCAAAGTGGTTTCACGTATGAGTTGGTGGAGGGGATGAATTTATATTGCAAGCCAAAACATTTCAAAACCAAAAGAAGTGTTTTTCACGGAGCGTAGATGAATTTCGATTTCAAACTAAAACGTAAAAACCATTGAAAGTGGTTTTCCATATATATGAGGTATGAATTTTGATTTCAAGCCAAAATATTCTGAAAGTACACTGGTTCCACGTGTAGGTTTGGAATATTTTTTCCAAATCCTACACGACTCGATTGCCATGATATAACGGGTAGAAGAGCCGGGGTGCGGGGAGCAGTTTTAAGTTGCAATAATACTGATACTATTACTAACTAATAATACATTTTAAAACACACACACACACACACACACACACACACACACACACACACACACACACACACACACACACACACACACACACATAATAATGATAACGAGAATATATCTGGCGCTTAACTCACACAGAGGAGATCTAACGCGTTTGAAGCTCTAGTTTGTCAGTAGTAAATACACAAAGCATGGAATGCAGAAATACAAAGACACATTCACAGCCGGAAGCGTAAAATATCATAGTTTCTTCAACTCTTTCGGCCCCTACAGGTTTTCAGAACTTTCTTACATGTAACCCCCTTGTGCATATATACCCGCTGGTACTGCCTACCGATGGCTGTATGTACAAGAGGGTTAAACTCCTGCAGAGTTAACTCCTGCAGAGTTATAATGACCAAAAATGCCATTTCAGCACAGAAAGCCCTGGAATATGATGGAGCGCTGACCACGCCACTTGGTGCGGACCTATCAAGTACGCAGGATGCGGGAGTGTATGGAATGGAGTGTAGAACTGAAGGGAGAGATTGTAGGCCTTAGGGAAAAATAATGTATTGACCAGCAAAACAATAATTGGTTTTAATTTCAAAGAGGTGTGGGGATGAATGTTTATTCCTAGCCAAAACATTTCATGGTAATCAAAGTGGTTTCACGGAGAAGTGGCGGATGAATTTTGATTTCAATCCATAAACATTTTAAAACAAATGAAAGTGGGTTCACAGAGAGGTATGGGAAGAATTTTAATCGCAAGCCAACATATTCAAACCAATCAAAGTGGTTTCACGAAGGGGTAGGGAATGAATTTTGATTCCAGCCAAAACATTTTGAAACCAATCAGAGTAGTTTCACGAAGAGGATGGGGATGATTTTCGATTTCAAGCCAAAACATTTTAAAACCAATTAAAGCGGTGGGGGATGAATTTGTATTCAAACCATAACATTTTAACACCAATTAAAGCGTTTTTCAGGCTTGAGCGGTGAATTTAGATTTCAAACCAAAACATTTTAAAACCAGTCAAAGTGGTTTTCACGGAGAGGTGGAGAATTAATTTGTATTTTCAAGCGAAAACATTTAAAAACTAATCCAAATGGTTACAATGATAGGTTGGGGTTTCTCAAACAGGTTAGGGCAGGGGGGTGAATTTTATTTCAAGCCAAAACATTTCAAAACCAATGTAAATGGTTTCACGGAGCGTTGATGAATTCCGATTTGAAGCAAACATATTTCAGAACCAATAAAAGTGGTTTTCCGGATAGGTGCGTTATTAATCTCGATATCAAGCCAAAATACTTTAAAATTAACAATACAATGGTTTCAAGGAGGGGTTTGGAATAAATTTTCCGGATGCAGCACGTCTTGATTGCCAAAGATCAAATCATATATCGGGAAGAAAAGGGTGCGTGGAGCAGTTTTAATAGTACCCATACTAATGCTAATAAAATAAATAAAATGGATAATCATAATGAGGATGTATGCGGCGTTTACTTCACACTGAGGCGCTCTAAAGCGTTTGGAGCTCTAGGAGTTCGTCAGTGGTAAATGCAAACACACGTTCATGGAAAAGTGTAAAACATTTCTTAACCCTTTCGGCCCTTATAGGTTTTCATAACTTTATCACTAGTAAACCCCTTGCGCATGTACCCCCTGCTACTGCTTACCGATGGCTGCATATACACGAAGGTTAAACTCCTACAGAGTTATAATGACCAAAAATGTCATTCCAGCCGGGAAAGTCCTGGAATAAGATGGAGCGCTGACCACGCCACTTGGTGCGGACTAATGGAATACGCAGGATGCGGGAGTGTATGGAATGGGGTGTACACCTGAAGGGAGAGAACGCATGCCTATAGGCCGGAGGGGGGAGCCTTAAGTTGCAAACACAGAAAGAATTGACCAGCAAACAATAATTGATTTCCGTTTCACGGAGGTGTGGGGGGTGAATTTTGATTTCCAGCCAAAACATGTTAAAAGCAATCAAAGTGGTTTCACGGAGAGGTGGAGGAGGAATTTCAATGGCAAGCCGAAACATTTTCAAATATACTGAGCCACTTTAGAAACTCACCACACAGAGAAACACGTAGCATCAATAGAAAAACCATAAGAAAAAACTTCATACTGGTTTTTAATGATTGCAAATTTATTGACTGATAACGTGAACACGAAAATGAAAACAGTTTTTGAAAGGAACCATGAGCAGAGTTTGCCGAAGTGCACAGGGGTCAAAATTACAGTTTCACATTTTATTGAAAGAAGGGGTTTGGTCTTTAATACCGTGTGTGGCCACCTCCAGCACCAATGCAGGCTGTGCAGCGCAGCCGCATCAAAGCCACGAGACGCTGGAAGAATGGCTGACGCAGCTCATTCCACTCTTCCACCAGGGCCTGCATCAGTTCCGGTGCGGTTTGAGGAACATGGATGTGGTGCATTACTCTGCGTCCCAGTCCATCCCATGCGTGCTCAATAGGTGCCATATCCGGGGAAAGTGAAGGCCAGGGTAAGACGTGGACGTTGTTTTGTGCCAACAGCTGGATCGTCGCTCTTGCTGTATGGGGAGTGGCATTGTTCTGCTGGAAAGTGTGCAGATCGTTGTCGAAACGCTTGTATCACATGATGATTGGACTGCCCCGTACGTTGCAGCATTAACAGGACCATCAAAGATGTGCAACTGGGTGCGATAGGTCTGACTGAAGCGTCCCCACACCATCACGCTCTGTGCACGCCACCTGTCAACCTGAGTGGACACAGCAGTCTCTCTCCAGCTTGCCGCCATACCCTGAGCATGCCATCGGCATGGTATAGGCTGAAACGGATCTCATCCGAGAAGAGCACTCCTCATCATTGACACTGGGTCCAACTAAACTTCACATGAGCCCAGCGAAAGCGACGCTGTCGGTGTCGAGGCGTCAAAATCGGCCCCACAACAGGTGGTCTGGCGTGCAGTCCTGCACTCGAAGACGGCGCCGCACAGTTTCTGGGAATACTGGACCACGTCTGCCAAGAAGTGTTTGTACTGTATGCGTAGCTGGCCTGAACCTGTCTCGGAGATGAAGCTGTCTGATGTAGGTGTCTTGCCGACGGGTGGTGACCCTGGGTTGCCCTGGACGAGGTCGATCTGCAGTATCGCTAGTGTTTCTAAACCTTTCTGCTAGATGCATAATGGTGGTGTGATGACAATGTAATCGACGGGCAATCTCTCTACGGGATAAACCCGCGGCCGGCATTCCAATTGCTCTTTCTCTGTCTTGCACATTGGGTCGCGGCATGTCTCTCTCCTCGGACAGGACGAGAACACCACTGAGCACTCAATGCTTTTCTGAATAGTCTGAATACGCACTCTTTATTGACGGCAAGAAAAACAAATTGTGAGCGACCGCTCACTTCTGGTCGAAAAAAATTAATGCTGCACGTTGCACGTGCTGCTTATTGACAATAACTCTTTATGACTTAGTCACTGCAGTATCAAAGCAAACTAGTGGCGAACAACAAAATGACGGACATAAATAAAGTGGTGAGTTTTTAAAGTGGCTCAGTATACAAAGACACGTTCACAGGAAGGCAAACATTTCTTAACGCTTTCGGCTCTTATAAGTTTTCATAACTCTCTTACCAGTAACCCCACTGTGCATGAACCTACTGGTACTGCTTACCGATGGATGCATGTACAACTCCTACAGAGTTATAATGACTAGAAAAGTCATTCCAACACAGTAAGGCCCTGGAATCTGATGGAGCGCTGACCACGCCACTTGGTGCGGACAAATAGAATACGCAGGATGCTTGAGTTTATGGCATGAAGTGTACACTTGAAGGTCGTAGGCCCAGTGTGGGATGGGGGAGGCTTGAGCTGCAAACAGAATTAGAATGTATTGACGAGCAAAACAATAATATCGGTTTCTGTTTCACGGAGCGTGGGATGAATTTTAATTACAAGCTAAAACATTTTAAAACCAATAAAAGTAGCTTCACTGAGAGGTGGGGGATGAATCTTGATTTCCAGCCAAAACATTTTCAAACCAAAATAAGTGGCTTCACGAAGTAGAGATAAATTCCGATTTCAAGCCAAAACATTTCACAACCAAAAAAATAAAAGTGGTTTCTCGGATGGGGTGAGATATGAATTTTGATTTCAGGCCAAAATATTTTGAAATATGATGAGGATGTACGCGGCGCTTAACTCACACTGAGGAAATCTAACGCGTTTGGAGCTATATATGTTTCTCAGTAGTATATACACAAAGCATGGGATGCAGACATACAGACACATTCCGACAAGAAGCGTAAAACATGTTTTAACCCCTTTGGTTTTCAGAACTCTTACCAGTATCCCTCGTGTTCATGCATGTACCGTGTACTGTAAACAAGAAAGTAAAAACTCCAACGGAGTTATAATGGCCAGAAATGTCATTCCAGCATAGAAAAGTCTGAAATATAATGGATCGCTGACCACTCGACTTGGTACAGACTAGTGGAACACGCAAGACATAGTATGTAATGACGAGCAAAACAATATAACAATTGGTTTCCTTTTAACTCATTCTACCCCAACACCGAAATCCCAAAATTTTGCCGTTGTCCTCTGAAGACTGCATTGCAGTGCAGGACACAGATCGACCATGATAGTTCAAGGGTGATGCCAGAATAGCTTGGCGTCCATAGGCGCCAAGCTATTCTGGCATCACCCTTGAACTATCATAATCGACTCTTATCTTGCTGTGGTGCGTCTGGGGTAGAATGAGGTAAAGGGAGGTATGGGCGATACATTTTGATTCCAAGTTAACACAGGTTAAAACCAAAGTGGTTTCACGAAGAGGTGGAGGATGAATTTTGATTTCCAGCCAAAACATTTTGAAGCCAATCAAAGTGGTTTCACGGAGCGGTGGCGGATGAATTTTAATTTCAGGACGAAACATTTCATGCTGAATGTAGGTGTTTTCATGAAGGGGTGTGGAATGAATTTTGATTTCAGGCAATAACATTTCAACCCCAATCAAAATGGTTTCAAGGAGGAGTACTGAATTAATTTTAAGCTGACCCACATTTCAAAACCAATATTAGTTTTTTTCACGGAGGCTAGGGATTAAATTTTTTCCCAAAAAAACATTTCAAAACCAGTGAAGTTTCACGGAGGGGTGTGGAATAAATTTTGATTTTAATCCAAAACATTAAAAAATAAATCAAAGAGCTTTCTCGGAAGGTTGGGCAGGAATTCTGGTTTCAAGCAAAAACATTTCAAGACCAATGAAGGTGGTTTCACGTTGGGTTGAGGATTATTTTTTATTTCAAGCCCAAAACATTTCAAAACCAGTCAATATGGTTTAAGGGAGGACTATTGAGTTAATTTTTATTTCAAGCCAAACAATCCGAAAAGAAATCAAGCTGATTTCACGGAGAGGTATGGAATAAAGTTTGATTTTAGGCCAGAACACTTAAAAACCCTAGGAGTTTCACGAAGTGGTGTGGTATGTTGGCGGCGAGGGGAAAAGTACGGAACTGAACTTTGTAAATACAACTCAAAAACAGTAATAGTAGTAGTATAGGCGGAGGGGAGGAATTGACTGATTAATCCGATTAATTGATTCATTTACTCATTGAGTTGACGATGCACAGTGTTTATAACACGAAATATTTCATGGCAGCATGATGAACAAGAATGGTCACACAGAACTATGACCTATTTTATTGCAAATTATATTCAGTTTAGCGTAGCCAATGGGCACTTCATGTTTGAAATCACATCAATCCTCACTTGCTGGTGGCGAAATAACGTAGTCTAGTTCAAGATACTGGATCAACAGTAGTGTTAAAATACTATCATCATCTGATACTGGGATGGATCGATCATGATAGCTCTATGGTAGTGCAAGATTAGCCTGGCGCCCGTCCAGGCGCTAACCGGCCCAGGTACCGCCCTAAAACTATGACTGAAAACTCGCTGTGCGTGCGTGCGTGCGTGTATGCGTGTGTGTGTTTAAAACTCTGCATCATTTTCTCATTCCTGATCCCATAAAGCGCCACGAGCTTGTGAATAATATGTATGTTTTATGGCATTATTCAAATGGACAATTCATCATCATCATCATCGTCGTCGTCGTCGGCGTACATCCCGCCGCATTTCCCAAATTTTGGCGGTGTTACCTAACGACTGTACCAGTTGCAGGAGACGGAGAGACCATGATAATTCAAGGGTAGTGCCAGATTAGCTTGGCGCCTGATGGCGCCAAGTTAATCTGGCGTTACCCTTGAATTATCATGGTTTATCCATCTCCTGCTGTTGGGTTAAGAGTGAGATACAGTGTGCACCGAGTGCCTCGAGGGGAACAAATGAAAAAGTCACAATTAACACAAATTTACAGCGTACGACGCAGATATGCAAATTTTACATCTCGATGGCTTGACTGAAGTGTACTAAAGATGTAGACATTAATGTAAACACTTGAAAATTAATACGGTAGATTTTAGCGTGGGAAAAGGAGCGAGCAGCCTCAGGCAAAGATGAATGGCAAAGTGAGGACCTTGGTACACGAGTAAGTATTGAAGATAAGCGCAGAAAACTGATTGCGGGAGGGGGAGGTCAGAGGTCACCTACATGAAAACTAGTTCAGAGAAGCAAACACATTTAAAGCGACCTGCCCCTGCCAATTTTCCCTTATGAATGTTCTTAGTATGTCTTACAATAATGATGCACGATAGGCTAACGTAACCTATGAGGTCTGAATGTCGTTAAATGACACTTTTCTGCTTTGTATGTAGAAGAGTTCCTGAGAAAACCACTGTTACGTGTGCATACTCACATGGGTTGTGAAATGAAGGGTTGAAAGTCGTAGATGGGGTAATAAAACATTGAGAACCCGTTGTTTCTGCCCGCCTTGGAGAAAATCACTTAACTCATTCGCGCCAGCCGCATCCGGACGCGCGGCATAATCCGGATGCGGTTGGCCGCGAATGAGATAAACTCATTCGAGATGTTTCACACCAGGTTACGCTGCATAAAGCCGCGTATCCGAATGCGTCTGGAATGTGTTAATTTGCACACACACACACACACACACACACACACACACACACACACACACACACACACACACACACACACACACACACACACACACACACACACACACACACTGTCAAACACTCATGCGCGCTTGCTTACGGAGGAAAGTACTATAAAAGTTCTTCAGTATGAAGTTTATTTTTAAATGCAATTAACTTGCTGACATTGCACAACTCAGTTGACAATAGCGCAAAAATGAGTACAGCGACAGCAAAGAATTAAATTGATTGTACATTGCTTAACGTCCCGACAGCAACAAGGCTTTCTCAGGACGTGCCTGCACTGCTTGTGAAAAAAAATAAACAGAACATTGAATGTATGTCGCCAGCCGGTCAAATACATTAAATAAACCTAACACATGGGGCCTAAATAAAGCTAAGACCATTTAGCAACACACATCCAATATCAAGAGCTACAGGCAGTGCAGACAGTAGGGAGAGTTTTAAAAAGGCAAATACAGGTGAATGGACAAAGGGTAGACAGAAACAAATGCCCCAGAATAGAGAGAAAAACCCACCCTGTGGGGCTGACCAGGGTGACCCTGGGAACTAAAAAATACCTAACCCCACCCAAGTCCCCCAGGGCAGACCCGGGTGGGGTAGCAAAGAATTAAAACACGGAGGTGAAATAAGTAACTTTAAAGATAAATCACATGTTCCCACATACGAGTAAAGCAAGTTATTTGAGTTACAACGATGCGAATCTGAGCCACTGTAGTTTGCAGCAGTTTTGAGCGACTGTCCTCTTGAGAGATCACCTGTTATTAAAAACATTACATACGTGGTTGTAGCCACCTAAATCATGGTCTTTAACGACGGGCGACACTTTCTGCCTTGAGAGAGCAGCTTGTCTTTAACTCATTGTACCCCAATACCGAAATCCCCAAATTTTGTCGTTGTTCTCTGAAGACTGCATTGCAGTGCAAGACACAGATCGACCATGTTAGTTCAAGGGTGGTGCCAGAATAGCTTGGCGCCCATAGGCGCCAAGCTACTCTGGCATCACCCTTGAACTATCATGCTCGATCCTTATCTTGCTGTGGTGTGTCTGGGGTAGAATGAGTTAAGACCTCTTTTTTTTTTTCTTTCTTTCTTGAAAAACAAAGGTGATTGCTTAGAACACATTTTACAGTATAACGTTGTGAGCACACAGTGTATGACGATGAATGAGTAATGGTCATTCTGTAGTGTTACCCTGCTGCTGAAAAAAAAAAAATAGTAACAGGTAACCTTGGTCAAGACAGATTCAGTCAATCCCTGAATAAATGTTTTTTCTAAGTTGAGAAATCAAAAACTCCATGACAAATTCGTGCTGGTCTGTGATTTTGGACCGTGCGGTTAAAAGCTGTATGGTTCAAAATCACAGACCAGCACACACATGACCTTTATGATAAATGATTGTCTGTCATAGCAAATATCTCAGTTCAGATGTTACGAATTGCGGGAGGTCAAAAAACATTGGCGACAAGGAAACAATGCCGCTAAAATAAATTCCGTGTCGAAAGTCATTTCCTTCAAAATTTTAAAAACTCCGTCAAGCATTTCATTGTGTTGGAAAAAAAATAATAATAAAATTGTTTGTTTTTCTCTGCTGAGTGCGTCGCAAAGGGAATGTTCTTCAAAGCAGCACAAATGGAAACAACTGCAACAACAGCAAACTGATATAACGCGAAGTTAACATTCATGTAAATACTTGTATTGCACATGTGGGACACTTAGCGCAAAGAAAGAAGAATTCAACGGATATATATTTTGCAAAAACAACCCGAATACAAATAACACGAATATAACGCAATGCAGAAAGCAGAACCGCTTTATGTACAGAAACGCCATAAGCGCTAAATTAACACTTTCGAGACGTGCCGCATTCGGATACGCAGCATGATGCCGCGTATCCGGATGCGACACGTCTCGAATGAGTTATCCGTTAACCTCTTTACTGGCAGGGCACCAGAAACAACATTCCGGCAGCGCTTGTCACGAGCACCCGCACAGATCGTAATGACCTCTATCATTTGCTAGCCTCACTCATAAAGATATTCGCGTGCCTCGGTCATCCAACAGGGACTGAAACAGCGATGACTTCAGTGACGCAACGCACGGACTTTTGCAGTGAAAGGTTAACGAATGTCCAGAAATAACCAACGAAAAAAGAAACATGCTTTCAAAGGACGAGCACTTCGTGTTTCTTTCTCTGCTGGTTATTTTCTGTTACATTTTACGCCTTTTTGGACTGGATTTTATTAACTGAAGTCTGTATATTTTCAACATAGTAGATATAAAATAAGTACTGGATCGCTGACTAGTCACATGACGATGACAACCGATCATTTCATAGTTACAAACGTGTCACTTAAAATACAAGTGAGTATATGCTAAAAATTACAAACATGCACAAATACACCGTGTACTTTACAATAGTTAAAGCCGTTTGTTTAACTCATTCTACCCCAGACACACCACAGGAAGATAAGGATCGACCATGGTAGTTCAAGGGTGATGCCAGAATAGCTTGGCGCCTATGGGCGCCAAGCTATTCTGGCATCACCCTTGAACTATCATGGTCGATCTGTGTCCAGCACTGCAATGCAGTTTTCAGAGGACAACGGCAAAATTTGAGGATTTCTGTGTTGGGGTAGAATGAGTTAAATAGCACACATATCTACACTTCCATCAGAGCAATGTTAATTTTCATTACATCTCTCTCTCACTCTCTCTCTCTCGACCTTTACCGTTGATAAATAAAGGTTTATCATCATAGCTATCTGCTCCATCCACCCCAATCTTTTCTCATTTAGCGATACGATTCACACATAAAATTTAAATATCACTAAATAACATTTAAGGTATTTTTCCAAGAGAAACAACTTTGGAGAGCCATGTGCTTGCAGTTTATGTAACTATAATAAAAAAGGAAAAGATATGCGACATCATTCCAATAATCGGAAACACTTGAGTATTTCCGATGATTAAATGGTGTCGCATTTCTTTTGTTCTTATTTGTATTATTTTTCAGAAGAATAACTTGCTTCCAGTCACTACTAGAATGAAAGCAGCCAAAACACAAACTTCACGCACACACACACACACACAAACTTTAACAACAACATAAACTGCAGTCAAATCGGACGACAGGGAAAACAAGAAAGGCAAAGCCATTATGGCTCACGTGTATGGCCTATTTACATATGTGTGACCTTTGTGAGAATAAGGGCTGGCTTTTGCACCAGCAAAACCCATGTTTTCTCAACATGTAATCATTTTTCACACAACTGTCACCAACACCTCCCCCCCCCCCCCCCCCCCCCTCACCCTCCCGTCACCCTAGACCTTTGCGAACAGTCGACTAAATTAGTATGCATAGGAAGATCTTATAATCAGCTACCTTTGTGCCAAATTTGATTAAAATTTTTTTTTAAATGTTAATACCTGCAATTTTATCAAAAATTTGCATTTTACACACATTTGCCGGCCTCTTGTAACCCTGGACTTTTCCGAGGGTTCATCCAAATTAGTATGCATAGATAGGTCTTACCATCAGGTATATCTGTACCAAATTTGGGTTTGAAGTTGTCAATAGTATTTGAGAACAAACATCTTTGTCAAAATATGTTGGTTTTTTTTTTTTTACCTATTTCCTGAGCTCTTGTGACCTTTGACCTTCCTGAGGAGTCATCCAAATTAGTATGCATAGATAGGTCTTACTATCAGGTATTTCTATACCAAATTTGGGTTTGAAGTTGTGAATAGTATTTGAGAAAAAACATCTTTTGTTAAAATATGGCTATTTAGGGCCAATTTTCTGAGCTCTTGTGACCCTTGATCTTTCCGAGGGATCAACCAAATTAGTATGCATAGAAAGGTCTTACCATCAGGTATCTTTGTACCAAGTTTGGGTTTGAAGTTGAGAATAGTATTTGGTGAAAAAAAAAAAAGACAAAATATAGCTATTTTTGGCCTATTTCCTCATCCGCGGTGACCTTGACCTTTGTGAGAGATCACTCAAATTGGTATGTTTAAAAAGGCCTTGCCACAAAGTATCCTTGGGCCAAGTTTGAAGACTGTGGCTTGAATAGTCTCCGAGAAAATGCCAACGTTAAAGTTTACCAAGGACGACACCGGACCGACGATGGACGACAGACGCCGGACGGACGACCACTGGCCCAGAACATAGACTCACTTTTGCTTCGCACGTGAGCCAAAAAGCGCAATTAGTGCCAAAGCAACAATAAATACAAATTCCCAATCCTGCAATCAAACAATAATCAATTCCATTCGGCTGTCTTCAAGAGAACTTGATAAACAACCGATTTCAGCTGTATATATATAACACCCCACTTCAAGCAAACTAGCTTGTTCCTTTTTTAATAGATTAAAATCCCGGGGGGAAAAAATGCAATATCGAATTTTCATCCGGGCTTTTTATCTACTTGGTTTGTTTTGTTTGGTGGTTGTGTTTTTTTTTGTTTTTTTGTGTGTTTTTTTTGGTCGAAGCACTGCACTTTTGACCTACTTCCCAATGCGCAGAGGGTCATCGGGCCGACGTCGGCCGCCGTTGGCCCGCGCACGGTCGTGCGCGGGCCAACGGCTGCCGACATCGGCCCGATGACCTTTTTGCGCATTGGGTTCTGACTTCCGAACGTCTTTTGTTCTGGTCGGTACTTTGCATGAGACGAGTGATAGCTTATGAAATACATACAGACTGTCCTTGGTCACAATAAGGAGACCAAACGAGCAGGGAAATTGCCCGAGCATATTATACTTTGCTGGTCTATGATTCGCGCTCTGGACCTTGTGACTCCAAACCGTAAGGTCCAAACTCACAGACCAGCACACATTTACCATTTCTGTCAACAATTTTTTTTTTCAACTGACAAGGGTTGGCGGCATTGTGTCCCATTATATTAAATCATTCAAGACGCCTCGAATGAACAGCTGCGGCAGTGTCGCAGCTCAGTACTGATACTGAGCGCCTTGAGTGAATTAATGCTAACCCGTGAAAATCAGCTGTGTGAAATAGGTTTAAAAAATAAAAAAATAAAAAAAATCACAGGCTCAGTGTAACAAACAAGTTATTGCTAGTTTGTCATGCTTAACGTAAGTACTGATAACAATAAAACAGAAAACAAGGATGTACATTTCGTACATATAAAGTTACAAATCAGTCACTTTATGGACCTAAGCATATTTCATTGTAAAACTTATGCCAGTTAGTTTATTTCAGCAAGGAGGGAAAAACGCTGAACAAACTGAACCCTTTTCCATTTGCGTGTCGGTCGCGATGATTCCTACAGGAAACCACTACAGACACGCAAAGGGATAATATTGCAACTTACGACAATGTAAGTACAGAACATACATACGGTTAGTCAACAATGTAGGACACGGATCGTCTCTCATTCGAGATCAAGTTAGCGTTCGAGACACACGTATACACGGCAATGAAGTTCTGAGACAAGCGGCGTGTCCTCCGACAGTGTAACTGGAGAACCTCGCACCTGACACGTATCCGTCTGCGGCACGTTTCGAATGAGTTAACGTCTAACAGCTGTTGCAGCATGTTTATACTAATCGCCGGCACAATGGAGATCAGTTAAAGTTTTACCGATTGTCAATGCAACATTGCGAGGAAGGTCTGTTTTTCAAACCTCAAAGTGTACCCTAGAGAAGAGAGCAATGTCCTTCCACTCAATGTGCGGAAAATTTCAGTATATAAATGTGCCATTTGTAATCATAGATCCCGATACACTCCTGACAATTCTAAAATGGGATAAATTTGACCATGATAGTTCAAGCGTGCGGCCTGAAGAGCTTGGCGCCCAGAGGCAACCCTTAAATTACATGGTCAATCTGTGTCCTGAGCTGTAATGTAGCCTCTCATAGGACAACTAACATGTCAGAAAAAAAAATGTAACATCAGGATTTAAGGGGTACGGGTTCATTTAACCCCCTGACTGGCACTGACGGCGCCGCTTAGCGGGAACTACGCGTCTGTTCCGCCGAGCGGTATCGTCAGTAGCAGTCGGTTAAAGAGTTAATCTTGTCCGAAGACGGTAGGAGAACTCGTCCTAGCCGAAGCCTTTGACGCAATGTTTCAATCGTTTCTCCGGCTACGCCGATATATGATTTTGGACGTACTTCTCAACCCTCTTGTGGTCTCAACCCACCTGTGGTCGCATACCCGGTGGTCGTTTCTAAAATCGTTGTTAATTCAACGCCAGACAGCCCCTGTCGTCCACGGAACATGTTGTCAGCAAGAGGCATAGATCCTCATGAGCCCCCGCACCTGCGGGGGCTCACGAGGACCTATGTCTCTTGCAGTTGGATCGTGTTCAGTTGGTGGGGTTTTTTTTTGTTGTTTTTTTCCAATCAAGTTCCTAGTAAGGTTTGTTCTATTCTATACCTCTCACGGTAATCTCGGGGCATAAGAATGCTTAAGCATACTTGACTGATTGGGAACTTGTAATAATGCGTTGGCAACACTAACGCGGTTGATTCTGGCGTTTTATTTAGCTGTCCAACGCTAGGAGCGCCGCCTTGCCCCTGGCTGTGATGGTGATCTCGCCCGGGTGCTGTTCCCACGGCTCGCCGTCCACTTGCATGGGAGCGTTGCCGCCCATCAGCTTGATCTGGGGACACATGCAAATCAGTGGTGAGAACGTCAGGGGCAGTGATAAGATAGTGACGCGTAAATCGATTAACCCATTTATGGTTGCAACCAACAGTACTGTTAACAGTCTCTGTAGCCGCGTGCACAACAACAACAAATCGATGGTGTTCGCATGCAACCTCGGAACTAACGTTTTCTCCTCGGGAAAAACAAACAAACAAAAACAAAAAACCCCGAAGAAAACGGTTTACATTTTGTTCTCAGCATGTGATCCTAGGCTTTTTTCACAAGGTGGTTACGGTGTTATGAGTATTTCCCGTTGAGCTCCAGGTTTGAGACGATTTGTGAGCAAAAAAAATCAAAGGAGGCAACCACATCAAGAGACGATTTCATGCCAAAACGTCGTTTAAGAGGTTGCATGCTAACACCATTGTACTGTGCCTGGAATATGGGGACACGTGCAAATTGTGGGTCGATCAGTGGTAAAAATACAGGCAGATGCATAATCCAAATTAGGACATGGTGTGTTTTACAGATTTACGTATTGCGCTTGAGGCATCTCTGGAGACATATGCAAATTGCAAACATGAAAACTGTGGGAACATCAGTGGTAAGAACACAGGCTGACGTATAATCCGAATTAGGACAAGTTGCGTTTTTTCCCCCAGATTTTACGTACTGCGCTTGAGGCATATCTGGAGACACATGCAAATTGCAAATATGCAAATTGTGGCGGGAACATCAGTACTGAGCGCGATGACTACGCACATTATTGATCAAGACAAGCATTTCCTTTTCTAGCGCACTGTGCGATCCATGAAAAACTAAAGTGACAGCATGAATAAATTGCATTATCAATCTCGCTCTCGACCAACGAATCGCTGACGGTAACTGACAGAAAAACCTCTTGCACATCTGCAACATGAAGGAAAAAGACAAATGCCCCGTGAATGAAAACGACAATAAGTCCATTTTTGTGACTGGGAAGATAGCCTTCGTATTACAACGAAAATCTCGCTCTTCACAAAAATAGACTTACTGTCTTCTGCTTTCACAAGGCAGATGTGTCCTAGTCTGTGCTTTTGGCTTGGGTCTAAAATCGTAGACAAGCACATACACACGCACCAGACTGAAAGTGAAAAATAGGCCAGAGCTAGCAAGACATTGTGTAACTCTATGGCTGTCGGTAGCACTTTTTGTCGAGGTGATTCCTGCAGGAATCACCTCGACAAAAAGCGCTGCCGACAACCAAAGATTTAATCAAAATGCACCCAGAAGACCGAGTAATCTTAAAAATTAAAATTTAAGAAAACAAGAAAGGCAAGGCCATTATGGCTCACGTGTATGACCTACTGACAGATGTGCGACCTTTGTGACAATAAGTAAAGGGCTGGCTTCTGCACCAGCAAAATCCATGTTTTCTCAAAATGTAAGCATTTTTAATACATCTGTAAACCCATTTGCGATGAGTCGACTAAATTAGTATGCATAGGAATGTCTTATCATCAGTTACCTTTGTGCCAAATTTCATTGAAAAAAATTGCAAAAACCATTGATAATACCTACCATTTTATCAAAATTGGCATTTTACACACATTTGTCGGCCTCTTGTGACCCTTGACCCTTCAGAGGGGTAATCCAAATTAGAATGCATAGATAGGTCTTACAATCAGGTATCTCTGTACTAAATTTGGGTTCGAAGTTGTGAATAGTATTTAAGAAAAAAACATTTTTTTGTCCAAATATGGTTATTTTGGACCTATTTTCTGAGCTCGTGACCCTTGACCTTTCTGAGGGATCAACCAAATTAGTATGCATAGAAAGGTCTTCCCATCAGGTATCTCTGTAGCAAATTTGGGCTGAAGTTGTGAATAGTATTTGAGAAAATAACATCTTTTGTCAAAATGTGGTTATTTTTTACCTATTTTCTGAGCTCTTGTGACCCTTGACCTTTCCGAAGGCTCATCCAAATTAGTATGCATAGATAGGTCTTACCATCAGGTATCTATGTAACATGTTTGGGTTTGAAGTTGTGAATAGTATTTGAGAAAACATAAATTATGTCAAAATATAGCTATTTTTCAAAATATAGCTAATATTTCCTGATCCCTTGTGACCTTGACCTTGTGAGAGGTCACTGAAATTGGTATGTTTAGAAAGGTTTGGCCACAAAGAATCCTTGGGCCAAGTTTGAAGACTGTGGCTTGAATAGTCTCCCAGAAAATGCCAACGTTAAAGTTTACCACGGACGACAGACGACGGACGGATGACCGCTGGCCCAAAACATAAACTCACCTTTGCTTCGCACGTGAGCCAAAAATTGTATAAATTGTTTTTTTTTCAAAATTCTCGTTACTGTGAGCCTTACTTGAACCTCTTTGCCCCTCCCTCCCCCCCCCCCCCACCAAGCCACCCCCCTTCCCTCCCAACCACATCCCCCGACCATCTCTCCCCCCCCCCCCCCCCACCTCTCCCACACACATTTCCCGTCCATACAAAATACACTATTGCATAGCATTTCACAGAAATGTCTTACAGTGTCCACACATTTCCGTGCACCCTGCAGAAATTGGCAAATGAAAATTATTTTAAAAAAAAAGAAGAAAAAAAAAAAAAAAAGAAACAAACACCCGTTGAACGGCCCAATAAGCTGACTCTTAACAATTTTCTCTCAGGCCAAAAGCCATTTGGAGCGGAGATGTCTATCATGTTAATTAAGGCCATCATTAGAAATACGCCCGTGATATCACCAAACAGATGCTAGCAAGCTGTTTGGGTGGCAGTGAAACCCCTCCGCAGCAAACTCTCACGGTAAAAGTTCCCTTTAAGCGTCTCCTCCCGTCTGCAAGAGGCGTAGATTCTCATAAGCCCCTGCGGCCGCAGGGGCTCATGTGAATCTACGCCTCTTGCCTGCAATGAATATGACGTATCTTGACTTCTCAAAGAGATACAGAAACGGGTGTTAAACCTGGGATTGTCAAACCGACCGCGCCTGATAACATCGTGTGAATTTTTATAGCGGCGATCAAGATAAAGGCCTTATTCCATTTATCAACGGCCTACAGATCAGACGCGAGGTGATATCATTTGACCTCCTAAAATTGAGGGATTCTAAAACAAAATAAAATAGCTTATGGCTCTTAACAATGAACAGATATTTCTTGGTTGCCACCGCAGATGCTGTTATCAAGGAGGGAAAACCGAAAGTTAGTTAGTTAGTTAGTTAGTTAGTTAGTTAGCAAGTACGGTTTAACGGCCACCTCGCGGCGCGGAAAACCGAAAGGGTTGGTGACATTGCATCCACTCTACCAAGAGCAACATTTGTGTCGATGGGTGTCCTCGGGAGTCCGGTGGTAGAGCGTTCGACCCTCGTCCGAAAGGTCCAAATTTGTACAGACCTCTTTACGGTGCCCCGTCTTTGAAATGAACTTTGTGATGGACAAAAGACATTAAGCCCTAAACGTTTCACGTTTTTTTTCCCTCGGAGTCCAAGAGGACTGGACTACGCGGGTTGGAGTAACTTAGATCTCCGAATGTGTATTGGTTGTGGTGATTTGGGACCTCACTGCTCCAGGCTAGTGAAGATCTTTTCAGGTTCAATACAACTGGCCGAAAAATCGAAAAGCCTGGAAATGGGCATGGTGTCTGTGCGAGGACCTTGTAACTGGGGGAGAGGGAGGGGGGAACGGGGAGATCCCAACTCCCGAAAAGAGACTTTAATAAAACGTTTTTCGGTAATTTTGGGCGGGGGTGGATGGGTGCCCGACCCCCCCCCCCCCATCCCCCCCTCCCTTCGCCTTTGCACCCGGTCAATGCAACGTGAATCTATGATAATAAAGCTCTGTGTGCCTGTGTCAGCATTTCTCTGCTTGGCTCTGATCGTACACCGAAGAGTTTTCTCACGGGCAATGGAGATGACGCTAATTTATCACTCGTCTTGTTTGCCCGCTGGATAGTATCATCATAAGTGGGCCTCCTTACTAGCTGTCATCTCGCACTGATTAAACCTCATTTCTAGCCAAACAAATATCTATCGAGAACTCTCTAACATCCGCATCAAGAATATATTCTCAGAAACCCTCCAATACCACCTGCTCGCAACATTTACGGGGTACACCTGGGTTCCTCAAACACAAAAGCCAAACGCGATCAACATACGTTCATCCCTCGATGGCCACATCGAGATTAAAACCATTTCTCGTCACGCCTCTGCAAGAGGCATAGATCCTCACGAGCCACCGCAAGCCTGCGGAGGCTCATGAGGATCTATGCCTCTTGCTTGTGAGTTGTCGTATTCACATCTGCGTCTCTAAGTTAATTTAAAAAAAAAAAAAGCTGCGGTTGTGAGACACACACTGATTATAAGACCATTTTCAACTACAGTACTTGATAGCTCGCCGTCCGCACAAAGATGGGAGGCGCGGGTCCTGATGAATCGAGATACTGTGTCTTCAACTTGTACGTTGTCACGAATCCGTGATAGTACAAGTGTTAATCCAGGGCTCGTTCGCTGTCGGAAGAGTACGGGTGAAAAGAAAATACGACCGACCCAAATTTGCAACAGGTACACATTCTCATGCACAGGTTCATAAGAATGTGTCATTGTCTCTCTTCGTCGGAAAGGTTGGTTAGTTGTACACTGAGTAACGTCCCGACAGCAGCAAGACTTTCTCAGGACATACCTGCACTGCTTGTGAAAAATAAACTAAATAGAATATTAAATGTAGGTCGCCAGCCGACCCTAGTTTGAGTTTATAATAAAGAGTAGAAAATCACTGCAATTACAAAATATGTACAGGGAAATGATATACAAGACATGCATTAACCGCAAACACATAACTCATCATCTCCTAGGTGCAGCAGACACATACAATATCAAGAACTACAGCAGCGCGAACAGTAGGGAGAATTTTAAAAGGAAAATACAGGTGAATGGACAAAGGACAAAGAAATGCCCCAGAAAAAAGAAAGAAAAAAAAAAAAACCTGTGGGGCTGATCAGGATGACCGTGGGAACTAAAAAGTAATTAACCCCACCAAGTCCCCCAGAGAAGACCCGGGTGGGGCTCATGGGTAAAGGGATTTTACTCTGGCAATGTATTGGGAACGAGTGTTGAAATTTTCTAAGAACCGCCATCATCGTGGAGGTGTTGCAAGTTCACAGCGGAAAACCAAGAGGCAGAAAAAGTCGGTACCTGAAAGCTGAATGTATAAAGTATCTTTGGCTGCCGGCAGCGCCTTCTGTCGCGTTGACTCCTGTAGGAATCATCGCTGTAAAAAAATGTTACCGACAGCCAAATGGTCAAAAATATAAGCTAGTCTGTGATTCTGGACTCATTTTGGGCAGACGTAACATACAGAATCACAAAAAAGCACCTTACATCGTCCCAACGACCATGGAAGCATTCCCGGACGCAAGTTCGCATGAAAGGCTTCGGCAGCTGACAGAAACGTCCTGCTTTCGTAAATTACTATTTACAGGCAAGAAATAGCATAAACAGTCTCAGGGATAGTATACTCCGTCCTGCAGTAAATCCGTCAGTACATAGTTCTTGAGCAGCCGTAAACAACGACCACACTGCCGCCCGCTCTACTTCTTCCTGGCCTTTGGAGAAGCGAGCTGTTGACAGGTGGTGGCGAGTTGTAAATGTGAGCAAGTCTCTGTCCCCTTTTTCCCAAGATCTCATTTCCCAAATTCATTGTAGGAGTGCTACTTATCAGTCTATGCCAACCATAGAGCGTATATACTATGATGCCAATGGACAGAGAGGAAAAGGGCCCAGAATTCCGATGGGTGTGGGTGCGAGTCAGTTACCATCAAGCTGTCGTGAGAGATATCTGGCACATATCAAACCCGGCGCGACCGTATTTCCTCCCCTCCTTTTTGCTCTTGCGGCTCCCTGGCTGACCAAAGGCTTTTCGTATTTCACGGATTGTGGCTGACTGAAAATCATATCTCCAAATATACCGTCAATAACCTATACAGTATATAATTACATAGTTATACCCATTTTAACATTATTGTTATCACTAGGCTGTTGTTCAAAGCAACATTGCTGCAAAGTTTTGATAATGACTCACAAGTTGCTGGCACGGTTCGAACAACAATAATGATAAACACACAGTATGGTACTTTAACTGCAGTGGACAAAACGGTCAATAATAACAAAACGGTCAATAATAATTAAGACACGTTTAGTACAAAATCGTAAGTGGACTGACTTCTCACAGTAAGTTTTATTTTGTGCACGTAGTCAGGGGGGACAAAAAAGGAAAGGGACTGTAGAACTGTTATGAACTATGTACCTGTTGAAGGAGATGGATCGACCATGATAATTCAAGGGTAGTGCCAGATGAGCTTGGCGCCTGAAGGCGCCAAGCTCATCTGGCACTATCCTTGAATTATCATGGTCAATCCGTCTCCTGAAGTAGGGCGTTGGGGCTAAATAGGTTAAGTCCATACTGTCTAACTTTGGCTGTCCGAACTCGGTCTCACTTCCCCTTGAAGACCCACTACCGCCGTAACTGTTCAAAAATACACTTCTGTAATAAACGGTTACGAAACGCTACACATAGGTCTAGTTATGGTTCATTTAGACACAGGAGAATCCAGTTCAGCACACGTCATCATAATATCAAGTAACCTGACAATGACCCCACTCTTTTCTATTAATACAGTGCTATCAGTACGAGAAACAGCTAAAAATAGTTTGAAACGCTAACAGCTGCACAGAATAAACAAGTGCGATTATGCATGTGCTGTTGTTGCCTGTCCAAACTGCCGTTAAAGTTCATATGTGTGTCGACAAGACATAACAAACACAAATGGTGCAGAAACGTGTCCGGATTTATGCGTAATGGTACTTTAAGTTCACCTAATGGTTAACCCTTTGGCTGTCTGTAGCGCTTTTTGTATTGATGACTCCTGCAGGAATCATCGCGACGAAAAGTGCTGCCGGCAGCCAAAGGGATTAAAGGTTAAACGTTCTGGACCCTACGTCTTTTGCCGCCATAATGACGGTGATGAAGAAGAAGATTACGGCAATGATAATGATAAAGAACGTGATTTTAAACATGTGCTGGTCTGTGACTTCGGATCTTACGGTTCTACAGTCTGTTCGAAATCACAGACCAGCACATTTATTACAACAAAATGCGCCTACTGACCTTGACCTTGGAAGCCTGTCCCAGACGTAGAGGCGCTGCCAGTCCCACCTGTAGCTGTGCAATGTGAAAAGACGAGTACAGCGCCATCACCTCCAATACCCCGTCATCGTACCTGCACACACAACAAAATCAATATAATATAACTGTGATTGTGCATTTGGCTTGAAACCACGTCTTAATTTTGAAGAATGGGTGGAGCCCAAACAAAATACAGCGATAGTGTTCGCATGCAACCTCGTAACTAACAATTTTGTAATTTCAGGAAAAAAAATTGAAATTTTTGTCAGAATATGTGATCCGATACTTTTTTTTCGGAAAGGTGGTTATAAGCATTTCATGATGACCTACAGATTCCAGATTTCGTCACAAAATGGGAAACAAGAAAGGCAAAGCCCTTATGGCTCACGCGTATGACCGATCTACATGTGTGACCTTTGTGACAATAAGGGGTGACAACTTTAAGGTTTACCACGGACGACAGCGGACGGACGACTACTGGCCCAGAACATAGACTCACTTTTGCTTCGCACGTGAGTCAAAAATAAACAAAGGCAACCGCATCAAAAAATGATCTCGCGTCAAAATGTCACTTACGAGATTGCATACGAACACCATCGACAGGCTGGTAGTCGCATGAGCGGCCGCGTGTTCACGAAATAAATCCAAAGTACTCAACTGAAGCACAATAAGTCTGTCCATGATACATGGCGCGTAAGCACACATTTACAGGTTACTGCCCGAAGCCTATTAATAATTGGCGGTCTAAAGTGCTGCCGTCTGCTACCCGGGAACCCTACAGGGGCCGGATGAAAGCAAAGGTAATATTAGACAACTACAGACAAACTACCCAAAAGAGTCGGCAAAATTACCACGGACAGACACAGTGCAAGACTTACTCATACATCAAAAACAGTCCGTAATGCATCTGAAACTCCCTGTGGCTTGGGAAACTCTACATCAAAGTTTCGCCGTGTAAACACGCTGTCTGGAACCCCACAAAAGATGGGGGAAATAAACAAAAAGATTATACTTTGGACAGCTACACAAACTGCGTTCAAAAAGGTTGATAATAGCACAGACAGACAACCACACAGACAGGCAGGGTGGGTGGACTGCGCATGCTTACTACTCGACCAAAGAGAGACAGACTACGAGGGGCCGGCTTGATCCTCTTTGACTCGACTCCAGGAAAGCACCGCGGCGTCTGATATCATCGTCTGATTATTGTCTTTGTTCATGCAGTTTATCTTTCAACCCACACTATTCCTCTGCAAGAGGCATAGATCCTCATGAGCCCCTGCGGCTGCAGGGGCTCATGCGAATCTATGCATCTTGCTAAGTTACCATCGGCCGAATTTACGTCAATGTGTGCTCTTCAAAATCGTCGAAATGTAAGCAACATGCTTCCAGACGTATGAGGTGTCAAATCCTCCCCTACAACAAAGCCAAAGTGCTGGAAGGTACTGGGTGTGACCTGAGAAGCAAAAGTTGTTATTATTGCAAGTGTGTATGACCAGGCCAGATTAAGCCTCTGAAGGGCATATTACGAATAGGTCAGTGGAGGAACGTTTCCTATTTCCATCGCGAGACAAGATTCTCAAGGAATTTCTACCGGAGTCAGGAAGCCAGACGCCGCATCTCAGACAGCCTCCTGGAGTAACAGCCTTTAAACCTTTACTGTCAAAATGAAATGGTTCGAGTCTGGAAACATCTGCCCTAGGAAGGCAAAATACAACAAGTCACATTTTTATGAAAAGCAAACTTCTTCACTGTACATCTCGCTTTTACACAAACTGATTTATTGTCTTTTGCCTTTCTATGACAGACCAGCGTCTTCCGGGGCTGCTCAGCATAACGTACACAAAACCAGCTAAATAAGATCAAGCGTTCACAAACAACTCAAGGGCAGCACCTGATTAGCTTGGCCGTTCCCAAGGCTAATCAGACCTGAATACCCGTCACTGAGGTAGAAAAGGCGCCAAGCACAGGCATCAGGCAAAATCAATGATCTGTAATGGATCATGCTAGCTGTCCGGGAGTACGGCCGGCCACTTACAGAAGCCGAGCAGATCACGGCGAACCTTGAGCTATAACGGCAGTCGACCCATCTTCCGCAACTCGTGTTAAATATCTTAGAACGTCATCTTCCAGGAGCATCAAAGTCAACAAACACACTGGTTGTCTCTTTCGATTCGCTACCGCTGATCAGCGGTAGCGAATCGAGGGAGACAACCTGTCGCTGTGTGACTCTTCCCCACTGAGCAAAGTGGGTTGCATGTAGCGTGCTTAAATATAGTGTGTTAAGCTCGCTGACTTAAGGCCTTTCGTGCTTAGTAAAGCTCTTGCTTAGTGCGCGAGTGTTTTCTGTTGCATGGAGCGACTTAGCGACGTGCGTAGCTCCGAACGAGTTCTTAGCGAGCGGGAATAGGTTATTTATAGCTTATGGTGGGGTTCTCCCCTACGTCATCATAGATTGTAGAAATCGGCCAATAAAAACGCACGGTTTTCGCTTCTTCTGACCTAACGGAAACGAAGTAGACAAAACGCGGGTGAAATGGCAGCGATGGAAAACAAGAAGTGGAAGAGAGCAAATAGCAAATTTTTCGTGCAGGCAACCCTGCTTGTCATTCTAATGTAGATGTACATTAGTTAAGCTGTACCGTGTAGGCTCCCATAGTATGAGGATCTATGTCTCTCTGACCGTGAACGGCGGGTGTTGGGTTACACACATCGGTGTGCAGGGTCAGTTGCAATCAGTTATGCAGACTTCTCACCGATAATTCCTAGATGTCCGTCAGACGAGGCTGGGTGGGGGTCTGTGCGTTCTCACGTACTTTTCGTATTCTTCCTTCTCTATCCTAGATGGAAGGCTGTTTCTTCTACAAGGTTAAGAGAGTGAATTCACATTTCTCAGATTTCAAGTTCTCGCCTTAACACGGCAGCTAAGAACTCTTCCTCAGCTAAGCACGCCGCTACGCACGGGAGGGGGGGGGGGGGGGGGGGGGGACCGTCCTTAGAATTAAGCACGCCACTAAGCTCGCTCCCCCAGCAGATAAGCACGCTCATGCAACGCACATTTTCAGCTAAGCTTGCGAACTTAGCGCTAAGCAAGAAATATGCGCGCTAAGCAAGCATATGCAACCCACCCGGTCGACACCATAGAGCGTATATATACGCTCTACGGTCGACACTGATAAGCCACAGGTGGCCCGCCACTGAACTGAGGCCGACGATCGGCCCGAGGGTCTTTTGCCTCCTGAGTCAGTATAATGATTGCCCGATGTTGAAGGGAAGAATCAAAAGAGGCCCTGAACAAAAACATGTCAAATTACAGACCGTGTTATCGGAAAGGAGTGTCAGTTTGCGCCAGTACAGAGACTCAACGTTTCCATCTGGCTGTCATAGAACTGTGCAGTTCTATTTACCCACCCAGCAACGCAAAAGGTCCTCTGGCCGGCATCGGCCGCCGTTGGCCCGCGCACGGTCGTGCGTCGGCTAACGGCGCCGGCGTCGGCCAGAGGACCTGTTGCTCACTGAGTTTAGCATTGCGCAAGTTCTACTTACCCAGTCGGGTGGAGCAACAACAAAGTCAAAGGCTCTGAAAATACAAATCAAAGTGTGGGTCCAGGCGGGAGTGTGCCCACATATGCAATCGTTTTCAGACTTCAGGACAATCGCTATGATTCAGTGTCATTTTCTTTTTCCTTTTTGCATGTGAGGAAAACAAAGCAAAAGAAAGCAGTCGTGGCTGTTGTTCTGTCGTCAATTTTTTTTCCCTACTGCTAAATCAGGTTCAAGTATTCATGATACTGACGAGCAAAAGAAACGCGACATCACGCGAATCACTTGAAACACTGACATGTTTCCAAAGATTCGAATGGTGTCACGTTTCTTTTGCTGGTAGGTATATACTATCAGTAGTCTGAACCACACAAACACATACATAATCGATCCGGAAAGGTGAAAAGATGACTATTTTACACATACACACCACAGGCTGTAAACTGGTGTTTGGTATGTTTTGTTTGTCTGTTTATTTGTTTGTTTGCTTGTCTGCGAGTGTGCGCACGACAAATTACAATATCATTAGCATATAAGAACAATACTCCTTTTTGTGCACAGGCTCACAGATGCATATCTACGCACGTAAAGAAAAAGAAAGCAGGAGGGGGGGGGGGGGGGGTGAAGAAAGTCAATATAAACATCATCTGCCTGAGCGTGCTGAGACATACTAGACTCAAACGCGCCACTGAGCAAGAGACAAAGATCCTCATGAGCCCCGCAATTTGGGGGAGTTCATGAAGATCTTTGCCTCTTGCAGAATAATGTGCACATTCGCGTACAGGCGTACCAGGAACCAGGAAACAAGAGAAAACACTTGAGAAAAAAAAAAAGCTGCGTCTGCTGTAATGCATTCATGACTCATTCGCTCTCGACACCACTGATCGCATTGGGCATAACGGCAGGTGCACACACAAGTGACTAGATACACTATCATCCTCACTACTGTTGTGTGCGCTGCACGTTGATGTAATGTGTCTGTCAAACCGGAAGTAATCTGATAATTGCAGTGCGCTCGGGTTTTCAAACGTTTCTGAGAAATGTGTATTCAAGTCTGTGATTTTGGACCTTACGGTTTTGAGTCACAAGGTCCAATACACAGCACAGCACGACACCTCTAGGGCACTGGGTCGCACTTACCACAACCCCCTCTCCACACACCTCACTTCAATGCGTTCGCTCACTTCTCCAGGGGAAAAAGACGGGCTGTCTAGAGGCGACCAGCACATAATTAATTATACTGTCTTCCATTTACTAAGTATTAAAGTATTTTAGGCGTAAATATAAATGATAAATGTGTGTTCTATGTCGTTCAGTGGTGTATTGTGTGTGTGTGCGTGTGTGTGTGGTGTGGTGTGGTGTAGTGTGGTGTGGTGTGGTGTTTGTGTGTTTGTGTATTTGTTTGTTTGTTTTGTTTTGTTTTGTTCGTTCGTCCTTCCCCGCCTCCATCGCCGCTCGCTCATTTGTTTACTTGCTAGATTGCTTGCTTGTTCGTTGGCTAGTCTGCTGAATTGTGTCCATGCGCAACTGCGTTTGTGCGTCCATATGTGTGCTGGTCCGCGACCTTCGACCGTGCGGCCTACAGCTATCAGTATCAAAATCACAGACCAGCACATACGTGCTTCACACTGGTTGTCTCCCTCGGCCGGTTCGCTACCCGAGGAAGACAACCAATGTAAACCTAAATAACGGAAAGGTGATACAGAAAGTCAGTGGGTGTGGCTAGCAAGCTAATCTACACGAACACGTGACGCTAAGATGTCAAGAGGTAATTCTGGCAATAATTCTGACCCTCTCCGCCTCCACATCCCTCGCACCAAACTTAACACTTTCGGCCCCCGCTCCTTCTCCGTCTACGGTCCATCCACCTGGAACACTCTCCCACTCTCCCTCCGTCAGAAACACTCTCTCTCCTCCTTACAGTCCGCCCTCAAAACTCACCTCTTTCAACAGTTTTAGCACTATATCACCACACTCCCCACCCCAAGCTGACCGTGTAATGTATTCCACTGTTTGTGGTACGCAAGTCATTGTCTAAAGCGTGCGCATGCGTGCGCGAGTTGTGAGTGCGCGCTTAGAGTTATAATTATTATAAGATAAGCGCATTATAAATACCGTAATTATTATTATTATTATTAAGCAGTGACACGCGCTTCACTTCAAAACTACAGAATTTCACGGTTTTATTCCATTATGGATGAGTGGCCTTTGCTTTTGGTATGGTATCTATCTCTGATATGAGTATTCAGGAATCTTCGTCTCTGAGAGGCGATGGTTTCCTGAATACGCAGCGATAGGTACCACACCAAAAGCAAAGGCAGCGGACCCGACCACACGACAAATTTCAGTGTCTCAATGTCTTTATCCACTTCTCTTCTAGACAATCTCTCATCCATCCCCTTTCACCTCCATCAGAACTAGAAGCCCGTGCAGTCGCTCATCAATGGGTCTTGATCGATCGATCTATCAAATCAATCAATCAATCAATCCGTCCATCCATCAATTCATATCTCAGTTTTGTACCATTCGTTGCAGCAAAGGAGAAGAGTCGTCTATCAAAACAAGAGAGAAGGTACGGTATATATCACGATGAAAACTAGGACAGTGAGTAGGAACACTTAACATATGCCAAGAGTTATCATTACAAAAACAACATGTCATAACAGTCTGTCACGTAGACACCATCTGCACATCTGCTGAAATCTAGACTTGGAAAAAAAAAACTCCCCCCTCCGCCCACCAACAATGACACGCACAAACATGCGTCGCACACACATGACGCACACACACACACACACACACACACACACACACACACACACACAGACACACACACACCTACCCCAACACCAACTCCTTACCCCTCCCCGCCTCCCCTAAGCATGACGTCAAAGCACGAAACCTGCGACCCTATCTCGAGAACTGACATCCCAATGCGCAAAAGGTCATCGATGCGAAGCCGGCCGCAACTAACCCGCGCACATCTGAGACAACTGTGGCCTACGTCGCCCACAAGAGTCTGAAATAATAATAATAATAATAATAATAATAATAATAATAATAATAATAATAATACCGTTATTATATAGGCGCTTTTTCTCAATTTTTAGGCCAATCGACTCAAAGCGCCGCGAACTGAAACCCAACACGCACATTCACGTAACAGACACGGATTTACGCCATTTGCGAACTGAAACCCAACACGCACACTCACGTAACAGACACGGATTTAAGCCATTTAAGACAAACACAGTACAAGACAGACGAAGGGCCAGTTCAGCTACTGAAGTTACAGAGATTTTTATCGCTTATATTTGAAATTTGTAAAGTGGCCTGAAACCGGTACCAAAGTGTGGGGGGTGGGGGGGTGGGGGTGGGGGGTGGGGGGTGGAAGAACCGGAGTACCCGGAGAAAGAACCCCCGACGGTCCGCCCGAATTAACGGTGACACTTACTAGAGGAGAAAAGTCCGACGCCGGAACCCGTTTTCGAACCTCGCACCTTTGGCATTGGTGGCAGGCGCCTTAACCACTGCGCCACGGACCGCCCCAAATTGCCGGGTCGCGGGTTCTTCTTCTTCTTCTTCTTCCTCGATCGCTTCGATGAATCGCAATATGCATGATGCAGCCGTTAGGCACCTGAGAGGTCCTGCATCTCTGTCTTCGGCCAGGAACGTGTATCGGGGGTCCCTCCCCTAGACCGACTGTCGTTCAGGACTGTTGAGCTCGGTCTGCCCACCAATGAGTAACAACACATTGGCCCCTCACATCGTTTAGCCCGTCAGCAGAAGCGGTTTACCAGGGTGTGGCCACTGTTATCCCTAACAGTGGAGCCAGAAGTGACAGTTGAGTGCTGGGTGAGGACCAGTGCTCCCGTCCACCCGGATGGGTGCCGCTGCCAGGTTTACAAAGGTACTACCTCTCTCCAGACACCCCATACACCCCGTCGCGGGTTCGAACCCCGTCCCGGCCCCGGTAGCTGGACTCGCAATCCAGGGGGAAATGACGGGCTTGTTCAATAACATGTCCGTTGAAAGGTCCTGGTAAATCAAAGTGGCACAGTTGGAGTGCGCCTGACTTGATCAGTGTTCAGGTCGCACTCCATAGGCAAAAGATATCTTGTCCCCTATAACCCGCCCGTCAGGGCCGTCCATTATCACTTCGGTGCCGTGGACGTTAAACCCCGAACTAACTAACCAACCTACGTCGCCCACTGAGACGCACTGTTCAACGTTGTTGTTATTCCCCGTCGTGTTTGCTGTTATTGCTGCTGTCGCTCATTACAGTTTGTCCTTGGTTGCTAATTTCGCTAATATTTGTTAGTGAATCTGAAAACAAAGAAGCAACGCGTCGTTGTTTCGAGATTACTTGCAAATGTTTTACTTTGGTCATATAATATTATCAGTCAAAACCCCGTGGTGTTTATTGTATATCGTATTTATCTTGAGAGCCATTCGTTATATTTATCTAGCACGATAAACCTACATAACGTGGACGAAGGTACATAATTCAACCAGGAAGCCTACTTGGCCCATAATCTGGTCCCCGATAGATTATGTCTACTGCAAACCATTCCCACAAACAATGACTATATGTTTGTGCGAAAAGGTATCACCATATGTCTTGAAACAATTTTATATAGTGTCGTTAAAAAGAGCGTCCACATATGGCTTGGAAATAGTTATGTAGTTTGGTTATAATCAGTCATGGCCGTGAAGCCAAAACAATCTTAACCCCTTGACTGCCGAGAAGGCGTCGGTACGATCAACATTATCCAACGCGAGCCAACTGCAAAGACATAGATCTTCATGGGCCCCCGCAGTTGGTGGGACACATGACGAACTATGCATCTTGAAGATTACACTTTGAATCCATGTTCCTGTGACGGCTGGCGCTCACTAGCAACTGCAAGAGGCATAGATCCTCATGAGCCCCCGCGAAAGCGGGGGCTCATGAGGATCTATGCCTCTTGCAGATGGCATGGAATTAACAAAGAATTCAGAAACATAATTTGTGCCAACTGCCAGTGAAGAGGTAAACAGCAAGATCGTGTCACACTTAACATTATGCCCATCAAGTTCCCCAAAAAAAACTCATTCGGATATAAACGTATGGCTAGAATACAAGTACTGCTATTAATATTGGTCACAAAACATGTGGTGCCAGGCACAAAAAACATATGGGTCTTAAAAGCCGATGGCATAAAAAATGCTCATACCCACATCTTGATTTGATGATGTAAATAAATCAGACAAGAGGAACTGGTTTTCATGATCACCAGCGGCTGCAGGGGCACATGAGAATCTATTCCTCTTGCAGATGGAAAAAATAACTGACGGCCAGCTAATTTCTATTTTACAACAGTAGCGGTAATATTTACGTCCAAAAAATAAACATAACAGTCCTTGTCTCAAAGTATAGACTTTGGACCAGCTGACACGCTAAGGCTTCCGATATTTCTGAAAGAAAATATACTGATGTGTGTGTGTGTGTGTGTGTGTGTGTGTGTGTGTGTGTGTGTGTGTGTGTGTGTGTGTGTGTGTGTGTGTGTGTGTGTGTGTGTGTGTGTGCTTGCGCGCGAGTGTGTGTGTGTGTTGTGTGTGTGTGCTTGTGTGTATGTGTGAGTCCGTGCGTGAACGCGCGCGAGTATGTGTGAACAGAGAGCACACTTAAACGTATACGTGCAAACAATAATAATCCTACAAGATTACGGGCTTCTGCCGACAGTCCCTCGCCAAGCCAAACTAATCTGCAAGAGGCATAGGTTCCCATGAGCCCCTGTAGCCGTAAGGCCTCATGAGAATCTATACCTCTTGCTGGCAGAGGCTGCCTTCTTACACCCTAAAACAAAGGGTGAC
Source organism: Semisulcospira habei (assembly GCA_036245525.1). Taxonomy (NCBI): domain Eukaryota; kingdom Metazoa; phylum Mollusca; class Gastropoda; family Semisulcospiridae; genus Semisulcospira; species Semisulcospira habei. Next base: position 107,816,788 of record BTPG01000008.1, read on the forward strand.
TATGTAAGGTTACATAACGATTGAGCAGTCATAAGAGCCCGCGATCACCCCTCACCCCCCCCCCCCTCCACCCATTATCGAGGATTTTGTCGCGCTAAACTGCGGGGCCCCGCGCTGCAATTCTCAGGGGTATGGGTTACGACCGAGGCGAGATGGTTGCACCGTAATCTTGCCACCCTATAGCTCCATAAACAATCACTCTTATGATCCCCGCTGAGCAGGGGCTAGTCTGTCCCCCCCTCAGGTCTTTTGTACTCAGCTCCAATACTATCATCATTCTCTTTACGACAGGCTTAGACTTAACCCTTTTCTTTCTGATACACTATTGCTTGAAATTAATTTGACCATGATAGTTCGAGAATGGTGCCAGAATAGCTTGGCGCCTGAGGTGCCAAGCTATTCTGTCACCACACATGAACTAAAATGGTTGATCTATTTCCTAATCTGCAATGTAGCCTTCATAGGACAATAAACAATATATTTCAATCAGACTCAGACGGGTAAATACTTCAATCTGAGTGTGCAAGAGGCACTGCTTCTGCGTGAGCCCCTGGGGCTGTATTGAGGAGCTAGTGAGAATCTATGCTTCTAGCAGTGGGACAGAAGCGACCAGCTGAGGGGTTGCAGTTTAGTTTTCAGGTGTTTCGCACAGCTCAGTAGCAAAAAACTGCGAATTACGGGGTTTTCCGAAACGAAAATTCTTTAAGTTGAACTCTATGCAACTTGCTCAAGATTCCCCTTCATCAACACATTTTCTGAGTGGGAATGGTGATCGTGGTGGCAAATGTGACAAGTAGCGAGTAACAAATCAACATCCTGCAAGTTCTTTGTGAGAGAGCTAATGCCAGTCCGCCAGCGGACGCCAAATTATGTCTTTGAAAGCAGGGCAAATTGAATACCGAATAATCTGAGCAGTCCAGGCTACACGGACTAGGGTCAGCGAGAGGCAAAGTACATCATGAGCCCCCGCAGCTGCATGAGGTTCTTTACCTCTTGCGAGCAGTGTGGAGTTCGCGTTTTTTTTTCCGTCCGTGAATGGGTTAATACGGATGTAAATCTGGCGCATTGATCACCACCACACATCTCTCCTGCTCCTTGTTTGTACTGTTAACAGTGTTGGTGGCTGCATGCACAAGTAGGCAAAAAATCTCATGAGATTCTTTGCCTCTTGCGAGCTGGCTGGTGTTCGCATATTTCCGGCAGTGAAGGGGTTAATACGACTTCAATTCAGGCCCATGCCCCTCCCGCCACCCCTGCTCCTTGTCCATGCAGTCAACAGTACTTTTAACAGTATCGGTGTTAACTGTATTAGTGCAATATTCCAACGTACCTGGCCGGGGCGAACTTCTTGTCATCTTTGGCCAGCGTCCACGGGCGGCACCCGCCTCCCCAGCTGCTGATGTTGAGGATGACCAGCCCCTCGATCTCCGGCAGCTCGATCACACGACCGTCCAACTCCACCTGACGCAGGCACGACCAACGAACCCAGGTTAGTTATTGTGACGGCCACACTGGCTGTCTCCTTCGAGTCGCTACCGCGGTAGCGAATCAAGGGAGACAACCAGTGTGTGGGGATGTTAGTCAAACAACCCAAAGCAACAGTGAATACATTCGTAATTAACTGACTGAGTAGGCAAATGACGGCAATGGGGGAAGTGAAATATCTTATTATCGTCTGGAGCAAAATGTGTTTTTGTTGTTGTTGTTTTGTTTTGTTGTTTTGATTTTTGTTTGTTTGTTTGTTTGTTTGTTTTGTTTCTTTTTTGGGGGTGGGAGGTGGGTGGGTGGGTGGGGCGGGGGGGGGGGGGGAGGAAGGTGAACACACCTTTGAGACGCCACAGTCGAAGATAGATCGGAGACACTTTGGATAGTTCAAAGGTAGCGCTAGATGGTGTCTTGGGAGGGGATAGTTATTGCATCAGCTTCTACTGACCAGCGAATTAACTAACACACACTCAAAGCAAATCTATCAAATGTTTCTGGATACAAAACCACAATTGTTGCCCTTTCCACTTCATCACCGCCACCCACAAAGCATCGCATGCCGTCTCCGTACTGATTAACGTCAAGCTAAGTGCACACTTTTCCAGTTCGGTCCTGACACACTACAACAAGAGATAGATCGACCATGACAATTCAAGGGTGGTGCCAAAACCGCATGGCGCCTCTAGGCGCCAAGCTGTTCTGGCAACACCCTTGAACTATGGTTGGTGGATTTGTCTCCTGAACCGTCTGGTAGTCTTCAGAGCCTTGGGCTCAGTACGATATTAACAAAGGCCATCAGAACAAGACATAACCTCTTCCTTGAGCTGAAGTTTACATTAGTGCATGTTGCCGGCAACCCGTTATGAAGTGGGGCCATAAACACAGCAAAGAGCGCCTCTTTTGATGTTTCCACTACTCGAATTACTCGGCCTGTTTACGGCACCCGTGGGCAATCAAAACGTTTACAATTCAAATCTCGATTCACGCACGCACGGAATGACACGAGCGGGTGCCAGCGCGCATACTCATGCACGAACACGCACGCACGCACGCACGCACGCGCACACACACACACACACACACACACACACACACACACACACACACACACACACACACACACACACACTCACAGAGCTGGTTGGCAGTCTTGATTGGCAGACAGATTAGTTTCATGAAGTACGATTGCCGCTGGAAAGGTCAATAAGGAAGTTTTTTTTCGGTTTTTTTTTTATTCTTTTATTTTTTTTTTTTTTCAATTCGTTGCAGAATCGGTTGGAAACCGATACTTATATGACTTACAGGTACTTGATGAGTAATAACAAAAATGGCAAAGCCTGTATGGCTCACATGTATGATCGATCCACCAAAATTAGTGTGACCTTTGTGACCTTGACCTTCCCCATACGTCACTAAAATAAGCAAATGCTCCATTGTCTTATAGTAAAGCCTTTGTACTAGCAAAATCTCTGTTTTCTCAAAATCTATGCATTTTTCACAAATTTGTAAACCCCCTTGACCTTGCAAGGGATCAACTAAATTAGTATGCATAGAAATGTCTTATCATCAGCTACTGTTGCACCATGAAAACTAAAATTATACCAAAGAATTGACATTTTCCACACATGTGCTGATCTCTTCACCCATTACTTTTTTTTATAGGTCGTCCAAATTAGTCTTCACAGAAAGGTCTTACCATCAGTCTCTCTGTACCAAGTTTGGGCTTGAAATTGAAAATAATATTTTGTCAAAAAATAGTCAGAATATTTCTGCCCCCCCCCCCCCCCACCCCCCGTGACCTTAACAAAGGTCACTGAATTTGGTATGTTTAGAAAAAGGCCTTGCCACTAAGTATCCTTGGGCCAGGTCTGAAGACTGGTTTGAATAGTCTCCGAGAAAATGCCAACGTTAAAGTTTATCACGGACGACGGCGGACAGACGACGGACGGATGACCACTGGCCATGAACACAGACTTTTTGTTCTCGCACGTGAGCCAAAAAGCATCTCTTTAACCCTAGACTGCTTCTGCCTATGCCGTTCGGTGGAAAAGACGCATAACCACACGTCTTTTCTCCCCGCGGAGTGGTATCGTCGTGACAGTCATGGGGTTAAACAAAATGACGCATATTACGTCTTATAAAACCAGCTGTTATGTGTTATCACGCATCCGACACACTCACAGCTTACCTTTAACTTCAAGTGTAGGTCTTTGCACTCCCTCTCCAATACATCTTTGGTGCCATAAGTGAAGTAGGTGAGCTGGAAATAAAAGATAAGAAAAGAGCGCAAATGAGTCATTCAGTGCAGATAACAAGGAACATTATACGGATTTTATTTCCTGTAACCCATTCAGCTCGGATACAGTACAAGACGATACAGACCGACCATGGTAGTTCAAGGGTGGTGCCAGAATAGCTTGGCGCCTTATGGCGCCAAGCTATTCTGGCACCACCCTTGAACTATCATCGCTAATCTGTCTCCTGTAATCAAGTCTTTAGAGGACAACTTTCAGTTTCTGGGTTCGATGTGTTAGAAGCTGAGAACTACAGAAAGACAGAAAAATGAAAAAGACAACTAATGAAAAGCAATCGGCTGCGGTTGCACTGATTTACTTCCTGGCAGCAACATTTAAAAAAAAGAACACACATTTATTTTTTTTTAACACGTTTCCCGTTGCAGATTTTTTTTTTGTACAGCACTGTCCGTGGTAAGCTCAGCAGAGAAAAGACCCTATAAAACCACCCACTTTTTCACCGAAACCTTGACACCCTCGATCCCATCCCTCCCTCAACACACGCACGCACACAAACACACTGTCTTACAACAACTGTCTTCATGATCTTTCGCGTTTTTTTTTTTTTTTTTCTGTTTATTATACGTGTGTGGGTTTGTTTGTTTGTTTTTTCTCACTTTTTCCGGTTTTTTCCCTCCTGTACATGGGTGTTTGTGTGTGTGTGTGTGTGTGTGTGTGTGTGTGTGTGTGTGTGTGTGTATGTGTGTGTGTGTGTGTGTGTGTGTGTGTTTGTGTGTGTGGGGGGGTGGGGAGGGGTGTCTTCCGGATATTTTCTTTTCCCATGTGTACTCGGGGCGACACATCGCCAGTTATTACTTGCCAAAACAATGAGCGGCTCAAGTTCTGGCCCCTTCACGTGTCAGCAGAACAGTATTGTAAAAACGGCAACGCGGATTGACGCATGATAACCAGCACCTTCTTCCGTCTGGAGATACAAAGCCAGCAAGACTGAGGCATGGATTCTCGTGAGCCCCTGCGGTCGCAGGGGCTCATGAGACTCTACGCCTCTTGCGAATGGGATGGCGTTGCGATGCTGAAAGCCCGCCGCGTGATAAGAATCACACCACAATGTCGGCGCCTACACAACGGGAACCAGTGCGGAGTCGTTGGCAATGACGAACCCAGGCGGATTCCCCGGCCGATCTCTCTCTGCCAGTAAGAACAAGAAAGATTCGTGCGGGTCCCTGCATCCTGCGTCTATGGAACAGAAGGGTGACCGGCTGAGCACGGTGTGACTCCAAGATCAGAACATGACGTGACGCAACACTGCCGCTCTGAGGGCCAGAGACAGCAAGTCCATTATGTGCGAAAAGCGAGATGTTCAATGTAATACAAGATATTTATGGTATAACACTGTGTTTTGCTTTCATAGCCTTCATAGCGAAGATTATTTAAGCTACCAATTCTATCAGATCTAGTGTCAAATTTAGAAGACGGATCGACTGCGATGGAGAGACGCCAAACTTATCGAGCAACATCTCGGATAAAGATCAATCATCGATCCAGTCGTCTTAACCCTTATCATTCGGAATACACCAGTGTGTGAAATAATTTTGTCTAAAATAGTTCGAGGGTAGTGCCAAAATAGCTTGGCGCCTGTTAGGCGCCAAGCTATTCGGGCACCACCCTTGAACTAAAGCCATTGGTCTATATCCTTATCTGTAAGAACTATAACGTAGCTTGCAGATATGGCAGTGTACAAATTTGAAGCGTTTAGCCTCAGTATGATATGGGTTAACCTAGCTAACAGCGCCCTCAATTCAAGGAGTAACTGTAAGAAGCACAGAATCGCAGGGGTTAAGGTGAATATAATACTGACAAGCCAAAGAAATGCGACATTATTGGAATCATCGGAAGTGTTTCCGATGATTCGAATGTCGTCGCATTTCTTTCGCTCTATGCTAGCATTTCTTTTGCTCGTCAGTATATTTGTATGTCTCTTGTTGATGGAAGTAACTGGGCAACGGGCCGGTAGTTTGCTGTTGTTGTTGTTTTGTTGGGGCTTTTTTAACTGAAATTTTGGATCCATGCAAAGGACTGCCGCTGGCGCTGTTCCATAGAAAGAGAGAGAGAGAGAGGGGGGGGGGGGGGGGCAAGGGGAAGGTGGGGGGGGGGGGGGAGAGAGAGAGAGTTGTGACAAATGGGACATGGTCTATCTGGACCGCCAACGTCAGTGCGGGCTGAGGACGTGAGAAGTACGTGCTCTGACGTGACACGGGTGACGACCTATCGTCCCCCGCCGCTGACATACGTCAAACAGTGGAAGCGTCAAAGACATCGCGCAAACGTAATATGTGTAGACGACATTGTCAACGTCAGCAGCGTGGCTTGGGCTCACCAAAGTGTAGCGTATGTCTATACTCTTTGGGCTCACCGACATACAGAATCCAGATAAGAGTGTCTACCAAGCAAGTGTAAACATTTAAATGCAAAGAAATTCCCAACAAGAAAGAAATGGCATACAGCAAGCCATTAAGCTTTTTTTTTTTCTTTTTGCTTTGTTATAATTTGTTTAGGATTATATTGTTGTTGCTGCTGCTGTTCTTGTTAAACTGGAAAGGGGTAGGGAAGCGCCAGGCCTATCTTATTGTATGGAGGGTGTGTTGGTTGCTTGCTTAATTGCTTGCCTGCCTGCTTACTTGACGCAAGTGTGAATGTGTGCGTCATACATCACAGAACATTTAAACATTTAGTGATTGTCTTTGATTTTCATAAAACACAACACGACAGACAATGTGCACACACACGCACGCATGCACGTACACCGTTTTTTTTTTTTTTTTTTTTTTTTTTTTTTCATTCTGTGATAACGGAGATGCACAGCCGACTGCGAAAAGTGTAATAACACTATGTTTATCTTTATCTTTTACCGTTTGTTTTATTTACTGCACTGAAATATTGTGCGTATGGAAACTGCCATTCTTATCTACGTCACTACACACAAAGAGTTATTTTTGCTCCCAACTAAAGTGGTGTAAGATGCAGATATAAAAATAAAAAAATAGTTCAAACGAATGTCAGCATGGCCTTATTTTCTGGAAAACACAAGAGCACTACGTTCCCCATTGCAGATCCGTCCTCTGGTGAAACAGAATGTTTTTACTTTATAGTGCAAACTTCGTAATAGATGATCTTTTCCCAACAGAATTCAATCAAACGGACATTCATTTTGTCTATAATACGACCTTAGAAACGGCACAACAGTTGTCGGCCTATCAAGGTTATTAAAAACCAGTAAATGTAGGATATAACAGATCGCCAGGGGACTCAGTTTTTCTTGTTGCTACACCCGAAGTTCGTTATAAGCGAAGTAACTTACGTAAGAAAACTGCCGTTGGAAACTCTGAAGGGCGTTGTTATAATAATTATACGATCTTTGTTATCTCTAACCTTGTCATGTCGACTGCAGACGTGACAACTACTGACGATGCACGTTGTCTCTCAACTCCATTCAATCCCTCAACAATCCGGGGTGTTTTTTTTTCTTCTGACATAGGAATAGAATCTCATGGGCTCCCGCAGGCTGTGGGAGCTCATACAAATCTATGCCTCTTGCTAGCCCACTCACATCCCAACTCAGAATAATCTGCGCTAGAAGTCCAACTTGAGTAGACAACTAAATCAAACATCCTCTTCACCACCATTTCCCAGTAGCGAGATGTTTAGAAAAACACCGCCAGTCTCCTGATCACTGTGATAAGACATCGCCCTGGCTGAGAACCAATAAGCAGTCTGCAAGAGACACAGATTCTCATAAGCCCCTGCAGGCTCAGGGGCTCACATGAAGATCTGTGCCTCTTGGTGACAAGGCGAAATGGTGATTACGTCTGTGATAGTGAACTGAGCAGAAGAGGCTGCAAATCCAGATGGTAAAAGGAGGTGAGGTTGGTAGAGAAGGGGGAGGGGGGGGGGGGGAAGTCTGCTCTGACCTCACACGACTCCGGTCCCTCTCTCTCTCTCTCTCTCTCTCACACACACACACACACACCAAACAACGACCAACCTCGCCACACGCACCGACACCTCGTCTCTAATAAATCCACCAAATTAACTGTTTATTCACCAGTTACAGAAATCTCTCTATCTTCTCTCGCACGTGTAACGGTGCCAGCAATTATCTTTATGGTGTCTACTTTGCCGCGATACCTGTATCTGGTCCTCGCAAATACAGCCGCTGCTCAAAGAGATAAATGAAACGAGGCGTAAACTCCTAGATTGGGACGTCCATCGGAAACGCGTGTCACCGACACAAGGGGTTGATCTTTCAGTTCCGTGAACGCCAAATGAAACAAGAGGGCGGCCACCCCCCCCCCCCCCCCCTCCCCGCTCGGGCACTTCTGAAATGTGCCTTAGGTGGCGTGGTGCGTCTGGGCCTTTCCGCTGAGGTACCATTTCGAACTGAGCAAAAAAAGAAAATAACAGCATATGGCACCGAGTAAAAATTAACAGAGAAGACAATTCAAAAGTGGCAGCTGTACGGTATAGTACGTAATAGCCCGCTGAACATGGCGCTTCAATCGGAGAGTCTCAGACTACTCGCCGGAGTCAGATTTATTTTTTCTCAAGGACAGTGCCTGATTAGCTTGGCGCCTTCAGGCGCCAAGCTAATCAGACACTGTCCTTGGGCTAACATTGATCTTATTCCTGCGACATCTACATACTACTGGTTTGTGGACGATTATAAGATGTGTATCATTTGGCTGTGGACGTGCGCGGGAGAAGTAGGAAGCGCTCCATCATCGAAGTCTGATCGCTGGACGACCGTCTCTGGATGAGGACCACAGCTACAAATAAGGGCAGCAAGACGTGCCGCCTCTAATGAGCATCAGCAGGCAGCAGGACCTGATGAGGATCTTTGCCTCTTGCTGATGGAAGGTGTTCGCTGAGGGACAGACGTGACAAACTCAGCACGTGTAGTTCGTTACCTGTAGATAGGACGGTGTAACGCTGAAAGGGTCAACTTCGCTATGCTGCGGCGAAAGTCTATCCAGCGTTAATCCACCCACGCATGAATCCACGCAGGGATGATTCTCACCTTGTTTAATCTACCCAGGTTTTGAAGTGACACTGGATGTCACACAAACCACTTCGCTTCTTCTGTTCTGCACTTACGTCCCCAAGCGTAATATCTCGTGACGCCCAGCGTGAGAATGAGAAAGCTGGGTGGAATGGCAACATTCACCCTGGATGCATTTACTCCTGGATGGAATCACACTTGGTAGACTCACGGCTCTTGATAGCGACGTTGACCCCTTCAGACGGTGTAACTGTAACTCATCATGCTAGGGACAGGTGGCACTTCTTGTGGCAACACTTCTTAGCAAATTTAACAGGCACTACAGAGCACTTCTAAGAGAAATTAACGGCTCCGCTACAGACGACGGTTATCAGCTGCCACTAGATATCATTTGTAAAGTTCCCAGTCAAAAGCTGAAGTAACGAAACTTGGTTACCTGACCTTACCGCATTCCAAAACGAGTATCCAATGCGCAAAAGGCCATCGGCAGGCCCACGTCAGCCGCCGTTGGCCCGCGCACCGCCGTGCGCGGGCCAACGGCGGCCGACGACGGCCCGATGGCCTTTGCGTATTTGGTGTGCATGACGTTGAACATTTTGCGATGAAAACAAATAAAAATGCCGTGGCCCCTGGTCGCATCCATCCCCCTCTCCTACACACACACCCTATTTTATATATGAGGCTTGTGTCATAGGACGACAGGAAGGGGGATGATTGGCCGTGTGGGGGTTGGAAGGTGTCCACAAACTGCTAGTCTCAGCTTCACTCACTCAATCTCTTTAAACCTTAGGCTTGCATCCGCATGGTTGCTTGAAAAACTTAGGAGTGGTCCGATACTTCTTATCTGGAAAAAGATTTACTTATCTCCCCCAGCCACATCTCACGCTGATTAATGCAGTGTTGCAACGTGTTTGCTAACGGAGGGTCCCGGCGCAAGCGGGGGTGCACAATGCTGACTCCACGCTGCAGAGTGTTTGAGAAGAAAGATATTAATTTGCGCCAGCAAGAGACGCAGAACCCCATGAGCCCCCACAACTGCAGGGGCCCTTGGGGATCTACGCCTCTTGCTGCTGGGTTCTACACTGCCCACGGATGGCAAAAGACATTAAGTCCATTTTTGTGAAAAGCGAGATTTTTAATGTATTACAAGGGGAATCTCGCTTTCCACAAAAAATGGAGTTACTGTCTTTTGCTTTCACATGGCAGTACATCTCTGCACCCTGTAAGCTCCACAATGGAACATTGAACACCTGATTTTTGTCTCCTCCTTAAAAACACTGATAAAGACGGACTGTGAACAAGAAACATAGATCCTCGTGAGACCCCGCAACCGCAGGGGCTCATGTGGATCCATGCTTCTTGAAGATGGGTGGTCCTTCACTGCCTAATGGTGTGTTCTCAACTCTAAACCTCGCTGCCTCCAGCCTGGAGAGCTGTTTGATAATTTGTCTGGGGGTTCCCGGCGCTTATCTTGCGGTATCATATTTGTGCCACCTGCAATCACTCCTGGCTTTTATAAAATGCAGGGGAAAATAAATAAAACGTACTGTTCCTGATATTCCAGACGGCGCTTTGATTAATGGTGCATGTCAGGCTCATGTGGTGCATATGGAACTAAGCAACATTTCTTTTCGAATGAATGGAAATGTTCCAATGCACACACTGGTCGCGTCGGTAATTCTCCGTATTTTACCGTGTTTTTGGTTTTTGTTTTAATTCAAATTCCGGAAAGGAAAGTTGCTGCCAGTAGATGATGCCGGTTAGAAATGCGAAATACCGTATGCTGAAACACGAATACGAAATACATGTAAAGAATATCGTCATGTAAAAATGCAATAAATTTGTGTACGGTAAATTTATGTATGATGCTCCCTCAACTTCACCTTAATATATTGTTTATATGATTCGATGACCACCTCACTCACCCACCCACCCCCTCCCCCCCCCCCCCCCCCCCCCCCCCCCCCCACTAGGAACCGATTGCGTTTTGGCACCGATTTTAACGGCGGTCGCTCTTTTGGCAACGTTCAATGAAGGAAAATACCAATTGTCAAAAGCCCTAGAGTGTACGCTGAATATAGACTGTCAGGCTGCGTTATGCCACCATTGAGCTATTTGTGATTAGTTACAGTCCTGATCGACGTCGGGCAGTGATGCTTGGTGCATTAACTCATTCAGCCCGGCGCACGTATTTCCCAAATTTTGGAGGCGTCATTTAACGACTATGCACCTGTTGCAGGAGATGGGTCGGCCATGATAATTCAAGGGTAGTGCCAGATTAGCTTGGCGCCGACAGGCGCCAAGCTAATCTGGCACTACCCTTGAATTATCATGGTCGACCCATCTCCTGCTGTAGTGCGTCAGGGCTGAATGGGTTAACCGGACAATCACAATAACAAGAATCAATCAACAGTACTGCCTAGACGATCGAGTTTTTTTTGACCTCATCACTGACAGTGGACGTAAACGTGCTTTGCTTTTACTATTGTTGGAATCATTGTCTGAACTGAATACCAAAGGTCACCAGCCAAGGAATAAGGCTACACAGTGGTTTCTGCAAGAGGTGTAGATCCTCATGAGCTCACGAGGATCGATACTTTCTGCAGTTGGGTCAGTGGTGTTCATTTTCTCTCTGCAGAGATTGTGAAATGCCGGGACATGGATTGGATACAAAGTGATTTCTGCAAGAAGTGCCGATCCTCATGAGCCCCCGCAGATGCGGGGGCTCATGAGGATCTATACTTCTTGTAAATCACCGACGGGCCAATGTGTTTGCTGTTGATGTACAGCTGGATCTGAGTGTACCCCTACGTCATGGGAGCCGGCACTTTGGCTGGCTCCGCACCAGTACAAATCTGCCCGATTTATCACCGCACACTAAGTGCACTGGACTTCATCGTTTTGTGGATCTCGGGTACAAGCGCTTTGCAGCCAGCAGACCGTGCGGTTTGCCCCATTCTCCCCTCGTAACGTGGCGTATCCGTCACCCTAAACAACAGTACTTGGTACGGTTCAACTACCGGCAACAACCACAACTGGTTTGCCTGCCATCGTAGACTAAATGTCCATTCAGTGCCCCCTACCCCTTTCCGCATATTAAATACTTACGTAAGCTTAAGCAAGTCACGGATCCTCATAAGCTTCTGCATGTTTATGGGCTGATGAGCATCAATGCATTCTTGCTGATGGATCATCTCCGCTGCTGGAATAGGTTCCAGTTGTAGACTGAAAAAAAATTACTTTTCAAAGTCCTCTTCCATGCAGATACTGATGCACAATTCCATTGGTCATTCATCGCGATTACATCACAGCGTTTGGACAATCTCGGATCAAGCTATCGTCGTTCGAAAAGCAGAAGTAGATAAAAATTTGCACGTATTTTTGCACGTGTTTGGTGCAAACACTTACGTGAAAAGTTTACCTACCTCAATCCTCCTGGAGGGACACAGCCCTCTTCATGGTTTGAGCCAACTTAAAGTCGCTGGGTGACATAGTTAGAGTAAGCAAGACCTTTTGACAGAGACTGACTCATCATCTTGGAGTCTCTGCGGATCCTGCTTCTCGGCATAAATTTTCGTTCCTCAGTTTTGCAAGAACTCCGCAAGAGGCTGACGCCGCACCCAGTGCGGAGAAATCTTTGCCTCCTCTGACAGCAGGCATGTCCCTGACTCCCATTTACTGGCAGTTGTAGCTTTGCTCCTACCATTCCAGGCTGTGCCCATGCGTATAATATTATGTGATGGCGGTCTTTCAGTCGAGAAAAAAAAAGAAAAAGAAAGGCAAAGCCATTATGGCTCACGTGGACGACCGATGTACATATATGTGTGACCTTTGTCACAGTAAGTAATGGGCTGGCTTCCGCACCAGGAAAATCCATGTTATTTCAAAATGTAAAAAATTTTCACACGTCAACCCCCCCCCCCCCCCCCACGACCCTTGAACTTTGCAATGTGTCGACTAAATTAGTATGCACAGGAAGGTCTTAACATCAGATACCTTTGTGCCAAACTTGATTGAAAATTTTGCCAAAATGTTGATAATACCTACAATTTTATTAAAAATTGGCATTTTACACGCATTTGCCAGCCTGTGACCCTTGACCTTTCTGAAGGGTCATCCAAATTAGTATGTATAGATAGGTCTTACCATCAGGTATCTCTGTAGCAAGTTTGAGTTTGAAGTTGTGAATAGTATTTGAGAAAAAAACATCTTTTGTCAAAATATGGCTATTTTGAATCTATTTCCTGAGCTCTTGTGACTTTGACCTTTCCGAGGGGTCATCCAAATTAGTATGCATAGATAGGTCTTACCATCAGGTATCACTGTACCAAGTTTAGGTTTGAAGTTGTGAATAGTATTTGAGAAAAAAAATCTTTTGTCCAAATATGGCTATTTTGGACCTATTTCCTGAGTTCTTGTGACCCTTGACATTTCCAAATTAGTATGCATAGAAAGGTCTTACAATCAGGTATCTTTGTACCAAGTTTTGGTTTGAAGTTATGAATAGTATTTGAGAAAAATAAATTATGTCAAAAAATAGCTATTTTTTACCTATTTCCTGAGCGCCTGTGTCCTTGACCTTTGCGAGAGGTCACTCAAATTGGTATGTTTGGAAAGGTCTCCACAAAGTATCCTTGGGCCAAGTTTGAAGACTGTGGCTTGAATAGTCTCCGAGAAAATGCCAACGTTAAAGTTTTCCACTGACGACGGCGGGCGGACGGACGGACGGACGACCACTGGCCCCAAACATAGACTCACTTTTCCTTCGCACGTGAGCCAAACCAAAAAAAAAAAAAAAAAAAGGGGGGAGGGGGGGGGGTTCGCTGGTGAACTAACGTCGCCAGTTCTTCCACAAACTGATACGGATCTACTAGTATCTCCATTTCCACACGAACAATTCTACAGACCTCACTAACCGACGGACTCGCCGTCAAAGTTTTCGGCTACCACTGATCTATACAAACAATAACACAGGCAAGCCGGAATGCATGACAAATGCTTTGGCGTCTCCGAGCCGCCAACGTAAAGACAGGACGACACCGATATTGTATTGAAACTTGGATTTAACTCATTCAGCCCGACGCAAGTATTTCCCAAATTTTGGAGGCGTCATCTAACGACTATGCACCTGTTGCAGGAGATGGATCGACCATCATAATTCAAGGGTAGTGCCAGATTAACTTGGCGCCGACATGCACGCCCTGAGAAAGCCTTGTTGCTGTCGGGACGTTAAGCAATGTACAATCAATCATTGACTTATCATGGTCGACCCATCTCCTGCTGTAGTGCGTCAGGGCTGAAAGGGTTAACACCCTGTTGAAGATCTATGCCTCTTGCTGAGACCGATTTTATATCCATGTTCCTTGGGCAGTGTTGGCTTTTGGTCGTTAAATGAACCAAGATTTTACTGAAATAAAAATGTACGTACAGTGGCAGCGAAGGGATAGTGTGTGCTGGTCTGTGATTTTGGACCTTAGGGCTTTAAGCCGTAAGGTCCCAAATCGCAGACCAGCATATACAAAAATTAGGGTTCAACGCCCAGCAGGCTTTTACGGCCATCTCACGACGAGTAAAAAATAAATTAAAAAATGCATGGAACCGCTCCCCGAGTGTTTTCTTTCGGCAAACCGGCTGTACACGCAAGGGTGGGCAAAGTGAGTGGATTCAGTGCAAAGCCATAACTTCTCTTCAAGATAAGCCTGTCCTCAGCTACGAAACCCAAAACCATCCCGAGTCACTGGTTCTTATTGTTTGTTTTTTATGTCTGCTAACATAAAAACATTGAAAACCGAGCACGAAAATCATTCCGTGATACTCTGGGTTTTTACGGAACCCGCGAGTTTTTTCTCTCTTCTTCTTCTTCCTGGTTTCGATGTACCGTTTCTCACTTCCTGGCTATTCGTTCACGCATTCTTCAGAGAAGTAATCTGAAACTAAATATCGTCGAAATACGGTGAAACCTAAAAGGTAGTGCCAGATTAACCCCGTTCCCTGCCAGTGGACGAGGACCGTGTCTTAGAAATCACTGTAAATTCAACGTCAAGATTCCAAACCATTAAAAGAACACGGACACGAAGTGGTTTCAGCAAGTGACATAGATCCTCATGAGCCCCCGCGACTGCGGGGGCTCATGAGGATCTACACCTCTTGCAGGTGGGTGGGGGTCAAATTTTCTCGGCATTGAAGAGTGAACTACATGCTAGTCTAAAACTATGCGCTCTCACAGTCCATCCATCTCTCGAGGTGGGCATTACAAATCAGAGGTCGACGAAATTCCCAACAAAGAAAGAAACCCGCTTAGAAAGGACACGTGCAAACACAACTTGAATAAGCTATGTTCTACTTGTCCTTTCTGATCGTGCTTCTTTCTTCGCCGGGAAGTTCTTTGCATGTTACACGCTTGGTAGTCGCCCTTCTGGTCTGGATTCTGTAAGTCATATATCAGAAATGAAGTTAAACTTGAACATACTATCACGAAATGTGTTAGTTTTACCAGGTTTCACCAACAAACACAGCATGTCTGTCCGTGTGGCGGCAAAACAAAACACTGGCGACGGATAGTGGGGAAGGAAAGGGGGAGGGGGGGGGGGGTGAACCCTGGATCCAGCTGAAACGTGCATGCATTTAGTTTAACTCATTCTACCCCAACACCGAAATCCTTAAATTTTGCCGTTGTCGTCTGAGGACTGCATTGCAGTGCATGACACAGATCGGTCATGATAGTTCAAGGGTGATGCCAGAATAGCTTGGCGCCCATAGGCGCCAAGCTATTCTGGCATCACCCTTGAACTATCATGGTCGATCCTTATCTTCCTGAGGTGTGTCTGGGGTAGAAAGAGATAAATAGTTGTAAAATTATTTTATCTCCGCAGCTCTTAAGTTAGCGGACATAAGACTCACAGGAGCAACTTTACCCGTTCAGTGCAGAGAAAATGTGAATACCACTCAACTGCAAGGGGTATAGAGCCTCAATGAGCCCCCGCAGCTGCGGGGGCTCATGAGGATCTATGCCTCTTGCTGACAACACTTTGAATTCATGTTCCTTGGACCTCTGGGTTTATTGTTCTTGAATTAACAAAGATTGCAGAAACACAGCAGGCACTCTACGGTTTAAGTAAGCAATTTCTGTACCACATGCGTTTTCACGATGTGTACAGGTATCAATGCACTGGGTTTATTCAGTTCTGCCGTTCTCTTGCCGTCTTGTTTTACAGTGACTTGAAGAAAGCGCACTGATGCACATCGCAGTGAAAAAGCACTCGGCCTCTAGTCTACCCCAGCCTGTGCCTTTAGACCTGCGGTCTCGAAAACGAAAGCAATTATGTCAGTCACAAGTCGTAAACGGGGAAAAAAGTAGACGGTTATGGGAATTTACCCGCTTTCCTCGCGAGCGCGACCTCCGATTGAGGACACGGGGGTGTTTTGTCACGCACGCTGTCACGGCTGACACTGTCAAAAATGTCCCTGCCAATGGCGTGGAAAGTGCATGCGTGCTGGTCTGTGATTTTGGACCTTACGGCCTACGGCGGTAAGGTCCAAAATCACAGACCTGCACACATTTCTGCACTGAGGGTACCCCCCCCCCCCCCCAAAAAAAAAAAAAAAAAAAAAAAAAGATCATCTGGCCAACACATGACAACAACGACTCCTCAGAAACAGAGAAAACAAGGTCTCCTTTCTTCCATTATGTTCCGCTAGTGCACAAATACACACAATGCAACGATACAGACATGAAAACGGATATGTTATTGTGCGCGTCCCCTTAACAACAACCAAAAAAAACCGCTTAACAAGTTGTGTTTTGTTTTGTTTGTCAGTAAAGTTAATTCACAAGGCTGTCATGAAATAAAAACTAAGTGAAAGATGGATCGACGGATGCTGCTAACCCAAAATATGGATAGTCCAAGTGCGAGGGATAGGCTCAAATGTCTGACAAGTTTACAGCGACCTACTCCAGGCAGTAACGGGTTAATAGTTCACAACATATCCTTTACACATTTTCTAAGACTGTCTTACAACAAAGCTGTGCTAACTTAACATATTCAGTTTGAATGTCAGCAAATGACACACGTATTTGCTCTTCTTCTCCTTTTGTAGTAGAAGAGTTCCAGCGATACGCTCAAGGGGCAGTAGAAAGCCGCTGTTACGTGTGCTTACTCGGGTTGTAAATGTGCATAGGATTGCTCAAAAGTCTTATTAGTGTAACACTATTCAAATTGTGTTCGCCGTCTACAGGCATCATGAACCTGATCGATCTATAACGAGCTCTATTTCCGTGCGACTTTTTGCTTGCAAATTACTACCCTTCATGCTCTAAGTAGATAGTCGCTAAGCAGGCACTACCCTTCATATATTCTAATTCTAGCCAATTCACCTCACTTTTGTCATCACTGAAGTAATTTTTTTTTTTAATTCAAAGAAGCGTCTCTATCCAAGGCTGAAAATCCTACCACTGCCAACTACATCGAGGTGAATGAGGCACTGATTCTCATGAGCCCCTGCGGCTGCATTGATTCTCATAAGTCCCTGCAGCTGCAATGATTCTCATGAGCCCCTGCTGCTGCAGGGGCTCATGAGAATCAATGCCAGCTGTTTAAGCTGCCTCAGGGGCCATTTAACTCACATCTGCTCCAGGCAGACGAGACTTTTTAACCCTACCACTGCTAGTGGTCACCTTTTACGTTTCTGAAATCTTTGTTAAGATACAAAGTGGCGTCAGCAAGAGGCATAAACTGATCCGCATGAGCCCCTGCAACCGCGGGGGCACATGAGGATCTATGCCTCTTGCAGGTGGACCGTGTTCAGTTTATCTCGGCCGTGAAGGGGTTAACCGAACCCGTGACAAGACACCCCAGGTCGGCATACACAATCCGAAGCACAACAGGATGCCCTTACCAATGAGTCATATGACATCTCTTTTCATCGTCACTCATTCGTGCAAAGAACGGAAGTACTCAGCTTTTTATTTTTCAAAAGCATTCCAGGCCCTGATGCAAGTAAACACACCGAGTATGAAGCGTCGGCCTACTTTTCACGCAGTTAACCTTCTGGTGCGCGCTGCACGCGGTTCAGCCAACAGTACCAGTGGCTGACAGCACAAGGCTGGGGGGTCAAATATACCGTGTATGAAACGTCTACAAGGGTGAAAGCTTATTAACTCATTCTACCCCAGACACGCCAGCCGTCCCCCCCCCCCACCCCCCCCCCACCCCCCCTGGACGAAATCAGCGATAGCTGGAAGTCCCTATCCATTAAAAATTGCACCTTGCAGACACGCCATAGCAAGATATGGATAGACCATGACAGTTCAAGGGTGATGCCAGAAAAGCTTGGCGCCTATGGGCGCCAAGCTATTCTGGCATCACCTTTGAACTATCATGGCCATTCTGATGATAGTTCAAGGATGATGCCAGAATAGCTTGGTGCCTATGGGCGCCAAGCTATTCTGGCATCACCCTTAAACTATCATGGTCGATCTGTGTCTTCAGACAACGGCAAAATTTGGGGATTTTCGCTTGGGGTACAATGAGTTAAGCAATTAAACACAGTGTGTGTGAAGGCGTCAGAAGAGAAATGAGGTGACATATAAGACAGCACTTGAAAAGCGTCACCTCTGATCAACCCCTTCATTGCCACCTAACGCAAAATTGTGTCTTTAACTCATTTAACCCCACCGCTGCATTTTCCTGGTGTCAACTAACATCTAAGTATCACTTGCTGGAGATGAATTGACCATGATAATCTGGCACTACCCTTGAATTGGTATGGTCGATCCATCTTCCGCTGTAGGGCATTGGCGCTAAATAGGTTAAACCATGGCAAATTCGTGCTGAGACCCTAGACCTGCGGGGACGCAGTAGACCCTTTACTTTTTGCAGCAGGATGTTGTTCGCATACCATCTTTTCAAATACTTATATAGTTTTTAAGAATGCATGTACATGTATGCTGTATTTTAGCAAGAAAAAACAAAAACAAAAAGATAGCTGTGTAATAAAAGTGAGGGATGAAATGGTCTTCACAGGGGAAAAAAGGAGTTCTTTGAAAGTCTTAACCCCTTCACTGATCTTCACTGCCTGTGGACACAGATTTTGAAATCATTATAACTTCAAAGTCAAAGATCACCAATTGTCCATGGGACATGGATACAAAGTGGTGTCAACAAAAAGCGTAGATCCTCATGAGCCCCGCAACTGCAGTTCTTGTGGTTTGGTGTTCAATTTCTGTTCGCAATGAAGGGATTAACTAATTTGAGACCACCAGCATCCAGATATGAGGCTAAAGTCACGCACCCAGATGCCGTTCGTCTTGAATGAGTTAAAAGTCCCACTCTCAGCAAAATCTACCATCAAGATGCAAAAGTTCTATTCAGCCCCAGCAGGCTGCAGGAGCCCATAAGAATCTATGTCTTTTTCTGGCAGATCAAATGTTAACCCATTAAACCCCAACCCCCTACAGCAGGGGATGGGTTGACCATAATTCAAGGGTAGTGACCGATTACCTTGGCGTTGAGGGCGAAAAGCTAATCTGTCACCTACCATTGCATTATCATGGTCTATCCATCTTCTTCAACTGGTGCGTAGTCGTTGGATGACCCCTCCAGAAATCTGGAAATGCGGCCTTGGGGTTAAATGGGTTAATTGGCTGAAATCATATGGATTATGCTTATGACTGCAAAATACAATACTCCACTTGTGTCAAACATTAATTATTCCTCCCTTCCTGGTCATACATACATTCCTGCTTCCAGAAACTACTGAGCAAGATTTCTGATGCCTAATTCATCTGCTGAGCCCTACCTTTTGACTCTTTGCTCGAGTACTTGGCACATTTTCAGTGTCTTTCACATTCATGCCCTGTTTCCCATTTACTTTTTCCAATCAACAAAGCGGTACCAAAATGCCCAGCCCCTCCCCAATTCATATTACCCAATTAACCCTTTGTATCCTTATGTACTTTTGCATGAATAATTTGACTATGATAGTTCAAGGGTGGTGCCAGAATAGCTAATATGGTTGATCTATCTCCTAATCTGTAACGTGGCCTTCATAGGACAATAAGTAATTTTTTTTTTTTAATCAGCCTAAGGATATAGTAGGTTGTAGGTTATAAGAGCACAAACCACAAACAAAAACATAACGAAATAAAACATCCACCCAGCCTGGGGTAGGGGAAGCAACTACATTGTAAAATGTGTTATATCCCTTATTAAAAGGTTAGCTCCCCTGAATGGTCAACACTTTGAAAAGTTAGCAGTCCATAAGAAATAGCCACAAGATACGTCCCAAGCTTCCAAAAATTGTTGTCACTGTGATCATGAAAAAAGTCAAGGCAAATAATGGTATATATGTATTATACATAGGCAAGGAAGTCTCCATCAAACCCCCAGGAACTTCTTTCATTGTTCAACCCTTTGGGTGGCAGTAGCAGTTTTAGTCATGATGATTCATACAGGAATCATCGTGACTAAAACCGCTACCGCCACCCAAAGAGAATACTTTTTTTTTTTTTTTTGCAGCCTGATTCTTTGAATAAAGGTGGGTGGGTTGGGACCGTTTTCATGATTATGTTCTTTCTTTATGAGCAGTTATGTTGTGAGAGGTTTTGTATCAATGAGGAATCCCTTGAACTGTGAACACTTTCCAATGTTAAATTATGCGGACTGTGGATAACTGGCCTTAAAATACCTTGTTGATGATGCGGTTGGCAAAGAAGGCTGGCCAGTTTTGACGCTGCTTGTGGAAATTGAGAGTGACCAGCGCATCCACACCTAATGATGCATAGTTGTTCATCACCACCTCCTAACAAACACACAAAGGGCAACTACCACGTACATTAAAATAAAACAAAATGTGTACAAATAAAAGAAAAAATAAATGATTGATTGATTGTACATTGCTTAACGTCCCGACAGCAACAAGACTTTCTCAGGACGTGCCTGCACTGCTTGTGAAAAAAAAACAACTAAACAGAATATTGAATGTATGTCGCCAGCTGGTCCAATACATTAAATAAACCTACAACATGGGGCCCAAATAAAGCTAAGACCATTTAGCAACACACATCCAATATCAAGAGCTACAGGCAGCACAGACAGTAGGGAGTTTAAAAAAGGAAAATACAGGTGAATGGACCAAGGGTAGACAGAAACACATGCCCCAGAATAGAGGGGAAAAACCACCCTGTGGGGCTGACCAGGGTGACCCTGGGAACTAAAAAGTAGTTAACCCCACCCAAGTCCCCCAGGGCAGACCTGGGTGGGGAACTTAGAAAATAAAGTTTTACAAATAAATATTAATTATAAAACAAAAACAAATACATTATAAATCAGATGAAAGACAACAACATGATTAAAAAAAAGAAAGGCAAAGCCGTTATGGCTCACATGTATGACTGATTCAGACGTGTGTGACAATAAGTAAAGGGATGGCTTCTGCAGAAGCAAAATCCATGTTTTCTCAAAATACAATCAGTTTCACACACCTGTGAAACCCCTGTGACCCCTGACCTTTGCGATGAGTTAACTAAAGTTAGTATACATAAAAAGGTCTTATCATCGGCTACCTTTGTGCCAAATTTGATTAAAACGTTTGCAAAAATGTTGATAATAATAACTAGAATTCTATCAAAAATTGGCATTTTATACATATTTGTCAACCTCTTGTGACCTTGACCTTTTCCAAAAGGACATCCAAATTAGTATGCATAGATAGGTCTTACCATCAGGTATCTCTTTACCAAGTTTGGGTTTGAAGTTGTGAAAAGTAAATGAGAAGAAAAACATTTCTTGTCAAAATATGTCTATTTTTTACCTATTTCCTGAGCTCTTGTGACCCTTGACCTTTCTGAGAGGTCATCCAAATTAGTATGCGTAGATAGGTCTTACCATCAGGTATCTCTGTAGCAGGTTTAGGTTTGAAGTTGTGATAGTATTTGAGAAAAAAACATATCTTGTCAAAATATGGCTATTCTGGGGATATTTCCTGAGCTCGTGAAACTTGACATTTCCGAGGGATCAACCAAATTAGTATGCATAGAAAGGTCTTACTATCAGGCATCTTTGTATCAAGTTTGGGTCTGAAGTTGTGAATAGTAATTGAGAAAAAACATCTTTTGTCAAAATATGGCTATTTTGGACTTATTTCCTGAGCTCTTGTGACCCTTGACCTTACCGAGGGATCAACCAAATTAGTATGCATAGAAAGGTCTTACCATCAGGTATCTTTGCACCAAGTTTGGATTATTTTGTTGTGAATAGTATTGAAAAAAACATAATTATGTCAAAATATATCTATTTTTGATATATTTCCTGATCCCCTGTGACCTTGACCTTTGTAAGAGGTCACTCAAATTGGTATGTTTCGAAAGATCTTGCCACAAAGTATCTTTGGGCCAAGTTTGAAGACTGTGGCTTGCATAGTCTCCAAGAAAATGCCAATGTTAAAGTTTTTACGACAGACGACAGATGACCTTCGACAGATGGAGGACCACTGGCCCAGAACATAGATTCACTTTTGCTTCACATGCAAGCCAAAAATGAACAAATGTATGCCAAATCAAACAAAATAAAAACTGTAAATGATAAATACTGTATGTACATCATCACTCATATAATCCAACTAGAAAGGAAGGAAACATCAAATTCCTAATGTACATGAAAACATAATACAAGTCAAAACCCACTTCATAAGAAATTTACATTGAGACCAACCACCACTCCTGGATCGACCATGATAACTCAAGGGTAGTGCCAGACAAGCTTGGTGCCTGATGGTGCCAAGTTAATCTGGGACTACCCTCGAATTATCATGCCGATCCATCTCTTGCAACTGATACATATTTGATGGGTTAGACCTCTAAGATTTGAGAAATGTGGCCTTGGGGTTAAATGGGTTAAATCAACACCAAAGAACCCTAGCCCCAGCATGGATACAAAGTAATGTCATCAAGACACATAGATCTTCATGACACATAGATCTTCATGAGCCCCCACAACGGGAAGGGCATACATGAGAACCTAGGTCTCTTTTGGTTGGATCAGGTTCACTTGTTCTCAGCAGTGAAGGCGTTAACAAATATAAGGAGACTGGGCACAGGATGTACAGCATTCTCTTCATATCTATTGACAGTGCATGCTGCTCTGTCAAAAGATATGAAAAGAAAGCCCTACTTTTTCTGCACAAAACAATTGTCGGGTCTCTAAAAGTCTGTTTAAAAAAAAACAAGATGGGATGAACCATAACCCACAAAGTCCCTTCTATATGAGAGCTGTCTACACTGTCAAGGGTCTCTACCGTTTGTCTTTGACCTGATTCTGATGTTGAAATATCTCCTGTTTAACAAGATTTCATCTCAAAGTCTACCATATTGTTTGGAGCTCACATGCGTTTTCTTTTAGAAACATTCACAGTTGTTCATATTTTCAAGCTTATCCTTCTGATCCATTTCCCTCCTGCTAAGCTAACCTCTTATCAACACACACGCCAGCACACACAAATAAAGACGGACACACGGCACACACAAATAAAGATGGACACACGTCGCTTCCAGCCATTAGTACGCTCTGTGGGCTGGAGTAGCGACAGGAATTCTGAAGAAGAATAGCGTGAGCAGCAAAAATGATGTCACTATAAGCTTGACATCATGGCATCGCTAGTCTCATGACGCTGTTTACACAGTGACAAAATTGATTTTTCAAGTCACTCATCGAAAGGCAGGCAGGCAGCCTCTTCCAGGGCTAACTGTTTCGTTCCACACAGCCTCTTCCTGGGCTGACTGTTTGATGGGACTATATAGTGGATCCAAAACTTGCAAAAATGAATGAATTATTATTCAAAAAGTTGAAGAGGTACAAAGCTCCTAACGAACTCATCCAATATCTTTGTCCAAAATAGCTTATCCAAAATTTCAAGTAAATATGACAACAAGAAAGGCAAAGCCATTATGGCTCATGTGTATGACCAATTTACATGTGTGAGACCTTTGTGAAAAGGGCTGGCTTCTGCAGCAGCAAAATGCATGTTTTCTGAAATGTAAGCATTTTTCACACATCTGTCAACCCCCCCCTGACCCTTGACCTTTGTGATGAGTAGACTAAATTAGTATGCATAGGAAGGTCTTATCATGAGCTATCTTTGTACCAAATGTGGCTGAAAATTTTGCAAAAATGTTGGTACTTACTTACTTACGCCTATCAAACCTTCCTAGGTATAGCCGTCGACGAGAGACCTCCAGTGACTCTTGATGTCTGCTTGGAGGTCTCAACGCCAGATGTTTCTTGGCCTGCCTCTTTTCCTCTTTCTCTGGGGGTTCCATGACAATGCCTGCCTAGTGGCTTTCTCAGACTGTGACCAATACATCCCCATCTTCTTCACCCAATTTCATTCTCTGCTGTTTTTGCTGTGTTCTCTCCCAGAGTCTGAAAGACAACTGTTTATGAAGGTCTGTACTCTGTTGACTGTGGTTTTTGTCAACCTCCAAGTCTCCAAGTCTCTGCTCCATATAGGAGAACTGCTTTTACGTTGGAGTTGAAAATCCGGACTTTGGTGTGTGGAACTCCACACTTTTTTCAACTAGAGAAAGGCTGCTCCTGCTTTACCGATTCATGCTCTGACAGCTGCACCAGTGCCGCACATTTTGTCGATGATGCTCCCGAGATAGGTGAAGGACTCCACCTCCTCCAACGGGGTGCCAGCAAGCAAGACTGGTTCTTCCCTGGTTGCATTCAGCCTCGTTGTTTTGGTTTTCTGCTTGTGGATGGTGAGGCCCACTTGGGACGAGATGTCAGCAAGCCTCGTGGTCTTGTCCTGCATTTGTTGACGAGTGTGGGACTGTAAAGCCAAGTCATCTGCAAAATCGAGGTCGTCAAGCTGCGTCCACTGTATTACGCTTCTTCTCTGCTCAGTGGTCCTCTTCATGACCTAGTCTATGGCCAGTAGGAAGAGGAATGGAGACAGCAAACACCCCTGCCTGCCACTGGTTCTGACCTGGAGCTCCGTCGGATAACGCTACGTCATGCCATCGTAGCTGCTCTTGATCAGGCAGACGAGCCTTGTGGGTACACCGTAGTGTTGTAGGAGTTTCCACAAAGTCTCTCGGTCCACGCTGTCAAATGCTTTCTCGTAATCCACAAAGTTGACATACAGCGGGAGCTCCACTCCACAAAAATGTTGGTAATACCTATAATTTTATAAAAATTCGGCATTTTACACACATTTGCCAGCCTCTTGTGACCCTTGACCTTTCCAAGGGGTCATCCAAATTTGTATGCATAGAAGGGTCTTACCATCAGGTATCTCTGTACCAAATTTGGGTTTGAAGTTGTAAATAGCATTTGAAAAAAACATATTTGTCAAAATATGGCTTTTTTTTTTTTACCTATTTCCTGAGCTCTCGTGACCCTTGACCTTTCTGAGTGATCAACCAAATTAGTGTGCATAGAAAGGTCTTCCCATCAGGTATCTCTGTAGCAAGATTGGGTTTAAAGTTGTGAATAGTATTTGAGAAAAAAAATCTTTTGTCAAAATATGGCTATTTCGGACCTATATCCTGAGTCCTTCGTGCCCCTTGACCTTTCCAAGGGGTAATCCAAATTAGTATGCATAGATAGGTCTTACCATCAGGTATCTCTGTGCCAAATGTGGGTTTAAAGTTGTGATAGTATTTGAGAAAAACATCTTTTGTCAAAATATGGCTATTTTTCATATATTTCCTGAGCTCTTGTGACCCTTGACCTTTTCGAGGGATCAACCAAATTAGTATGCATAGAAAGGTCTTACCATCAGGTATCTTTGTGCCAAGTTTGGGTTTAAAGTTATGAATAGTATTTGAGAAAAAATTAATTATGTCAAAATATAGCTATTTCTGACATATTTCCTGATCCCCTGCGACCTTGACCTTTGTGAGAGATCACTCAAACTGGTATGTTTAGAAAGGTCCCAAAAGTATCCTTGGGCCAAGTTTGAAAAATCTGGCTTGAATAGTGTCCAAGAAAATGCCAATGTTAAAGTTTACTATGGACAACAGACGGCGGCGGACGGATGGACGACCACTGGCCCAAAACATACTTACTTTTGCTTCGCACGTGAGCCAAACATTACGGACTCTAGTCTGGGTCAACCGACTTTCTATAAACGTTCTTTTATGTCTTCAATGAGACATCCAGTTACAACATGCTTCAAGGCTCTCTTAGCCACCCCTTAAATAAAGTATTTTGCCAATTTCCAAGCTTGTATGTACAGCAATATCTGAGATTCTCGTGACTACATACATACGCACACACACAAACATACGCACATATGGCCTTTCGCGCCAAATGTACATTCAGCAGTAAGGTTAGCGTAACTAGACATGATGTAATTTCTATCTTGTTACTTCACTTGTCAGAGGTTTAGGCCTGCCCACATTTGACATCATGTACATGCTATTAAATTTGACCCCATCCTAAAAAGTCCCTTCCATAAATAGAAGGGACTTAACAAGATGAGGATTTCATCCCAAAGACTACTTACTGTATTGTTTATATGAGTTTTTCTTTTAGGAACATTCAGAGTTGTTATATTTTTCAGCTTATCCTTTTGATCCATTTCCTTCCTCTCTAAGCCAACCTCTGATCAACACACACACCGGCACACACAAATAAAGACGGACGCATGGCACGTCATGTCATTAATATGCACTATGAGCTGGAGTAGCGACAGGAATTCTGAAGAAGAAGAACAGCACAAGCAGCAATATGACATCACAATAAGCTTCATGTCATCGCTAGTCTCACGACGCCAAGTACTCAGTGACGAATTTGATGTTTGATGTCGCTCATCCAAAAAGAACAAAGGCTCTTCCAGGGCTGACTGTTTTCTTCCACACAGCCTCTTCCAGGGCCGACTGCTTGATGGGAGTATATACTAGATCCAAAACTGAATTAATTATTATTAAAAAGTTGAAGAGGTGCAATGCTGGATTACAAGCTCATCCAATGTCTATTTCAAAGCTAGCTATATACAAACTTCCAAGTGAATAGAACGAAAATTACGGACTCAAATGTGGGTCAACCGACTTTCTAAAAGCAGTCTTCCTAAATCAAACTGTCACAGACAGACAGACAGACAGCTTTGTATCAATTCATGTATAACAATGACGTGTCTGGTGCTTCGCATCAATTCAGCAACAATGTATAACACTGATGTGTCTAGTGCTTTTACGTCACCATCACTGTCTGAAGTCGAGAATTCTTCGTTTCAACATTTTTTCTGCGATGAATAATTTTTTTTTACACAAACATTGTTAGGTACAAAGCTGGTTAACGAACTCATCCAATATCTTTCTCGAAGCTAGCTATATTAAAATTTTCAAATGAATATAACACAAATTAGGAACTCAAATGCGGGTCAACCAACTTTCTATAAACGGCAATTTTTCTTTTTAATGAGTAATCCAATTTAAATATGCAGAAAAAGTGCTCCGAAATACATCTTGAAGGAAGCATTTACTAAAGTTTCAGACCTGTACGTACACAAACACAGGAGAAACTCATGTCTACACACACACACACACACACACACACACACGCACACACACAGTGTTTCCCACCAAATGTCAGTTCAACAGCGTGGTTAGCGTAGCTAGGCATGACCTAATTTGTACGTGTTACTTCACTGTCAGAGTCTGATGTGTGCCCGCCTATGTTCGTCATTTGCATGCTACGGAATGTCTCCGACCAGCCCCATCTCAAAATCTATAGTATTTTCAATACGGTAGACAACAACAGGCAAGCTGAAGATAATGAAACAGTGTACATACCCTGCCAGGCCTAGCAAAACCAAAGTGCTTTGTGTGTCTGATGTTTACAGTCCATCTGAAAAACCAAAACAATACTCCATGAAATTGCTCATTGATAATTATTTGCAGCACACACTAACCACATAAAAACATACAGGTCAGCATCAGTAAATCATGGTACCTGGCAGCAATAAATCTTATTCGTGATCGTGATATTGTAGTGCTGAATTTACATAGTCTTGTGAAGAGAAAGCACTTGGTAAACGTAAGGTCCTCAGGCCAAAATCAGCCTTAGTTGGCCGCAAACACCTGTGCGTGGGCCATCTAAAGGCTGACATTGGCCCTAAGACTGTTTGCTCACCAGCTATCCCCACTGACAACCAGAAACCTGTTCATGTAATATCAGATACCATGGTATACTGGAGCATGAAGCACTAAGGCAGACTTTGTAATACACTGTTCCAGAACCAGCATTGCAAACCAGCTCAAGAGGTTTCAAGTCTGCCTACACAAAAATTAACTCATTCGGCCCCGACACACTACATCAAGACATGAATCGAGCATGACAGTTCAGGGGTGGTCCCATACTGTTTTATGTTCTTCTTTTTTATGTTGCGCAACACTAAGACGATTTCCTAATGTATTTTTACATATGGCAATAAAATTCTATCTTACCTTATCTTATAGGCACCAAACTATTCTGGCACCACCCTTGCATTATCATGTTCGATCTGTCTCTAGAATTGTAATACAGTCAGATGCACAACACACAGCTGTAGGTAAAAGCACCACAAAGATATACCTGGTATGTGCTTCCAGTTCCAATTTCTATTTTCAGTCGGCAGCCTAAAAAGGACACACAACTGCAAAGGCTTTGCCTTTTCTTTTGTTTTCCAAAATAACACCAGTTTTTGTTCCCATAGCTATTTTTGTAACATTCTTTTAACATGTTGGAACACCAAGAAAAAGTGAACTTGACCTAACTGCAAGAGGGGAAGAGCCCTACAACTGTTGGGGCTCATGAGAATATATGCCTCTTGCTGGCAGCACTTTGAATCCATGCTCTTGGGCACTGAATTAATGAAGATTGCAGACACACAATCTACATTAATGGGCTGCAGTTTAAGTCATGAGACCTGAGAATTGTCTCTTTCATTAAAGAAATGGGATATAATATACGTAATTTTACTCTGGCTCAAAATGTAAGATTGAAAGAAAACCGTACCTGTCCAGACTGACTGGGCTGGCTTTCAGAACATTGTCCAGAATGTCTGTGACATCCACGTCCCCTGCATACCCCTCCCCCCAACCCAGCACACGCGACAGGTCATTTCCTGTGCCCAATGGAAGGATGCACACTCGCGGAGGATTCTGAAACAAAACAAATGATGGGTTTAACCCATTGCCTGTTTATGGACACAGATTTTACACAAAAAAGGTGGAAATCGGTATGCATAGAAAGGTCTTATCATCAGGTATCTGTGTACAAAGCTTAGCTTTGAATTTTCCAATAGTATTTGAGAAAATATAATTGTTGTTAAAAAATGTTACTAATTTTTTTCACTGACCCTGTGACCTTGACCTTCGAAAGAGGTCATCTAAATTGGTAGGGTTAGAAAGTCTTATCACAAAGTGCTCTTGGGTCAAGATTGAAGTTTCTGGCTTGAATAGTCTCTGAAAAAAAGCCAACGTTAAAGTTTACCACAGATTCACTTTTACTACTGAAAGTAAGCCACCCTCACTTTTAAGCCCAGTTTTTCAATGGCGTTGAGGACCCAGCCTATAGTTCCATCCCCACCACAGACCAGGACTCGGAAGGTGATGTCGGGCAACAGGTGGCACCACTCCAGGCCGTTCTCCGGGGAAATGTCATGCACATCTATAACCTGAAGCAATGTAACCGAGGGAAATTAGCATTCTGATTTTGTGAGTGTAATTTCAGCCCCTTCACTGCCAGCATAAATTGAACCTGATCCAGTTGCAGGAGACAAAGATCCTCATGGGCCCCTGCAGCTGCAGGAACTCATCAGGATTGATGTCTCTTGCTGGCACAATTATGCATCCATGTTCCTTGAATGCCTAGGACTCTTTGGCATTGCATTAACAAATATTTCAGAAGCACAATTTGTAACCACTGGTAGTGAAGGGGTTACAAATTGAGAACCAGTCTTCCGCACAGTCTTAACCAAACAAACGTGTGGACCTTGAGCCATTTATGACTACAGTTTTACATATGTGCATGGTTACAAGTATAAGACTAGTTCTAAATACTAAACAAAAAAAATAATGTACAAAAAAATCAAACAAACAAATAACACATAAACAGATTTGAAAAATAAATAGCACAACAGCTCAAATGGTACCAATTTTAAGCATTTTCTTGACCAGTTAAACCATCGGCTGGCAGACATAAGGAGTCATTTGAACCCTAGTCATCAGCATGAAAGCATAGTGCCACCTTCCCTGCGGCTCTAGCCAAAGGTGTACTCGGGACCCGACACTTTAAAGACTAAGTACAAAATCAATAAATGCCACATGGTCATCAATTAGTGAGTGCCCCATTAGGCTATAAGGAGCAGATCTGACTGAGAGAGGATGAGAATGACTCAGCGGAGCTATGTTTAGACAACATGAGCTGCCAGAGTGCGTATCAACGGATGTCAGGGAACAGGTCAATCAAGGCGAGCTAGGACACTTCAGCGCAATTTTTTTGTTTATTGACATATGCTTTATTGTATATCATTAGAATCAGTATTCGTCTCTCCTGAACACTCTGACATGCTTGAGCGTAGACTTCTACTAGGATTGTGCGATGCAAGGGAAAAAGACAGATATGCAGGAAGTGTATTGTCATAGTGTTTGTATGCTAAAGTGGCCAGCTTGTACTATATTCTCTGCTTGACAGGTAGCCAGTGGAGATACTTTAGCAGTGGTGTGGGATGATCAGTGCGTTTTTTGCGAAGGACAAACCAGGCTGCATTATTCTGGATATGCTGAATGCGAGTGAGTTGATCTGATGAGATACCAGCAAGAAGGGAATTACAGTAATCTAGACGGGACAGAATGCGAGAGCATACAAGCTGGTCAGTAGTCTTTTCTGTCAGAAGGGATCTGATCATGCCTATTCTGCGGAGATCCAGGTAGGCAGTGTGGCAAATATGGCTCACCTGTTTTTCTATCGATAAACTCAAATCCAGGAATACACCCAGATTTATTACATCGGATTTGAAAGATATGTCATGGCCACCTATGGAAATGTGATCACTGCTGGAGACAGATGTTCTAGCTCGAGTAGCAACAAGCATGCTCTCTATTTTGTCATCATTTAACTTGAGTCTGTTGCAAGTCATCCAGTCTTTGACTTCAACTATACACTTCTCCACATTGGAGACAATGGTCTGCAGGTTACTAGGATGGTCAGACTTAGAGACCTGAGTGTCATCAGCATACTTGTGATACTCACAGCTATTCTAGCTGATGATTCGGGAAACAGGTTCAGTGTAAAGAGAGAACAGTGCTCAGAGGACCCAAAACAGACCCTTGCGGGACACCATACTTGAAAAGCACAGGCTGATACATGATCCCATTCACACATACAGACTGATATCTTTGAAGAAGGAAAGACTTGAGCCATGACAACGCTGTACCGGAAATACCAAAAGATACGTGTAGGCGATCTAAAAGAATCCCATGATCCAGCGTGTTAAAACACTGCAGACAGCAAAGCAAAGAGACATGTCCAACGTCAGCATGTGTAAGCAGGCAGTTGGTAATGTGACGCAATGCTGTCTCAATGTTGTGAAGCAATGCTGTGATTTCTTTGATATGCAGACTGATACAGTTCAAGTAAATCATTACTACTGAGATGTGACATGAGCTGACTCAGCACAACTTTCATCAGAATCTTGGAAAGAAAGGGAAGATTAGACACTGGTCTATAATTCCATCCCTGCCTTCTTCAACAAAGGAATTACTACAGCCTGCTTAAAATGCCGAGGCACAGACCCTGACTGCAGAGACAAGTTTTTTAATAATTCTGGTTATCACACTGACAAGCTCATCAGGGCATAGCTTGAGTATAGAGGTGGGAATGGGGTCAAGGGAACAAGATTTGGTGGGTGAGGAAATAATGAATTTCTTTACAGTCTCCTCTGTGACAGAAGTGAATGCATGTAACACAGGCCCGTCATATGGGATACAGGACACAGCATCAGAACAGTTGTCAAGTTCCTGATGGATCATGCTTATCTTAGAGTCAAAGTACTGACAAAACTTATCAGGTAGATCATTCATCAGAATGGTATTCGGAAGTACAGGTTCATTTTTCTTTCCAAGAAGTTCATTTGTAAGGCTAAACAACTGATGGCTAGATATGCAGTCTTCAAGTTTGGCACAAAGAAAGTCTGGATTCACGGCTTTATGCCGCGAATCCGGATGCGGCACATCTTGAAAGAGTTAAGGTGTCTAACTATGCTAGAGATGGTGAGGAAGCATGTGTTATAAACAACTACAGACCCCTCTCATAAGTTTGTCTTAGATATTACGTTAACCCCTATGTGCACACAGTACCAGTGGCTGCAATCGCAAAGGGGCTTACCCCTTCCCTGCCTATAGATGCAGATTGTTTCTGAATTCAACTCCAAAGAGCCCCGGCCATCCAAGGCACACCAATACAATGTGGTGTCAGCAAGAAGCATAGATCTTCATGAGCCCCCACAGCTGCTGGGGTTCATGAAGATCTATGTTTCTTGCAGTTGGACTGGGTTCATCTATTATAAGCAGCCCAGGGTAGTACTAAATCATCGTAGGCAAAGGAAAGGAAACCAACAGCATGAAAACCAGACCTGCACACACATCATTACCTGTGGTGTGTTCAGAATGCCACGAAAATGATGCAACAGCAGCTCTCCATCGTTACTGCCACTCTTGCGGTTTCCAATGACGATAAGCGGCATCCAATGTTCAATGTCTGGGTGTCGAACCTTTTTCACCACAAGATGACGCTGTCGTGTTGCTTTCAACCCCACCCAGGTCAGTTCTACACAGTGCGGGGGTACAATCAGTCGGCGATATCTGATATGAAAAAGTCAATGTGTTGGAAATCTGTGAAGATGTTTTCTTCTTTTCTCCCTTTTTCTCTTTATTTTCCTGGGTGATGCAGAGAGCCATTGATTATGATAAAGTCTTCACAGTTCTGCAGGCAAGATTCTGCTGTAACTAATCAATTAGAAGACAGACAAGTGTGACAAATAACCAAATTTTTTTTAAACAATTGTAGCAGTAAAACAAAAGAGTAGGTGATATGTGTGTGTGTGTGGAGGGACGGAGGAAGAGTGAGCCAGTTGCATGTTTAGGAATGATTATGTCTGAGCCCCCTTGTGCATGCAGCCATCTACCGGTGGCTGCATGCACAAGGGGATTCATACATATTTATATCATTCATAGTTTAAACTGCAGTACAAGAGGATTATTATGGTGTACATCTATTGACCCCCACCTGCCAAGATCACACACGTCCAGTCTGGCTGCACAGTTGTCATGCACCGTACGTCGACACCAGCAGCACCGCAAGTCTGACAACTCTGGTCGTACTCCACACTCCTCCCCACAAACGTCGCACTTGCTGCACAGGGGAAGGTTACCCTGCACCCAGTGGTGGGTAAAGCGCTCCTCTTTGGTGGATGAGGCTTTGCAAGGAATCCTACAGGGAAGAAAATTGATTAAGTACCTATATGTGCATTCAGTCTCCACACTTCAAGACAAAACCATGAGAACACATATCAGCCCATTGGTATCAAAATATTACAGTACAATCAGTCCCTTCAAATAAAGAGTGGACAGAGGTAAACTATGAGCAAGCAGATAGACTCAGAAGCCAGTGATAGTTTTTTTTCCCTTATTTTTCAATTCTGTTACTGTTTAAAAATGTAAAGTCCTATATTGTGTGTGCCACATAAAATGTTGAAACCCCACCAAAAAGCAGAAAAATCTCTTCATTACAAAATTGCAGTAGGCAGATGTCATTATGTGTATGTAGTTGTCTGTGATTTGGGAAGTTATGACCTAGAACTGTAGTGTAAGGTCTAAAATCACATGCCAGCACAAACATAAAGATGGTCAGAGTTTACTAAATCATGATCTGATTAATCTATTAGTCCCAACACACCAAAGCATGCAGGAGATGGATCAACCACGATAATTCAAGGGTAGTGCCAGATTAGCTTGGCGCTATCACGTAAATCTGGTACTACACTGAATTATCATAGTAGACCCCATCCCACACATCTGGTACACAGTCATCAGGTGACACCTCCAAAATGTGGGAAATGGTCCTCCAATACTCAATTCTCAACCCAGTGCACAAGAGACCTGTCCTCAGGCCTATGTTGAGTGCAGCAGGCCCACACAGGGTAGTGCTTGGGCCTACTGTAGCCAACATGCGCCCAAGGACCTTTTGCACACTTGAAAAACACCCACCTGGCATTAGCCTCATGCATGTGATGGTCATCCACACATATGCCACAAGAATCGCACTGCGCCCCATGTATGATGTGAGTGTGGTCGATGTTGCAATATGTTGGCGTCGCAAACATATCCACCATGTAGAAACGGTGGCCCTTGTGGAAGTCAAAGACGGGCACCTCATAGTGACGCAGACGGTACTGGCGGTAGATGCGCGTCAGTAAAATCATGATCCCCAATATTGACAACATGCTGAGCACAGCTGCTGACACCGATTCCATCTGATGAAAATGAAACAAATATATTAATTTATGTGCATCGTAACTGCAACGTAATAAAAAAAAAAAAAAAAGATGAAGATGTCAGCGCGGCCATATTAATTTTCTGTAAGTCCCTTGTGCATACTGCTAGCGATATTTAAACAGTACCGGCACCATTATAGCGTGTCGACGATTTTAAACAGTATAATGCATGTAACATTAGTGCTGCCAAGCTACACAACAAATTTGACATTAAAAAAATAAAAACGAAGGAAACGCCAAAGTTTTCACTTGCTGCTGCAAATGTGACGATGTATCACTTTTTTTCTGTTTCATTTTGTCAAAAAAATATGGAGATGATGCGACAGACTGAGACAACGCGTACGAGGTTCATTGTTTATTTCCCCATCTCGATCAGGCAAAACATTACCTCAGCTGGAGACATGAAAAAATGTTGACTGATATGTTGATGCTATAACTGTTCCATTTCTGTGGGAAATAGTGGTAAAGTACACGTCGAGTTGGCTAATAATAGAGAATGAGTATGCCATGCAGGCATCGTCGTCTCGAACGACGCCATGCTGTTTCCGGTAAACTATAGGTACATCTCCGCCGAATAGTAAATGTGTTACCTGCACAGGCGGCGTGGGCCTTTCAGGAACGCTGCGTTGAGGCTAGATGGATAATAATTCTCTCCCCTTATATCCCATATCAGTTAGTGGTGAAAAAAATGAAACATCTCGGGCGGAAAGCAGTTTAGTCCAACACAAAGAAAGTCGAATAAAGAAACACACTTAGAAAGGCCAGGTACAACACAATTTATTTAAACCCCTTTATTTAAAATATAATTATATACTAACACTTGTCCTCTCTGTGAGGACTCTCACAGAGTCTCGGCTAGCCTTAAAGACAAGCCGGCGGCTCAGGAGAAAAAACAGAGATGCCGCAGCTCAGAACCCTGGCCATACCTTCCCCTGCAGCCACTGCGGTCGAACCTGCCTGTCTCGGATTGGCCTCCGCAGCCACGAACAAGCCTGCAGACGTCGTGGGCAACTCCTATAAAATCTTCGTTCGCGAAGTCAAGCCAAGAATTATATACTAACAGAAATGAACAACATGAACGTATCCCGCTTTTCACTCATTCACGACTGAATTACACTGACGCGGCAGTCTCAGTAAGAGTGAAGTACCCGCCGCCAACGCCCGGGAGAAAGAAACACGCTTAGAAAAAACGGGTACTACACAATTTCTTAATATTTCGGGTAAATACCCTTTGTCAAAATAGACAAACAGAGAGATCAGCCGCTACTTATCTTCATTCGCAGAATTGAGGAATACGGTGGCAACCCGGCTGCCAGCCCGGCACAGTCACATGACATACTGATTCCGCATTCAGTGCCAAGCGGCTGATCTCTCTGCCGGTTTGTTTGTCTATAGTGACAAAGGGTATTTACCCGAAATATTAATAAATTGTGTTGTACCCCGTCTTTTCTAAGCGTGTTTCTTTCTCCGTTGGTTCTTTGCATTTTACACGCTTGGCAGTCACCTCAGTTTTGGCGGTCTGGCGATTCAGTACAGCACGTTTTTCCGCGCTAACGGCGCCTCAGACTCAGAAAAGCGGAGAGCAGCCGATGAAAGTGGGGTTCAGAAAACTGACCTAAACTCATATTTTGGTGGTACTTCAGTGATGATAATTATCGATTCCATTTCAGTCTAAAATGATCCTCCCGCTTAAATCTTACAGAATCGTGCGTCAGTCACATCGCGCGATTTTAGCCATAATAGACCTGTCAGTCAGTGACTCTACGGCATCACTATAGGCCGTTGTTCAGTGTTTGGGAATGACGTCAGATTAGCATGCGACCGA
Organism: Semisulcospira habei; assembly: GCA_036245525.1. Classification (NCBI taxonomy): domain Eukaryota; kingdom Metazoa; phylum Mollusca; class Gastropoda; family Semisulcospiridae; genus Semisulcospira; species Semisulcospira habei. The sequence goes on from BTPG01000008.1 coordinate 107,852,948, forward strand.
GCGGACGACACTGATTGGGCGACGCCGTAGAAATGTTTCGGTGAAATGTTTCGCGAATAGAGACAGGTTCTATTGCTCGAAATGAATCGTTTCACATTTCGTGACTACGGTGAAATGTTGCATAAACTATGTCTGAAATGCGGACATTTCGACGAAATGTTTCGTTTTCAGTTTCTCCGTGTGAGGAAGCCTTTACGAATGGCGGGAATCGCCGTGTGTCCGTCTTTTTTTGTTGTTGTTGTTGTTGTTGTTGTTGTTGTATATATACGTATATTTTATTATTTTAACAAGAAATGCAAAGCCATTATGGCTCACGTGTATGACCTATTTACATGTGTGCTCTATGTGACGATAAGGGCTGTCTTCTGCACCAGCAAAATCCATGTTTTCTCAAAATGTAGGCATTTTTCACACATGTCAACCCCCGTGACCCTTGACCTTTCTTTTTTTTTTTTTTTTTTTTTTTTTTTTTGCGTTTTGCATTATAAACTTTGTATGGAAACAGTTTTGTTCCGACCTCAAGTGTGTCTCACGAACAATCAAATTGTCCCCTTTAATCAAGCACATGTTCACACTGCGCGATGACTGTGACCGTCATAAGTGAGATCGTTTACAATGAAAAGGGGCTCCCGGACTCACTCAGTGCGTCTCTAGAACAAGTCTTCACATTAAAAAAAAAAAAAGCAAGCTTATCGGCCTTTGATTCTGGACCACACGACCCGAAGCAAGTCAATGAGTCAATCAATTAATCTATCAATCAGTCAATCAATCAATCGATCGCTCAGTCGGTCGGTCAACCAACCAAGCAAGCAACCAACCAACCAATCACTCACTGACTCAATCACTCAATCATCTAATTATAATCACCATTGCCGTCACCAGGAACAGTAGATTACAGTTTGATTATAACAAGAAACTACAATGGCGCTTTTTACTCTACCATGTCTTTGTGAAAACGCTCTCCTGCAGTTTGATTCCTTTACCTGCTTAATATAAAACACAAACGGGAGAAAACAGTACAAAACACTAAACAGTTCCAAACTGAGATGATTACCCAAAAGGCTGAATTTTGCGGTGTTTTTTTTTTTTTTTTTTTTTTTTTAAAAAACTATTTGAACATCGCTTGCAAGGAAGATATCCAACTTTAACCCCTCCCCTGCCACTGGCCATCTTTTTTTCTGAAAATCCTGGTTCATGCAACGACCAAAAGCAACAACTGTCCAACGAACATGAACACAAATTGTTTCAGCAACAGGCATAGTTCCTCACGAGCGCCCGCTGACGTGGGGGCTCATGAGGATCTATACCTCTTGCAGTTGAGCGGTGCTCATTTTTCCCTGCAGTGAAGGGGTTAAAAGGAAATGCCGCCATTACTGTAGTAGGTCTGAGTCGTTTCTTGCCTCAGCGATGTAATAACTCTTGGTTGTCGGTATAGTCCTTTCTTTTGAGATGATTACAGCAGAACCGCTTAATGGTTAAAACTTGATCACACTGCGGAGTTATGGTGCCCGACTCAAATGTTGATAAATCGCTACAGAATTTAACTGTTACAGATCATTCCCACAAAATGCATGCCTACCTGTGGCGACTGTGTGTTTTTCAAATCCTACCTTCGAAGGTAGAAAACAAAAGGTAGTACTAAATGGTTATACTCTAATCAAGGGTTAGTGAAGCATGGCGTACCACAGGGCTCTATTCTTGATCCCTTTTATTCTGCTTGTTCATAAATGATCTTCCTCTTGCTAGCAAAAATGAAAGCGTTACATGTGATATGTTTGTAGATGATGCCGCTGTACACACGCCAGATAAGGATATATCAAACATCAATTTACGACTGTAAAACACACTGCAAGATATTGATGAATGGTGCAGTAATAATATTATAATTTTAAACCCGGCAAAAACTGAAAGCATGGTAATTAGCACCCGCCAAAAACACCAACTCGGCTCTCTCTCACTCAGTCTGTCCCTCCAAGGCAAAACCATCAGCCAAGTTACTAACCATCGCCTGCTAGGAGTCACGGTGGACAACCAGCTTAGGAGGCAGCCACACAGTAATGTCTGTAAAATTGTCTCTAAAAGTCTGTACGTTTTAGCCAAACTTAAACACATTACTGATATGGAGACACGTCAACTGTTCTTAAATGCCCATGCTCCTTCGTCTATCTTGTACTGTGTTTGTCTTAAATGACGTAAATCCGTGTCTGTTACGTGAGTGTGCGTGTTGGGTTTCAGTTCGCGGCGCTTTGAGTCGATTTGCCCAAAAATTGAAAAAAAGCGCCTATATAATAACGGTATTATTTATTATATGTATTATTATTATTATTATTATTTAATATATATTATTATTATTATTTATTATTATTATTATTATTATATCACATATAGACTATGATTCTACTGTGTGGGATGGTTCGAACGATGTCCATTTGAAAGGATTGAACTCTCTGCATCAGAGAGCTGCCAAACTAATACTCCCTGATTCCAGCTTAAGACCAAAAATTGGCAGCCTTAAAAATTCTGCCCCTGAAAGATCGTTTAACTTACAATATGGTTATGTTCAAGGCATTAAATAATAAGCCGCTACCCCGATATATCACAACGCTATTTACCGCCCAGTCATCAACATACTCCAGATCAAGAAAGTCCCTTATTGTGCCGCGACCTAGAATTGATCTATATAAAACGAGTTTAACGCCTCTCTGGCTCTAGCCTTTGGAATGCTTTGCCTAGAAACGTCACGACATCAGCTACTTTCTCCTCGTTTAAAGTTAGTCTCATCAAGTACTTGTTTTTGTCAGCAGCACCGCCGCCGTGACTGTGCACATTTTGAAAAATACTATTCGGATTAGATCATTAACTGCATGTTTTCGATGACTCAGTTTTATTCAGTCGGCTTGTGTGTACCCAACTATTCATATATGACTGACTGACTTAACGTCCTAAGCCGCGCGAGCACGCGTGTGTGCATGTGTGTGTGTGTGTGCGCGCGCATGTGTGTGTGTGTGTGTGTGTGTGTGTGTGTGCCAGTGCGTGCGTTCGTGCGTGCGTGCGTGTGCGTACGCCTTAGAGACAGAGAGTGGCGTGCTGAGACGTGCATGCGTATATATGCGTATTAGGCTGCGTGTATTCCTATAACGTTACTTTAATTAAACCTCAAAACAACATGTCATTATGCCCGACCAGTAAAGCTGGTAATTCCTATGTCACTTCCCCCTTACATTTTTTTCTCTATTGGCTTGTGTTTGTCAGTCAAGTAATGTTTGTTCCCCCCCCCCCCCCCCCCACACACACACACACACACACCCGTTCAGTAGTAGAAAATGATTAGTGCGATAGTAATTAATCAGTAGATTAGCAACGGCAAGTTCGAAAAAATGGTTGTTACTACCAAAACTTTTACCGTTGTCAAATAAAGGATCATTGATGTCATTGTCATTGTCATAGACTTATTACACTCGTGACTGTGGTGAACATGGCAAACACTAAAACCAACTGATCAAGTTTGACAAATGCTCCGTTCAGTAAATACGTGTATAAATGATCACCATTTTTAAGGATTTAATTAAATATCTGGCTGTTTTAGTCATTCCGTATAATAAAAGGATTGACGAGACAATTGAACATAAAGCTAAGGAATATACGCAGGAAGCAGAAGAGAGAGGAAAGAGAAAGCTGAACATAATTGTGGCAAATCTGAGTGAGAATGGTAGAGAGACAGCGGATGAATGGATGAGAGATGACAGAAACAGGTTGCGAGAGCTGACAAGAAATATGCCAGATGTGGATGCAGATGAAATAGATAGCCCACCAGTCAGGTTGGGGACCTTCAAAATAGGACAAAATGTCAGACCAAGACTGTTGAGACTGGTGGTGAAGAGCGAGGAAACAAGAAGAAGATGTTAGGGGATTTTTGACCTGAATAAAAACATATATGACAAACCCCCCAAAACACGCATTTATGTCAACAATGACAGTACCCCCAAGGAAAGAGAAAAAAATAAGGAACTAAGGGAGAAGATGAGGGAGAGGGTGCAGGGGGGAAGGAAAATTTGATGATAGACTACAGAGCCTTAAAGATTGTCACCAGAAAAATCAGAGCTGTTGGTGCTACTGCAGCACAACAGGATGCTTCTGCTCCGCAAGCAGGCGCAGACAATTGACAGTATGACAGCCCACAAAAAGAAACCCTTCAATTGTAAATAAGTGTACATATACTGAAAACGATACTAGATATTCATCTTCGTCAATTTCAGATTCCTCTTTGTCTTGTCATCTGTCTTCTTGCTCATCGTCTTGGGTTTTTTCTTCAATTGATTCCAATTTTTGTACCGTCATATACCGTAATGTCGATTAATGAGGTGAGTTGTGCTCACGATCGACGTCACACAGTAGAAGAGCGGCTCCGCACATTTTTAGCATTCTGCAACATAATTACTTAATGAGTGACTTTAGAACAACGACAGGGTGATTCAGCTCATCATGCCGATCAGTTCGGTAGCTTTTCGTGCCATTTGCTGTACCTTTTACTGGACTTTTCAAAACTTCATGGCACGCAAAGCACTGTCAGTGTCAGCGGACCGGTGGCAGTCATACTCGTGTTTTTGGTCGGCTTTCTGCTCCGGTGTGGCGATGTCGAAGCGAACCCAGGCCCACCGAAACGACAGACTCTTTTGACATGCCAGGGGAACCAAGACAACCAGTCGCCCGGGGGTGAGGCAAACGCAGTGTCTGAGCCGACTATTGCTGATGTGTTTAAAATGTTGAATGTGATGGACAAAAAGATGGACAGTATGAAAGCTACAATGCAGGAGCAGATGGACAAAATTCAGAGTGACTTTACTGCGGTGATGAAAGAAAACAAAGAGTTGAAGGAGAAAGTTACGCAGCTGGAGGATAAGCTGGACTGATTTGGAGGGGCGGAGCAGACGCAAGAATCTGATCTTTCACGGAATCCCCCACCCCCAGGGGCGCTCAGAGACTTGGGCGGACCGTCCTGTGAGAAAGCTGTCAAGTCAATGTTGAAGGACGAGACTATGAGATGAGATGATATAAAGCCTTACATCATTGGTCTTACTGAAGTAAAAGCTAAAAATCAGATCTATACCCCATTGGATTCAGAATACACATTACCAAATTATGATATGTTTTAACACAATCCCTAAGAGTTGCCCTTTACTTTAACAAACAGCATATGGGCCCCAGTGTTTCGTGGTAATTGAGCGCCTAATCCCGGCTATGGCGGAAGTGCTCGCACTTGAGACCGTAATGCCGGCTGCTCCGCTGTCCTTTTACTGACCTAGTGTACACGCAAACCGAGTGCAGGAGTTGTACAGTGCTATTCTTAGCTTTACGCGCTCCGGCGTAGCTCAGTTTTGACTCGGACTTTTTCCATTTAAGTTTCTCTTCATCGGCGATGCCGCCATTGTTGTATACATATGGCTACGCCATAGCAGCCAAAACTCTCCTTCCCAACTTGAATTAAGTCAACAAAGAACACATAATACATTTCCCAAATATATATATTATATCAGTTCAAGACTAAACTTCCTCTATCCAAAAATGGAGTAATCCCCATTATTTATATCGTGATCTACCTGAGTGAGCTCTGTAGCATTTTTGTTTAGAGATTACCTTTGTCACGGTTAAATGCTCAAGAATGTAAAACATTAAATAATAGTAAAGTTGAAGAGAGCTTGTGGTGCTATTTTGTGAGTGCTTCTGGTGACAAAATTTCTTGTTGGTTGTGTGTATAGAAGCCCCAGCTCCACAATTGGAAACACAGATTTATTATTACAACTTTTACGATCTCAGGAGATACAAACATATGACAAAATTTGCATTTTCGGTGACTTTAATTTCCCACATGCAGGATGGGATGGCTCCTGGACAGGTGAGAAAAATAATCAAATTGTTGAGTGCATAAGGGTGAAAAATCAAAACAAGACTTAGGCAAGGTCAGAGGTCAACTTTAGACTTGGACCCCATTGGTAAGAGTGACCACGATGTTTTACTCTTCCAGCTGTATGTCCCTAAAGTAAAGGTCACGCAGAGTAATAAATATTCCCCTTAACCTTGGAAAGGGAAACTATGATAGTCTGAGAGCACATATTGCAAATATAGACTTTACAACTATTAAAGCCTGAAAATTGCGGAGTGGAAAAATTCTGGGCATTAATTAACTCTTCGATTTTGAAAGGTATGGAGTTGCACATCCCAAAAGTGAAGAGTAAATCATTTAAAAAAAAACAAAAAAAAAACTACACCATCTTGGATGAATAAGAGTACTTTAAGAATGATTAAAAAGAAGCATAAGTTATATAAAAGATATCTTCAGACTAAAGAAGGAAGGGATTACCAAAGCTGTATTACCTTAAGAAACACACTGTAATAGATTAATAAAACGTAATAAAAAAAATTACATGAAAGAAATATTGCAGATAAATGTAAAATGAATCCCAAAATATTTTGGAAGTATGTACAGGAACAAACTAAATATAATTCTGGAATAAATTCACTTAAAAAAGAAGATGGCACCCTTGCTGTAGCAGATCATGAAAAGGCAGCAACCTTGAATAAATTGTTCTCAAGTGTATTTGTGGAAGAGAATTTGAGTAATGTTCCATTGCTTGGTAGAGGCTCAAAATCGAATGGATGCAGTATAATAGATATCGTAATAACTCCTGATATTGTCAAGAACAAAATTTAAAGAATTAAATCCTTCCAAAGCTCAAGGTCCAGACTGTATGCCTCCCAGAGTTTACAAGAGTTGTGTAATGAGTTGGCAGAATCACTTTGCACTTTATTTACAGTTTCCCTTAAATCAGGTATTGTACCACAAGATTGGCGAACCGCAGAGGTAAGTGCTATGTTTAAAAAAGGTTCCAGGTCAGATGCAGGAAACTACAGACCAGTAAGTTTAACATGTAATGTATGTAAAGTTTTAGTGTCTATAGTCCGATACGAGATCGTTAATCATTTTACTGTGAATAATATGTACACTGAATGCCAACATGATTTAAAAAAAAAACAACGATCATGTGTTACTCAATTACTACAGGTTATGAATGATATAACTTCCTTACTTGACAACAAAAAACGGTTGACATCATATACTTAAACTTTAAAAAAGCATTTGACACTGTTCCTCACGAAAGGTTTCTTCAGAAGCTAGAGGCCGATGGTGTATGTGGAAACATTTCCAACTGGATAAGAAGTTTCTTACGTGAAAGAGAGCAAGTGGTGAAGGTTGGAAACGCAAAATCGGACAAAATAATTAAAGGTGCTGAGCGGTATACCACAAGGAAGCATCCTAGGACCTATATTGTTTACCATATTTATAAATGACTTGCCAGATTGTGTTAATAGCATGCGCAAAATATTCGCAGACGATACTAAAATCTATAATGAATCGAGCAATAAAGACGTGTTACAGTATGATTCCGATCACTTGCAAGAGTGGTCCGACACATGGGATTTGTATTTTAATGTAGAGAAATGTAAGGTCTTGCATGCTGGAAGGAATAATCTTGAACATGATTACTTGTTGAAAGTGAACAGCGACATTAAAAAGGTGGTATCTTGTGAGGAGGAAAGAGACTTAGGTGTTGTTTTTGATAACGTTCTATCTTTTGACCCCCATATTCAGAACTGTATCAATAAGGCCAACAAAATGATTGGAGTAGTTAAGAGTAGTTAAGAGAGCCTTTAATTATTTGGATAAGGACACTTTCAGTAAACTGTATAAAGTACTAGCCAGACCACATTTAGAATATGCAAACACTGTATGGCACCCAAGTTTAAAGAGACAATCAGTTGCACTCGAAAGGGTACAGAGACGAGCAACAAAGCCGGTTAAAGAATATAGAAATATGACTTACTTACATAGACTCAAATATTTTGGACTACACTCCTTACGTGGACGTAGAATACTTAATCCAAGTTTTTAAACTTTATAATGGCATCGACGACCTAAATTGGAACGACTTTTTTGCAGCACCCTTTAGTGACAGAACCCGAAACTCTGAAGGGAAAATCTTTGTACGGCACTGCAACACTAAACTGCGGAAGTTTTGTTTTTCTAACAGAGTTGCCATTGTTTGGAATGATTTACCAGTTTCATTAAAAAAAAGCACCTAACATAAATTATTTTAAAAACCAGCTGGATGAATTACCAAAATTTAAAGAGATTTTCTATTGCTATAATGAATGATTTGTAGGAAACATTTGCATGCATAACAGACCCATAAAGTAATTAAAGAAAGAAAGGACATTTGCAAAGGACTCGCGGCCTATTTTGTCCTCACGCTACTACTACTACTACTATTACCACTACTACTACTACTACTACATAACTAAGGGTCACAGACAATTTAAATGATTTAGGACATTTTTGACTTTATGAATTAACTAACAGGTATGCGACAACATTATACGCCCACGACGTACTGATTTCTGTTTTACTGTCTTCAGCGAAAGTTCAGCTAAAACATCCGTTCTCAAGACTGATTGCGACTGTCAGTTGTATACACTAATCAGTCGTAGGGTCAACCCGCCGTACTTGCCTCGCACACTGGTTTCTGGATTCACTATGCATCGCCGCACTGGATACCTCACTCGATGTGCTACGGGTGGACATGCGTAGCAGATCGAGCGAGGTAACCAGTGTGACTTATAAAGCTGTTATTACCCGCGTGCTTTTGCCACTTCCGGGCCGCGTCCGAATTCCTTGACTGTGCCAAGCACTACTGTGCACAAATAAATGATTGGACCTAGAAAGTCACAGTTCTGTCACCAGTCACTTTCGCCGTCACTGACGGGCCAACGGTCTAATAACGTAGTTTTGGGCTGTCATAAGCAGAGAACCCCATTCACGCCCAACTGATCCCCGGCATCTCCCCCTCCACTGACAACACCCCCCAACCACCCACCACCACCATCCACAACCCCCTACCCCCACCCCAACCCACCCCCTTTCCGCCAAACCCACCTTCTAGACATTTTTCAGGTTACTGTCTTTCTAGGGCATATAAAGTAAGGGCCCAATGCACAAAAGGCCAACGGGCACCGTGCGCGTGCCAACGGCGGCCGATGGCCTTTGTGCACTGGGGGAGACCTGGAGAGTGGATTACTATGAATTGTTCACCTTCCAAACAATGATTTTATGTTTACACACACTGACACGAGTATCATTAGAAGTATCTTATATTTCAGTTGTGTTTTTTAATCGTATCTTTTTATAGTTATGAAATTTGATTCTGTGGTATAGTAACTGCAATAAAGCTGTTTCTTACTTACAAGTATTAAATTTAGCTGAGAGAATTTACACTTACTGCGACCGGTCGATCCAATGATCGCTTGATTGCCTGTGATTCATTGGCAGAAGACGTTGTCAGGCGCCAGGCTGTTCCATCAAGTGAGGTCACCTGTCAAACGTTACAGTTGGTTGGTTGTACATTGCTTAACGTCCCGACAGCAACAAGACTTTCTCAGGACGCGCCTGCACTGCTTGTGAAAAAAAAATAATTAGAATTTTCAATGTATGTCGCCAGCCGGTCTAATACGCTAAATAAACCTAGGACCATTTTGAGCAATACACATCCAATATCAAGAGCTACAGGCAGCGCAGACAGTAGGGAGAGTTTAGAAAAGGAAAATACAGGTGAATGGACGAAGGGTAGACAGAAACACATGCCCCAGAATAGAGGGGGAAACCCACCATTGGGGGACTGACCAGGGTGACCCTGGGAACTAAAAAGTAGTTAATCCCACCCAAGTCCCCCAGGGCAGACTCGGTTGGGGGTCAAACGTTACAGCGCAGAGTACGGAGTGAGAGTCAACATGCTGTATTCGTGTATACTCGGACATCTATGCGTGCGTATAGGAGTCTGTGTGTCCTGTTTACTGTTCGCGTGTTGTGGGAGTGTTCTCAAAGCTTTATATAGCACCAGGCCTATAGATAGCACGCAATGGAGTCGTTCCTGTTTGTGGTCAGTAATAATTCACAACATTCGTGAATGGCTGAAATGTCTGTCTTCTACGTTACAACTGGCAATGCAAAAAGACTTTTTTTCGGGGCTTGGATATTTCTCATTAGCCCCTTCACTGCCGAGAAAAAAATGGACACCACGCTACTGCAAGAGGTATAGATCCTCATGCGCCCCCGCAATTGCGGGGGCGTATGAGAATCTATGCCTCTTGCTGAAACCACTATGTATCCATTGTTCGTGGGAGGGCTGAAGCTCTTTCGTGTTGAATTTACACATATTTTAGACGTACGATGTACGTACAGTGACAGTGAAGGGGTTGACAAGCAGCTTTACTTCTAATTCGTCTGCATACTCGTCTGTTATTTTAAGAAACTCTGCCGAATTAAGAGAGGTTACGGGGAAGGAGTTGGGGGTGGAGGGTAGGGCAGTGCCGGGGTGGAAGGAGGAAACAAAATAAACTATTAAACTAGTTAAAGGCCCATTACCGCCGTAACTGTTCAAACTGATACACTTCTGTAACAGATGGTTTCGAAACGCTACACGGCACAGGTCTAATTAGGGTACATTTAGACACAGGACAATCCAGTTCAGTACACGCCTTCTTTATGTCAAGTAATCTGACCATGACTTTAGTTTTTTTCAATTATTCCAATGGTGTCGTCTATGTTATACAAATTCATACACACCGTGGCCTTTACGCGCAATCCTTGTGTTTATTGATCATTAATGCTCATTCACCAATACCATACCGAGGCTACTTAAAAATGAGTCGACCTTGGTAGTCAAGGGTAGCGGCTAATTAGCTTCAGCTGGCGTCCGTTTAGGCGTCAGTCAGGCGCTACCCTTGAAGTATCATGGTTGATCCACTCTTACGTATCAGCATGGCTTTAATGGCCAGACACATCCCACGTTTCCAAGAAGCTTGGCAGGTGAGAGACACCGCACTGATGTAGCCGTACGAGCCGCATTGTGTAGCGAAACTACTGTACGTGAATAATTAAATTTCGTGAATATACTTTGTCTCTACATTTTGTTCCTACCGACGTGACGGAGAGACAGGACAAAAGCTGTGACATCCTGGTTAACCCATTCGAGACGTGCCGCATACGGATACGCGCTGTTCGCCGCGTATCCGTATGCGGCAAGTCTCGAATGATTTAAGTGTTCAAATGAAATGTTGCCTGCTCATTACTCTCCTGAAACTTCTTGTCTGCTCTCGTTTTAATCAGTGCATATGCAAAAAGAAGGCGTTCTTCAAGTGTGCGTTGATGTAGCAAATGCGCTGTAAATATTTCCTACTTGAACGTTAACACACGCAAGCACGGGCATGCACGCAAGCCTGATCACTGACTCGCACGCGGACGCACGCTGCACGCACGCACAGACACACACACGCGCGCGCGCGCACGCATACACACACACATTCACACACACACAACACGCCCATACACCACACACACATTCCCTCTTTAAATGTCTGTGAATAGTGATCAATAATTCTAATTTGTAAACCTCTGAATATATGGCTATCGATCGCATGATTCACTTTTACTTTGACATTCCTTCTGCCAATGAAGATAAGTAGCGGCTAATCTCTCTGTTTGTTTGTTTGTCTATTTTGACAAAGGGTATTTACCCGAAATATGAATAAATTGTGTTGTACCCGTCTTTTCTAAGCGTGTTTCTTTCTCCGTTGGGTACTTCTTCACTTTTACTTGTGCATTTATCAGGCATTTTTCTGCAAATAAGATAGCAATATTAAAATTCAACAGAGGTTTGATCTATAATGCTTCTAGAAAACACGCGAAATTGCCTTTCGGATGATAATTACATAATTGCACTCTGGGTCAATGCAAAATTGACAGACTGATAAACAGTGACGTCTCAAACCTGTGTCTGATCAGCTTGTCGCCTACCCTTTAGCTGCAACAGTTGATCGATACTGACGAGCAAAAGAAATGCGACATTTTTGGAATCACCGGAAACACTGCACAGTTGTCATATTTGTGCGCGTGAATGCGTGCACATGTGTCTGTATGTGTTCGTGAGTGCCTAAAAATTGATATTGTGAGTATACCTGTGTATCTTTGTGTATGTGTGCGTGCGTCCGTGCGTGTGCGTGTGCGTGTGTGTGTGTGTGTGTGTGTGTGTGTGTGTGTGTGTGTGTGTGTGTGTGTGTGTGTGTGTGTGTGTGTGTGTGTGTGTGTGTGTGTGTGAGCGTGTGTGTGTGTGCGTTTGTGCGTGTGTGTACCTTTGCAGTGTACTTTACCGTTCCTTTTAGTAGCGTTTATTTTGTTGTTTTATTATCATGATGATGATGATGATGATGATGATAATTATTTTTTTTATTAGTATTATTATTATTATATTATTAAGTCCCATCTATTTATAGAAGGGACTTTTAGGACGAGTCGCGGTGGGGCGAATTTAATAGCATGTCCATGATGTTAAAGGCGGGCAGGCCTAAACTTCTAACAATTGCAGTAACAAGATAAAAATTACGTCATGTCTAGTTACGCTAACCTCGCTGCTGAACGTTCATTTGGGCAGCGCCGTATGTGTGTATGTACGTATGTATGTATGTATGTATGTACGCTCCAGTGCCCGCCATTCCCCTCGCAGGTGTGGCTCCAGGATTGGCTTGGCCAGCCACACCCGCACCCACAAATAGAAGTCATGCACAATGACATCATCGGTTTTTGATGGTCTACCCATTAATTAGTGTATGTATGTATGTATGTATGTATGTATGTATGTATGTATGTATGTATGTATGTATGTATGTATGTATGCATGCATGCATGCATGCATGCATGCATGCATGCATGCATGCATGTATGTATGTATGTATGTATGTATGTATGTATGTATGTATGTATGTATGTATGTATGTATGTATGTATGTATGTATGTATGTATGTATGTATGTATGTATGTATGTATGTATGTATGTATGTATGTATGTGTGTGTGTGTGTGTGTGTGTGTGTGTGTGTGGGCGTATGTATGTATGTATTTGACCAGCTAGGAAAATAACCAACAACAAAAACCTCGACGTGGGCAAGCTAAAGACAAGCTCCTCTGCAGACCGTCTTGCTGAAGTTCTCGAATCCAAGCTTGCGGACCATCCACCTCAGTGGCAATGCTGCAGACGACTGGGCCACGTTCAGAGACAATATCTATGCTGTGTCTGTTGGGGTTCTCGGGACCACTTCAAGAAAAAGTCAGGACTGGTTCGGCGATAACGATGTGGAAATAAACGCCCTCCTCCACGAAAAGCATAGGCTACACAGAGCCTGGCAGAATGATCCCTCCTCCGTCTCCAAAAAGGCAGCCTTCGTGAGCACCCGCAGACCGGTTCAAGCCAAGCTCATGAAGTTGCAAGACTGGTGGCTCAGTCAGAAGGCAGATGATCTCCAGAGTTATGCGGACAGTCACGACTCCAAGAGATTCTTTGTGATGCTCTCAAGACTCACTAAGGCCCTCATTCTCTTAGGATCTCCCCCCCCCCCCCGCAGCCCCCCGCCCCCACCCCCCTGAGCTCTGACGGTAACACCCTCATAACTGAGAAGGCCAAGATCCTGGACAGATGGGCAGAACATTTTGAAGCCGTGCTGAACAGACCGTCCAGGATAAACGATGAAGCGATTAAACGCTTCGATCAAGTGGACTTAAATCATGAGCTGGACTCTCCTCCCCTCGAAAGTGAAGTGCAAAGAGCTGTTTACCAGCAGTCAAGCGGCAAAGCTCCTGGAGCTGATGCCATTCCAGCAGAAATCTACAAGACTGGTGGATCGGTAGTCATCGGCAAACTGACTGAACTCTTCACGATTTTATGGAACAAGGGCGAGATCCCCCAAGAGCTCAAAGACGCGTCTATCATTCATCTATACAAGAGGAAAGGAAACCGTCAGGTCTGTGATACCCACAGAGGTATCTCACTACTCTCCATAGCAGGCAAAGTTTTCGCTAGAGTCCTGCTAAACCAGTTAAACGCCCACCTAGAGAAGGGCCATTTCCCAGAGTGCCAGTGTGGTTTCCGGAAGGGAAGAGGAACTGTCGACATGATATTTGCTGCCCGCCAACTCCAGGAAAAGTGCCAGGAGCAGAACAGACTGTACACAACATTCATAAACCTCACCAAGGCCTTCGACACCGTAAACCGAGAGGGCCTCTGAAAGATTATGGCGAAGTTTGGTTGCCCTGACAAGTTCATCACCATGGTCAGGCAGTTTCACGATGGAATGACGGCCCGAGTCCTTGATGACGGCGACTGCTCCGAAGCCTTCCCTGTCTCAAATGGGGGTCAAGCAGGGCTGTGTTTTAGCTCCCACCCTCTTCAGCATGATGTTTTCTGCTATGTTGATTGATGCTTTTAGGGATAGCCACCAGGGAGTCCGTATCAAGTACAGAACAGACGGGAAGCTATTCAACCTGCGCAGACTTCAGGCCATAACAAAAGTTAAGGAAACTGTGTTGAGAGACTTTCTTTTTGCTGATGACTGCGCTCTTAATGCAGGCTCTGAGCCGGAGATGCAAGCAGTATGGACCAGTTCTCCTCAGCATGTGACAACTTCGGCTTAACCATCAACAACAAGAAGACCGAAATCTTTCACCAGCCAGCACCAGACCAACCCTATGTTGAGCCTTCCATTTCAGTGAATGGACAAAAGCTCCAGGCAGTTGACAAGTTCACATACCTCGGCAGTACCCTCTCCAGAGCAGTGCACATTGACGACGAAATTAACTGCCAACTTCGGGAGACTGCAGGGAACTGTCTGAGAGCGCAGGGGAATCAGTGTGGTGACGAAACTCAAGGCATACCGTGCAGTTCTCGTGCCTACCCTCCTGTACGCCTGCGAAACGTGGACGATGTACAGGAGGCATGCACGCAGACTGAACCACTTTCACCTAATATGCCTGCGCAAGATCCAGAAGATAAGGTGGCAGGACAAGACTCCAGATACTGAAGTGCTCCTTTCTGCGGGTGTGCCCTCTGTTCATACCATGCTGATGATGCATCAAGTCAGATTGGCGGGCCACGTTGTAAAGATGCCAGATGAACGCATCCCCAAGCAGTTGCTCGTCGGTGAACTGTCCACAGGCGAGCGTTATCATGGCGGCCAGCGCAAGCGTTTCAAAGACACTCTCAAGGCTTACCTGAAAGCCCTTGAGATAAATACCAACTCCTGGGAGCATTCAGCCCTGGATCGCATCTCCTGGCGCAGCCTCATCAACAGGGGATCCACAAGCGCTGAGGTTAGACGCACAACCGAAGCAGAGAGAAAGCGTTTCCAGAGAAAAGGACGAGCGGCAAGCATCTCCACCTGTGGGAGGCAACTCCGTGCCCGGATTGGCCTTACCAGGCATCTACGGACACACCATTTTTTAGACACAACGTAGTTAGGGATGTTAGTGGTCCTCATCGCCCGCGATGGACGCACATCATGTATGTAAACATATTTCTGTGCACACAAGCTTGAAACTTGGCGAAATACTTTATTAAAGGGGTGGCTAAGAGAGCCTCCGAGCATATTCTAATTGAATGTCTCATTTAAAACATAAACAACCGATTATAGGAAGTCGGTTGACCCAGATTAGAGTCCGTACTTTTTGTCATATTTATTTGAAATTTGGGATATAGCTAGCTTGGATAAAGAAATTGAATGTGTTCGTTAGCCACCTCTGTATCATTTCAACTTTTTAGTAAAAATTAATTCTTTATGGAAAAGAATTAAAACAGTAAACAACCTTGACTTGTAGAGAAAGTCAGACAGTGGCGGTGACGTAAAAGAGGCACACCACGCAGACATTGACATAACACTCTAAATATGACGTAATTCTCTCTCTCTCTCTCTCTCTCTCTCTCTCTCTCTCTCTCTCTCTCTCTCTCTCTCTCTCTCTTTCTCTCTCTCTCTCTCTCTCTCTCTCTCTCTCTCTCTCTCTCTCTCTCTCTCTCTCTCTCTCTCTCTCTCTCTCTCTCTCTCTCTCTCTCTCTCTCTCTCTTTCTGAGCGACCCAACTGAGTACAGACCTATTTCAATCTTATCAGCAGTGTCCAGACCACTTGAAAAGCATATACATAATCATTTACTTCAATTCCAGGAGGAAAACCGCCTTATTAGTACAGCACAATCAGCTTTTCGGCCTAAACATTCGTGTCAGACAGCCATAACTCTCATAACCCACAAATGGCTTACTGCCACAAATGAGTCCAAACTTTCAGGTGTAGTATTTCTAGATCTTAAAAAAGCCTTCGATCTCATTAACCACTCAATCTTACTAAAGAAGTTACCTTTATATCACATTGATTCAAATGCAGTCGTTTTTCTCTCGTCCTATCTCTTAGACAGAACGCAGAAAGTGTTCTTGAATGGTAAATACTCAGCGGAAAGACTGGTGACCCTTGGTGTTCCTCAGGGATCCACCCTAGGACCGTTATTATTCAACATCTTTATAAATGACCTTTCACTGTCAATATCACACCCCGACACAAACTGTGAACTATTTACTGATGATACATCATTACATGTATCTGATAAAAAATGTTTCAACCGTGAGCGCTGCCCTTCAACATAATTTATATGAAATGTCAACTTAGTGTGAAGAAAATCATATGATTATTAGTATTCCTAAATAGAAAAGTATGTTGGTGACGACACGCCAAAAGCATCAACGTGGTTTGCAACCCCTTGAGCTGTCCCTTCACTCTCAGCCCATAGAGCAAGTGTCAAAACATCGTTTGTTAGGAGTGACAGTCGACGAACAGCTCAGCTGGGAGCCTCATAGAAACTGACTGTAACCCTATTTCGAAGAATCTCTTTTTATTATCCAAATTAAGTCATATAGTTGACATTGATG
The DNA here is from genome assembly GCA_036245525.1 of Semisulcospira habei. NCBI lineage: Eukaryota > Metazoa > Mollusca > Gastropoda > Semisulcospiridae > Semisulcospira > Semisulcospira habei. Next base: position 107,869,796 of record BTPG01000008.1, read on the forward strand.
CTCGAAAACTATTCTTTAACGCACACATCAAGACACATTATAATTATGCTTCCAATATCTGGGACGGCTGTGGAGACATTCATTTGAAAAAAGTTAATTCCCTTTACCGGCGAGGTATTAAGCTTATTCTTCCTGGTTCGTCCCCTACTGATAAAAGACTGAAGGCCCTTAATATCCTACCACTTAGTAAACAATTGGAACTTGATAGATGCTTACTTGTGCAAAACAATTCTAAACGATGCCGCCCCTCCCTATCTCCGTGAGCTGTTTTCCCACACGAATAGAGAGAACACGAGGAACAGCTTACTCAGTCCATCTCCCAAAACCAAGAATCGACATCTTCAAATCTAGCATATCATTTTTCGGTGCTAAGTCATGGAATAACTTGCCCTCTCATTTAAAGTCTATTTCAAAGTTATCTATCTTTAGAGCTCGCGTCCATAAATATCTGCTGTCGATGTGAATGTTCTATCTTTCTGCTTAGTATGTTGCTACAGCACAGCAGATTGCTGCAGATTATGTAATAGTTCGGCTGTCTGCATTAACATGTCAGGTTCATACCAGTATATATATATATTGTTTTAATTATTTTTGTACTTTCATATATATATTCTTTTTCTGATGGTGGGGGGAGGGGGGGATGGGTCTTATTACCTATATATGTTTTATCTTTTGCTGTATCGTCTGATGTATTTTTATATGTGTAGAGTAGTAGGACAGTTTGGAAGATAGGCATTGCTATGCCTAAAACTTTTTATCCTGAATAAAAACGTTTCATCATCATCATCATCATCATCATCTCTCTCTCTCTCTCTCTCTCTCTCTCTCTCTCTCTCTCTCTCTCTCTCTCTCTCTCTCTCTCTCTCTCTCTCTCTCTCTCTCTCTCTCTCTCTCTCTCTCTTGCTCGGAGTGGCTTCCCCTTGGCGGCCTGACGACACGCTTTCTGTCAGCTCCGATAGAATTTGGTTTTCAAAGTGGATATTGTCGCCACCATGGCAGTAACTAGCCTCCCAGCTGCTGTATCAAACATCCTGACCACTCTGCTCAGCAACGACCACCATGTCACGTCTTGGAAAGTGACAGGGAGGGTGACAGCCCAGTCGTCATACTTCGCCTGTCAGCTACACCACCGGGCGCGGCACCATTACACACCACTGGTCCGCCATTGGCGGCGAAAACCACCGGGACAGGCTCGCAGGGACCAACAGCGAGCAGCACGACACAGACTACAACACAGACGAAATTACCACTACAACAGCCAACAACCTACGTCAAGGTGACGGCGACGACAACAACAACAACTTCGGCAGCGGCGAGATGGAGTGCGTAACGACTGTGCCACTGGGTATCCCACCACTGAAAATGACAGCAGTCCTTCTGACACAGGGGCAGGTATAGCTGTGAAAGGCAGGATTGACAAGCATGAAAGTGACTTTATTAATCATACAACTCCGCCCTCGGGACTGTTTATGCCAAGCCCTACCCCCACCCCTATTTCTGAATGGGACATGCAAGCTGAAACAGCAACAAATAACCTCATTAAATCAAATTAGCTGCTACACGACAGAGTCTTCTATTAAACAATAAGACCGGCTATTTCACGTAAATAAGAACCATAGAATTTATCGATTTTTCGTTTTAAAAAATGCGCGTTGCATTTGAAATAATTGCCTGTTTAGTCCCACTTTTACTTTGAATATCACTTAACCCCTTCCCTGCCTCTGTACGTCCATTTTTGTTTCTGAAATATTTGTTCATTCAATGACCAAAAGCCAACACCGTCCAAGGAAATTGGGTACACATTAGTCTCAGCAAGAGGCATGAATCGCATGAGCACCGCAGTCGCGGGGGCTCATGAGGATCTATGTCTCTTGCAGTAGAATCGTGTTCACTTTTTTACGTGACGGTGAAGGGGTTAATGATTAGGTATGTATTGAAACGGGCGCAGTGCAATCAAAGAGAAATCAAATAATAACCTATTACCGAAACTGCTGAACAAGACTAGAGCAAACGTTTCCACCTTCGCTGCTATTGACAAAATCGTTCGGTGGGAAAAGACGCGTTCTTAAGCATCTTTTACCGCCAAATGATATTGCCAGCAGCAGTCAAGGGGTTAAAAATGTCAAGTGCATTCAAATTAGATTTTAATGATACATTAAGTGAACCCGAACAATTACGCACTATGTTTTTACAGCTGAATTAGAACTCTTGAAATTAATGACGTATTTTCAATATTTTCCGTTGACAATATGAATAAAATGAGTTCTCCGTAAATTGCGTGTGCATCATTTTCACCCGAAACCTTTTCTGAAATTAAAAGGAAAACACCCTGATTTAATGATGATACACACACAAATCGATATCAAAGTAGAAGTATTTTGGAGAAGAAAAAAAACAACAGCTGTACAACCGCAGTTCTATATAAGGTTTAAATTATTTTAAACGTTAGTGGTAGACTGTCGGCTTCACTAACATTCTTTTGCTGCGACACTTTGCATAAAAAAGGAAGTTTATGTAAACATGTCTTTTTACAGTTTTGTTACAAAAACGAAAACGAATTCTTGTAGGAATGGTCTTTCACTGAGTCATCTTGGCGATTCTACGTACCATGCAGAATAACGTAGCACCAGTCTTCTAGACTTCTAGGGCTTCAACTGTAAAAAGTATAAGCGTGAAGTATACCCTTGAAAGAACCCCAAACTTTACGTTTGACGTAGAGATTTAGGGGACGTAAATCTACATATTTCCGACGATCAGTCAACAGCCTCGCGCGAACTGCATTCGTCTGGAATTTCTCTCTAAGGTGTTTTTGTTTTTAATTTTTATTTTTATTATTTAAAACATTTTCAGTCATTCTTTTGTACGAAGTTGATAATAATTATAGGCCGAACACAACGCGTGCATATAGTTATTTTGTTGCATAACTCCCTCAATGTTTATTATAAAGCTTTTGGTTTCTTTCCCGTTTAAATGGATCAGTACGTGATAGGGCCTTCGTTTCAGTTGAATTTTCCTGTCGTTGTTATTACTATCTTTGTACGTCAGTAGCCTTAACTAAAACGCTGTCTTTTTACAAAAATGAAAACGAATTCTTGTAGGAAAGGTCTTTCACTGAATCATCTTGGCGATTCTACGTACCATGCACATCAACAGCAGCGTCAGTCTTCTATACTTTGAAAACGTCACACAAGGTCATAACAGGACCTTCTGGCATGATAACGTCACAAACTCTGCAACAGCCAACTTTTCCATTGACCCCCTCGTGCATGCAGCCACCGGTGCTGTTAACAGCACCGTTGACAGCGTGCTCAAGGGAGCCGTTAATTACACTCTACCCGACGGTTGTGTGGAAATACACTTTGAAACGTGGGAGTTTATACCTTGGGACAACCCACACAACCTCATCAGTGCGGAGTTCGAACAGTTTTTCGATCGACTCGTGGCCGCATGGTTACTGCCGATTATTTTCCTGATTGGAGGACCGACAAACTTTGTGAACATGATGGTGTTTTACAAACATGGTCTGCGGGAAAGAATCAATCTCTGTCTGTTTGCACTGTCGTTGACGGATCTGTTGTACTTACTGAGAAGTATGTTTCTCAATGGGGAGCGCATGTATACGCAATTTACCACAGGTGAAAGGTGAGCATGATACATTTCTGAAGTAGCAGTGTACAGCTGAACTTTGAATGTACCGAAACTGATAACTCAAAACAACGTTTAGAAGTAGTTCGTTTAACTCTTTCGAGATGTGCCGCATCCGTATTCGCGGCGGAAAGCCGCGAATCCGGATGCGACACTTCTCGAAAGAGTTAAACCCCTCACTGCCAGCGCGCGCAGATTGTGTTTCTGATATCTTTGTATTGTGTTTCTGATATCTTTGTATTGTGTTTCTGATATCTTTGTATTGTGTTTCTGATATCTTTGTATTGTGTTTCTGATATCTTTGTATTGTGTTTCTGATATCTTTGTTCATTCATTCGCTAAAGAGCCCCAGCCGTCCTAGGAACATCGATACAAAATGGTGTCAGCAAGAGGCATAGATACTCATGAGCAATTGCGGGGGGGGGGGGGGGGGGGGCTCATGAGGATCTATGTCTCTTACAGTTGGATTGCGTTCACTAAAATAATAATAATAATTACGGTATTTATAATGCGCTTATCTTATAATAATTATAACTCTAAGCGCGCACTCACAACTCGCACACGCATGCGCACGCTTTAGACAATGACTCGCGTACCACAAATAGTAAAAATACATTACGACGGTTAGCTTGGGGTGGGGAGTGTAGTGATATAGTGCTAGAACTGTTGAAAGAGGTGAGTTTTGAGGGCGGACTGGAAGGAGGAGAGAGAGTGTTTGTGACGGAGAGAGAGTGGGAGGGTGTTCCAGGTGGATGGACCGTAGACGGAGAAGGAGCGGGGGCCGAAAGTGCTGAGTTTGGTGCGGGGGATGAGAAGGGGCTAGGGCCCCCTCCGAAACTAAACTGAAGACACAACACACATCAGAGTTTTCACTCTGGTCAGTGGTTACACTACTCATTTTCCGGCTGCCGTCCGAACTAAAACTATCATCCCAATGCGCATGCGCATGCGCTCATTGGGATTTTAGAGTTCGATAAGAAACAAGATGAGGATTTCATCCCAAAGTCTACCGTATTGTTTGGAGCTCACATAATTTTTGTCTACCGTATTGAAAATATCCTCAGAAGACTTTGAAATGGGGCTCGTCGGAGCGCATTCCGAAGCTTGCACATGACGTTTTTGGCGTGCGGGGCAAAAATTCTGGAAGATATGTAACAAGATAAAAAGTGTCGTCAAGTCTAGCTACGCAAACCTTGAGAACGTCTTTTTGGCGCCAAGGCGCCGTATATGAGTGTGTGTGTGTGTGTGTGTGTGTGTGTGTGTGTGTGTGTGTGGTGTGTGTGTGTGTGTGTGTGTGTGTGTGTGTGTGTGAGAGAGAGAGAGAGAGAGAGAGAGAGAGAGAGAGAGAGAGAGAGAGAGAGAGAGAGAGAGCGACTAGAGCCCGTGTTTGAGGACGGACACGCTTGAAATTGTATGATATTGTCCCTAAAAGAAGAATCTCGAGACTTTTTTGTTTTGTTTTGTTTTTCTCGTCATTTTTGCATCATTTAGGAGACGGATAGATGATGGCACGAAAGAAAGACGTCTGCGATTTGTTTTGCACGTCACAGTTCCGTATCTCCATGAGGAAGGCAACAAGGCATATTCTTCGGGATAAAACATGAGTATCATCAAATACAATGTAGAAGGCTTTATTAAGCACCTGTTTCTCACACAAAGAAGAAAGGCAGGGTTGCTGAACACCAGTTATTTTGCTACTGATGTTGATGATGCGCTGCAGCCTAGTCTTATCCTTTAGGCCCATGTTCCCAAACCAACAGAAACACGAGAAGGTGAGTACATTTTGAATAAAATACTGATAACAGAGAGTTAAACAGAGTTGTCGACATTAAACTTGCGCAGCTTCCTCAAAAGATACAGGCGCTGTTGGCCTTTCTTGTGCAAAACATCACACTGTCTGTCCCATTTATGTTTGTCATCAATGGTGGTTCCGAGGTATTTGTACTCGGTCACCTTTCCACTATTTCATCAAAAATGACAGTGTCTGACTGCTTTTGAGGTTTTTCCTCAAGTCTATGCACATGTCTCTCGTTTTGGAAGCATTGATGCACAGAAAGAAGTCGAGGCACCAGTCCACAAAATCCTGCACGACAGGACCGTGAGTGATTTCGTCATCATAGAGCAGGCTTAGCAGAGCAGAATCGTCTGAGAACTTAATCAAATGCATGTCACTGTGTGCACTCCTGCAGTCATCTGTGTACAATATAAATAAGTGTGGTGAACTGAAAGCACACAGCCTTGAGGTGAGCCTGCAGAAACAGATTTAACAGTAGACAATGTGCCGTTTACCCGAACTCTTTGTGGTCTGCACACGAGGAAGTCTAGGATCCACAAGGCCAAACTGTTATACAGCTTAAAATCACAGGTAAGTTTCCTGAAGAGCAAGTGTGGTTGGAGCGTGTCAAAAGGCGGCACTCAGATCCAGGACTAAAATTCTAGCGTGAGTTTTACCTTTCTCAAGGTGAGTGTGGATAAGGTTCAAGAGCGTTAACGTGGCATCCTCGACCCCTCTTCCAGGCCTGTACGCGAACTGCAGAGGGTCCAATAAATGTGCTGTACAGTTCATGAGGTGAGATTTGACTAATTTTTCAAAGGTTTTCAACGCAATAGGCCGAAAATCGTTTAGTACAGAAGCGCGGGTCAGGAATTGGGACAACTATGAACATTTTTCCACTTGGCGGGAACCCGTTGCAGTTCGAGAGAGCCTTGAAAGATGGTATGGAAGATGTCACTTAGCTGCAAGGCAGAGCGTCTCAAAACGTGCCCAGAGATGCCATCAGGGCCAGCACTCTTCCTTGTGTTTGTATGCTCAAAAACCTTACATCCTCCTTGCTCATTTGGACGGTTTCATCTGACCAACAATCGCAGAATTCACCTAAAGACGTCAATTTAGCGGAGGTTCCGCTCTTGCTGTGGATGTCAGTCAGTCAATTGAATCCTTAATACGAAAAAAACAATCTTCTCATTAATAATCGCATGATCTTTCATATACGGTATTTACATTAGCCTACAGTTTGTCTCGGATGTCGTGTACGATTAGGTCAATTGTGACCTATAATATTATGCCCTAGGTGTGACGAATCAGACAATTTTCTGCACCACTCTTTCGGAGTCATTTGTAAAACAGCTAACATAACTTAATTTTGCTTTTATGAAAAAAAACTATCTTCTCATTAATACGCGCTTGATTTTTTATAAACAGTGTTTGCATAAGCCTGTTGTTTGTCCCGGCTGTGGGGTAGGTTTAGGTCAAATTGTGACCTGTAAGCCCTAGGGGTGAAAATCAGCAAGAAAATTGCAAAGTCTGATCTTGTAATACGTCAAATATTAGTACTGCGATGTGTGACGTATAGCATCGAGTCGTCACTATAAACACGGCGTCGTGGGACTAATGATGCCATGACGTGAGGCTTGAAGTGATGTCATTTCGCTGCTCGTGCTATTATTTTTCTTCAAAATAGTTATGCTACGCCAAATCACAAAACTTGCGAATGGCGGGAATCGTCGTGTGTTCGTCTTTACTTATATGTGCCAGTGTGTGTGGATAAGAGGTGGGTTAGAGTAGAAGGAGATGGATTCCTGTCGCTACACGAGCCCACAGAGCGTACTAATAGCGGGAAGTGCCGTGTGTCCGTCTTTATTTGTGTGCGCCGACGTGTGTGTTGATCAGAGGTTGAATTAGAGAGGAGGGGAATGGATCAGCATAACAAGCCTAAAACATTTGAACAACTCTGAATGTTCCTAAAAGATAAACGTATATGAGCTCCAAACAAGACTTTGGGATGAAATCCTCATCTTGTTTCCTTTTAGGAACATTCAGAGTTGTTATATATTTGTAAGCTTATCCTTCTGATCCATTTCCCTCCTCTCTAGCCCAATCTCTGATCAACAGACACGCCGGCGCACTCAAATAAAGACGGACACACGGCGCTTCCCGCCATTTGTGCGCTCTGTGGGCTCGTGTAGCGACAGAAATTCAGAAGTGAAGACTTGAGCCCAACGGAGAAAGAAACACGCTTAGAAAAGACAGTTACAACACAATTTATTAATATTTCGGGTAAATACCCTTCTTCAAAATAGACAAACAAACAGGTATAGTGATCAGTAGCTACTTACAGTTATTCTGAAGATGAATAGCACGAGCAGCAAAATGACGTCACTATAAGCTTCACGTCATGGTATCGTAAAGGCGCTAGTCTCACGACGCCGTGTACATATTGACGAATTTGATGTTTCACGTCACTTATCCGAAAGGAACGCGGCCTCTTCCAGGGCTGACTGTTTTGTTCCACACAGCCTCTTCCAGGGCTGACTGTTTGATGGGAGTATAATTATAGTGGCTCCAAAACTTGCAAAAATGAATTAATTATTATTCCAAAAGCTGAAGAGGTACAACGCTAGATTACGAACTCATTCAATATCTCCCTTTAATCTAGCTGTATGCAAATTAAAGTACCTAGTAAGAATATTTTAAATAATTAATACGGACTCAAATGCGGATCAACCGTTTTTTTGTGAAACGGCCATTTTATTTTCAACGTGTAACCTAATTAAAAAATATTTTTAAAAACCGCTTCAGAAAAATTCACGTAGGGAAAATATCCTAAAGTTTCAAGCTTGTCCGTCCACAAATGCTGGCTCTAGTCGCTGTCATATACACACACATACATACACATAGAAACACACACACATAAACACACACATACACACACACACGCGCGCGCGCGCGCAAGCACGCTCAGACACATACGGCGTTTGGCGCCGCCAAGCAAGGTTCTCGTAGCTAGACGTGACGTCATTTTTATCTTCAGTGTTGCTAGAATGCGGGGCCGGCCCGGCCAGCACATCGTGTGCATTCTACGGAGCGCGCTCCAACCAGCCCCATTTCAAAGTCTTCCGTGTTTAATACGTTAGACAAAAATTAAATATAACTGACGTCTTGGTGTTTATTACAGATATGGTCCGATGGCACGCTTCATTGTCAACTACAACCTGATTGGCTTCGTGAGCTTCACGTGGGTGGCGCAGGTGATGTCAGCCATAATTGCCAGTGAGAGATGTTTCTGTATCCTGAGTCCTCTTCACTCCCAGACCGTGCTGAGCACGCGCACCATGGCTGGCATCATCACTACCATGTCCGTGGTTATTGTTGGCCTGTGTTTCCTGGTGGCGACGAGGTACCGTGTGATCTGTTTTTCTGACCCTCTAACTGGCGCCATCTTCTACATGGTGGGCAGTAGTGAGTTCTACTATCAGCACCAAGAGCTCATCAAATACCTGGACAGCGTTGTCTACGGCGTTGTCATCCCAGGCGCGAGTCTGTTGACAGTAACAGTGACAACAATCATCACAGACATCAAACTACGGCAAGCTGTTTCGCGAAGAGCCCAAATGTCCACAAGCAAAATCTCTCATCGTGAAGCAGCCCTCACTAGAATGCTAATCTGCCATTCCATATTGTTCATTGTCTGTGTTCTGCCCATCGCACTGTTTCGAGTGGTTCTGTTCTTCGTCCCAGAACTCAACAGTGGCCGTCGTTACCATAATACGTTCTTGACTTGTCTGTGGGTACTGGACATTATTTCTTACATCAATTCCTCTTTCAATTTCTTTGTTTACTACGCTATGGGGTCCCGCTATCGTGAAACGTGTAAGCAGATTTTCTGTAAATTTGCTCAACGAACCATCAAGCAGTCTGCAGAATCCTCGTCGTTTGCAAGCTTTAACACTAACTTTTCTCATATTTAATAGGTCTGGCGTTCTCAATATTTTCCCTCCTGGATTCAGCTGCATAAGTGAGCTAAATTCCTGCGCATTTTTGAAATCATTGTAAATTCAGCGTCAAAGATTCCCAGTCGTCAAAATAAGATGGATAACAAGTGGTTTAAGCAGGAGGTATAGATCTTCATAAGCCCCCGCAACTGGCGCGCAATGGATTTTGGGAAGGAAAGTATACCAAGCAAATTCATGAATATTAATTTGCTTGTTATACAATATATCAATACATGTGTCAAAGAAGGGAAAACTTATGGAGTGGGTACAATAATAAACAAACCCGCATTAGTTTATTCTAAGGACATGATTGAAAACAGGTCTGTGTATCTAATTATTTGTCCTTGGGCAATAAAGTTTCACTTCATTTCACTCTTTTTGTTAGGGACGCACAACCTCAAAATTATTGACTAAAACTATTCAGCCCTTAATTCTCAACTGATATGGTTCGACCATGACAGTTCAAGCGTGGTGCCAGAATAGCGTGGCGCCTGAAGGCGCCACGCTATTCTGGCACCACACTTGAAGTATCATGGTCGATCTTTTCTTCTGCACTTAAATGTGGTATTCAGAGGACCATGCCCAGGTTTAGGAATTTCTACCGCAACTTGTAAACCCTTTCAGTACCGAGGAAACTCTGAACACCACCCGGCTGCAAGAAGTATAGATCACAGGCACGGGACGATCGTTGCGTCATTGTTCACCTCTTAACACGGGTAGTAGTATTCACGAGCTCCCGCAGTTGCGTGGGTTCAAGAGGACTCATACCTCTTGTTGAAACCACTTTGCATCCATGTTCTTTTGACGACTGGGGATGTTTTTAGGATGAGTTTATATTTATTTGCTCCATCTAGGGCCACTGGAAGTAAATGGGTTAAGCATTGTTTAGATACTGTATATTAGACGTTACATTCAGTATATGCTTCATTAATATCACATGTGCATTTTCATGATCACAAGGAGGTTTTTTTTATCTCGAACTCTTCTGTTTGTATATCTTGCTTATTTTACTGTATAAAATAAAATTGTCCATTTTCCATGCCGTAATGCTGTTTGAAGTTGATGCCTATTGTCATTTGATGCTTTCGTTGATCAGAACATTTTTGCTTATGGTGCTTAGTTTATGTCAATTCGTTTATATTACTTCGAGTTCTAATCTCATGCATTATAAAGAAGTGTTTTGCCATTATTCTTTTCTCGACGAACGTGTCGAAGTTCAGTTGCGCCATAATTGTTCGGAGGAACCGCTTTTAATATGAGTTATGTCCCTTGCGTTGTCTGCTACTTTTTAGGACATTTTAGGGGGAGTTTGTTTGTTTGTTGTTGTTTGTTTGTTTGTTTGTTTGTTTTTGGGTTGTGTGTGTGTGTGTGTGTGTGTGTGTGTGTGTGTGTGTGTGTGTGTGTGTGTGTGTGTGTGTGTGTGTGTGTGTGTGTGTGTGTGTGGTGTTTGGTTTGGTTTGGTTTTTTTGTTTTTTTTTGTTTTTTTTTATAGTTTTTGGATGGATATCCCCTCAGCAAAAAAAGTATACAACAGGATAGCTAGGGTGAGCGGAAACAGTACTCTTTTGGGCACCCAAAGAGAAGTCTTAAGAGATTAGTTCAGTATTGGATTATACACCGTGCAAGCTACGAAGACTAACGGCGAGAGAAGTCGGACGGATGGAAGGAGTGATGGAGAGGGGGGTGTATTTAATTTTCGAGGTCGTCACGATATGTCTTTTCCTCAACGTGTCAGGCCGTATCGGGTACATACACAAAAACAGCAGTAGTACCTGTGCACGCCTTCACCCGTCGGAGTTTCTGGCGTGCAAATTAAATCTTCGTCATTTTCCCACAAAGCGTCAAAAATAACACCACGCCATGTCCACCTAGTGTCCTTTTCATTTCAGAACAGCATCTCCAGTATTTCGTCTCTCGCGAAATGATTCGAAGCTTCGACCATGATAGTTCAAAGTTAGTGCCTGATTAGCTTGGCGCCTAAAGGCGACAGGCTAATCAGGCACTACCCTTGAAATACCATGGTCGATCTGTCTCACACATCTCACGATGCGGAGACACCTTAGCTTCTAAGACACAAAGAACACCACACAATTGCAAAAATTAAAAAAATAACGTGCCGAGCTAATCAAGCACATCCCTTGGATTTCATGAATCACTCATACTCACAGTTGAAGGTGGACGTGAAAGAGATGCTGCTTATTGAGACATAACGCCGTCTGGGAGTCATATGTTTGTGGGAAAATTTGAGTATTATCATTCAATGTCAGCTTCTTTGTCACCTGGTAGTCGGTGGTAGAGCGTTCGAGTCTCGACCGAAAGATCCCGTGTTCGAATTCAGCTGGGGTCAAAATTTGTTCAGATCCTATTTCGGTGCCCCGTCTTTAAAATCACCTTCGCTCCATCATTTTTATTTTGGTCCCAGGGCATGTGGGCATCGAAGGCAACCGGATCGCAGATTCTGCTGCCAACGATGCCAGCAACGACCCTGTCCCTGACGCACAGACTGCTGACTGCTACGAAGACGTGAAAAACTGGATGACAGCAAACAAGCTTAAACTGAATGACGACAAAACGGAAGCCATGCTGGTAGGCACTCGCCAGAAACTTTCCCAGCTCCCTCGGCCAAAAACCTCGGCGTTATCCTCGATTCCTCTCTTTCCATGACCAGCTTTGTTTCCGCCACGGCCCAGGCATGCTACTTCCACCTCCGCCGCATCGGTCAGATCAGAAAATACCTCACTACCGAAGCTGCCACCAAACTTGCTGTCTCTCTCATCCTATCTCCCATCGACTACTGCTACTCTCTCCTTTCCGGCCTCCCTGACTCCACCACTTTCACTCTCCAGCGCGTCCAGAACAATGCTGCCCGCCTCGTCCTCAGAAAGAAAAAATCCGACCACATCACTCCACTGCTCAAACTCCTTCACTGGCTTCCCATCCCCAACGCATCCAATGAAAGATTCTGTCTCTCTGCTACAAATCCCTGAACAACTGCGCTCCCGCCTATCTCTCAAAATTACTTCACCCCTACACTCCTCCCCGCTCCCTCCGCTCCGCCTCCGACCCTCTCCGCCTCCACATCCCCCCACCAAACTCAGCACTTTCGGATCCCGCTCCTTCTCAGTATACGGTCCATCCATCTGGAACACTCTCCCACTCTCTCTCCGTCATAAACACTCTCTCTCCTCCTTCCAGTCCGCCCTCAAAACTCACCTCTTTCAACAGTTCTAGTATACAACCACACTCCCCACCCTAAGCAGACTGTCGTAATGTATTTCACTATTTGTGGTTCGTGAGTCGTTGTCTAAAGCGTGCGCATGCGTGCGCGAGTTGTGAGTGTGCGCTTAGAGTTAGTAATTATTATAAGATAAGCGCATTATAAATACCGTAATTATTATTATTATTATATTCATAGTGATTTTAAACCTGTGATTAGTGTGTACATAGCCCGTGAGTGGCAGTCCGAGTGGGACAAAGAAGAAGTTAATAAGCTGCATGAAGCTCTTCCTAAGGTGTCCGAGAGTCTACCTTACTGCTGCGGCAGCCGCCGTGAGGAGACTGTCCTTGCTCGGCTCTACATCGGGCACACGTATGTTACGCACTCTTATTTGCTAAAACAGGAGGAGCGTCCATGGTGTTATGCCTGCGGCGAACAGTAGTCTGTTAAACACTTTTTGCTGTCTTGTGCCGATCTAATTGACACAAGATATAAACACTTCACAGCAGACTCACTGAAGGTTTTGTTCGGGGATTACCCCCGGACGAGATCTTCAGTTTTATGAGATGAGAGCGTGCAATATTGTTTAATAAGATTTGAGCATTCATAGACTATGATATTCCATTATATTGACCTTTTTGAGAGTCTGTAGACATTTCCTTTAAAGACCTGTGCGACATTTTTAGCATGAAATATTTTAAAGATACATTTACATCTTGTCTTAAGATCTTTCTTTTAGTCTGGAGGGCCAGATTTGTACCCATCCCGCCGTGAGATGGCCTTAGTTGCCTGCTCGGCGTTAAACCCAAATAACTAACAAAATCACCTTCGCGGTGGACAAAATACGTTAAGCCCTAAACGTTTGATGTTATTTTTTCTTCGACACCTGAGGCTTACTACACCTGAATATAATTATTTATAATTATAGGTCATCCGCTGCATGCCACATAGCACAGGTGTATGTGGGAAACCAACTCACTAACGTGACGATAATAGTGTTTGACACATACGTTCGAAACACTTTCGCAAACGTTAATGATATGAAAATGATTTTTTTTAAATGTCCGGAAGTTGGACTGTAGTTGTGACTAATAATAATAATAATAATAATAATAATAATAATAATAATAATAATAATAATAATAAAGGTAATTTGTATAGCGTCTAATCACCAAGGTGCTCTAGGCGCTTCACAATCACAGTAATAAAACACAAAGCAAAATACAAAAACAAGCACATACAACAACAAAAATACATTGATTTACAAGGAACAGAAAACTCTCTCTCTCTCTCTCTCTCTCTCTCTCTCTCTCTCTCTCTCTCTCTCTCTCTCTCTCTCTCTCTCTCTCTCTCTCTCTCTCTCTCTCTCTCTCTCTCTCTCTCTCTCTCTCACACACACACACACACACACACACACACACACACACACACACACACACACACACACACACACACACACACATGATGAGCCGGCAGACAAAATGGTCTTTACGTATATGCAACAGAGAAAAGGTGTGTTTTAAGCTTGGGTTTGAAAATGGAAAGAGATGATGAGTGACGCACATCAGCTGGGAGAGCGTTCCATGTAATGGGACCAAAATACGAAAATGCACGATGACCTTGAGTGACCTTATTACGTCTAGGGATACGGAAAACACGAGTGTCTGAAGTAGAGCGTAGTGAGCGGGACGATGTATACACAAGATCAGATAAGTAAGGAGGGGCAGAACCAGAGATGATGTCGAAACAAATAACACAGACTTTATACTGAATTCTGTATGAAACTGGCAGCCAGTGCAAATCAGCTAGTAGAGGCATAATGTGTTCACGTTTCGGTACACAAAAAATCAAACGTGCAGCACAGTTCATGACTCTCTGGATTTGGTCAAGAAGATTTTGCGGAACACCTGACAAAAGAGAATTGCAAGTCTATTCGCGACAGCACAAAGCAGCGTTCCCACTAAGCAAAATTATATGTATTACCCCATTCGAGACGTGCCGCATCCGGATACGCGGCATAAAACCGCGTATCCGAATGCAACACGTCTCGAAAGTGTTAATGTTGGCATACCAGCAATAAGTGTTGCGTGATTTGCACCAAACACACACGTTACGAAGAAAGATTGGACCGCCAAGAGCTTTTGACTTTTGACAGCCATGAAACACACTCCGCAATGGTATCTCTCCCCTCAATAAATACTGATGCTAATAATAATAAGCATCTATACTCGTACAGCGCTAATTCCCCACAAGCCGGCAGTGAGCTTTCAACATACAATTGCAGAATCAGGAAAACATATTTATTCCTCTTAAACCACACTACTTTTATAGCTCAGACCAGTTTGGTATCTCACAATGCGGATCAATTGAAAACATGATGCTGTCGTTGTCGTCGTCGACGCTGTTGTTGCTGCTGCCGGTATTCTTCATCCTTGTTTTTCTCTCGCTTTCACAGGAGATAGACTTGTATACATGTGCGATTTTTTTTTATTGGCCAACTAATTATTTAACAATGATCACATCTACCACAGTTGTTCGCAACTACCACAGCTGTTTGGGCCTCACTATTTTGAATTGTCTCATGTAAGCCATGAACAAAAAAAAAAAAACCCCAACTAAGATCAAGAAATTTCTCATCAAATCCCCAGACAGTGTCAAATGCACGGTGATTGTTGTGGCGTGACTCCGGGGACACAACAAGGAAAACGAAACAATGCAATCATCCCGGAACGTGTTAATTTACCCACGTCAAACAAACTATTACTGTACTCAAAGTGACAATATGCATCTGTCAAACTTGTATTGCTTCAGCCGTCTTACGCCCGCTTCTGAACATTAACAAACAACTGTATGCAGGCGTAAATGGGCCATACACGTGCTAGCAAGAGGCGTAGATTCTCGTTAGCCCCTGTAGGCAGGGGCTCACGAGAATCTATGCCTCTTGCAGATGGAAGGTACCGGCTTTGGGGACTCTAGAGGTGTGTTGAACACACGCCAGTCCCTCCTTTCCTTGTCAAAAATCGTGCTTGAAATTTCAACGCCTTGTCTATTCTCAGCGCTCGTTGCAGAAACGCGGATGCTTTGCCTGGACTGACATGTCCTAACGCTGCACCTTACAGGTTAAAACGATTTCACGATGACCTGAAATTCTAGCATCAAACGCCTTTACCTGTGTAAGTGGAACAAACCGCATTCATGAGACCTCGGATGGTCAGGAGGACGTAAGCAAGCTCTAGGAAATAACTAGACCCGACGGCAGCACGCTTTGGAATAAAGAGGACCTGACCGTTTTTGTTGTCGATATTCCGAAGCGTGCTCAGTCTTTCTTCCTGTGTTACTTAAACTAGACTGGGCCGTTTTCCAGCGTGTTTCTTCTTGTTTGTTGGTTGTTTGGTTGGTTGTTGACTTTTTTTGTTTTTTAGTTAAATTTTGTCGTTGACTTTGCAAGCATGACAGCCAACCTTTTCGGGATTGGATTTCGTGTGCAAGTGTTAAAATGAAATCCCATTCCTTCTGAAAGCGCCGTAGATCCTCAGGAACCCTTGCAAATTGAGAAGAAGGCCTTCTTCAGAAAAAGGAAACCCAGGTCGGGACAATATGGGGAGACAAACCAGCGTTCCCACGAAGCAAAAGTTGCTCGGGCCAACTACGGCCGATGTCGGCCCGAGAACCTTTGCTGACTGGGTTCATCAGACTTCAGTCTGCAAGAGGCACAGACCATCATGAGCTCCCGGCCGTACAGCCACGGGGTTTCATGAGAATCTGTGTCTCCTCTCGATTTTAATTACTATAGTAGTGCTGTCATCTGGGTTTCTGTTTTCGTGGGCAAACTGTCTTACCACTGCAGAGCAAAAGCCATTCAGGACTTCGGCAATCGTAGACTGAAAGTTTAGCGACCTCCTAAATTCCAAAATACAAGTACACATGAAGCAGCAAGAGGTATAGATCCTCATGAGTCCCCGCAATTGCGGGGGCTCATGAGAATCTATGCCTCTTGCACTAGGCAAACGGAAGGACGACCGGCTTACTGGATGACCAACTTTTCCGTCGAAATACGTCGTGCGTCTTCCTTACCTGGCTTGCTGTAGCTGTACATTACGTGTCTTCGTGCTCACATCACTGTCTTACATGCAGCTGTACGGAAATTCCGAGCACGACGCCTACATGAGTGGACAGTTTGGTCACCAACGACTTCGTCAGTGGAGGAGGTTGTCAGGCGCTCAATCAGCAACGAAGAAGGATGCATACCAATCTTATGCCTGAGAGTTCATGTCCTTCTGTATTACTAACACTATTTTTTTATGTTTTGTTCGTATACCCGCCTATCTCCCGCGTGTATCACTTCAAGTCGGCACCACAAATTGTATTGTCCCTCAACACGTTTAATCGACCATATTTATCATATTCAATTTAAAAAAAACAAATGTTATTTCAATGCACAAGGCGCACTGGCTGTTTCCCTCGATTCGCTAGCGAATCGAGGGAGACAACCAATGTGCGTACAAATGCGGCGAATCATACAGATAAATTTTCTCTAACTTTTTTATTTAATTGACATTGACTTTTTTCTTGTCAGACACTGCGTCATTACAAACCATACTCTCATCCTTAACCAGACATTGTAGATGAATCGGTGGCTTTCCTTATTATTATCCACCAGCTTCTAATAAAA
The DNA here is from genome assembly GCA_036245525.1 of Semisulcospira habei. NCBI lineage: Eukaryota > Metazoa > Mollusca > Gastropoda > Semisulcospiridae > Semisulcospira > Semisulcospira habei. The sequence continues at coordinate 107,887,102 of BTPG01000008.1, forward strand.
GTATATTATTTTAATGTACACATTGAAACAGTCGATCTGTGTACAATACAATGCAATACAATACAATACAATACAATACAATACAATACAATACAATACAATACAATACAATGCTTTAGATTGTCTGAAAACCTTCTCAGAGAAAAAAAAATATATATATATATATATCCCTAGGGATCAACTTTGGGACATGTCCTCTGAAACCTAGATCACAGTTCTGAAAACAAATCGACCATGATAGTTCAAGGGTCGTGCCAGAATAGCTTGGCGTCTTTAGGCGCTAAGCTATTCTGGCTCCACCCTTGAACTAGCATGGTCAATTCGAACTTGCGGCGTGCGAAAAGCTGTAAAACTGGTAAAGCAGAGACTGAGAGGATGTCAGTGCGAATGACGTCACGCAAGTCAGGGATGACAAGACGCGACCACTAGCGCGTGACGGATGTACTGACTGTGGGGAGGGACAGGTGCGGGGAGGGGGTCAAGGGGTCGGGAAGGCATCCACGCTCTACCTATGGGGGACGGGCCGCGGCTGGCTATGAGCTGTGGAGTATATAAGCTCGCTTCCTCGCTCGGTGACGCTTGCAGAACTGAACAGAAAGAAAACAAGCTAGTTAAACGACCCACAAGAACAAGTACTACAGCATCATGGGTCACACATGTGTGATGTACGGACTTTGCCTACTTCTGGTTTCACCTGCTTTTTCGCTAGGTAAGTGATCGTACCTGAAACGTGCTTTGATGTGTGTGTGTTAAGTGTTCACCAACGTTTTATGTATGTTTTATTCACATCCTGCCGAGTTACAAGAATAGGTCGACCATGATAGTTCAAGCGCAGTATTGAACGACGCGCTTGGCGCCCTTAAAGGCAGCAGGCACTATACTAGCCTTGAACTATCATGGTGTGTTTGTGTCGACTTTTATGTGCATGTTGTGCAGTCTGTGGCGCGTTACAGGAAGAGATGGATCGACAGTTCAAGGGTAGTGCCAGATCAGCTTGGCGCCTTGAAAGGCGACAAGCTAATCTGGCACTATCCTTGAACTATCATAAAAAAAACTAGACCGAAAGGGTTGACTGCCAGTGCTTGTAATTTAGAAAAAACTACCAAGTGAGTAGGAAAAGCACTGTCAAGGGAGAGAAGTGTGCATGATAGACCAATGATCATAGATCTACTTTGGTCCAAGCACACAAAAAAAAGATAGGAAAGAGGGGGCCGCTAAGTAAGAGACTGAAAGCAATGCATATGGAAGCCCCCCCGAAGGGGGGCGTATCACATATCCACTGTTCCAGCCCCTAGGTGCATGGAAATTTAAATCTAGGTCCCCCAAGTGGGGGTCCAATTGAGCCGGTGTGGACAGCTGTTTCGGTCTTGGCGACCTCGTCAGCACACCATCGGCAATACTGGAGGAAGAGGGGGGGCTTCCATATGCATTGCTTTCAGTCTCTTACTTAGCGGCCCCCTCTTTCCTATCTTTTTTTTTGTGTGCTTGGATCATTGGTCTATCATGCACACTTCTCTCCCTTGACAGTGCTTTTCCTACTCACTTGGTAGTTTTTTCTAAATTACAAGCACTGGCAGTCAACCCTTTCGGTCTAGTTTTTTACTACAATTTCGACTGCAACCCCTTCCCCCTTTTTAGTAGGTTCTCTCTTAGGGTGCATGGAGATTTAGCTCTAGGTGGAGGCATGGAATGTATGCCCCTGCAGAAACCACAGTAAAATGTGGTCTTCTTTGCAGGTAAGCAGAAATTCCTTCTCTTCCTCCAGTATTGCCGATGGTGTGCTGACGAGGTCGCCAAGACCGAAACAGCTGTCCACACCGGCTCAATATCTGGACCCCCACTTGGGGGACCTAGATTTAAGTTTCCATGCACCTAGGGGCTGGAACAGTGGATATGTGATACGCCCCCCTTCGGGGGGGCTTCCATATGCATTGCTTTCAGTCTCTTACTTAGCGGCCCCCTCTTTCCTATCTTTTTTTTGTGTGCTTGGACCAAAGTAGATCTATGATCATTGGTCTATCATGCACACTTCTCTCCCTTGACAGTGCTTTTCCTACTCACTTGGTAGTTTTTTTTTTTAACTATCATGGTGTGTTTGTGTCAGCTAATATGTGCATTTGGGAAGTCTGTGGCGCGTTACAAGAAGAGTTTGATCGACAGTTCAAGGGTAGTGCCATGGTCGATCCATTTTCTGCAACCGGTTTGTAGTCACACACACAAAAATATGGGACGCCAGTTCCCACGTCCACCTTTGGGAAATTGGCCGGCCTGTTCAAAGAGTCATCGGCCTGCTGAGCTTTTACTGTAGCAGGCAATATTTAGCCCTTGTTTTACCTTGACGTTGATGGATTCAGAGGAAGACCGGTCAATGAACCACTGCCATTGTCCTGTTGACTGTGTCACCATGTCTTCATTTATTTATTGTACGTTTTACGTTGGTGTTTTTGATTTAAATCACTACCAATAATTATATTACATTCCCCTGGAATCTGACACGTTTTAAATTAGGTTTTATGATCGTTCCATCTCCGAGGTAAAATATATTGACGGCTGCAAGCATTTTGCTTGGAGGGTATATTTCAGATGTGAACTGTGTCGTTATGTAAATCACCAAAAAAAATTTTTAAATTAAAACGAATATTAAAAATTTATAAAAATAAAAAATAAAAAACTTTTCCTGCGTGTTATATCTTTTCCTATATTTTCCTATATTTCAAGCAAAAGTAGTATTCTTTCAGATGTTTGTTAACTTGTTGACTATTTGATGTGAGAGTAGGACGAAGCACGCTCAGTCTGAAGATCATGATCTAAGCGCTGGCAGTCATCACTAAGACGTTTCATTAACCTGTACCTGTACTAACTGTCCCAAAGGTCATCAGATGAAGATACATTTTTAACTCATTCGATACGTGCCCTATAAGAATACGCAGCCTTTTGCCGTGCAACCGAAAGCGGCATGTTTCCAGTGCATTAAGGCCCAGAGATTAATCATCGAGCATGCATAGAAACAAAACCTGCATCCACGGTCCAGATATACGCGTAGCTTTACAAGCTAACGCCCTCTCCCTTGTCATCTCCTGGAAGTTACTCTGTAAATTTCAACAGTGTCTCCTCCCACATTCTGCTCTCTTTCTTCGTCTTTCGTTGTCCGTCTGGGTAGATCTCAACCTATTCCTTCATCTGCAAGAGGCATAGATTTTCATGATCCCCTGCAGCTGCTAAAGAAATACGATTGTTTCATAAGTTTTGAGCAAATTATGACCTTTTACAATTCACACCTTAAATTCGAGGCAGGCCTTAACTTTTCGTATGTAGTTTATCTGTTGTGAACAAAAAGACTTAGCAGGAGAACTGCATTCTGTCATTGACACACAACGTGAAAACACATAATTTGTCTACCCACGCCAGTGGGTCCCGTCACGACCCACAGTGCCCTGTCCCCGGCGGCCATGATGGTATTGTCACGCGCCCCCGAATCGTGACATGTAGGGTGTGTCACGACTTGCCGCAGCTGATTAGTGGGTGGCGAGCAGCCTCTTTTTGTCATGTTTTTTTCCCCCCAGCCAAATTGTCTGTCAGAGGGTAAGAATGTTACTAGACGCAAGCAAAAGATTGTAAGCACCTGGTGAAAACGTCCATGCCACAAGGTGGCGCTACAAAAAAACGGCGTCGACACTGAAATTCCAACGTGTGCTGGTCTGTTATTTTGGCCCGTACGGCTCCTAAGACGTAAGGTTAAAAATCACTGACCTGTACACATTTTGGAATTTAACCCCAACGCCGCACTTTGAGGTATCACCTAAAGCCTATGGTACCAGTTGCAGGAGGCGCCATCAGGCTCCGAGCTATTTGGGCACTACCCTTGAATTATCATGGTCGATCCATTTCCTGCTGTAGTGCGTCGGGTCTAGATGGGTTAAATCAACCCTATTTTGCCATTGGCGGTAGATTGTGTTTCTGAAATCTTTGTTAATTTAGCGTATGAGCCCCGTCAGTCCAATGAACATGGATACAGGGTGGTGTCAGCAAGAGGCACAGAACCTCATGAGCCCCCGCAGATGCGGGGGCTCATGAGGTTTTTTGCCTCTTGCAGTTCGGTGGCGTTTTTTATTTTCTAAAGGGATTTTTTTTTAAACTGCGTGTATGACAACAAAGATGGATCTTTACCTACAGTTATATAGCTCAGGTTATTCCTACAGCTCATGCAAGTGGATGCAAGCGGGACAAACAAGAAAATGTACCACGCTTCTAAATAGAAACTGCTTTGTCTCTGTCGCTTTTGAGGAAGTTTCTTCGTAATATATGTCAGTCACCTCAGTCATTATTTTTTCCTTGAATGGACAAGGCTTTCTTGTTGTTGTTAGGTTGTTTGTTTCCTGTACTTTTTGTTCTTCTTTTTTCTTTTCTTTTTTCCTTTGACACAGAATTTTTTTTATTGCCGGAGATCTTGAATAAACGCCGGTGTGTCACTTTGGTTGAATATTTTATTTTTAGTTTGTATTTTTAAATTAGCATGATCCTGGAACGTACAAGCTCACATCATGTTTGTTAGTTAGTTATTGGGGTTTAACGCCGAGCAGGCTACTCAGGCCATCTCACGGCGGTGACATTTATGTATTCAAAGGACAGGTACATAACTGTCATAGAGTAGCATGGGAGGGGGGGGGGCAGGGGCTGAGGTGGGGGGGGGGGTGTCACTGACGTATCACCAGTGTAGATGTAATGACGGGAAAGACTGGGCTGATGGAACGATGTCCCACCTTGGCTGTGTCCCTCGATTCGCTACCGCGATTGGCGCACGGCTGTACTGTACTTGTCCCTTGGATACCACCCGGCGATATCACTTAGTATAAAAAAAAAAACATGAAAACAGAACCAGTCTAACATTCTGCAAGCGCTCCACGACTCCCTCTTTCTTCTATTTGCGCTGTTGCTTTACGAGCTAAATTTACTCACGTCTTAAAATCGTCCCCTAGGCTGAGATCATGTAACGGAAACCGGACTGATAGCGCAAGGGTAGTGCCTGATTAGCTTGGCAAGTTTTCAGGCGCCAAGCTAATCAAGCACCACCTTTGCGCAATTATGACTGCTAATAATTAGAGACTTCAGACTAAACAGCGTAAAAAAATGCCAAGAAATTTCCAACAAATACGATACGCTCAGAAAAGATCTGCTTCTTGCCTGAAGGAAAAAGATATAAGTAACGTGTTGTCCATTTCTGTCTGTATTTCTTTCTTTTTTAATTGTGTTGTACTTGTCCTTTCTAAACGTGTTTCTTTCTTCACTGGAAATTTCTTTGATAATACATAGGTCTATTTCCAGCAAGTGTTGGTCTAAAATTATTATTATTGAGTTAATTTGAAAATCAGTGTTAACCCTTTGGGTGTCGGTAGCGGTTTTAGTCGCGATGATTCCTGCAGGAATCATCGCGTCTAAAACCGCTACCGACACCAAAAGGGTTATATAGCTGACGTCTGTAAAGATCCGCGAATGTTTTATACTATTATGCCCTACATTTTCCCTCTGAATGATTAATTCATGAATAAACTGTCTAATTAGTGTTGGGACGTTTCAGGAATACTGAAGAAGACAGCTACAGAACGTGTTCTGAAGAAATTAAGAATGTTAGGCATAACTTGTGCTCTACACTTCGTTTTAACCAAGCTTTGATAGAACACATCAGACAGGAACATCGTACTGATCATTTTTTGACACTTCGTACAGCAAACTTGAACATCGCAGAGCATTCTTGAACATCCTAACGCATGCTACAGCGAACTAAAAAACCGTACTGGTCGCATGCTTCACAGGCAAATGACGCTAAATCTAAGCCTTGATATGCGAATTTTCTATTGGAACGCAAAGTGTATTCCTATATTTTTGACCACAGAGACCAAGCATCTGCTTCTTCAGTAGCTGTATACAAGCCACGAAGTGAAAATAAAATCGACTCGATGCAAGTACGGAAATACTGCTCGAAAAGTCCTTCCGGTACACTTCATATCCTGTGAAAATGTAACAAGTTCATTCATTTATTTTATGCTCATTGTATTACATTACAAGTCTTTTAGTCTGTACGCTTAGGGTCTGTGTCAGTTTTTTGTCGGGAAAAGAAACAACACACAAAATTGTTGCAGTTTTAAGGGTTGTTTTGTATTACAAACCATTTGCAGCGAATAATTGTTTCAGTGATGGTGATTATACCTTTTAATTCAAAATGTCAACATAATCGCTTGTCGTCCGTCCCCCACAAATCCCACACCGTCGTTTCCCTCCCAAACTATGCTGCTTTCTTCTTTTCTTTTTTTTAGAAAATCGAAATTTTCTTTGCATACAATGGCCCGCATTTGTGCATAATTAACTCATTCGAGACGTGCCGCCTCCGGATACGCCGGAGGCGGCACGTCTCGAATGAGTTAATCAGCGCACAATGCATAGCCACCCCTAGTGAGCATTAAAAAAAATCAGAGTATGTTTGAGCAGTGAACGATGAAACTTGTCGAGAATAATTGAAAAGCAGACAACAACAAGAGGTATAGATCTTCATGAGCCCCCGTATTTGCGGGGGCTCGTGAGGATCTATGCCTCTTGCCGACACTCCTGTGCATCCATGTTCCTTGGACGGCAGGGGATCTTCGACGTTAAATTTACAGGGATTTAAACAACGCAGTTTGCGTCCAGAGGAGGTAACTTATAGTTAAATGGGTGTTGTGGTCTAGTTTTATGACAGCTCGATTCACACGGAAGAATTGTTCTTACGCTGCTATAAAAACTTCCTATTTATTTCCGACAGTGCAGATCGTGCTTAATATATCTGCTGCATGCAGTTTAGGACTGATTTGCAACAGTGTTTCGGCCAGTTACGTTTATTATGAAAGTAGAGAAATGTAGAAGTCCGTTTGCCGCCAGGTGGTCGGACCAGCCAGGTATAGCTAGTCTGAGGCACTACTGGTCTGAATTTGCATCGATATTTTTATTTTATTTATTTATTTATTTTTAAGGGTGAAAACACCAATAACGGGACTGGACTAATGTGTTGGGTTTTTTTGGGGGCGTTATATCTTACACGTCACCTTTGTCCACTTTCGTCACATGTTAAAAATATTGACACAGGCAGTTACACACTGAGCCCCGCAAAGAAAAGTAGACGTAGTCCATATTCGTTTGTACGTCTATTTGGTAAAGGGTTTTAGTATGAAAATTTAACTTGAAGTGTGTTGTACTTGTCCCTCCGAAGCGCCTTTCTTTCTTATTTAGATATTTCACTGCAGTTTTTAACGCCTGGCGGTCACCCATTTGGACTGGTATGAAGTCCTCCCACGTCCCTACCCCCCCCCCCCCTCCCAGGCACCCACTCTCACCTGTCTCCTCTAAAATATAAAGTTATCATTTACGCGTATTCTATGTATTTTCCTTTATCACTGAAGCGGTACTAGAACCAGATGTTCTATGCGAACGTATTTATTAGTATATTATACAGATTTACACTTGTCGTACTATTCACCTCAAGCCATCTCATCCAAGTAGAATATTCCAGTAGTCCAAAAAAACAGACAAGTTCTCCTGTCTTTGTCTCGTAAATTGACACGCAGATGTCTAGTTCCCAGTTAGCACATTGCCCTCGAGCCGACGAAGGCCGCAGCGGCTGGCCCGCGCACAGCCGTGCACGGGCCAGCTGCGGCCTACGTCGGTCCAAGGGATGTGTGTCCACGTGGTTTTAACAGTTATGTACCCTACGTAGTTGGAATGAAAAATCAGCTACTCTCGTGTCGTAAATCAGTTTCAGCTGACTTTCGGGTCCGTAGCATAGCATCCTGTGAGTCCTTCCCTTCAAGAATTAACATGAAATAATACCCTCATTTTGAGGAACAGGTTAAGCCGATCTTGGTCAGCAAGAGGTGTATGATAATACGTCAGATCTCAGTCATGAGCCCCAACAGTCGCACACTTATGAGAAGGTGTGGCTCTTGCAGATTGTAGGAACTGGATACTGGGTCGATGTCTTCAGAACAGTCCACTTAATGGATAACGTCGCAGTTGCGCAAAACGGACCCACAGAAATGTGACATGGATTAATGTCGTCACTGAAAGCGAAATTGTTTCACTTCAGTCCTTTTGGTCACGAGTTGAGTTTCCCAGCCAAGCCGAAAGTGATTGGTTCCATGTCAGAATGAGGTCCTGTGGGGGCCTACGTCATGCACACGTCGGCCCGTAGACTGTTTTGTTTACTAGGGACATGCATGTAATGAAGTTCTCTTTTAATCTGGGGCTCAACCAGGCGGTAACAGTGATATACAGGTTACATGCATTGCCTACAGGCTACACATGTGCCTAATTGTTAATAACCCTGTTCAATCATTTGCACGGTTTGTAGACCTGTTTTTGAGTCCCCCAAATTAGGGTGAAAACACCAATAAGCGGACTAGACTAATGTGGGGACAACAGGCCAGAACTATATATAATAGTTGGTGCATGCTTAAACAGGTTTGCTCTGAAATATTCCAATGACCAGTCCATTTAGGTATTTAACTTTAAGTTTAACATACTCGAGACGCGCCGCATCCGGCGGATACGCGGCTTTGCGCATGTCTAGAATGAGTTCACAACGGAGACGAGCAGCCTGTTAACTCATCAGTGTTCAGCCCTGACACACAACAACAAGACATGAATCGAGCATGATAGTTCAAGGGTGGTGCCAGAATAGCTTGAGGCCCATAGGCGCCAAGCTATTCTGGCACCACCCTTGAACTATCATGCTCCATCTGTCTCTAGAATTGTAATACAGTCTTTTAGAGGGCAAGTGACTTCAAAATTGGGGATTTCGGTCCTGGGGTAGAACATGATGTGTTAAGGTTCTTCAAGTTCCCGGCGAGTGACCCCTACAAAACAGCAGTGATCATAAATGAGGTCAGACTGAGGCATACGTGTTCGGCGAATCACGAGGATTTGCTTCTCATTGCGTTTCGACAGATAAGTACAGGAGTGTCCTGTCCACGGACACTTAATTGCGCAAGGACTGACGGCCGATACGCTTTACATGACACGTCCGGGACCGGCAGTCAGACGGATATGCCGGTTAGCTCACACTGGTTGTCTCCATCGATTCGCTACCGCTGATATCAGCGGTAGCGAATCGAGGGAAACAACGAGTGTGCTGGTAGCCCAGACCTGGGCGTATATCACTATAGGCCCAGAAATATTTTAAAGTCGGTCATGAGAAAATTGACCTATGCATGGTAACCCGGACGTCCTCAGTAGCGCGACTTTTGTTTTGCAATTAGGGCCTAAGTAATTAAAACTGAGCGTCTAAAGCCCAATCACAATAACAGTAAGCCATTTCAAGTGCAAAATTTATAAGTTTGTAATGAGGTCATTTTTTTAGATAAAATTCCCTCTACCGCTAGAGAGATTACAATACATTTCTGCCACGTAGTACATTAACACGGGGAAAACCTCTATTATTCTGACCTATCGTTGAACGCGAAGTATGAGTCAACATGGTCACGTTAATTTCTGATGTTCACGGGGTTTGTGGTGGAGACTAACATGCTTGTAGGCCTGAGGTGACAGGTAACGGACATCTTAATTAACTCATTCTACCCCAGACACACCACAGCAAGATAAGGATCGACCATGATAGTTCAAGGGTGATGCCAGAATAGCTTGTAGTATGGGCGCCAAGCTATTCTGGCATCACCCTTGAACTATCATGGTCGATCTGTGTCCCGCACTAGAGTGCAGTCTTCAGAGGACAAAAGCAAAATTTAGGGATTTCGGTGTTGGGGTAGAATGAGTTAATGACAGCACTAGCTTATACCGAAACCCCAACACTATCTCCTAGAGCTCTGACAGGTAACAGATGTAAGATGCAATTAAATGCTTACATCAAGAGGCGCGGGTTCTCATGAGCCCTTGCAAATTTGCAAGGGCTCGTGAGGATCTATGCCTCTTGCAGGTGTTCTGGGTTTGGTGAACGTGGTGTGTTCCCCTTCCCGCCCATACAGTCCCCGGCTTCTAGAAATTACTGTTACTTATTACTGTACAAAGACAGGTATGTACAGATATAAAACGACAGCCTAAGTACAGATACACAATGACAACCTACGTACAACTGAAAGAAAATCCACAACAAAGAAAGAAACACGCTTAGAATGGACAAGCAGAATATGATTTATTATATTGTTATGTTAAATCACTTTGTTAATGGCATACTGACAAGAAGGGACTACGGACGTACTTATCTTTTTTTTTTTTCATTGAGGCAATAAATAAGGAAAGAGATGACGTGGAAATATGTGTACGCGCATACCCAAGTCATGAGAATAAATGTAGAAACAAAAAGTTATTGCTATGTAGGAGATGCATTTAACTCATTGTGCCTGAGGTACGAAATACCCACATTTTGGAGTTATCCTCTGAGGAATGTCTTCAGGAGACAGATCGACCATGATAGTTCAAGGGTGGTGGCAGAATAGCTTGGCGCCTATAGGCGCCAAGCTATTCGGCCATCACCCTTGAACCATCATGGTCGAGCTGTATCTTGCTGTGGTGTGTCGCTGGCAGAACGAGTTAAAGCGTGTCAGGTATGCTCAGATACACACAGACAACAACCTTTGCGCACCTGCAGCCTCAGGCTGCAGGTGTGCTATGGTTGTTGTCTTTGTGTGTCTGAGTATACCAGACTTGTTCATACAGTTATAACATTTCTGTGTTTCTTATTCAAGATACAAACAAAAACGATTGGCGCCGGCAGTGTTCATAGGTTGTTGTCTTAGTATATTGTCTTCTTTATATAGTTATCACTTTTTCTAGATTTATTCGCCAAGACAAACATCTAATGATTGTGGTGTCAGGTAATTACGTAAGGTTGTTATCTTTGTATAATAATAATAATAATAATAATAATAATAATAATAATAATAATACATGGTATTTATATAGCGCATATTTCATAATTATTTATAAGTAGAAATTACACGAAAGTTTGCGAGAAAAGTAAGTTTTTAACTTTGCTTTGAACTGCGTAAGCGTGGAGGCATTTCTGAGTTCAGTTAGTAAGGAATTCCAAATTAATGGAGAAGTATATCTGAAAGAGCGTTCACCGGCAGATTTGAGATGGAACTTTGAGAAGGTTTTCTCCCGATGAACGCAGCACATAATTATCTTGTGTACATACATAGTTACATATCTGGCTAGTTTATGTAGGTGTGTTTTCTCTAGATGTCCTAAAGGCACAAATCTATAACGATTTTGACAAAAGGATTTTAATATCTGTAAAGAGTATGGAAGAATATTTAAGGAGTATGGAAGTGACATATGGAAGTGACAGGGGTGACAGTGTGATAAAGTTACGGTGATACAGTGTGTAAGATGTGTGAATGCGTAGGCGGCAGGACCAATACCTTTCGTTGTACATGTTTATGCAAAGGGTGGACAAAGTATTCTGTATTCTGAATATAAGGTGTTGCTGTCACCTCCTTTCGGTGCACAGAGATAAATAGGCTCACCTCATTCAACCTTGAGGACAACATTATCAAATTATGTGAATATCCCTTGAATTCTACGTCCCAGTTTTGTAGACAGATCGACCATGATAATTCAAGGGTGGTGTCGGAATAGCTTGGCGCCAAGAGGCGCCAAGCTATACCGACACCACCCTTGAACTATCATGGGCGACCCACATCACGTCCTTGTTTGTCAGTGCGTTATGTGATACATTTCATAATCATAAGCCCATGCTGGGCCATACACGTCTGGATGTGTTACGTAGATGCTACCTGTCGTGTCAAAGAAATAATCTACATCATGAAGCCGACCTGGAATGCTGTAATAGCTAGGGGTTAGGGAGCGTGCAGTCTCCGAGGCATTCAAAAATAGAAGTAGGTCAGGCTTCCATGTCTTTTGAAGCAACCTGTGGATTAAAAACCGGATAAAATGCAACATTGCGTGATTTTGTCCGGGCTGTAGTTCACTGTTTTCTTTGAAACACATGCACTTTTTACATGTTACCTACTACTGATTCCCGAACAACGTCCATGGAGCAGCTGAAAGTCCTCGCATGTGTAATTAGAAAGCACTCTCTCTGGTCATCAGTTAAGTTTTTGTCCAATCCTCAGTCTGATCTGTGTCACGTGACGTTTGCAGACAAGTCCAGATGAAACCAGACGGGTCTGGAGAAAATGCGTCTCAATTAATTGGCTTCACTAAAATATATACAGATAAATCTTCCTCGCGTCAACAGGGGAAGAAGACTAATGGTCCCGCTGTTGCGAAACGCCCAGACATGTCAAATATAGTCATCAAATGAATGTCTTAGACCAACACCTAAATATTCAAAATATTTCCCTGCTTTACAGTTATTAACGCATTCAAGGTGTCCCGCATCAATAGCTGCGAACGTGTCGTATAGCGTTGCTGCTGTCGTAGGAGTTAACGAACGATGAACGCAAAATTAAAAAAAAATATTTAAAAAATTAAAATTCCCAGCAAAGAAAGAAATACGCTTAGAGAGGACAACAGTGAGACACTTTATTATTATAACTTGTGTGTGGTGTGGTTTTTTGTTGTTGTTGTTGGAAATGTCCTTGCATTGTAGATGCACGGAAGTCACCTTTTTCGTCAGGATTCCGCAAAACTACGGTTGACATCACCTAAGACTGTTGGCTGGTCTCGGCATATCAGTGACATCAACTAATGTCTTTATTAATCACTTCTTCTTTCTTGAAATGAACTTGTTAAAGCAACCTGCTCCATGGCGGGCTTTGATTGCTATCATGTCCACTTACAACGGGGTTTCAACGTCGCCTTGCTTCAAATATGACCTTTCTACACTGACTTCTTTCACTTTCCGCGCGAGTAGGCAGACGTACCAGAAACTGTCCACTGAATTTTGAGCGGAAACGGAAGGGACTCTTCGGGATACAAAGAAGAAGACCAGAAAAGTCGTTCATTTCACGACATTCAAACATAATTGAGAGTCAGCCCATTTGTCCAGCTCAAACTAATTAATTCTTAATTAACCCATATCGTACTGAGGTTAAAAGCTTCAAATTTGTACACTGCCATATGCACGCTGCATGTTATAGTACTTACAGATAAGGATATAGACCAATGGCTTTAGTTCAAGGGTGGTGCCAGAATAGCTTGGCGCCTAGAGGCGCCAAGCTATTCTGGCACTACCCTTGAACTATTTTAGTCAAACTTATTTCACACACTGGTGTATTCCAAATGATAAGGGTTATTAAAACATTTATAAAGGAGATAGTCCGATCTGTTTATCCTTTGCTACCTGGAGTAGATCGCTTTAAGGGGTCAGGGACTCAACGTTTGTTTTCATTGAACTTTTTAAGGAAATGCATAAAGTGTTTTTAACGCATCTTTAAATGCACTTTCTATAATAATTTCCTCATTCTTTTGAAGTATTGAGCGTGACTGGGCTGGGATGGCCAATCTGTCACTGTCATCGGTTATCGCATCTCCAAATAGACATAGCACGTAAGCCTGGGCTGACGGAGGTCCTGTTCTCTAACAGACATTGTCACTGTTATCGTGCAATTTCGGATAACCTCGGTCTTTTTCGGTCATGGGGAGTCGCGTTACTTTCATTTCTCTGATCTCCTCCTTGTCAAGAATTTAACACGGATATAGGTGATAATGTTGTCAGCAAGAGGTATAGATCCTCATGAGCCCCCGGCCTTCAGGGCCGGGGGCTCATGAGGATCCTTGATTAATGTTTTCATGGTGTGGGTTCATAAGGATTATATATTCTTTTGAATCAATGTTTTCACAGTCGTGGGTCATGTGAATCTGTGCTCCGTTGCAGACTTTTGTTCGGAAAACTGATGATGCAGGGAGTGGAGAATTTGACAGGAGTCATGGTTTTTGGTGTTGGTCGTGTTGGTTTTTGTTTCATGTCCGCCCTGATCAGCTATTATGATATATCATGATGAATATAAAATTGTTTCTGGTGCACGAGTACCAATAAGGATACAGTTTTGAAAATAATAATCATGACAAGTAATCATGACACAAATCTACGTCATCTCTGTTTACCCTATCATACTGCTATTATTAACTCAGTTACATGGCAGAAATGGCTCAAAAACTGTGGGGGGAGGAGGAGGGGGGAGAGGGGGGGGGGAGAAGGGGCCTAAATCAAGGTGTTGGCTGGACGGTTTCTTGGCTGAAAACAACAAGGTGTCCTCACAGTCCGAGAGTTTCCGTGTCAGGGTTATATACATGTTCGCGATCATAGATATGCAAATATTGATTACAGCATGTCGTAAGGTAATTTAAAATGCAAAAGCGTAACCGGTTAACCCACACACACACACACACACACACACACACACACACACACACACACACATACACCCCCCCCCCCACCCCCACCCCCCACCCCCTCCTCTTCCCAAAAATAAATAAATAAATAAGTAAATAAATAAATAAGTAAATAATATGGGCAATGCACACCATTCCATACTCTTTGTAAAAAAATCGTAGAGGGAAACAATGCCAGCATAGATAACAGGAGAGACAGAACAATAACAGGAGAGACAGAACAATAACAGGAGAGACAGAACAATAACAGGAGAGACAGAACAACAAAACTTGCAATTAAGGAAAAGTGTCGACGTAAATCTAAATTGGCCGCGCACAACTGCGTGCTGACGAACTGAGGCAGAAGTCGCCTGAGGACCTCCCTCTTTAGTCATATCCCAGTATTCAAAGGCCATCGGGCCAACGTCGGCCCGATGACCTTTTGCGCATTGAGATGATGCACGGATGCATTAGGAGACACAAATGTTTTCATACGTGCGTGCATCCGAACACTGTATCATGGCTGTTTAGCCAAATGCATTACATTAATTTTGTCTCTCTTTTTGTTCTCTCGGCCATTCAGCACTGCGTGCTCATGATTCATTTGTCTGAAGATGGATGGTTTTGTCAGTGTCGCACATAGGATGCGTGTCACGCGGCTTTTATTGTAAGCTCAGGTGTACCATGATCATTTAGCACGGCTGTCATCAATCAGACAAACATTGCCAGCACGTAGAACGTAACCCTTTGGCTGTCGGTACCGGGGTTTTGTCACGATTATTCCTACAGGAATCATCGCCACACAAAAAAACGACAGCCAAAGGGTTAAGAAGACTCGAACCGGATTCAAACCCCCGGTCATTGCCGGAACTCCAGCAAACGACGCCGCCCCGGCAATGCACGAAGCATAGTCTCACAGATCGTCATGAGCCCCCGCAAAAAGGATTTACATTTATCACTGTCAGAACACATCAAATGACGCCCAAATGCAAGAGGCAGTCGCGGTGGCTCATGAAGATCTGTTCCTCTTGCTTGTTTCATTCATATGATCAGTATGCTTGAGGCGCACAGCTGTACATCTGCCATGGTTCAGATTCGTTATTTCCAGCCCCTAACAGTCGAGAGAGGTTAAGAAGTGCTGTCTCTAGTTGCTGTGGTAGAACCTTTTTTTTCTACGTACCAGTTTTGTAGACAGATCGATCATGATAGTTCAAGGGTGGTGTCGGAAAAGCTTGGCGCCTACAGGCGCCAAGCTTTTCCGACACCACCCTTGAACTATCATGGGCGATCCACATCATGTAGTATCGTGTCAGTGCTTTAATTAAGGGATACATTTCATAATCATAAGTCCATGCTGGGCCAAGCGTAGGACAAGGAAAATGTGGCATGACAAAGTCTGACAGTCAAGGAAAAAGCGCTGTCTGAAGTTGTCCTAAAACTTGTTTTTTTTATCTTGTAAGCAACGCAAACAAAGGAAAACGTGACGCGACAAAGTCTGACAGTCAAAGAAAAGGTAAGCTCCTGTTTCGCAGAAGACAATTTCCTTAAATCATAAGTAGGTGAAAATGTGCGCATGTTTGCCCGGGCTTTTAATCCACTGTTTTCACCGAAGCACGTGCAATTTTCATCTACTTCTGATTTTTTAACAACGTCTAATATATTGTCATGACTTGCGCTGGTGAGCTATTGTGGTCACCACAGTTCTAGAGTAAGTAACTGTTAATTGTTTCTTCCGTGGTAATTTACACGATGTGATAGGCGCCAGTGAAGATGCACCAGCCTTGAACTATCATGGAATTGGTCGATCGATCTATTCCTTGCTGCTGTCTGCCAGGGCCGAATGGGTTAACGTTATATCCGGAACAACCTTAGCTCCAGATTCTATGAGACAAATTTATGTTCGTACACGTTATGACTGAAGTTTTCATATCGTTTAAGGGTAGACTTTTCGGCTCTTTCATTTCCTTTGCGCGAAGGAGAGTTTCACCGACTCGAGCTGTGCCTCAGTTGCATAAGTGAGCTTAGTTCTGCGCAAGCTACTAAGAAAGGTGTTCCGCTATAGCGGAGCACCTTGCTTAATGGCTTGCGCAGGACTAAGCTCACTCATGCGGCTGGCCCCACGGGCAGTAGAAATGTCTCGTACTGCCCTTAGATAATCTGCCAATGTCCCCCCTCATCGCATGTTTCCCTGTCCGCCCTGCCCACTGACCCAAGTGTGTCGCTGGACCTGCCAGACGGCACGAGTATTCCACACATACAGACCATGCACATGTAATAGTATACTCGTTCATCCTACATGCAATGAACGACGCCCATCTGCAAGAGACCTAGATCCTCATAAACCCCCACAGTCTGCGGGGGCTCATGAGGATCTAGTCCTCTTGTTGGCACCATTTACGTTTGTTTTCCGCGGTCAGTCATTTCTGGAGGGGTCAAGGGGTCATTCAGTTTACGGTAAAGGTCATGCTTTACTTATTGAGCAAGACAGCAAGATATGACTCGACCATGATTGTTCAAGGGTGGTGCCAGAATACCTTGGCGCCTACAGGCGCCGAACTATTCAAGCACCACCTTTGAACTATTGTTGTCGATTCTAAACTGCAATGTAGTCATTCCCAGGACAAATTCCAAATGTAGAAATGCTACCTTCAGGTTTTCGTGTTATGATACAAGTCGTCTGGCCAGTACAGAGACACTCGTCTTTGAGTCATGTGTATTACGTCATTGGCTTGCTGTCCAGGCCCGACGTCACTGTCACACACTGGATCTGACCTCTGACCCTCTGGTCATCTATTGTAATCAATTTCTGCTGTATTTTTGCTGTGACTCCTCCGTCATAGCAATAAGCGCCGACGACCCACTTGTGTTCAAAAAGAATAAAAGCAACCTGGTTTGTTTTGTTTTTGAAAGTAAAAATATAAAAAGCAGAAGTCTCCCGAACTGTTTTGCTGCTGTTGTCGGTGGTGGTAGTCACATCAGCTTCCACACAAATGTTGCGTGCCTTGGTAGCTTCGGTGCCCATAACAACACAGGTATAATTATGTGATCCTGTTGAATGATTCATGCATTGTTCCAAATAGCGTGCTGAACCAGTTACAGTGACAGTTATAGCGTAATAGGAAACATAACATGTCACTCGATTCAGCTGAAAGTATGTGTAATTCATCAAACCTATAACAATAACAGAACTGAAGAGGCGGTTATGACATTATGATGACTAAGTTGTGTCCTGTGAATTTTGCGACATTTTGACAGGACACAGACTTGCTTTCGACATTCTTGCACCTTTCTAAAAACAAGTCATTAAATTTGACTGACACCGTCATTGGGCTCTACGTGTAGTGCTGGTCTGTGATTTTGGGCCTATCGGCTTGAAGCCGCAAGGTCCAAAATCATAGACCAGCACGCGAGAAAGGAGTTGTCACCTACTGCACGTGAATCAGGTCATTGCTTCCCCTTCACATTCATGCGTAAGACTTCAGGGCAAAAACGTTAAAATATCCGGACACGTTTAAGACAATGACGATCCCCCAGTAGCAAAAGATCGTTGGGCCGACCTCGGCCGCTGTTTGGACTGTGCACTGGCGTGCGCAGGCCAGCTGCGGTCAGTGTCGGCCCGATGCTCAAGTTGTGGGGAGAGTGACAACGACCAGACATATGTCAAGCGCAACTTAGACATCAATTTGTCTTCTCCCCTGCAACAAGCGTCAGTGTGATCTTTTAGGCGACAAGATCTGTTGTCTGTGTTCTGAAATGGAGGAAGATGATTGAAGAGGTCTAGCTGACGTTTGTTCTTAGCTGAACTTTGTTGATACTTGTAGGCTACGTTGCTCACCTCTATGACTCAAAAACGACACAAGTCCACCCTTTCCAAAAGGATACAATTATATGGAACCTATACAGTCAAACTACAATCTACAAAGTCTATTCTACCCTGAGAAAATCTCAAAGACAGATACACGTTCAGATGGGACAAATACGACACATTGTAATAATGTGTGTTGTATTGTTATTTCTAAGTGTGTTTCTTCCTTTGTTCGGGATTTCTTTGTATTTTACACACTTGGAAACCACATTTTATTTTATTTTTTTTAATTTTTGTGTGGATCATCTGGCCTGCGAAATAGCCTGTCAGCTCGAATTGTATGAATATTTTATTTCTGTTGACTTTGACTCGTTCCATTTCCTTCTCTTCTGCCCTTTACTCACCTGTTTCATCTATCACGACATCTGCGGTATTTGTTTTCCAAAGTCTGCTTCAAGCCACGCAGAAACTGACATGCTTATCACCGACTGGTTGTACGTCACAACAGGAAGTGTGTCACTGCGAGACAGGCAGCTGTAACGTCGCTATGGTATCATTGACAGCTGATACTGCTGTGACAAAGAAACTATATGGGCAACAATGACTGACACCAAAGCGGTCATGTTGACAAAGGGAGTGTATCGGCGTGCTCTGCCCCAGGGATGCATACAAACATGGTGCAAATCTGTCTGACCCCGTAGTTTTTCAGTTTGGTATCGTGTGCTGGTCTGTGATTTTGAACCTTACGGCTAAAAGCCGTAATGTCCAAAATCATAGACTAGCACACTGATCAAAGGGACAGTCCGAACAACAGGCTAATCCTTTGAGACCCTTCCGAAAAAAGGACCTTGCGATTTCTCAAGTCTCGCCAGCAACGTCAAATTTCCCCCTGCAACCGAATTAGTAAAATGCATGAAACTTCTCTTACAACAAGGTCAGATACAACAAACGTCGGAGACAACAACACATTTTCGAGGCCCCGACTATGTAGGCCTACATTACTTCGCTTATAACAAACTTGTAATGTTACAACAAAAATCGCGAGTTCCCTAGTGTGCCGTTATATCCAGCGTTCGCCGAACTTACATGCACTACTCGATCTCAGCCGAAGCCCCATTTCCCATGAAAGAAGGGCACAGTTCATCTGACCGCTAGATGTTTCATTTCTATTTTAATCTATGTGTGTGTGAGATAAATTGATTGATTGATTGATTGATTGATTGATTGATTGATTGATTGATTGATTGATTTATTGATTGATTGATTGATTGATTGATTGATTGATTGATTGATTGATTGATTGATTGCAGTCAATCTTGATAAGATCATTTTTCAACTCCTTGCGATTCGTAGAGGCAAGAGGCAACGATCCACATGAGCCACAGCATCTGTGAGGGCTGACACCACTTATGTATCCACGTTCCTTGGAAAGACAGGCCCAATGTGCACAAGGTCATAATCTACGTCATGTCACGGCCTCGAACGTCCTCACCGGGGCGATCTGTCTTCCGCAGTCGCGTGCTAGCTTCAAATTTCAAATCACTTCACTTCATCCCTCTGAGAAAAGCAATGAACCGATATCAACCTTACCAGATCTTACATCAGCAAGAGGCATTGCTTCTCATGAGCCCCTGCGTCCGCAGGGGCTCATGAGAATCTATGCCTCTTGCAGATTGTAGGGTGCCGAGTGACAGGTGCCCTATCGTTCACCCGGTGTCGCGTCAGTCGCGTCATCATCCTGACATCCCAGTCATGCCGTCATCGAGGAAATGGACAGTTGCTAACTTTGCACGCGGGCACACCCAGCGCGTTGTGCAATGCAGCCTCTGTTTGCGAGTATGCGAGTATCTTCCGTCGCATCGGTATATATATGGCGAAGACGGTTTTGCCTGCACAGCACTAATCAATCAACCCATAAGTCAATCAGTCAGTCATAAAGACTGTGCCAGCTTGTGGGGGATGCCTCCGCAATGATAGCTCAAGGGTAGAGACATATTATCCCCTACACTGCCAGGACAAAGCAAACATCACCCGGGAGTGCGGGAGACGTAGATCCTCAGGAGATGGATCGAACATGAATGTGTTTTTTTTTTCTTTTTTTTTAACATACTTCTAATTCCACATCTACTGCTTCCTTGTTTGTTTGTAGGAATGACGTATGTGTCATTTTGTTCACATTTCTACAAAACGTATTCTTTCTGCCCCTTCAGATCTTGTCCACATTCGCCGACTCCGTCGCGACACAGATGATGCAACAGACGACAAGGGTTCAACGCTACCCAAATTCAGCTTGTCAGAACTCGGGGACAAACTAAAAGACTTGCTTGACAGGTAAACCTAATACTTCTTGAACCGCTTATCATATAATATAGGGCATCATGATAATTGTTATTCTTATACAGACAAAATAAATAAACACATCAGAAAAAAACAGTCATGAATAGTAATTTGTTTGTTTGTTTGTTTGTTTGTTTGTTTGTTTGTTTGTTTGTTTGTTTGTTTGTTTGTTTGTTTGTTTGTTTGTTTGTTTGTTTGCAACGACAGGACTAAAATGTGGATACATGACAAACTGATGTTCGGAAATCAAAAGTAGGTCAAAAATAGCACGAAATTCGACGAAAACAGTGGATTAAAGCCCGGGCACACACGCGATGTGGCATGTTTGTCCGGGCTTTTAATCCACTGTTTTCGTTGAAGCACATGCAATATTGATTACTTCTGAGTCCCCAAAATCATCCATTGAACGGATCGTCATGTCAGATTGCCAATACGGCGTTCGTCTAAGATCACATGAATCATAGGTACACGATGTCTGGCGACCTGTAGTGGATTCACAGATTTCAATCTTTGCTACTGCCTTTAATTTCTTGTGTAATTTGATATCGAAACGTTGAAACACCTTTGACATTGTAAAGTTCGCGTGCTTCTGACAGAGACCGGCCCGATGGCGGGGGCCAGGGTCGGGGCAGGCCATGGGACAGAGACGACGACAGGGATTTCGAGGGACTGTTCAGCAAGCTGGACGACATTGCTGACCGCATACCGGATGACCTGACTGGATTCGACATCGCCAGCTTCATGGGACAGGCACGACCAGGTCTGTATTCAGATCCAAGATTCAACATTGAAGAAAACTCATATTATATGCAGAAAACATCATATATGACGAATGGCCAGGAGACCTAGTTTTTTCCTGTTGTTATATGATGATGATGATGATAGAACGTTATTGCCATGTGTAACAATACATTAGGAAATCGTTGCGGTGCTGCGCAACATAAAAGGAAAAACATTAAACACATCAAAATATAATTAAGCTACTCACGTGCACACACACACACACACACACACACACACACACACACACACACACCACACACACACACACACACACACACACACACACACACACACACACACACACACCGTATGCCTTAGTAATTATTGTGGTCTAAGCATAACGGAAATAAACATGATTTCACAGTAACACAAATCACATAGGCGTATCGTAATATAAAACGGAATACGTCACTTGCATCATAGACACAGCAGTGCAGTTAGCCCTATTTTCTACACATTAGTTTGGCCAGCCACCTGCTGTTGTGATATGCACTTACTCCCCGCTGCCAGCAGGCTATCTAGGTCACTGTCTGACATCAACTATTCCTTCTATAATCCCGCCGTGAGATGGCCTTAGTCGCCTGCTCGGCGTTAAACCCAAATAACTAACTAACTTCTATAATCTCTGTTGCGGGACTAATGATGTGTGTGTTGTGCCTGTGCCTGTAATGTTCTCTAACTCTGCTTCCTCAGTTTTCTACATACCCTGCGGGATGTTTGACAACAGATACACTTAGTAGTAGGATATTGGAAGAGCATTCTCTTGTAGTATCATACATATACGAAGTTTGTGTTAAGCGAAGAATGCTGTCAGGACCTCTGAAAAAAAAAATGTTCTTATGTCCGACTTTTGTTTGTCCGATTTAACCCACTTAGCCCCAACGCCCTACATCAGGAAATGTATTGACCATGATATGTGTAATTCAAGGGTAGTGCCAGATTAAAAAAATAATAATAATTACGGTATTTATAATGCGCTTATCTTATAATAATTATAACTCTAAGCGCACACTCACAACTCGCGCACGCATGCGCACGCTTTAGACAATGACTCACGTACCACAAACAGTGAAATACATTACGACGGTCAGCTTGGGGTGGGGAGTGCGGTGATATAGTGCTAAAACTGTTGAAAGAGGTGAGTTTTGAGGGCGGACTTTAGGCGCCAAGCTAATCTGGCACTACCCTTGAATTATTATGCTTAGTCCGTCTCCTGCAAGTGGTACACAGTCGTTAGGTTAGCACCTCGGAAATTTGGGAAATGCGGCTGTGGGGTTAAATGAGTTAAGCGAAGCAGACTGTACACATACAACGTATAATGCACTGCATAATATATACACATTATAAAATCCCAGTATCTTTTTTCTCCAAGTTACTGACTTTCTGGTCTCCTAGGAGACACTCATAAGCGACCAGAGGATTAGTGAGATGCCCATGTCGCCACAGGGTCGGGCCTATGAAGACTTATATGTTTTAAATTTATTTCTCCAGCTGCCCAAGCCGCCGCCCAGGCCAACGCGTGCCTGAAGGACCCCAACAGGCTGCGTGAGTTTATGAAGGACCTGCACGAGGCCGTGCGCGAACTCCGTCAGGACATTCTGGAGGACATCACCGACACCAGGTCACGCGACGCCGACACCCACGATAAACCAGACGTCGCCGACGACACCAACTCGGACAACGACGACACGCCAACGACCAGCAAAGAGCGGGTGGAGGAAGCGCTATCAGATATGAGGGATACCGTGAAGGACGCGGTGACAGAGGACGCTGACAAGGATGATGCTGTCGCGGCGCCCCTGGTGGCCGCCAGTAACGACAAAGACAAGACGGACGACAAGTCCAAGGATACGGACGATTTCGACGTGGAGGACATCCTGGAGAAGCTCACCGTAAGTAAAAGAGAAATGATAACACAGTACTCAACAGGACCACGGGCGGAGGTCGGCACAAGGACTTTTTGCTTACGTGTCGCATGCGCTGGTCCGCGATCACGGCTTATGGCTATAGACCTTACCTAACCCCTTCACTGCCGAGAAAAAATTGAACGCGATCCGTCTAAAAGAGGCATAGACGCTCATGTGCCCACGCGACTGCGGGGGCTCATGAGGATCTATGCCTCTTGCCGAGACCAATTTGTATCCATGTCCAATGAGGCGGCTGTGGGTTTTGGTCGTAGGGCCTAACTACTGATTAATGGCCCGTGATATATAAAATTTGAGACCAAGACAACACATTAAGAACGTATGCAGTAGAATCTGTCTCTTTTGAAAGAAAAAAGTGGTGCTAAAAGACGGGTGCTCTCTCAAGAGAGGACTTGAAGTAGCACAGATTATGGTCTTTATTCACAGGTGGTCTCTTAAAAGGGTGTGTGCTCAAAACAGGTTCTCTACTAGTATATGCTCTCACGTGTTTCTGACATCATTTCTAATTCAGTGTCAAAGACCCCCAGCAATCCAAGGAGCATGAATTTAAAAAAAAAAACTGGTGTCAGCAAGAGGCATAGATCTCATGAGCCCTCACAACTGCTGGGGCTCATGAGGCTCTATGTCTCTTGCAATTGGAGCGTGTTCATTTTTCTCGGCAGCGAAGGTTTTAGTCGTTGTTGAAGATGTCGATGTTCCACTGATTCAAGATTCAAGAAATTTTATTGTTCATTAAAGGATATTTGTCTTTGCCTGCCGAGCGTAGGTCAAGGTTAAAAACATAATATCTCAATTACAAATCAAACAAACAACATGGCTAAATCTCTGACTAGACTATGTTCATCCTTGTTGACAGGAGGGTAGCGTGGAGTGTATGACGGCGTTCTTTGACGACAAGGACGAGGAGGTGCTGTGCCGCCAGCTATCCCATCAGTCTTCGCGCGTCTTCCAGATGTTCTTGAAGGCCGGCGCAGACTGTGATGACTTCCTTGACAGTGATGTGAGTTTTCTTGATCGATTTTCTTCTTCTCTGGATGTCTTGAAGCCCCTGTTTTGTTTTAACCTCAGCGCCCTTCACTTCGTTTTTCTTTTTCTCTTTTCTGTTTTTATTTATATGAAGTTCACATCTTTATGTCGTTCTTTTTCTCTCTTTTATTATTGGCTCCTTATGACCTCTGTCACTTCAGACCCAACCCTCTCTCCTACCCCTGCACCACACCCCCAAAAGTCCCCCTCTCCCTACCCCGCCACTCACATAAAACAAAATCCCTTTGGTCAATGTGAGCTTGAATTTCGAAAAACGGTCTGCGGTGGTCCGTGCACGGCACCTTAGACCACTGTTCGAAATCAACAGACGTTGTTCAAAAGTCAAAAGCAGGTCCGGTCAAAATAACAAAGTATAAGATTATGAGGCATTTACAATAATCGAGGTAGGTAACAAATACTGAGCGTCTTTTAACGCATTGGACTAAAAACCCAGACAAATATGCGATATCGCATCTTTGTCTGGGTTTTTAGTCCACTGTTTGCGTTAAAAGTATTTTTTACCTACCTCGATTGTTGTAAATCCCTTATAATCTGATATATTGTAGGTCTTTGTCATATCTTACCCGATCCATTATCAATGTTGTCGGCTTTACGTGGTTGTTCGCTTTAAACGAATAAGCTACGCATGAGTTCTTTTTCACGAGTATTTGTTGACGGAAATTTCTGTTAATTGTTACGTTGTTGTATGTACTCAAGATTCCAGAGCTAAATATCTGTATTCACACTTTTGTCCGAACTTGCAATGTGTTTGTTGCTTGTGTGTATGTCGTAACTGAACCGTTACCCTTTTGTATCTGTCCCAAATATGACAGGAGGTAAGCATAATTATTTCATATATTTTGAACAAATGATTTATATTGTGCATCTCACGTTATTATGCACCCGGGATTAATTATTGATGCTGTACATGTGTAGACTAGTGAACGTAGTCGAAGACAATAGTGGCATTTGTTGATAAGTGTCGGTAAGTGTTGTTATAACTGTTTATTTAGTATTGTAACACCCCAACCATTTCCACGCCCCAAACTTCGTCAAGTAACCGGAAGTCTCTTATTTGGTTGCAAATGGCCGCAGCTGTGAGCTGTTGATTGGCCGGGCGAATCGCCAGACCGCTTGATGTATTCATCCTCGTGAAAGTGAAAATGATAGTCGAACCGAGGTTTTAACAAATACAGTAAACCTGTAGAAATGTAGAAATAATTTGTAGAGTTTTAGAGCCGGGAACTACTTTTTACTAAAGCTTGGGTCGTGGACATTGCTGGGGTCTGATGGTTGTGGTCCTGACTAGAACTATGTCAGTGTTTGTGGCTGTGTGTATGTTCTGACTTAACAAATATCCCGATTCTGACAGGAGGTGAGCAGAAGTCTAGAGAATGTCTATGCGTCTGTGCATGACACTTTCGATGATATTGATGATGCCTTCAAAGAAATTTACGAGCAGTTCGATAACAAAGGCGACGATGACTATGAAATTGATGACAAGGTACAGGTATTTGCAGTGGGGGTGGAGTAGACTCAAGCGCTGATAACGGCTTGATTATCTTGGGTTTTGGCGCGGAAACATCGGCATGCTTAGCATTCCTGCCGCGCAGGCACGGGATGATCGTTGCGAATCGATCACCTCTTAACACATTCATTCCCAGCACCGAAATCCGCAAATTTTGAAGTTGCCCTCTGAAGGACTGTATTACAATTCTAGAGACAGATCGAGCATGATAGTTCAAAGGTGGTGCCAGAGTAGCTTGGCGCCTATGGGCGCCAAGCTATTCTGGCACCAGCCTTGAACTATCATGCTCAATCCATGTCTTGCTGCGGTGTGTCGGGGCTAAATGAGTTAACACGGGTGGTAGGAAACAGCATCATTGTGTTGTTTCCTACCACCTGTGTTAAGAGGCGATCGTTTCGCAACGATCGTCCCATGACTGTGCTCTGGCGCATACTGAAACACGTCTTCCGGTGAAGTTTTTCACACTTTCAAAGCATTGATTCATCTGTGTGTGGAGACTGCAGGCATTCATTTGGTTCTTTCTTAGCTTTGCATCATTTGTTAAACTATAGAGCTGTCAAGCACTATAAATCACTTGCCTAGATCTTACGTAGTGTCGCTTTTCTCTTCAACCTTTGACGAGGTTGCAGCAAATGCTTCAGCTCAAATGTATATTCTGCTTACGATATCGATGATAGAAATGTTTGAGTCCGTTCTTAATGTAGACATTTTGTATTATGCCATGTACAATCTTTGCTGGGAGAATAGAAATTGTTCGGGAAATCAGACGCAGGTCACAACTGCACGTGTTACGACGAAAACAGTGGATTAAAAGCCCGACAAAACGTGCGATGTCACATGTTTGTCCGGGCTTTCAACTCATTCAGCCCGACGCACATATTTCCCAAATTTTGGAGGCGTCATCTAACGACTATGCACCTGTTGCAGGAGATGGATCGACCATGATAATTCAGGGGTAGTGTTAGATTAGCTTGGCGCAAGCTAATCTGGCACTACCCTTGAATTATCATGGTCGGCCCATCTCCTGCTGTAGTGCGTCAGGGCTGAATGGGTTAATTCACTGTTTTCGTCGAAAAAACGTGCTATTTTGACGTAGTTATGATTTCCGGAAATCGTCTATTCACTGAGACTGGCGAAGGCCGTGGTGATTAACACATTCGAGACCAGGCGCATTCGGATACGCGGCATATATGCCGCGTATCCGGATGTGGCACGTCTAGAAATGAGTAACCCCTTGACATGCTAATATCGTTTCACCCTCTTGTGCACGCAGCTACCAAAACTGGTAACGGGTATGGTGGCTGCATGGTTTATTCCATCGCAAAGCACTGACCCTTGGATGGTTGGGCTTGAATGCATACCTGTATCAAAATGTCTTTTTACTGTATGTTCCATTTTTAAGTGCTATGTTAACCATTTGCATGTGCAACCGGGTTTCTGTGCTAACAGTGGTGTATGTGTAAATAGAGCTGTGTTTGTATGATAACGGCAAAGCACTTTGGACAAATTATGATCCACATTGAAAATGATTATTATTAAAATGTTTATCTTTGCTTCCATGTTTAAGCTAATTTGTGGTCTTCAAGAGTCTAAGGAGTTCTTGCACCATACTGACACAGGTGTCAGAACTACTTAGACCAATTTAGGAGTGAAATAGCTGATAACCATTGATAATACAACCATGAATCCCATACATACGTTAATCTAGAACTACCCTTCAACTGTCATAGACAATCTATCTCTACGGTGAATGCGTTAATGTGTCCAATCACTTACCGTAAACACAACAACGGCAGACTTTATACAAACTGGCACTACCATTGGACTATCGTACATCTTAAAATATCTCCTTTAGCTCAGTGATTCGAAATCCAGACCAAAACAAAAAGTGCCTGCTATGCGTGTAAGATGCAAGGAAATCACCAAGAAAGAAACGACAGTTTGGACAGTTTGGAGCAAACAAAGAAACGCGCATAGAAAGAATAAGCACAACACAGATGTGTTGTGCTGTGTTCTAAGTTTGTTTCTTTCTTCGTTTGGAATTTCTTTGCTTTTTACACGCTTGGCGGTCACATTGTTATCTAGATACCAACCTCCCCCCCCCCCCCCCCCAAAAAAAAAAAAAAAAAAAAAAAAAAGAAAACACACACAATTCGGCAGAACACGGACACTGTCTTGTCCATGTTCTGCCGGAATTGTGTGTGTTTTCCTTTTCTTTTCTTGTTTTTTTGGTGTGTGAGTTTTTTTTTTTTTTTTTTTTTTTTTTTTTTTTTTTTCTTGCCTTTCCTTAGTTCTTTTTTTTTATTTCCATCGCTGTGACTGGTACGAGGACGAAAAAGGTCTTACCTACTCCTGCATTTTTGGGGAACTCTAGTCTTAGTATTGAAATGTGCGCTCGTTGGCAAATCTGAATCTGCTGCAGGATCTGGACGAAGCTCACCAGATGGCGCTGCTGAAGCAGCTGATGTCCAAGCCTCGTGCCACATGGACAGTAGAGGACCTGAAAAAGGCGCTCACTCTGGCTCCTGACGTCATTGATGACGACCTCCTGGAAGATCTTTCTGACGACCTTTTGGAAGACAAGTCAGTATACACTAAATCGTCTTTAGTTTGATGTTAATTCAGAGCTTAAATCTGGTTTAAATAGGCAAGAGATCGTTACCGTTAAATCTTTTTTTAGTTTGATGGAAATTCAGAGCATAAATGTAGTTTTCATAGGCAAGATTTTGGTAAAATGCCATAATGCCATAATAAACAAACCCAGCATGCGTTTCAGTTGCATTTCAAATGTGTTTTGTTTATTAATTTAAATCGCACTGCGTGGCTCATCTTAACTCCTTCACTGCCAGTGGACGCAGATTGCGTTTTCTGATTAATTGTAAATCCAAATTTGAAGATCTCCAGTCGCCAAAGGAGCATGGATGCAAAGTGGTTCCAGCAATAGTCATTGATCCTTATGAGCCCCCGCAACTTCGGGGGCTTTTAAAAATCTATACCTCTTACACTTATGCGGTGTTCAGTTGTTTTCAATGAAGAGGTTAAAGACTCGTAAAAAAAATCGCATAAAAATGTGTTTCCCTTGCCGAATTGTTAGGATTCAACAGTGTACAGTGTAAAAATAAATTTAAACACACACACAAACGAACAAACAAACAAAAAACCAACCAACACACACACACACACACACACACACACACACACACACACACACAAACGCACGCACACCAGTGTGTTATACCCGCCATTAGAGACTCAAGTCGATCGCTAAATTGTGTTGAAACGCTGAGGCATTTATTTCATATTTTCGGTTCCTTTTTCAGCCTGTCGCTGCTGGGTAGAATCGCTGCCCGTAAAGGTGCCAACCCTGGCCTGCAACTGGGCTTCAGGCGTCGCATTCTAGCCGGACGCAACATCAGCTCTCTGGACGCTCTGGCCATCTCAGGACTAGGCAAGGGGCTGCTGGCTTTCTCAGAGGACGATCTTGATGAGCTTGACCCACATGCAGTAAGTCGTTTGCAAACGCTTTGGTGCTATATTGGCGAGAAAAAGAAATGCGACATTCTGGCATCATCGGAAACACTTTAGTGTTTCCGATGATGCCAGAAATGTCGCACTTCTTTTTCTCGTCATTATATAAGAAAAGGGCAAGGGATCTGTTTGTTTGTTTGTCCAGCGCCGAGTTATTCCCCCTGGTATGAGTACTGTATCTATCAGCGCTTGCTTCACATATCTAGCCTGTATTTGAATTACAGGTATTACCCTTTAATTCAAAGACAGTCGATTCATGGTCGAACAATTGTCTTACCATGAATCGACTATAAATATGGGTTAATGTAAAAATGCGTACTCATTTTGGGACGGGTGGGGGTGGGGGTGGACGAGGAATGAAAGATAGGTGCTAACCCATTTAACCCGACGGACGCTTTTCCCCAATTTTGGATTATGTACTATGTTCAACTTGCAGAAGACGGATTGACCATGATAATTCAAGGTTAGTGCCAGATTAGCTTGGCGCCTGAAGGCGCCAAGCTAATCTGGCACTAACCTTGAATTATCATGGTCAATACATCTCCTACTGTATGGCGTTGGGACTGAATGAGCTAATTAATCCTTTAGCTGCCAGTGTATAGAAAAGGTCCGTCTGAAACCACTGTAGACTCGCTGTCAGAAACGTCGTCTGCGTGAGGCACACGGATATGATGCAGTCCAGCCAGAGACAGAGATCTTCATGTGTCCCCACAGTTGGATGCTTATGGGGATATATGTCTCTTGTGCCGGATACTCGTTTTGTACCGGCAGTGAAAAATGCACACATACCAAGGGGAATTACGCAGCGCTGTACAAACGAACATATGGTTTGTGGGTCAATTTAACTCTCTGCAAACTGCCGCAATTTGGTATTGGCTGTGTCTCTGATACCGAACGTGTTGGTTGACCATGATGTATGAATTCAGCATGAGGCATAGATCCTCGTGAGCCCCTGCAGCTGCGGGTGCTCATGAGGATCTATACCTCTTGCATCAGTGAGATGATAATTTGGTTCCGGCAGTGAAGGAACTAAATGTAATAGTCTCTATTTCTATTGCAACCGAATGGGTGGTTGACCGTGATGCTGACGCTACTCCCTGTTCACAGCTTCTGGAGGCTGACCTCGGCGATCTTTTCGATAATGACTCCAATGATTCTCGCGAAAAGGATGATGATGATGACGATGATGATGACGATGGTCTTCGCCTCGCTCTTGGTCGTCGTATGAAGCAAGGCCAGATCAGCGGACCACAGCAAGTAGGAAAGTAAGTACCCTGCGTTAACATGACTTTAATCCTCAGCAGTGTTCGTCACTTTCGATGGTGCTCGCATGTACTGATGTAGCCTGATGAGTGATATTTTGGCGGGATGATGATATCGTGTTTAATGCGATATGCGTAGTCTCCTTTCATTTGTCCCATTTTCTGACGTAATCTCCAACCTGTATCTCATAATCTGGAAAGCATCGAAAAACATTTTTTTTTTTTTTTTTCTCAAAAATACAAAATTGTTAGTTAAGAGATTGCATGCAGAAAAAAATAGTAATTGGTGCCACAATAAATTGATGGACAATGACATTTCATTTAGTGGCCAATCCATCCCTTTCAACTGATGTGTTTTCGTCAGAGGACATTTCACAAATATATTCACCCCCGGGTGATGCAGCCACCATGACAGATGTGTGCTAACCTGGTATTGGTCTTCTCTTTCAAGGGTGGCTCGCCTCCTGTTCGATGACCTTGACTTCCTGGAGTCTGTTGACCCTGATGATCTGTATGACTCCCTGGATGACCTGAAAGACCTTGACCTTGATGACGATGATGTAAGTAATCGTTTATAATGTATTTAATAAATTTGTATTAATGAGACTAAACAACACGCCGCTGGTAAAGATGGATTGGGACATGATCTTTGTGTCATCGAAGATTGTTTTTAAACAGACTTTAACACACTTAGCCCCGACGCACCACGGCAGGAGATGGATCGACCATGATAATTCAAGGGTAGCGTCAGATTAGCTTGGCGCCTGAAGGCGCTACCCTTGAATTATCATGGTCGATTCACCTCCTGCAACTGATACACAGTCTTTAAGTGACACATCCACAATTTCGGAAATGCAGCCTTGAGACTAAATGGGTTAACTTTCATGACCAGAGCAACTCCCGTCGTGACGTCTTAAGTGTTAATACCTGCTGCTGTTCCTTGCAGGCCGCCAACCTGTTCCGCAGGATGTCCCAGTCTGTCAAGTTCCCTCGCCCCGAGCTGTTCAGCGCACAAGACATCCTGAAGGTTCGCGCCGTGCTGCCAGGCATGGGGCTGTCCCAGCTTCAACAGCTGCCGCGCCAGTCCGTCAGACTGGGTCTAGATGCTCTGAAAAATCTGGACTTCGATGAGTCTCAGGTGAGGAAGGAGCAGGTTAACCCCCTTGACTGCCGAGAAAAAAGTGAACACGATCCAACTGCAAGAGACATAGATCCTCGTGAGCCTCGCATTTGCGGGGGCTCATGAGGATCTATGTCTACGTTTGCTGACACCGCTTCGAGACCATGTTCCTGGGACGGCTTGGGTTCTCGTAGATCGGAGAAACATAATCTGCGTCACTGAACTGGCATGCACTGACGTGATTAACTCCAACATACATGCATTCACCGGCACTATAAAACAGCACCGGTGAGTGCGCAAGGGGTTAATAATACTTATAATATTACTTCAAGCACAATACATATCAGTATTCTCTGTCCACCATGAAATATTAGAAGCAGAGCAAGTTACAATATTTGAATATAGTTTTTGGGTTCGGGGTTTCACGTCCATGGCACCAGAGTAATAATGGACGGCCCTGACGGGCGGGTTATTGGGGGCATATAGATATTTGAATATGTTGGTGTGTTTGTTATTATTCGTGGTATTATTTTACGTGGATTGATGTCCATCCTTTTTTAATTACACAGGTTTCACTAGCCTACGATGCAAGTAAGCCGGTTGAAAAATTAAATACATGTGTATGCACGTTTGTTACAGTCATTCATTCTTTTATTCTTCCAGGCACGAGAACTTTTCGATGAACTGTTTGATGTTGAGGTAAGTTTTATTAGTTATGGAAGCTCAGACAGACTCTCAGACTTTAAAATCTGATGTCAATCATCACAACATGCATAAGTAAACAGCATACGCATCCTTTGGCAAAATACATCCCACTTCATCCGCCGCAAAATGACAGAATCCTTTTTCGCGGATAGTCTTGGCACTTACCATCCGCGCGGCTTGAACATTTGCCCCTAGGGATGTATGCTCGGCCTGATGGGTAGTTGGTGCCAGACTTGACCTCACTGTTGATACTGGATGCTACCGTTGAGTGTGTGTGTGTGTGTGTGTGTGTGTGTGTGTGTGTGTGTGTGTGTGTGTGTGTGTGTGTGTGTGTGTGTGTGTGTGTGTGTGTGTGTGTGTACGTGAGCGGCAGCAGGCACGAATGAATGCGAATGTATGCAGTGACGTTTATGTATGTAGACGTAAGTTTTGTGCTACGTGTTTTGTGCATATGTATTTGCGTCATTATGTCAGTGTGTGTGTGTGTGTGTGTTGGGTTTTTTTTGACGTCTTTTCTTTCTATCGTGTTCTTTTCTGTTCTACGTTTGTTTCCATGTCACCTGAAGAAGGATCTTTGATCCGAAACGTCGTTCCTTGTTTCTATTTTAAAGGGTTTTCTACCACTATCTTCTGTTTTTCTTTCACATGAAACCCTAGCGGCAACAGTTGTACTGCATAAATAGATATTTTCTCAAATGCTAGACTGAGCCTTCGTACCTATAGAATCTGTCGATAGGTACATGTTTAGTAACAATACTCATTAGTGTCTGTAATTTTATGGGGAAAACCGTACGCAAACAGCTAACCCTTTCCAAAAAAATGTAACACCACCCAATTGTACATAAGCCCTCGCAGTTGCGGGTGCTCATGAAGATCTATGCTGAACCGCTGTGCATCCGTGTTCCTTTGACGTCTAGGGATCTTTATAGTCGAATTTACAGAGGTCATACCCAAATCACAATCACCTTCCACTGGATGTGAATGGTTTTAAGGTTTTAATTTCCCATGCGTAAAATCTTGTTGTGTTTAATGTTGAAGAGTGATACCTAAACGGCAGTTTCACGAGACTGCATTACAACATGCAGTCGCGAGGTGATATATCTGTCACAGACCTTGATTACATTTACTATAATAAATAACTTGGTTTCACAGCCCAAGGACCTGACTGCGGCCCAGCTGAGGAGCGTAGGAAAACTTGCATTGGGTCTGGACGCCGACGACATTGAGGAGATGAAAGACGACGTCGTGGATGACCTTCTTGATGACCTGGACGATCTGGATCTCAACGACGCCCAGAAGAGACTGTTTGCTGACAAGGTACGTGCTGACGTTCTCTCTCTCTTAACTCGCTGAAAACGTGCCGCATACCGATAATACGCACAAAATACCGAGGAGAAGAGTTAATCTTTTCCTAAAAGAGACAAAGATTCTCATGAATCCCTCCTAAAGCAGCGGCCCATGAGAATCTGTGCTTCTTGCTGGAAGCCGATGTGGCTCAGACACTTAGTGTCTCAGTAACTCAGCAAAATCAGACAGTTAACAGGTGCCTAACGGCTGCATCATGCATATTGCGCTTCATCGAAGCGATCGAGGAAGAAGAAGAAGACAGTTAACGCTGCCCGGGTTTGGGTTTGCTGTTAATATTATTATTATTGCTATTATTATTATTATTATTATTATTATTATTATTATTATTATTATTATTATTATTATTATTATTATTATTATTATTATTATTATTATTATTGTTGTTGTTGTTGTTGTTGTTGTTATGTTTGTTGCACGTTTGATGGCCGTAGTCGCCTGCTCGTTATGAACCCCTCATAACTAATTAACTTGAATGTCATGTACAATGCATACAGTTGTATGTATACTTGTGGACAGGTCAGACAACAGGTACTCAGCAAAGCCAAACTGTTGACTCTGCCCGGATTTGCTGGCGCCGTCAGCGTGGATGACATCGATGATCTGGACGATGACGACGTCATCACCTCCCTCAACATCACCAACACCATCAACTGGCGCGCCTCTCAGGTGAATTTCACCGACAAAAATTATGTGTGATCTGTGAATTTGAACTTTGCGACCTAAGATTGTTTGGTCCAAACCGTAGATATGCACCCTAATTATTGTGTGCTGGTCTGTTATTTTGGAGCTTATGGCCGCAGGCTGTGAGCTCCAAATAACAGAGCAGCACACAATTAGACACATGTATAAGAATGCATGTATGAGTCTTCAAATTAGTGGGTATTGGTTGGGAAGGAAGGTATCGAGAATGTTTGGTTCTTTCAGAATCACAAGTATTATACTGTTAATGCTAATTTACAGTTTTCAACGTAGGCAAACAAACACTGGAGGAGAGTGTACTTATCTTGCTGTAATCATGACATCGACGTGTTTATGTAATAATGCATACTTACCTTTACCGGCAGTCACCCGTGTTGCTCTTGATTAATGATTCTTGTTTTGTTTTTTCCCCCGCCGTAGGCTGCCAGCCTGATGAGCAAGGTGAAGCACAGCCTGGGCAACCGCTCCCTGCGTCCCAACGACCTGCCTTCCCTGGGTAACCTGGCGCGCGGCCTGTTGCCACGTGACATCGACGATATGGTGGATCGGGACGAGGATGTGGATGACCTCGCTGACATTCTGGGTGACCGAATGGACGAGATGATGTCTTCACAGGTTGGTTGATCATGAGACGCGTCACTGCTTGGAATCCTCGTCTACCTGAGTCACACGCATAAGAATACATGAGTTCATCAAGAGACAGAGATTTTCAAGAGCCCCCGCGACTGCGGCCCGTGATCAGGTCATGCGCGGGCCAACGGCGGCCGACGTCGGCCCCATGGCCTTTGCACACTAGGAATAGCAGTCGTTTCAAAATCATAATGTAATCGAAGATCATCGAGTACATGTAGAATTTTAACACGAGAGTCATGACTCAGATTGTTTAGTCAGTGTGGGCCAGCGGCCCATAAACCAAATGTTTTGGGGGTGAATAACAACGTTCCATCAATAAGCGTTATATCAAAGTGGAAAATGAAAGTAACACATGCAATGTGTTCCTAGTACAGTTCAAATCAGCTATTTTTCGTTATTCTACAGGTGGACAAGATGCTAGAGAAGATCCGTGATGCTGACCGTTTTGACGACCTTGACGACATCAAGGTCACTGCAGAATATGTGGCCCAGAAAGGAGCCTTCCTCGCTTACCTGTGAGTAATGATAACTTCCTCCTTCACAACAATGTCTCTTCACCATTCACTTGCGTTTTAAAGTCCGCTCGTTCAGTCTGAGATTTGCTGATCTTGCAGTCCGATTTCACAAAATTCAGTACTGAGACTAAACTTTGAGCAAACATATTTTATTATTTCGTGTCGCATGTTGTATACGATTTTCATAATCGTGAGATTAAAATTTATGCAATACACTGCATGATAAAGTGTGCGAGTGTGTGAGTATATAAAGATGGGAGTTTAGAACAAATGAGAAAGTTCTCTCTTTGTGTAGCGTAAACGTTTGTGTATTGGAGTGTTTTTCAGTGTACTCCCCAGTTGGACCATTCAGGGAGTACGCCATAAGTACATTTCTATTCAAATGAGGTGCTACTTAATTGCCTAGCATCTCATTTCAATAGAAGTGTACTTGTGGCGTACTGCTCTGGGGGGTACTCCAGCCAACGTACGGAGTGTAGGGAAAAAGGAAAAGTCTGCACTTTAAGTAGTGTAAGTTTCCTTGTGCTGGCGTGTGTTTTTCACCAACTGCGTTACGGTTACAGGCCCCAGGACTTGTTCAAGAAGCTGGAGTTTGATGAAGGCGGCAAAAAGGCCTTCGTGCTGATGATGTCCAGGATGGATGTCAGCAAGCTGCCCCGCGCACAACTCAAGTTCCTGGCCGAGGAGCTGAAAGACATGATGGAGATCAAGGTTGGGGTGAGTGGACACTTGGTTCCTTTTTTTCCAACCCATGCAGACAAGACACACAACACCAAAATATGGATAGATTATCAATAAAAGGTGGTGACTGGTGGTAGTTTGGCCAAGCTAGGCTTGCACCACCCTTGAACTACCTTGGCCCACCTTTTTCCTGTATTGTAATGTCGTCTTCACAGGACAACTATAATCAGAGGCGATAAAAACGCGAAAAGTGTCGGTAAATGTACCCGCAAACAAACAGCAACCCTGACAACACAACAAGAAATTTTTATTTGTTGTTTACTTCAGATGTTCAGCCTAATGTCTGAACTTTCTTCACACAAAAATTGGAATAGTTATCGCCCGTGGCTGCCTTGGAGTACACGGGGTTTCATTAGCGGTGAAAATAAGCAAATCTGGACACACTCTGACAAGCAAGTTTCCTGTGAGATGTTTTAACACATATGATGTGTTGATTGCTTATGATCAGATGTTATTAACTGCCTCAAAGGAAATTTGTCTCACAAAATTCACTAGAGAACCAGAACTTCCAGCGCACATCATTTTCTTAATAAAACTTATTTTATTTAATGCGAATGATTTTCAAACCATTTGTTATGCTCCAGTAATTGATACAGAGATTTTTAAAAAATATTTAATTTAAAAAAAAAAATACACCCATATCCATTTGATCATGTAAATATGGCCGCTAACCTAAAAAATAAACAACTTATTGATTTTCATGTTTGTAGGTCATGTTGATTATTTAGGCGTCTTTGACAAACGAAAAGTAGGTCAAGACCAAACAGGCCGGATTTTCATTTACACGGACCCTAGTGACACTGCCCGTTGGTTGGCTTGCAGCTGTGTCCTCTGCAGAAGACGTCATAAGTCATTGATGTGAAATTTTTAAAACTAAACATTCCATTTACAAGCGACATAACACACTCTTCATAACATTTTCTAATAAATTACGTCGAAATAACCCGGATTATAGCATATTAACGAAGAAAAGAGCTATGGTGAAAAAAAATCGCGTTTTTGTTACCTCATGGTTTAGAATATATAAATACTGCAAATTGATGCACATCAAGAAAACGGCTTTTTCGATGCGAGCCTGCGCAATGAAAGAAACAGACCAGTATATAAAGGTCCTCGGACCGACATCGGCCGTCGCTGGTCCGCGCACAGCTGTGCGCGGACCAGCGACGGCCGATGTCGACCGTCCCGTGCTTTTGTAAGTCTGTGTGAAGGCAATTGTTTTCTTCCTATCTCAGGAGGACAAGGATGACTCGGATTTCCGCAAGCTGAAGCAGCTGGGACAGTTCGCCCTGGGCCTGACCCCTGATGAGATCGACGACATGAGTCCAAGCGCCGTCCTGCACAATCTGGGCTTACTCGGCATTCTACCATTCACACGCAAACAGGCAGAGGCCATTCTCGACAAACTGGAGGACGCCATGCCGTAAGTCATCAGAGTTCGATTGATTGATCGATCGATAGATCGATCGATTGATCCATCGATCGATCGATCGATCGATTGATCCATCGATCGATTGATTGATTGATTGATATTTTTGGGGGGAGGAAGGTGGTGGTGGGTGTTGGGTGTTCAAAAAATGTCACAATAAAGTTCTTGCACAACTGATAAAAGTATCTATCAACCTCACGTATGATATAATTATACTATTTGGGTTGGCATACGGAAATTGTCAAAGTGGCGGAAAACTCAGCGTATTTTTTTCTATGATAAATTAAATGCAATCGAATCTTTATCAACACAGAGACTGGGAGTGCAAAAGCAGTATACTGGTCAACGCTGGACCCCTACTTCAGTTCGCCAAGGATGACGTAATCGAGGCTCTGTGCGAGGTAAGTTCCTATCTTACATGCGCATGATAAAATGGAATAGTGGCCTGTCTGTGTCGGGAAACGGAATGCAGTCTTCTTTGGACAACCCTTAATTTTGGTAAAATATGATTTCCATAAACTGCGGGGGCTCAAGAGAATCTTTGACTCTTGCAGTTAGATCTTGTTCACGTTTCCTCCACAAACAAACATACTCTAAAGTAAACCTTATTTACTTAATCTTATCAATCTTAGTGTGTGTAAAGTTAATTTAGACTAACTCTAAACAAAAGCCGAAGTTGCTGCAAGTCCTGGGCTCAGCTGCATACGTGAACTTAGTTCTGTGCAAGCCACTAAGCCAGTGGCCGGCGCAGAACCACGCTCACTCTTGCAAATGGCCCCCGGTGCTTTGTGCGTCCAACAGAAAGAACTGGCGGCCGGGTTCTCCAGCATTGAGAAGCGACTGGAGCGTCACCACGAACGAGTGGAGGAGAGGCGTGAGGAGGGGCTGTGGCGTGAAGACTCCAACGAGCTCCCTGACCTGAAAATCGACACTCCAGACACCCCCGACGTTAAGGACGCGATTGACGACATGACGGAGAATATCAGCGGCAAGGAGAAGCTGGTACAGAGGATGCTGTTTGCTGCCATGGCCACAAGAGCCCAGAAGAATGTCGCGGGCAGGAGACGTCGTCAGGCTGGTGAGTGGTGCCGGCTTCTGCTGAATTCTCCTATTCCTCCTCCTATCCCTCCTCAGTGCGTCTTCTTCTTCTTTTATTATTATTATTATTATTAGTAGTAGTAGTAGTAGTAGTAGTAGTAGTAGTAGTAGTAGTAGTGTCATTATTATTATTATCATTATTATTAGTAGTAGTAGTAGCAGTAGTAGTAGTAGTAGTACGATGTTATTACAGTAGTAGTAGTAGCAAAGACAGTATAATATATTGTCTTTGGTGGTAGTAGTTGTAGTTGTATCATTAATATTATTAGTGTTGTTTTTATTAGTAGTACTAGTAGTAGTATTGTTGTTATATTATTATTATTATTATTATTATTATTGTCGTTGTTGTTGTTGTTATTATATTATTATTATTCATGGCATTAGTAGCCATCTGTGAACCTGCGATATTCACTCTAAAGCTACGGTTCCATAAGCACGAATCCTCATACGAATAAGATCCGAACCCGAAGCGGTGATGCAATTTTTCAGTCAAAAATTGCGTCATTTTCGTTCGAAGCCGGATGCGAATTCGTGTCCGCATCGGGCATTTGGAAACACTCAAACATGAAAAGGACATGCGCGAACTTTTCTGTTTCGGACCCGCTTCGGATTCGGATCGCATTCGTATCGGATTCGTGTTTATGGAAGTGTAGCTTAAGCCTTTCCTTCTTAACCCTTTCACTGTCAGTGGACGCAGATTGTGCTTCTTAAGACATTGTTAGTTCAACGCCAAGAAACCCCAGCCATCTAGGTGGTGTCAGTCTTCTTCTTCTTCTTCTCGAACGCCGTCACACTTGGAGTTTGGCTCTCAAAATGAAATCTGTGGTATTCTGTAGCGCCTCCACAGGCCCGTACAGTTTCTCTTGTAGAGTGGCGGGCTTCGGCCATATCTCCTCCCTCAGCGGCTGGTGGTTCCCACAGTCCTGGAGGATGTGCTTTGCGGTCTGCTCTGCTTCTCCACAAGGGCACAGGGGAGATGGCACGAGGTGGAAGCGTCTGTGCAGGTGGAAATTGAGTCGGTTGTGCCCGGTCCTCAGACGAAAGATGGTCACCTGCTCTGCTCTTGCTCTTGGTGGTGTCAGTAAGAGGCACAGATCTTCATGGGCCCCCGCAGTTGCGGGGGCCCATGAAGATCTGTGTCTCTTGCAGTTGGGTAGTGTATCATTTCATTCTCAACAGTGAAGGGGTTAAACCCCGATAACTGACTGACCTTTGCGTTTTGACCCCAACAGCGAGCCAGCTGACGTGCAGCGTGTTGAGACAGCTTCACCAGGACGTGGTGCTGGCGGACGTGAGCCAGATCATCACCATGCCCGACACGGAGTTCCGCGACTGTCTGCAGGTGCTGGGCAACGCCTCCAGCTGGAACCGCAACGACCTCGTCATGCTCAAACAGCGCGCTGAGCAGGTAAGACTTATAGTCACCGTCCACCGTGAGATGGCCTTAGTCGCTTACTTGGCGTAAGACCCTACCCAATGCGGACA
Source organism: Semisulcospira habei (assembly GCA_036245525.1). NCBI lineage: Eukaryota > Metazoa > Mollusca > Gastropoda > Semisulcospiridae > Semisulcospira > Semisulcospira habei. Next base: position 107,927,408 of record BTPG01000008.1, read on the forward strand.
AGGTGATCGGGCCGACGTCGGCCCGATGACCTTGTGCGCATTGGGTAATAACTAACTCAAGAGTCACCGTGTGAGCTCAACATACTGGGGAGCTGAGGCGTTAGCGATCGACTCTCGTCCGAAAGGTCGTGGGTTCCAACCCAGCTGGGTCAAAATTCGTTCAGACCCTTCTAAACGCAAACGATAGTCTCTGAAATCGTCTTCGTTTAAACGTAAAACAATTGTGTTTCAAACAACATGCTAAACAGTTAATATTTATTTTCATCGTGCATGCTGAAGCAGTCAGCTGAACAGGTATTATTAAAGTAGCGAAAATGAAAATCGTTGTGCCAGGAGCCGCGACAGACGATCCTCATAAATCAACACAATAACAACAGTTGCAGCCTCAGTGTTTCGCCTGAAGTCAAACGCTGACAGCAGTCTTTGCCTGAGGCACTTATATGATAGTATCCACATCTGCAATTCATTGAAAATAGTTTGCTGTGGCCTCAGTGTTTCGGCCAAAGTCTAGTGATGTATCATCAGCCTTTTTCCCCGAGGGACTTGTACTCGCTCACGTAAAAATGTTGAAAATAAAATGCCTAGAAAGAAACACGCTAAGACATGACAATTACAAAGCAACTGTTTTGCCAAATGACAGTCAACTCTTTTAGGCTGGTTTTCACCTAACTATGGCCACACACTTATGTACAGGTGCTCGGCATGCCATCCACCTGGACCAACGAGCTGATCCGCCAGGCTGGCGTGTTGGTGTCGGCCTTCACCCTTACCGAGATCCGGCAGTTGGCCATCACCGGTGTGGACGCCCTCAACAGTGTGGGCAAACATGCTCGCCTCGACGCCGCACAGGTAGGGACACCACCCGCAGCGTTTGCTCGAGTACCCAATGCGCAAAAGGCCATCAGGCTGACGTCGGCCCGATGGCCTTTTGCGCCTTGGGAAGTACTCACACAGATAGACCCACTCGGGATGTACGCCACAAGTACACTTCCTATTCAAATGAGATGCATACTCCCCAGATAGACCCACTCGGGATGTACGCCACAAGTACACTTCCTATTCAAATGAGATGCATACTCCCCAGATAGACCCACACGGGATGTACGCCACAAGTACACTTCCTATTCAAATGAGATGCATACTCCCCAGATAGACCCACTCGGGATGTACGCCACAAGTACACTTCCTATTCAAGTGAGATGCATACTCCCCAGATAGACCCACTCGGGATGTACGCCACAAGTACACTTCCTATTCAAGTGAGATGCATACTCCCCAGATAGACCCACTCGGGATGTACGCCACAAGTACACTTCCTATTCAAATGAGATGCATACTCCCCAGATAGACCCACACGGGGAGTACTCTACACGTTCACTTCCTATTCCTATGAGACGCCAGATAAAGTCATTCGGAGAGTACTCCACAAGTACACCTTCTATTCAAATGATATACTTACTCCACAGATAGACTCACTCGGGAAGTACACGACAAGTACACTTTCTATTCAAATGAGATGCATACTCCCCAGATAGAGTCACTCGGGGAGTATTCCACACGTACACTTCTTTATCATACGACATGTTTACTCCCCAGATAAACTCAGTCGGGGAGTAATCCACAAGTACACTTCCTATTCATACGAGATGGAAGTTACTCCCCAGATAAACTCACTCGAGGAGTACTCCACGCGTACACTTCCTATTCATACGACATGCTAACTCTCCAGATAAACTCACTCGGGGAGTACTCCACAAGTACACTTCCTATTCATACGACATACTTACTCCCCAGATAAACTCACTCGGGGAGTACTCCACAAGTACACATCCTATTCATATGAGATGCTTTCTTCCGAGATAGACTTTATCGGGGAGTACTCCACACGTACACTTCCCATTCAAATGAGAAGCATACTCCACAGATAGATCCACAGGGGAGTACTCCACACGTACACTTCCTAGTTATATGATGCTTACTCCCAAGCCTAGCATCTCATTTGAATAGATCTGTGCCTGTGGCGTAGTCCCCGAGTGGGTTTATCTGGAGAGTAATCCCGCACACTGTGGGCAAAATTCCTTCCTCGTTGAACAATGTCCTTTGAATGGCTTTAGCATCGATCGATCTTTTATTGTACTTGTTGATAATGTTATAAATGTTATAATGCATGGAAATGAACTGAAAGAAACATCACTTACTTCTGCCATACTAAGTCCACATTTGTATTCCAACTTCCTGATGCATGAAAATAGTCTGTGATGGAAGTTTCTCGATGGCGTCGGCATTTTCAGTCCACTTTCAAGCGTTGCATGCGGTGCAATCTATTCCATTGAAAAGATGTACCGTTTGTTTGTTTGTTTTCATTTGTTTGTTTGTTTGTATTTTTACATCTTACCGCTGGTTTACCCTTGTATCGAGAATTGTACGTGTTTACAGCTGGCCGCTGGATTTAACAAGTGGTTGGAGCTGAAGAAGGCCAATAACCTAGCGACCATCACGCCGGGAGAGTTCTCTTCCCTATCCGAGTTCGTCTGCGGTCTGACAACTCAGCAAATCCAACAGCTGCCCATTGAAGCCTACAAGTAAGTCTCGTCCTTTCACTCGGAGACTCGGATGAAATCCACATCAAAGAGGTGACCGCAAAGCGCGTAAAATGCAAGGGAATAACCCACAAAGGGGAAAATACGATGTAACCCCTTGACTGCCCAGAAAAAGTGAACACAATTCAACTGCAAGAGACGTAGCTCCTTTTGAGCCCACGCAGTTCCTGGCACCACTTTGTATTCATGTTCCGCAGCTGACTGCTGGGGATCTCTGACGCTCAATTTACACTCTCTCTGCCGCTCAATTTACACTGATTTTGTGTGATACGTCGAATTTTCTTTTACCATGGATACAAGGTGGTGCCAGCCGGCATCTGCAAGAGACATAGATCCTCATGAGCCCCCGCGATGCGGGGGCTCATGAGGATCTATGACTCTTGCATGTGCCGGCTCGTGCTGAGATTTCCTCGGCAGTGAAGGGGTTTAAGACTAGTATATATTCGAATCCAGCTTATGTGGTCGGCCTCTTTGATACGACGAAAGCGAATCGGATGGTGGCACTGTGCACACCCTTGGTGATAAGCCATGTCCATATATTCCAGTACACTCCTATCTTTCAGACGATCCATCGACGTGGTGGGCAGCGCCCGCTCATGCAGTGCGGAACAACGTGCAGCATACGCCGATCGCGCCCTGGAGGGTTACGGCAACAGTCTGCAACAGTGGCCGCCATCAGTCGTCGCGGAACTCGGCAATGTCATCGGTAGGTAACAAAATCACCGACAACAACATATAAAATGTCAAATAAAAATACTGAGTGAGTGAGCCAGGTTCCTGGCGCACTCTCATATTTTTGTGGCGCACGCTGTTTCATTAATGGAGCCCTTACACTGTGGAACAACTCCAGCTGAGATGATGAGATGACGTGAAGTATCTGCCACTATCAAGACACAGCCCCCCCCCCCCCCCCTTCCCTCTCTCTCAATTTTTTTTGTTTGTTTGTTTGTTGTTGTTTTTTGTCAGTTATTTGAACGACTTGTTGTACAGTGAACTTTTGTTGTGTGTATGTTTGCGAGTTAATAGTCATGTACTTTTACTAGAGTAGCAACGGCAAGCGTGATAAATGGCACATGTGCTAACTGCTTCTTTCGTTGAGAATAACGTTTTATTTTATTTCTCTGTCTTAAGCAAGATCGGATCCATCTGTTCCTCATATTGAGAGGGATTATTTCGAGTTAATTCATTTGAGGTATGCCACATCATCATCATCATCATCAGTCCCTTGCCCGAACTGGGCGTTGGGGGGACTGAAAGGCAGCAGCAACAGACAGTGCTCTCCACTGAGTTCTATTTTGGGCGGTGGCAAGCAAGTCTGACATCTCGAGTTCGGTCCATTCTTTTATGTTTGCGACCCAACTCTTTCTCTGACGACCTCGCCGACGACTTCCTTCGAGAGTGCCTTGGAGGATAGTCTTGGACAAGGTGTTGTGTCGGGTCACGTGGCCAAACCAAGCAAGCTTGCGCCGTTTCACGGTTGCCAGAAGGGGTTCATGTGGGCCCACCAGGAAAGTGACGATGCTCCGTACATATTCGTTGGTCTTGTGCTCGCGGTACGAGATGCGGAGCAACTTCCTCAGGCACTTGTTCTCAAAGGCCTGGATTTTCTTTTCTGAGTCTGCAAGCAGTGTCCAAGTCTCACAGCCGTAGAGTAGAATAGACACTATGAGGGACTTGTAAAGCCTGTACTTGATGGTGAAGCTGATGGAGTTACTTCGCCATATCCTGTCCAGCCTGGCCATTGCGGATGTTGCTGTACCTATGCCACATACATGCTTGCTACTGGACACCGTGACAGAGGGGCACCAAAGAAGAGATACAAAGACTGTCTCAAGAAGTCACTTAGTGCCTGCCAAATCGACCACCACCAGTGGTCTTCGCTTGCTGCGGACCGTGACACCTGGCGCTCCACCATTTACAAGGCAGCTGTCTCCTTTGAGGACTCTCACAGAGCTAGCCTTAAGGACAAGCGGCTCAGGAGAAAAAACAGAGATGCCGCAGCTCAGAACCCTGGCCATACCTTCCCCTGCAGCCACTGCGGTCGAACCTGCCTGTCTCGGATTGGCCTCCGCAGCCACGAACAAGCCTGCAGACGTCGTGGGCAACTCCTATAAAATCTTCGTTCGCGAAGTCAAGCCAAGACATGCCACATACGGATACGCGGCTTCTTGTCGCGTATCCGTATGCGGCACGCCTATAAGGCGATAAGAGTACGACCGTAGTTCAGCGTTAGAAATCGTGTGTGTGTGTTTTATTTCCAGGCGGGCTGTCGTCCCCAAGTGTACAGCAGCTGACAGCTGACCAGCTGGCTCTTATCAAGCCCAACGTCCTCGCCACTCTGCCGTCATCCAGCCTCAAGGTATGTGACTCCCATGAAGAGTGGGTAGGTTGGGTGTATGTGTGGGGTGGGGGATATGAATCTGTTCCAGGTCTGTGGTATCCCCCTCCCCCCCCCCCCACACACACACACACCCCGGGGAAGGGGCGGGGGGGGGGGGGTGAGGGCGGGGGGAGGGGTGATACGAGGCTTGGAACAAATCCCTGTTTTCCTGGGTATTCGTGGATGCATTTCTCCTGGTGAATGCGCCTTGTGTGTTCTTATGATCCCTAAAGCTTTGTCGGCGGGAGCATAGTACTCCTAGCAGGTACAGCCAAGCCGGACAGGTCGAGTGGGAGCAGCCAAACAAAGCATGTACTCTGATCATCCAGGCTAGGGTGTTAGGCTCAGGGCTAACGTCACTGGCCTACAAAACAATTCCTTTACGGAAACGGCAGCAAGTTGCTGTCCTAGAAACCAACGGCCAAAACGGGCAGTAATTAATTATTCGTGTATGAAAAATGGGGAAATAATAATAATAATAATAAAATAAAGAGCATTTATATCGCGCTAAATCCCCAGGAGCAGCGGGCTCTGAGCGCGTTACAAAAAAAAAATGTATGTATGCAGAATCACTACCTCAAAACGAATTTAATCTACGCACACACATACAAACACACATAAAAACATCCCCAAGTTAAAGGCATGCTGATGATGCTGATGCGCCACCACGATGGTGCTAAACGGCCAGCAAAAGGAGGACCTAAGATCAAAGCCACCACGATGGTGCTACATGGTCAACAAAAGGAAGTCCTAAGATCAACACCACCACGATGGGCTTACGCGGTCAACAAATAGAAGACCTGTGATCGCCCAAGCCACCATGATGGTGCTATATGGTCAATAATCTAAAGATCTAAATATCAAAGCCACCAAGATGGTGCTACACGTCAACAAAAGGAAGACCGAGATAATCAATGCCACCATGATGGTGCTAAGTGAGGCATCATAAGTCACAGAAATATGTATGCAGAAATAAGCAGAAATAAGCAATTGAAGAATCTAACCGAATCGTTTGAACGTCTCTTTTATTAATACAATATCGCAAGATGGAGCACATACGAAAATCAGTGCTTAAGAACTTTGGTTGATGCCTAAACTTGTTTCTGTTCTTGTTTATGTCGAAGGTGACCCTTTGCAACAACAACAAAATATCTTGGATGATTTCATTTCTAAACACCTTTTCTTCTGTCCCTGTTTTCAGGCGATGAGTGACTCTCAGCTGAAGATGCTGAGCACAAACCAGGTGAACGCCCTGCAGCAGTCTCAGTACAACTCCCTGACCAAGACACAGCAGAACATCATTAGCGGCAAGGCCACAGTCGCCTTCCAGAAGGCCACTGGTCCCGGAGGGTCTGGAGGTTCGTATCTTGTTCGTACAGTCGCTCATTCAGCCCGGTCCGTCTACAAGGGGCATAGATTCTCATGAGCCCATGTAGGATGCGGGGGCTCATGAGAATCTATGCCTCTTGCTGGCGCGACCTCGGCTCTAATCGCATCAGTCTTCCGATTGAAAGATTGCGATGAATCTATCACTGTATAAATTGCTCTAGATCTCCGGAGACGGCTGATGTAGATATAGACTGTGAAAGCTAGAGGGCAGGGTGCCTGATTAGCTCTCAGATATACGGTCGATCCACTCTTCTTCGGCCAGACTGTAACCGAAGAGTCTTTAAATGGAAGTTTTTCATGAGGAAGAATATGCCAGCCACTGATGCGGAGGCATTAGACATCGAGTCCATTTTTGTGAGAAGAAGCTTTTAGCTTTTCACCAAAAACCGACTTGCTGTCTTCTGCTTTCGCAGGGCGGTGTTGTCTGTGTAATACATCTAAATTATATCCTAAAATTTGACGCACAACTGTGCTGTAAACGTGGTCAGCAAAAAGCACGACCAGCCCCTGCAGTTGAGTCTGTCTATTTCCCTTGAAAGAGAACGGATGATGGTCTGTTTAACCCATTCGGCCCCAAAGCCCTACAGCAGGAGATGGGTTGAACGTGATAATTCAAGGGTAGTGCCATATTAGCTTGGCGCCTGAAGGTGCCAAGCTAATCTGGCACTACCCTTGAATAATCATGATCAAACCATCTCCTCCAGCTGGTATATAGTCGTTTAGCAAACACTTCACTTCAAAATCTGGCAATGCGACTGTGGGGCTAAATGGGTTAATGCTGGCAATCACAGGCTTGGGATGATCACCTCTATAACACGGGTAGTGGGATATAGCGCAAATGTGCTATTTCTAACTACCCGTGTCCGAGATGATCGATCATCCCTTGCCTCTGCTGGCAATGGATACTGGTGGTGAAGGAGGTTGCTCAATGTTTTGTGTCTTCATCTTGCTTCCAGTTGGTTGTTCTTATGTAAGTAATAATGCAAGATGTTCCCTATGACTTGTCGTGCTGCGTGTCGACTTAATATTTTACTTTCAGCGTGTGTTCATTTGTTGCGCATGTGTTTCGGTCTCATCATCAGTTAACCTAAAATCACCTTAAAAGTTTGTTTTTTACAAACAGGATAAATTTGTTGAATTATTACAGCCTGTGTAATAGTAGTTTTGCGTTTTGTTTGAAATGCTAACAAGAATTAACAGGAAACGATGTATGACAAACCATACAACTATTTACTAACAGAGACCAAAATGGCCAAAATAGTTTAATAAATTTGTCAAACATATGTAATACTTAAAGGCAGTGTACAATGCGTACAAACCCCTGCTTTAGTGCACCCTATATAGACAGCTCTAATCTTTCCCCAATGATTTGCATTTACATTGGCAAAGCTACTGGTTTTAATGTAATCGGGCTATGCATCGTTTAAAATTATCTACCCAGCAAATTCAGAAAATCCTTCACCAGTAACATTCGTAATTATGAAGAAAATTAATTAATGTCACTCGTTCTAAAATATAGCCGCATAAATTATGCATGTCCATTAATCATCTTCAAACCTAAACTAAAATACAATGCAGGTATGATTGTGATGCTATTTTCAATAATATTGTTTCGCTGTGTCCCTTCAACCCATATAGGAAATGCGTCTGTTGCGGACACAGGCAATACAACCTCAGCATCTGTTGTTGCACCATCTACCACCTCAACGGGTTCACCCACCACCACGACACCAGTAGTAACCTCCACAACACCAATGAACACACCTACACAGCCTCAAACAACAAAGCCACCGATGACAACGAAGCAGTTTGTAGAAGTTAAAACCATTAGAGATCTGCAAACGACAGTACCGACAACGATCATGATGACGACACCGGAGCCACCTTTCAACCCGAATGTGGAAGTATACTTCACAGAATTCTTCCCGAATGAGGAATATTTCACAAAATCCACAAGACTGATTCAGACGACAACAAGAAAAGCAATTATTGTAAAAACATCTACACCCACACCCAAAATGGGCAGTTTCCAGGCAACAACCATGCAGTCCTCAGTAAGACCGGATTCCATAAGGGGAGATAACCCGTGGGTTGACGAAAGCAAGTCTGATGGTAACCAGCAGACTGCAGGCAATAATATGACATACACAAGCGGAGGAGACGGCACCACGTCAGTTAGAGACACTCCCAAAGCTTCAGAAAGTCAAAACTCGGCAGTCGACAAAAGTACCTGGCAGCTCGATAGCTCAAGTAGTAAGTTCTGTCCTCTGGTGGAAGTCCTGCCTAGCTGCGTGTAGACGCCAGTGCATGTCAATGCTTTAAAGGAAAAGCTACCATGTTAGCCTGCAAACGGTATAGCGAGCTGCAATTGATAACAGCGACAAAACTAACTCTTGGAACCAGTACCTGGGGGTAACACGTAGAAATGGGACTGGCTTTCATCGTCATTGCATCCTCAGACACTGGTTTCAGAAGATCAAACCTAATATGCACTCTAACAACTGCAAAAAGAGAGAATCTAACATGACTATTCCGAGTAACCTACTGGCTGCACTATGTTTTATGGCCATCTGACCATTTATCGTCCTGAGCACCATGAGGACGTCAGTAGATACTGCGGTGCTGGGGCGACACGCGGTGCAAAACAGCAAAGCTTGAAATACGCCTCAATGTCGCCAGAAAAGCTAACACCTCAAATCAGCTTCCCTACTCACAAACCGAATATCATAACTTGAACAGAGCGTTTTTACATTTACTGTGTTCCCATGTATTCCAAATACGCTAATAACTGCACATGTACTTACTGCTTAAAACTCATAGAGATAGATGGCGCGGGTAAAACAAACCATGCCTAACAGTAACGTGATTCGTGATTTCCAGAGAATCAGAAGAATGTCAAATTTGCACTTGTTTCTACGGAAACCGTGGATTAAAAACCTGGACAAGCATGTCACATCGCATGTTTGTCCGGGCTTTTAATCCGCTGTTTCCGTCGAAATAAGTGCAACTTTGACATACTTCTGATTTCTCAATAACGTCTATTTGATGCTTGCTTCCCTGCTAAAGTTCGTGTACTCTCTGTCTCTGTCTGTCTGTCTCTCTTTCTCTCTCTCTGTTTTTACAGAGCGTATGTTTGCTTCTTTTTCCGTGCCCCCAAAATAAAACTTGCAAAAAAAAAATAAAAGTGCATCGGGGCAAAGCTTTCTTTTAGAACATCTGAAGTCGATTTCCGTCGCCCATATTGTCACGGTTTGTCGTCAGTGTACCTTGATTTCTTCGCCTAACAGAATACGACCATCAATTATTATGAGTATGTGCGTGCTTTTGTTACTAACGTTTCAATCAAAATTCTCTGTTTTTCGTCGTTTTGTTCATGTTAACATGTGTGCGGGTCTGCGAATTTGCACCTTACGGGCGTAAGGTCTTAAATGACACACAGCCAGATATGATATTATTCACATTCGTTCTGTATCATACCTTTGGTCCTTCAGAGGGCTGTGCCCTATGAAAGGCAAAAGACAGTAAGTCAATTATTGTTCAATAAAAACGATATTTTCATTTTAGTACAATGAAAATTTTGCATTTCGCAAAAATATTGACTTATTGTCTTTTGCATTCCTAGGGCAGAGGTCGCTAGTAGCAAAATGCCATCGGGCCCACGACGGCCGCAGTGGGTCCGCGCACAGCTGTCGTAGGCACGGAGATCTTTGCTTACTGGGGTATTCCTGGTTTGCCTCTGGATGTCCATGGATGATGAGCATGCTGTCCGGCACGCTTTTAATCAACACTGTTCTTCTTTCAGGCAAAGGAACGGCAGCAGGACTGACGTGGAGTCTGTCCGCCATCATCGCCACCTTGCTCTTCTCCTTCCTCGTCTGAGCTGTGACGTCACTTCCGCTGTGTGGTTCCTCAATGTGATAATAATCCTTGATACCCGGCATGTGTAAAAAATTTTTTTCCAGCCGAGCTCCACAGAACTATGCTAGGAGCTTTAGCTATGGTGCTCGGTTGGGAAAAGAAATTTCGCTTCCGGCATTGAGAGACTGACAAAACCTAGCAAGATGAAAGACGCAGTTTCAGGGACCATCAGTCGGGCGCTATACGGAAACGAGAACGGACCAGACGTACCTTGGTACCCAACTTGGAACATAGTGTTTACAATCAAGTTATTTAGCCTTGGAAATCAAATAGACATAGTTGGTGTAACGAGAGGATCTTCGTCGAATACTAAATTGTTCAGGGTTTTAATGTATTTAATGTATGCAGTTTCCAGTAAGAGAGCAGATCAGCCGTGAGTCATTTTTCAGACTGCGAGCAAAACGCTATTCTCTTCATCGTGTAAGCTACTTGTGTACTTATGTACAGTCGTCTGCCTCAATGACTTTCTTAACAGCACCCGTAATAATGGACTGGTCTCTTTTACTGCTGTATGTTCTATAGCTTGAGAAAGTTTTGGTTTGTTGCTGGAAGCGTTATGAAGTTAGTGTTCTTTATTTGTTATATCGCTTTCATATGCAAAATAATTATTTCATTAACCCATTCAGCCCTGATACACTACAAGATCTCGATCGACCATGATACTTCCAGGGTGGTGCCAAGCTGTTCTGGCACCACCCTTGAACTATCATGGTCGATCTATCTCTTTTGATGTGCGGTAGTCTTCAGAGGGCAATTCTCAGATTCGTGGATTGCGTCGTTAGGGTTCGATGTGTTAATGTCTTGTAATTACCAGGCTTAGAAGTCCTCAAGTGCAATGTTGTTTTCTTAGAGCTGATGGTCATGAAGGAAAACAGATGTCGATAAAGATGTACGAGTAGATCAGCATAACAAATTATGGTAACAGAAACAGTATCTTACTGGCAAGAAGCAGTATGTTTGTGAATGGATTCCAATCATTGCAATAAACGTTTGTCCTGCTACATGAATATTTGTATATTGAATATTTGTATTTGCAATACACAGCTAAAATGTTGTGAGCATGATACATCCCTCCATTTTAATTTTCTCGTTGCTCCATGTTCACATCACTGACCCAAAGACATTTGTGTCCACAACATCTCCCTCTTTCTCTCTGAATGAATCAATGAATCTTTATTTCACCGTTGTAAAATAAAGATTCATTCAGATTGATTCATTCTCTCTCTCTCTCTCTCTCTCTCTCTCTCTCTCTCTCTCTCTCTCTCTCTCTCTCTCTCTCTCTCTCTCTCTCTCTCTCTCTCTCTCTCTCTCTCTCTCTCTCTCTCTCTCTCTCTCTTACACTGACGAGAAGTGCAGCATGAAACATTTCCACATAATTCACTTTCCAACATGGAATGTACTTGTTTTCATCTTATTTCAGCCCTCTGAATGTCACCACTTGTATTTCACACATTGTTGAATGATCACTTGTTAATGCCCCTACAATCAATTACATGTTATGGGTTTTTTTTTATAAATAAAGAGAAACAATTTACTGACAGAGTTAATATTTCAAAAGGTGGCGTTCATCGCTAACTTTCAACACAAAGCTCAAAAGGCCGTCGGGCTGACGTCGGCCGCCGTTGGCCCGCGCACGGCCGTGCGCGGGCCAACGGCGGCCGATGTCGGCCCTATGGCCTTTGCACACTGGGCAAGAAGTCTCCCGCTAAGTACACAAGTGACCGCAGAGTGTGTGTGCATGCGACCGTTTGTTCGCGCGCGCTTGTGTGTGTGTGTGTGTGTGTGTGTGTGTGTGTGTGTGTGTGTGTGTGTGTGTGTGTGTGTGTGTGTGTGTGTGTGTGTGTGTGTGTGTGTGTGTGTGTGCCAGTGCGCCTCGCGTGTGGTCAGCGGTGCTGGTACATGTGTACTGCATGGCACAACGTGAACTCTGGATTCATTTCAGTTAGCAAACCATACCATGCCAGTGTGCTACTGACTGGCTTTTCATTTGTGAGAAAAACAGGTAACTGAACAAAAGCAGCAACCCGTTCTCAAATCCCGGAAGTAAACAATCAGACAAATGCTCAACAAGCGACAAACAACAAACTGGCTTATTTTTCGCAGTGACCACACAGCGGTAGTTATTAGTGTCACTCGATAATAAGACATAACAGTACATGTCAGGCACGTTGGGCCCTCAAAATGCAAAATATCTTCCTACGCCACTAGATTGGTTATTTATTGGTTATTTGGGTGTAACGCCGAGCAGGCGACTAAGGCCATCTCACAGCGGGATGGGTAAAAATCTGGTCAGCCAGACTAAAAGAAAGGTCTTAAGACATGATGTAAATATACCTTAAAAATATGTCAGGCTAAAATGTCGCACGAGTCTTTAAAAGAAACGTCTACAGACTCTCAAAAAGGGCAATATAAGGAAAGTCACATAGTCTATGAATGTTCAGATCTTGTTAACAAATATTGCATTCTTTCAAAAAATTGAAGACATTGTCCGGGGGAACATCCCGGAACAAAACCTTCAAGGAGTCTGCTGTGAAGTGTTTATATCTTGTATCAATTAGATCGGCACAAGACAGCAAAAAGTGTCGAACAGAAAACTGCTCGTCACAGGCAAAACACCATGGACGCTCATCCTGTTTTAGTAAGTAAGAGTGCGTAACATACGTGTGCCCGATGTAAAGCCGAGTAAGAACAGTCTCCTCACGGCGGCTGCCACAGCGCTAAGGTAGACTGTCGAACACCGTAGGAAGAGCTTCATGTAGCTTGTTTGCTTCCTCTTTGTCCCACTCGGGCTGCCACTCGCGGGCTATGTACGCACTAATCACAGGTTTAAAATCACTATGAACAGTCCGTGTGTCAGGGACAGGGTCATTGCGGGCATCATTGGCAGCAGAATCTGCGATCCTGTTGCCTTCGATGCCCACATGACCTGGGACCCAAATAAAAATGATGTCATAATATTCCTTCATCAAGTCTGCGTAAAGCTCTCGAATCTGCACCAGCAGGGGGTGGTCTGTTCCTGCGCCCTAAAGAGACAGAATCAGGAAGTTCCTTTCCCGGGACTGATAGGCATGCTTGAGTGCCAGCAGAACTGCCTGCAGTTCTGCACTAAATAAAGAGGAATGGTCAGGGAGGCGGAGCTTAAATGGGCGTCTAGGATGGCGAGAAGACACTGCAGCCGCAGCCACTCTCCCGTCCTCAGACTTGGACCCATCCGTATAAATACGACAAAAGCCAGGAAAACTTGAAAGGAGTTCATTGAGGCTCTGTTGGTATATGGCTGGTGGAGTACAGTCCTTCTTGTGGGCGGTCAAGTCCAGCAAGATGACAGGAACTGGTAGTAGCCAGGGTGGAGTGATGTGTTACAGAGATTCCGAAACTTTGTCCAGGTCCACTCCGGCCGCCTGCAGATGAGGTCGGACACGGAAGAAAAGTGGACGGACAGCTCTCGGATGGGCATCGTAAATATCTACAAACGACGGGTTAAAAACACAATCATAGGCAGGATTGTCTGGATGGGCCTTCAGCTTTAGAACGTAGCTGAGCATGAGGCGGATGCGGCGGAGATTGAGAGAAGGCTCCCCTGCCTCAGCATACAGACTAGGAACTGGAGATGTCTTGAAGACCCCCAGACATATTCGCAGACCTTGATGGTGAATTGTGTTCAGACGCTGTAAAACAGACTTGGAAGCCGAGCCATATACCACAGAGCCGTAATCCAATTTGGACCGAACAAGGGCCCTGTACAGTCGAAGTTAAGACAATGCGGTCTGCACCCCATTCAGTACGACCAACGACACGAAGAACGTCGAGGGCCTTCTGACAAGAGGTTCTAAGCTAATTAATATGGTTGCAGAAGGTCAGTCTTTTGTCAAAGATGACCCCCAGAAACTTTGCCTCCCTGGCCACCTTAATTGGCACTCCAGCAATGCTCAGGCTAGGTTCTGGGGAAAAATTCGTCTGGTTAGTAAAATGCACACAGACTGTCTTGGAGGGCGAGAACTTAAATCCGTTGAGAGATACCCATCCCTGGATACAAGCGCCTCCCAAGGTACGCAAGTCCTCGACCTCGTGCACACAAAGCAAAGTCGTCTACAAAAAAGAGCATTCAGAATCATCCTTGACGGACTTTACAATGTTATTAATTTTAATGCTAAATAAAACAGGAGATAGAATGCTGCCCTGCGGGACACCCATCTCCCGTTCAAAAGAGTCAGAGAGGGTGGATCCCACACGGACGTGGAACGACCGGTTAGACAAAATTGTGTGAATAAAAACGGGCGCCCTTCAAAACCCATGTCCGACAAATCAGACATTATACCATACTTCCAGGTAGTGTCATATGCCTTCTCAAGATCAAAGAAAATTGCATAGACATGCTGCTTGTTCACAAAAGCATCTATGATAAACGACTCAAAGCGGACTAGATGGTCAGTTGTACTACGGAAGCGCCGGAAACCGCACTGGAGGTCTGTGATGAAACCCTGTGACTCAAGATGCCACACCAGGCGGGCGTTGACCAAGCGTTCCATAGTTTTGCATAAACACGATGTCAAAGCAATTGGCCGGTAGCTGCCCGGGTCGGAAGAATCCTTACCCTGCTTGGTGATTGGCACAACCACAGTCTGGCGCCAAGATGGCGGAAAATGACCGGTTATCCAGATATGGTTAAAGGCCTTGAGAAAAACAAGGAGTGAATCCTCAGGCAGATGTGTTAGGAGCTGATAGTGGATGGTATCTAGTCCAGCAGAGTCATTACATTTTTGCATGACTTGCTGCAATTCTGAAAATGTAAAAGGGGCATTATAGTCTTCCGAGTTATCCGATTTAAAATCACAAGTGCAATACTATCGCTTCTCCTTCTCTCTTGGAAGAAGGATGAATAATGCTCTGTCGAAGAATTATGGGCAATGGTGGAGGCAAGCAAATTGGTCACAGCCTTTTTATCTGTGACCAAACTGGCACCATCTCTAAGATGGCCGACAGAAGCCGAGCCATCCTTGCCCCTAATTCTTCGAACAGCCTTTCAGACTTTCTAGGATGAGACGAAACGTCTCCAGGAAGGGCGGCGTTCACGTTTAAAAATGTAACTGGCTTTCGCCCTCTGTCTTTTAAAGGTTAAAATATTCGCTTGCGACGGAATACGAAAAGCACGTCGCTTAGCAGATTTGCGCATTTTTGGGGCCTTGCGGCACTCTTCATTAAACCGTGGTACTCTCGGCTTCCGAGGGACTGATGTGGAAGTTCTAGGGATGGTTTCACCTGCTACGTCCAACAAAATGGAAGTAAAACAAGAAACAGGTTCTTCAGCTGACATGACCACCTCCTCTGTAATACGAGACTGACAGAGGGAGGAGAACAGAGGTCAGATAGCTTTCTTAAGATTCCAGCGCCCCACTGGCGAATCCTCCTCTCAGCTGACCGATGACAGGACTACTGGGAAGTGGTCACTACCACACAGGTCGTCGTGAACCTTCCAGTCAAAGTCCAGCATGAGAAAACTGATCACACACAGTGAGGTCTAGAACAGAACTAGATCCTGAACCTGGGTTAGAGTATGTAGGTGAGCCATCATTAAAGACACATAGGTTAAGGTGAGAAAAAAAAAAAACATCTTCTAACATCTCACCTCTGCCATCATAGTGGTCACTACCCCAAAGGTGAGCGTGACCGTTAAAATCCCCCATGAGATTAAAGGGAGGGGGCAGCTGATCTACCAAGTTAAAAATATCATTGCTACAGACCCGCAGGGATGGTGGCAGGTAAACACTGCATATGGTTATGGTCTTCTTCAAGGTAACCCGAGCTGCTGCAGCCTGAAGACCGGTGTCAATGCTAACGGGGCTACATAAAATTTGGCTTCTAATGAGAAGAGCCACTCCACCCGAGCGCCTCTCCGAATCAGAGCCTTTAATTTATGTATAGCGTTAAAACCATTAAAGGACAATGGGTCAGAAGTCTTCAGGTAAGTCTCCTGAAGAGATATTACTGAGGGGTTATAGAACTTGATTAAAAGACGTAATTCCTCAAAGTTAGCTTGAAAACCACGACAATTCCACTGAAACAGAGTACACGATTATGTCTTATCTGGCGGTGAAGAGTCCCCCCCCCCCCCCTTACTTTTCCTTAGAAGGAGTTGAAGAAACAGAGGGGGGCCGGCTCCCGGGCCTCCTCTGGTTCTTTGGAGATGAAGGGAGTGGAGCTGCCGCAGCACCAGCAACGACAACTTCCACTCCCTCCATCCGCTCCTCCAATGCAGCATATTTGTTTTGAAGGGAGACATCAGTATTCTTCTTCTGGGCCCGTGCGCACAGCGGTCCCATAGCTTTTTTAGACTTCTGGTCCTGGGCAGCGTTCCTGCCGCTAGAGTTAGCGGCCTTAAAAGGCTGACCAGAGCCAGAAGCCTTTGGAGCAGACAAACTGACAGGTTTGGGTGGGGGCTGAGGCTTAGGTGCAACAGGAGGCGGTACTACCGGACCGGCAGTGTCCGCCTTCTGCGTTCCCTGGCTCCTCGTCACCACCGGAGGAGGGTTACTCTCCAGTGGCGAGAGGAGGCGAGGCTCCGCCCCCAACCAAGAAGTTGGAGTTTGACATGAGAAATCTTTGGTGGGGCGCTTGCCTGCCACCGCAGCACTGAAAGTATACACAGAGGTGTTAGAATTTGGGGCAGCCGCAGCTGCACCAGGGCCGTCAACCAGCTTTTTTGCGTCCGCAAAAGATAGCCCCTTCTCCACGCGCACCTGCTGAATCTTGCACTCGGATATCCAACGAGGGCACTTCTTGTCCGAAGCCATATGCGCCCCCTGGCAATTCACACACAAGGGGTGGCTGTGCAGGACTCAGCAGAGTGTCCGGGCTTAGTGCAACGGGCGCATGAAGCCTCTGCCTGGCGGCATGTCTTCTGCCCATGGCCATACGTTTGGCACTTACCGGACCGGAGGGGGAGAGGGACGTAATTCTTCACTTTCAAAGAGTAGTAACCTCCCCAGATGGTAGTAGCAGGGGTGGGGGTGCCAAACGTCAGGATGATGATAGTGAGACGGATCTCCCCACCACCTCGCTTGGAAGCGAACCGCCTGACGTAACTCATTCCCTGCGACTAAAGGTTCCGTACAAGTTCATCCTCTGACAGTTCTGCCAAAGCTTGATCTTTGATCACGCCTCTTGACGAATTCATAGTTTTGTGGGGTGTAACCTCCACTGGAGTGTCTCCGATGGAAGAGAGCCTAAGTAGCCCGATGGAGTGTGCCCGGGTACGGCACTCTACCAGCAAGTCACCAGACCTGAGGCGCTGGGAATCAGGCCTGCCAACACGACTCCTGAGAGTCTCCCCCACCAGAAAAGGATGCAGCTTGGAAACAGGTTTTGCCTTCACCTTGATATGGACAATGAGGAAGCGAGGTCATACGGCCGACGCCTGAGGCGTCGCTTCCTCACAGTCCGAGTCACTGTCATGTTCAATGTCGGTGGCTATGTGCCGCTTCTGTGCCAGTTTTGTTGGGTTTTTTTTTTTTGTTGTTGTTGTTGTTTTCCATATTATAATAGTATAGATATTCATCCCCCGGGGGTCCCCGCCCGCCACCGAGCCCAACAAGGGAAAGTGCAACTGTCGGCGGGTCTCCAGCCGACGCACAATGGAGACTGCCCGAAAGATATACTCAAGGGGGTAAGCCCGATTGAACCGTCTGAGCCACCGCCTTCTATCACACAGTTGAATGCAGAGGAATACTGGCGTAAAGCACCTAATCAGCAGCAGAGGCTATATCAACCCGCATGTCAACAGTGGGATAGGGCTCAACGTGACAAAAGCCGATTGACTAAGCCGGTACGACTAACCTCCCATTTAGGTAGAAGTCTAGGCCAAAGTGGAGTGTTGGCACCAGTGAGCCACAACCCAAAGGGAACCTCAGCCACCAGGATCCTCTTCTCCCCCGACACGGGTCTCCAAGCACGGCAAACACTTGGGATCCAAAGAACCAAAAGCTCACGAGTCTTTTTAAAGACCAATCGAACATGGTAGGACCTGGGTTAGCACAGCTCCTTAAAAACCGGACCAGTGAAAAAGACTGAACAACATATCTGCTGACATCAAGTCCTAATCCTGGACAAAGACGGCACCCCTCTGCTAGCCCACTCAGTCAGTGACTGAGAAGACTACCCACCCACGCCACGTGGAGGACGGTGCCGAGTTGGCTATGCCTCTAGATCGTAACGTCAAATTTTGTCCTTTACCAAAGCAACTCATCTAATTCGTTTCTGTCATTCGGAATTGCCTTATCGTGGATCCAGGCCTAAGCAATGTTTCGGCCCAGGTCCCATGGTGATGAACACATTGCATGGTTGAGATGGATGATGTCTCGCGCCCTCATTGAAACTGACTGCGTCTGTCATTCCACTGTAGAGGCAAGACGACGGACGTTGAATCACGGGAGTGAGGAGGGAGGGAATGTTGGAGGAGGGGGGGGGGTATGGAAGGGGGAATCACGACTATTTATTTTGCTATTTACGAGTCATTCACAAATTCGAAATGATGAAAGCATTAACGTTTGACGATGGCCGTTAGACTGAGACGGTGGCGAAGCAAGGTAAAGTCCATGAGCAAAG
The DNA here is from genome assembly GCA_036245525.1 of Semisulcospira habei. Classification (NCBI taxonomy): domain Eukaryota; kingdom Metazoa; phylum Mollusca; class Gastropoda; family Semisulcospiridae; genus Semisulcospira; species Semisulcospira habei. The sequence goes on from BTPG01000008.1 coordinate 107,946,296, forward strand.
CCTGCCTCATATTTTCTACTTAATCAATTTAACCCCACGACCGCATTTCACAAATTGCGGAGGTGTCATGTAACGACTATGTACCAGTTGCGGGAAACGGATCGACCGTGATAATTCAAGGGTAGTGCCAGGTGAGCTTGGCGCCTTCAGGCGCCAAGCTCATCTGGCACTACCCTTGAATTATATGGTCAATCCATTTCCTGCCCTAGGGCGTTGGCCCGGCTAAATGGGGTAACTTCTGAACAAGACTCATTTCAGGACAACATCAAGAACAAAAAGTGATCACAAAAATTGGACGTAATTTTATGTTAAAATTCGGCGGGCTTCAAACTCAACGGTTTGAGTCGCTAATCTCGCAAGATCAGGGTGACGACCTATTTAAAAGCTGAAACATTTACCCTGCTCAGGCCTCAGTCACCACTGACCTGCATCACTGATGCTGAAACGACAAGATATGCACGGATCAGACGGTTTGCAAGACCAAGCTATATTGAACACCCAACCAAGCAGAGCGTGAAATTTACATCAATAAATATCTGTCAGTGATTCTGAGCGCGATCGGGGTATATTTTCGCATGTTTAAGTATGTCATTATCAAACTTTTCCCGAGGGCGGCGGCAAAACCATCGCTGTCAGGACTTAGACAAAATTAAAACAAAATAGGCCCAAGGTTAGTGATTACTTGATCTTTTCTTCTTAGAGTTGTCCTGAAATGATGATCTGCTTTCACAAGTTATTCGCAAAACAAACAAAACGAAAACAAAAAACAAAAACAAAAACAAACAAACAAAAAACACAACGCGAGCTTTGCTCAAACAGACTTTATACCACTTTCATAACCGGCCACTTTTCACTTGCCGAAACTGCGACTCAAGCAACGAGGGAGGGAGAGATGATAACGCCGCTGCCGGGACTGACTGGATGGTGAAGAAATGTATACGTGTTAACCATTACATCCTAAGACTGGTTTAATATCAGGCGCTAAGCTATTCTGGCACCACACTTGAACCCCTGGTGATGCCTTACGGACCGAGACTTGCTTTTGACACGTAAGTTCTGGCTCAGGACAACACTAAGATACAAGAGGAGGATTTCATCCCAAAGTCTACCGTATTGTTTGGAGCTCAGATGCGTTTATCTTTTAGGAACATTTAGAGTTGTTTGTATATTTAGGCTTATAATGCTGATCCATTTCTCTCCTCAGTCTCTAAGCCAACCTTTGATCAACACACACGTCGGAAAACACAAATAAAGACGGGCACACGGCGTTTCCTGCCATTAGTACGCTCTGTGGGCTCGTGTCAGTAGCGACAGGAATCCATCTTCTTCTACTCTGCTCTAACCCACCCTCTGATCCACACACACTGGCACACAGAAATAAAGACGGAAGGACACGGCGATTCCCGCCATTCGTAAGCTATGTGGTCTGGCGGCGTAGCATAGCTATTCCTGAAGAAGAATAATAGCACGAGCAGCGAAATGACGTCAGTTCAAACTTCACGTCATGGCATCATTAGTCCCACGACGCCGTGTTCATAGTGACGACTCGATGTTATACGTCACTCATCGCAGTACTAGCATTTGACGTATCAGAGGATCAACTTTGCAATTTTCTTGCTAATTTTCACGCCTAGGGCTTACAGGTTTGACGAAAACGACGTAGAGATCCAGGAACTTCTAGCAAAAAAGCGAGCCGCCCACCAGGCCCACCTAGCCCAGCCTTCCTGCCCTGTGAAGAAGTCTGCCTTCCGCCTCATCTGCAGCAGTCTCCAGCTCAAGCTTAGAGAACTCCAGAACGAGTGGTGGTCCAGACTCGCACAGAGGACCCAGCTCTGCGCTGACAACGGTGACTACAGGGGCTTCTACGAAGCACTGAAAGCAGCGTATGGCCCTAGGCACCTGGTACAAAGTCCCCTGCGAAGCGCTGATGGACAGGCACTCCTCACAGATAATACCTCCATCTTGAACCGCTGGTCGGAATACTTTCAGGACCTCTTCGGCGCTGAGTGCACTGTTCAAGAAACAGTCATCCTCCAAATCCCACACCTTCCACTAAAGGTTGAATTAGACGAACCGCCCACCGCCGAAGAGACCCTCACAGCCATCCACCAGCTCAAGAGTGGCAAAGCAGCAGGCATTGATGGAATCCCGCCAGAGATCTGGAAACATGGAGGCCCAGCACTGCACAACAAGCTCCACGACCTCTTTCTCTGCTGCTGGGAAAAAGGAACACTACCAAAGGATCTCCGTGATGCAGTCATCATCACCCTGTACAAGAACAAAGGAGAGAAGTCTGCCTGCTCTAATTATCGTGGAATTACCCTGTTGTCCATTGCCGGGAAAATTCTCGCAAGGTTGCTCCTGAATCGGCTGGTACCTGCCATCGCTGAAGACCACCTCCCAGAGGGCCAGTGTGGCTTCAGAGCCAACAGGAGTACCACCGACATGGTCTTTGTGCTGAGACAGCTTCAGGAGAAGTGCCGCGAGCAGAACAAAGGGCTGTACGTAACGTTTGTCGACCTAACAAAAGCGTTTGACACTGTGAGCAGGCAAGGTATGTGGCAGATCCTGGAGCGACTAGGCTGTCCCCCAAAGTTCCTCAACATGATCGTCCAGCTCCACGAGGACCAGCAAGGCCAGGTCAGACTAAACAGTGACCTCTCAGAACCATTCCCCATTCGCAACGGCGTGAAGCAAGGCTGCGTGCTGGCACCGACCCTCTTCACCATCTTCTTCAGCATGATGTTGAAGCAGGCTACAGTGGACCTCGACGATGACGACGCAGTGTACATCAGGTATCGTCTCGATGGCAGCCTGTTCAACCTCAGACGACTGCAGGCCCACACCAAAACCCTAGACCAACTGATTCGTGAGCTGCTCTTTGCTGATGACGCTGCCCTCGTTGCACACACAGAGAGAGCCTTGCAGCGCATTACGTCCTGCTTCGCAGATGCCGCCCAGCTCTTTGGACTTGAGGTCAGTCTGAAAAAGACAGAGGTCCTTCATCAGCCGGCACCCAAGGAAGAGCATCGCCCTCCCCACATCACCATCGGCGAGTCCGAACTGAAGTCTGTACACCAGTTTACCTACCTTGGCTGCATCATCACGTCAGACGCCAAGCTGGACAAGGAGCTGGACAACAGGCTGGCAAAAGCGAACAGTGCTTTCGGGCGACTATACAAGCGGGTGTGGCACAATCAACAGCTGAAAAAAGGCACCAAAATCAGCGTGTACAGAGCTGTCGTCCTCACCACCCTGCTGTACGGTTCCGAGTCCTGGGCCCTCTACCGCAGCCAACTACGACTCCTCGAACGCTTTCACCAGCGCTGCCTGCGTACCATCCTCAGCATTCACTGGAGTGACTATGTCACCAACGTCGAGGTCCTTCAACAGGCGGAAACTGTGAGCATCGAGGCTTTGCTGCTGCGGACACAGCTTCGCTGGGCGGGGCACGTCTCCAGGATGGAGGATCATCGCCTACCCAAGATCACTCTGTTCGGCGAGCTCGCCACTGGACACCGAGACAGAGGGGCACCAAAGAAGAGATACAAAGACGGTCTCAAGAAGTCACTTAGTGCCTGCCAAATCGACCACCGCCAGTGGTCTTCGCTTGCTGCGGACCGTGACACCTGGCGCTCCACCATTCACAAGGCAGCCGTCTCCTTTGAGGACTCTCGCAGAGCTAACCTTAAGGACAAGCGGCTCAGAAGAAAAAACAGAGCTGTTGTAACTCAGAACCCTGACCAGACCTTCCCCTGCAGCCACTGCGGTCGAACCTGCCTGTCCCGGATTGGCCTCCGCAGCCACGAAAATGCCTGCAGACGACGTGGGCAAGCCCTATAGAATCTTCGTTCGCGAAGTCAAGCCAAGAAGATGTTAGATGTTTTACAAATGACTCAGAAAAAGTGGTGCAGAAAATTGTCTGATTTTCACACATAGGGCATGCAGGTCACAATTGACCTAATCGTACCCGACAGCCGAGACAAACTGTAGGCTTATGTAAATACCGTATACGAAAAATCATGCAATTAATAATGAGAAGGCTTTAATTGTTGTAAGATTAACCCATATAATTTGTGAAATTAATCCCAAAAACGTGAAAATATATTTTTTTCAAAAAAATATTTAATTATCACTCAAAAGGTTCTAGAGGTACAATGCTGGTTAACGAGCTCATTCAATATCTCCCTTCTATCTAGCTATATGTAAAATATCTAGTAAAAATAATAAACATTACGGACTTCAGTGTGGATCAACCAGTTTTTGTGAAACGGCCATTTTCTCGAAAATGAGCATCTTAATCACTAAAAAAAATCGAAAAACAAGAAACAATGTCTAGAGATAATTCTTTTGCGGCAATATCTTAAAATTTCAAGCTTGTCCGTCCTGAAACGCGGGCTCTAGTTGCTGTCTCACTCACACAAGGGCACACACTGACACACACACATACACACTCTCTCTCACACACACACACACATACACACTCTCACACACACACACACACACACACACACACACACACACACACACACACACACACACACACACACACACACACACACACAGCGCTTTGGCGCCAAAAAGACGTTCTCTAGTAAGGTTTGCGTAGCTAGACGTGACGTCATTTTTATCTTGTTACTTCTTTGCCAGAATTTCTGCCCCACACGCCAAAAACGACATGTACATGCTCCGGAATGCGCACCGACCAGCATCATTTCAAAGTCTACTGTTTTTCAGTACGGTAGACAAAAAGTGATCATCAAACTCAACATAAGAACTGTGTATCTAAAGCAAGTCTCGGCTCGCCAGTAAATCACCAGCAGCTATTGTTTAACGTATTTATCACACTGTCGCATGATCCCTTTTTTTTTATGTCATGCCGGTTTGACGGCTGGATTGACTTGACCATCACTCAGAGCCTCGATTTTTCTTATCATCTGAAAGGGCTGCAATTATGTTGTCATCAGTTCTTTATCGAATTCTACTGTGACATTAACAATGCTCTACCGCGTTCAGCTACAGTGCTGTGCCTGAATTTACATCAGATGTGGCCACGGCCAGTGTATGTTCTTTTTTCTTCTTCTTCTTTCGTAGAGCGCCAACCTTCAACATCATAAAGTTTAGGGCACTTTTGGGGAGTTCAGAAGCAACTTGAGTAGGCTTTGTAGGTAATGGATGATGAAAATTGAGGGGGGAGGGGGGGCGATGATGGAGGGGGGGGGGGTAATTGTTCGCGGGGAAAAGGACTTCTGTCTGTAGGCTGTTCTACGGAATGGTGGTGAGAAACTGATTGGGACTGGCGGGCACTACGAGTTGGGACTTTTGGGACGTCTGCTGCTGCGATTGATATGCATAAGACCCATGGTGGTACTTGAAGAAGGTAAGCCTTGCTTTGCCACGACGAGTCAGTTTCTTGGTCTCGCCGGACAGCTCTGTGACAGGCAGTATCGTCCGTAAAAAGACGGACAGTCGAGGTTAGTTGGAAGACAGATCATGTGTGTATAGAAGGAAGAGGGTTGGTCCGAGGACCGTGCCTTGTGGGACGCCGGAGTCGACAGCGGCAAACGTTGAGATTTTCCCTTGGATGACGACGGCGGCTTGTTAGCGGTCCTGCAGGAAGCTCAGTCTGGATCAAGGTTTTCAACGGGCCGGTAATGCCGTAATATGCAGGTTTATGGATGAGTACGACGTGGCAGACATTGTCAAACGTCTTAAAAAATCAAACACAAGCAAATCCGTCTGTCCTCCCTGCTCAAACAGGGTGTCAGATCGTCAACAAGGTCCAAGGGTTGGCTCTCGCAGGATCGCCCACGGCGGAAACCATATTGCTGGCGACATATAATGTTGTGTTCTTCAGCGAAGGACATTATGCGGCTTACGAGGATATGTCAGGTCGAGGATTTTGCTGACGATGCTTGTCAAAGATATTGGTCTATAGTTCTCCGGGCAGTAACGTTCACGCTTCTTGAGTACAGGGGTAACATGTGCTATACGCCAGTCTTGCAGAACGATGCCGGATTTTAGAGATGCCCTCAAGACAATGGTAAGTGCTGGGGCAATGTCTCCTTCAGAACTTTAGGACTAATTCCGTCCTCAGGCCCTGGGGCTTTGCAGAGATTTAGGTTCTTGAATTAGAAGCTTGGCTACACCTGGTGTGGTGATTACGACATTGCTGCAGCTGGGGTGGTTGTCGGATGCCGGTCGGGAAGGCATGCATCTGGCTTGAAATTCTGAGCTCTGTGCAAGTGATCTTGGTGCTAAATGCTGATTTAAACCGGCCGTTAAGGGCTTCAGCATGACGCTAGAGGTCGGAGCTAAGACGCCCATCGACTTTCAACTGGGCAACACTGGAGAATTCTTCCCAGTGTGCAAAAGCCATCGGGCAGACGTCAGCCGCCGTTGGCCCGCGCACGAGCGTGCCCGGCGGGCCAAGGGGGGCCGTCGTCGGCCCAATGTCCTTTTGAGCTTTTTTTTTTTTAGCTTTTTAGCCCAGAACATCTATGATGATTTTGCTTCATCGCCCGGGGTGTCTTCGGTGAGCTCTTCAAGTGACGTGGGACCAGAAGCTGCGACACAGTCTGCGCTGTATCCCGCGTTTTAGCTGCTTCGTTTTTCTGTTGGTCATGTAGGCCTATCCTGTCTTTTTTCCATTGTTTGTAGAACTTTCTCTCTTGAGGGTGAGGCAGATCGATTCTCTATCGATCCATGGCCGCTTAGGAGGCTTGGATCTGGAAGTGCCGCGGCGGGGTATATGCTGCTTTATGCAGTCTGTCAGGTGTTTCCATAGGTCACCGATCAGTGCCGAAATGCCGGTAGTGGTCGCGGAACACGATAATGAACTTTTGACGTCATCATTCGTACATACAGGCGACAAATTGTACTCAGGTAGTACCATGCAGAAAAGACGTGTCAGGCAGAGAAGACTGACCCCGTCCGCATAGGAAACGGCCTCGCCGGTCGGGCGCGCAGGCTATAGCGGCTGCATTCACAACTGAAATCACTGAGGCGGTTAATGCTCAATTCATCCGAATCATAGTGTTGGCCGGGAAAATCAAACACGTGACCGGGAGGTGGAGGGGGAGGGGGGAGAAGGGGGGAGGGGGGGGGACGTTAAAGTGGAATTCTGAACTGCCGGGGCCGTGCCCGGCAACAAACTCAAACTTTTCACGTTTCAGCCGGCACTTCATCAGTTGAGTAACAACCAGCGCGCAAAAGCCATAGGGCCGACGTCGGACGCCGTTGCCGGGCCCGCGCACGGCGGTGCCGCGCGGGCCAACGACGGCCGATGTCGGCCCGATGGCCTTTTGCGTATTGGGAAGGACGTTTTCACGACTGCCGAATCACAAAGATCGGCTTATTCCGCTTTACGGCCAGACCGGCGGTTTCAATCAGTCCGACCGTGACAGCCGCGGAGTATCATGTATTTGTCATCCCGACGCCGGAAGATCCGGATCAAAAACTGAACTGCAGCTGACCAAGACTCATAAGGCGGAGAACAAAACAAAACAAAAACAAAAAAAAAAAAAAAAAAAAAAAAACACGCCCGGCCGTTCAGTCACGCACCCCCACCTCTCAGTGACACATGCCGACTGAGTCTGCTGACTCGGATCAGTCAGCGACTGTGGAACAGCGTCCTCATCAAGTTAATCCATTCAGCCCGGACGCACTACAGCTGGAGACGGATGCATGGTCGACCATGATAATTGGGTAGTCAGTGCCTATCCGGCGCCAAGGCAAGCTGGCCGCTACCCCTATGCCTTGAATTCTCATAATCTCCTGCAACACGCCGGGTGCATAGTCGTTAGATGACGCCTCCAAAATTTGGGAAATACAATGTGTCTGGCTGAATGCGGACTTAACCGTCCGTCAGTCTGTTCAGGGTGATTGCCGGTTCAGTCTCTGCATCTGTTCATGCTGGATTTTTTTTTTTTTTTTTTTAAGGGAGGTAAAAGCCGAGTGAATTAGTGGAGTAGCTACCCTTTGATTCCATGTGGCCTGGTGTTTACCCGACCAGTAAAGTATTGCTTTCTTCCGTCTCAAAACGTCTACTGCCCTTACCTTCCTACCTTTTGCATTGCAGACGTGCCGCCATGACAGCTGACAAATCGAGGTGGCCGAAGATTGTTCTCTTTGGAGATTCCATTACACAGGTGAGTGCCGCAGTACCGGCACAGGACGCGACTGTCATGCGGGTGGTTGCATTCTCATTCACAGCCACGCCTACAGAGAGACGCTTCAACACCCAACCCAACCCCTCTCCCAGGGGCCGCGTGCACAGCGATGTAGTAAGGCCTTCCATTCGAAGTTATGAGCTCCTTTGAAAGTAAACGCTCGTGACTTTTTCTAAAGCATGGGGCGGAAATACTGCTTTCTTTGGGGGTGAGCAAGGAAGTAAATTCGGCTACATGAGTAAATCTTACATCAGTCACCGTGTTCAAAGATTTGTTTAGTGGTTTTGCACGGGTATTTGTTGGTGTTATTGTTATACTATCAAAACACAACACTCGTGCGGTTCGGCTTTCGTATGTTTGGAGCTAGCTTGAACTCATTCCGACGGCCGTATTTCCCAGATTTTGGAGGCGTCATATAACTACGATGACCAGTTGCAGGCGATGGGTTGACAGGCGCCAGGCTAATCTGGCACTACCCTTGAATTATCATGGTCAACCCATCTCCTGCTGTAGTGCGTCAGGGATGAATGGGTTAACAGTGTTTTGGGCGTTTTTTAAAATCCTATTTTGGTGTTCTGCAAATTTGACAGGTAGGCTGTCCACTCAGTCTTGTATTGCTGTGAGCAAAACAGCAACTTCATCAGGCGGCAGAGGGGACCACAGTCAAAGATACTACAGCCAGCCTAGCCTGTATATATTAAAATTAGTAAAACAGTTATTTAAACAAATTTGTATAATTGTTTTGTACCTGTCATTTTCAGTTTAGTTCCAGTTCTGATGGCTGTTGGGGTGCCCTGGTTGCAGATCTTGTGCAGAGGTAGTAATATTTCTTTGCTCACATACTGGGCTTCAGAAACACTTAATATTACAGCTTTTTCAAATTATGATTTTAACAAAGTAAACGCTTAGCAGGCTTCATTTTTGGAACACGCCCCATGCCAATTGATGCATTGAATCTCATGTTGGCCCATTGCTTTTCGGGTGTGCTTGACATCGGGCGCCACATCGCTTTTACGTGCATGCGTGCCAGCCTTGTGTTTATTTCTTTCACAACTCTATTAAAGATGCTTGAAACAAACCAGCTAACCACAATTGACAAACTGAAAAAGGTATCCAAACAATTCGATCAGTGCCGTTCGCTGTGGAAATGTGTCGGGGGTCATTATGCTACTCAACATAGATTCTAGCCTGCAGTTGGTTTACTCATTAACTATTCGACCAATAAGAACCATCATTCTATAAGCAGACCTAATTCTCAGAAAACTTTTCACTTTGAAAGAAGGATTGTAACTCACAACACACACACACACACACACACACACACACACACACACACACACACACACACACACACACACAACAGTTTAATTACATAATCTCCAGGTGTTTAGTCTTTTTTTTCATTTTTTAAAGTTTTTCTGGCTGACCACCTTGGCGATCCTTGCGCTGGGACCATATGGCGTTGAGGCGCGTCCCCTGGGTGGTGGATAGGGGGTCCCTCGTGAGAGGGGTGCACCGAATGAAATAAGGTGCCGTGAACCAACATGGTCTAAGGGAAGGTGACCCCGACAGAAAACCCCTGGTCCTCCTAGTAAGGGGGTTGGGCGTGGGGGTAGCTTCCCCACCCTGCAAAAAAGGAAATAGCTACAAAAACGCCGACGAAAAGACTAACAGTAATTCCTTTCCTGGAGGAGGAAGGTTCTTCTACCAGAAGACTTATGATGTCCTGTGGTGAAAGCCGGAAGTCTTCGGAAGCCACAGGACCGAGCCGCCTCTCTCTATCCAGGGATACAACCATGGGCACATGGAACGTCAAGACCATGTACCAGAGCGGCAAGGCCGCCCAGATAGCAGCGGAAATGCAAAAGTACAACCTTTCCCTGCTAGGTATCAGTGAAGCCAGATGGACGCAGTCTGGCCAGAAAAGGCTGTTAAGTGGGGAGATGATTCTGTATTCAGGTCATGAAGAAGAGAATGCCCCCCATACAGAAGGTGTAGCATTCATGCTGTCACCAGTGGCATAGAGAGCGCTGATGGGCTGGGAACCTCTTGGGCCAAGAATTATCACAGCAGCCTTTAGAACCAAGAAAAGGCTCAAGCTGAACGTCATCCAGTGTTATCCGCCCACTAATGACAGTGACGAGGAAGAGAAACAAGAGTTCTACGACCGACTCTAGAGTGCCTTGGACAAATGTGCGGAGCGAGACATCACCATCGTCATGGGCGATTTTAATGCCAAAATAGGGGAGGACAACACCGGATACGAAGAGGTGATGGGGAGACAGGGACTAGGCTCAGAGATGAGTGAGAACGAGGAGAGGTTTGTAGACTTTTGTGCTCTAAACCGACTTGTCATTGGAGGCAGCATCTTCCCACACAGAAGAATACACAAAGCAACTTGGGTCTCACCTGACCATACAACAGAGAACCAAATAGACCATATCTGCATTAGCAAGAAATTTAGAAGATCCCTTCAAGATGTTCGAGTGAGGAGGGGAGCAGATGTCGCTTCTGACCACCATCTGCTTACCTTAAGAATGAAGCTCAAGCTAAAGAAAAGCCGCACAGAGACAACAAGAAGACAGCGCTATAATGTAGGCCTCCTGAGAGAAACTGGAGTTAGAGAAGAGTTCAAACTGGTGCTCTCCAACCAGTTTCAAGCGCTACAGGAGCTAGTAAATGAAGAGGAGGCGGTCACCACAGAGCAGCAGTGGAAGGCAGTTAGAGAGGTGCTGAATTCAACCTGCAAAGACACTGTAGGGTTCAGGAAACACCATCACAAGGACTGGCTGTCGGCACAGACCTTGAAAAAGATAGAAGTGAAGAAGCAGAAGAAAGCAGTTGTCAACAACAGTCGCATGAGAGCAGCCAAAGTAAGGGCACAGGGGGAATACTCGGAAGCCAACCACGAGGTGAAGAGGAGTATCAGGGCAGACAAGAGGGCCTACACAGACAGCCTGGCAGCAGAGGCAGAAAAGGCAGCAGGCAGCGGCAACATGAAACAGCTCTACGACATTACCAGAAGATTGTCAGGCAAGTATGACCATACAGAAAGACCAGTAAAAGACAAAGAAGGTAAGCCTATTGCAGACAGAGCAGACCAACTTGACAGATGGGCCGAGTATTTTGAAGAGTTACTGAACAGACCTAGCCCACCCGACCCCCCAGACATCCAGCCGGCAGAGACCGACCTACCCATCAGCTGTGACAGACCCAGCCGGGAAGAGATCAGAAGAGCAGTGGCATTTTTGAAGAACGGCAAAGCAGCAGGCCCAGATGGCATCCCAGCTGAGTCTCTGAAAGCAGACCTAGAGACAACAGTGGAGATGCTGTACCCACTGTTTGGAAAGATCTGGGAAGAGGAGGTGATGCCGGCGGACTGGAAGGAGGGGTACCTAATCAAGCTTCCCAAGAAAGGCGACCTCAGCAAGTGTTCCAACTACAGAGGAATCACCTTGCTGTCAGTACCAGGAAAGGTCTTCAACAGGATCATCCTGGAGAGAATGAAGAGCTCCGTTGATCCCCAGCTAAGAGACCAGCAAGCAGGATTCAGGAAAAACCGATCATGTACAGACCAGATCGCCACTCTCCGCATCATCGTGGAACAGTCTCTGGAGTGGAGCTCCCCGCTGTACGTCAACTTTGTGGATTATGAGAAAGCATTTGACAGTGTGGACCGAGAGACTCTGTGGAAACTCCTACGACACTACGGTGTACCCACAAAGCTCGTCCGCCTGATCAAGAGCAGCTACGATGGCATGACATGTCGCGTGATCCACGAAGGGCAGTTCACCAGGAAGCTCCAGGTCAGAACTGGTGTCAGGCAGGGGTGTCTGCTGTCTCCGTTCCTCTTCCTACTGGCCATAGACTGGGTCATGAAGATGACCACAGAGCACAGACGAAGTGGAATACAGTGGACACTGTGGACACAGCTTGACGACCTCGATTTTGCAGATGACTTGGCATTACTGTCCCACACTCATCAACAAATGCAGGACAAGACCACGAGGCTTGCCGACATCTCGTCCCAAGTGGGCCTCACCATTCACAAACAGAAAACAAAGACAATGAGGCTGAACGCAACCAGGGAAGAACCAGTCTTGCTTGCTGGCACCCCCGTTGGAGGAGGTGGAGTCCTTCACCTATCTCGGGAGCATCATAGACAAAAAAGGCGGCACTGATGCAGATGTCAGAGCACGAATCGGTAAAGCCAGAGCAGCCTTTCTCCAGTTGAAAAAAGTGTGGAGTTCCAGAGAGCTGTCACAACACACCAAAGTCCGGATTTTCAACTCCAATGTAAAAGCAGTTCTCCTATATGGAGCAGAGACTTGGAGATTGACAAAAACCATAGTGAACAGAGTACAGACCTTCATGAACAGTTGCCTTAGAAGAATTTTGAAAATCCACTGGCCAGAGAAGATCAGCAACGTCAGACTCTGGGAGAGAACAGAGCAGATAACAGCAGAGAATGAAATTGGGCGAAGAAGATGGGGATGGATCGGTCACAGTCTGAGAAAGCCAGCTTCCAGTATCACTAGGCAGGCATTGTCATGGAACCCCCAGGGAAAGAGGAAAGAGGTAGGCCGAGAAACTCCTGGCGTCGAGACCTCCAAGCAGACATCAAGAGACTGGGAACCACCTGGAGTAGAATCGAAGGAGAAGCACAGGACAGGAGTTGCTGGAGGTCTCTCGTCGACGGCCTATACCCGGGTAGGGGTGACAGGCGTAAGTAAGTAAGTAACCTTGGCGATGAATGATTGACCCACTGCTCATTGAATTGGCCCATTGAATTTTGACTGAGGGGGCTATTGGCCCACAGCGTATTTTTAGAAAAATAAACCCTGCGCTAAGCAATAGTTTGTGTGTACCATTAACTGTTCCTCCACTTTCCCCACATAATGCCATAACCCATTCAACCTGACACATTACAGCAAGAAGAGGCAGCTAGTTAGTGCCAGAGCAGCTTGGTGACTATATTAGCTATTATGGCACTCCCCTTGAACTGTCATAACATGTCCAGGAGCAACAGGCAGCCTTCAGACGACCATTCCAAAATTGTAATTCTTTAGCTCAGGGCTCCGTGTGCTAATTAAAGTGATATAAACCAGCAACAACTTTCTTTTATGGTGCAGGAAATGTGATGTAATAAATCGTGGATTCTCCGGATACAACGTGAGATGGTGTCGTCTGTTGCTGCCGCAGCTGGTCACAAAAGAAATAGCGCAAGACATAGCAGCCGTCACTATTTTTCTTGGTGCAAATGACTCCAATGACTTTGAACAGAACCCACGCCAACATGTTCCTTTAGAGGAGTACAAGGAGGGTCTTACAAGCATGGTGGATCACTTGCTGGTGAGGTCTATTAATTTTCAAGAATGCAGCCACCAGAACTGTGCACAGTTCTGGTGGCTGCATGTATTAAAATGGTTTGGATTTGCTGCTTTTATTACTCACTCATCTAGTCAAGTTTCTTACATTTTGGGAGGCGATCACTGAAGATTATATACCAGATGTCTGGGACGAAAGAGTAGTGCCTGTTTAATGTAGTGTCTGCCCCGCTAAAAAATACTTAGAAATCTCACGAGTTGTCTCTTTTCCTCATTTCAGTCAGTGGGAGTGAGTCGAGACAAGATCATTTTGATTTCCCCACCTGCTTTTGTAGCAGAAGCATGGGAAAAAGAGTGCATCAAGAAAGGCGAGTCATTTTAATTTTGTCAGCCCTGCAGCCGAGGTTTTTTTTTTTTTTTTAATTTGGAAGGTGTACAGTCCCCCATCCCTTGACCTTCTGCGGCAACAAATTTCCAGCTCACAACAGCAACAAGGTCTTAAGTGCATGACACTCCAAATCCCTAAAACCTTTGATTGCTGATAAAAAGCCAGCTTGATCCAACTGCAAGAGACATGGATCCTCATGAGCCCCCGCAGTTGCAGGTCTCATGAGGGTATATGCCTCTTCCTGAAACCACTTTGTATCCACATTCCTTTCATGGCTGGGGATCTTTGATGTTGAATTTACAATGATTTCAAAAACACAATCTGCAGCTTGTATTGATCGCCATTTAATCTGCGATGTGTGCAGGGAAGCAGCTAAGCAAGAGCAACAAAACAACAGGAGAATATGCCATAGCCTGTATGAATGTGGCCAAAAAATGTGGCACCCAGGCCGTTGACCTCTATGCAAACATGATGAAAACAGAAGTGAGTGTATCATTAAAATATTGCCATAGGTGTTACAGTTACACAGTGGGGGAAAATGAAAAGACTGAAAACAGTCAATGCAGGGCCAGTAAGAGACATAAATTCTCATGAGCCCCTGCAAATGCAGGGGTTCATGAGAATTTATGCCTCTTGCAGATGGAACAGATTGCCTGAGGGGGTGTTCTGTCTAAAACAAAAAGCTGAAATTCAGCTTTCTTGGATTTTGAAAAAGCTGAATCAGCCTCCAGGACTGAAGATGTCACCCGTGGTTATCGCCCATGGTTACGTGAGCTGGTGTGTGTAGAAACTGTAAGGCAGGTGCAGCCCAGAATTTGAAGCTTCCAGCACTACATGTTTAAATCCAGTACTACAAGTCCTTTTTGTGCAGCATTATTTTATGACATGCCGAGAACATTTAAAGTATTATGGTGTATTTTAAACATTGGCAGTTGGAGAAGTTGGCTTTAACTGAACAGTTTGATCATTGTTTTTCTTAGATGTGTTTATTTCTTGGTTGTTTTACATACTTTGGCACTCGCCCTTTTGTCAGAGCATGGAATTTTCTGCCTGTAAGCAGATTTCCGCTGAACCGATGATGTCCTGCCGAGAAAAAAAAATCTCTGCCAAAAAAAAAAAAAGCAGAATCAACCATCGTACGTTGCGCCATCGTGAGCCTGTCAACATTCCCAAATCACACAGAACCGGAAACCGGAGGAAAAGCATTAGCTTAAGCCTGCACGTTGCATTATGGGTCTCTTTCACAATGGCCACGAGGAAGTTTGTTGATTGTGGTGAAACTTGCGATTCTGGAGTGAAAAATGCGTGGAAATGGAATTGATTAGAACATGAAGTAGCATACACCACAAAGGGGCGTGATGAGTAATGCAAATCCGCTGCACCACTGTGTGCGCGCGGCCACCACGTACATAGCTCAAGTCAGAATACAAGGGAAGAAACAAAGCACACCCACAAAATTCTAGCTGTGGCCGGAGGTATCCCGGACCTCTTTCTTAACATCTAGAGTTAAATGTTAAACCCTTTAGTAGAGTGCCGTGAGCACTGCAGTGCATCCATTGTTTTCTGCCTTGTTTACTCTAAAGTGGAAGCGAATTACTTGAAAAGATATTGACAACTGAGCAAAGTTTAAACCAGACTCCATCAAAGTAGACCTTATTGGGCTGGGGGAAATACGTACCTAAAGCGACTGCTGCGTGCAGGTCCCAAGTTCATGTCGACAGTAAGATGCACTCTTGTTTTAATTTCATTGGATAAGCCAATGAAAAATGAGCATGGGGCCTAAAACCCTACAACTCGACGTCTGCTATTAATGATGCTTGACTGTGCAATAAGCCGTGATACTAAAATATCAGTTTTGATTGGAGGACAAGGTTGGTATAGATTTGTGGCAAAATATCTACCGAGTTTGTTCAGTTCGATGTTTTAGGCGGATGGTTGCTTTGAGGGTTGAAAACTGCTCTGGAATCACAGTGCTTCGTCGATTTGTGTGCCTTTCGTTTCATCCTTTGTATTCTGACTTAAGCTTAGTAGGCGGTGTCATACACGTGGTGGCGCAGCTGATTTGCATTACTCAAAGCGCCATGAACAGGTCCCTATGATACACCACTAGTTGGGGGGGGGGGGGGGGGGGTTGCGCCTCGAAGACTCACCAGATTTAGAAGCTGTCATCATCAAATTTTGGGCCATTATCAAATTTTGAGACTGAACTGTGGAATTCGAAAAAGTCCCATGTCTGAACTTCTTTGAGCTAGCGTGTTCGACGGTGAATTTAGAAGCTATCGAAGCAAATTTACGGCGTTTTTTGGCTTGTGCAAGCCAAAACAAGCGTCATGGCGGACAATGGCGCTGATGAAGTGCCTGCAGGGTACATGAATTTTCAATTTGATAAAGATGAGGTTAGTTCTGGCGATGAATTGGGTGTTATTGTCGGTGGAGAAGATGATTTGGTTGCTTCTGATATTCTGCTATCACTGTCAGACATGCAAGGGGAAGGCGTTTTCCCGGACGCAGATGGTTGGATAGAGGATGACACGCTCTCATGCCTTTCAACAAAATCGACGGTGGTACAGAAGCTTTACAAGAAAACACTACAAGTTATCTGAGAGACTTTTGTACATCATAGAAGTGAAGAGAATTCAATTTAGAACAACTTCCATCTGTATTGTTTGCATGCAAGACTTCAGACTGAAGAGCTGTGAACCATCATCGGAGGTCATTGCCGTGTTCTTGTATATTGCTAAAATTCTTTTGACGTCCAGGGCCAGAAAGAGCGCTTTATATCGGTTAATGTTATCTTCAAGGAGAGCCCTAAAAAAATCTCTTAAAAATCAGGGATGGGAATTGGCCATGGCCAAAAACTCTGAAAACTTCGGCACCAAGATGCTCCACTAACGTCAACTTTGCGAAAGTGTGTGCCCGCGCGTTCTTTCTGAACTTTCTCACCCACTACAGTCTTAGCTCCAACGTCACCTGAGTCCCTGAAATTTCAGGGAAATCCGATACCCCCTGACCGCAGGGTGAAGTCACAAAACTCATCAAACTGGTGCCAAGAGCCCAATGTTTATCTTGTGCAGTTGACTGTCACCCACACAACACTTCACTTTTCTGTCCCCTCTAGTGTTCATTTTGCCTGTAAACAGTCAGTGTCCAAGTCAGACCAGTACAACTGCAATTGACACAGATCTTCATGAACCCATTTTGCCTGGAAACAGTGTCCAAGTCAGACCAGTACAACTGCAATTGACACAGATCTTCATGAACCCCCCCCCCCCCCCCCCCCCCCCCCCCCAGAGATTGTGGATGCATACCTAGCTTTTATTACCCTACCAGCCTCGTTTGTATCCTAAAGTTAGGATGTTATTCAGTACTGGTTAAAGTGTGGACTAAAAGATGTAGAGTTGCACATACTATATGAATTATGAAACTCAGTGTGTGGGCACATAAATTTGGAGTTCTGATAGGTATGTAGTGTACATATTAAATTCCACGATCTCTCGAAATATTGTTTAAATGTTTCAAAATTTAGCCTGAATTTTTCATTAAAAAAAAAATATTAGTTCAGAGATCTCAATGCACTACCTGCGGTTTGCCAGCTGATTAATATAACAAAAGAAAAAGACGGAGCTGGCTCTCAGGGACGGACAGTGCCACTGGACTGGTGGCTGGTGCTAAAAGGAGGGTCCTGAACAAACACGATGCCATCATCAGGCACTGGGCAGCCAGAAACTAGCGGTTTTTCGTTGGCACTCACCCACCCACCACACGACCCCTTGGCGTTGGACCTACGACTGTTTAACTTTACTTCGGCCGATATCCAGTCCCATCTATCGTCAAATTTGCCGCCACGATTCACAAGACGAGTCACGCCGCAAGCCATGTTGATCAACACAATGAAAGTACGTACTCCACCGGAAGAATGGCTTCTTTCAGAGCGCGTGTCTGCCCGCCTAGGTTACTGCGCAGCGTGCGGCGCACTGAGTGGGTGACCAGTGGGTGCCGCGAACGCAGCCTGCCGCGTCATAGCCTGCCCGCGGAGTAAAACCGGTGCTTTGCTCGTTTTGCTACCCACGATGTTTTTTCGCGGAGACGCCTTTTCAATTAAGGGGAGACATGGTAGTCAAATAATGAATTTTTTTGTTTCAGAAACTGTTGGTTGTTTGTTGTCATTTTATGATGTAAAATAACTGCTGGATTATATATAGACTTTGAAAAATGTCAAAAAAAATATTTTTGTGACTTTAATGCATCAAAAACTGGGAAAAACCTTGCAAAATTAGCTAATTTCAAAATGTTCTTGTGTCTGAACTAATGCTTATATTCTCTCACTTCTTTTTGTTTTTTAAATCTATTTATGTGCTAAATAGACCTGTGCATGGAAATTGCATTCAGTACATCAGTAATTTTATAATGAGCACTAGAAATAATCATTATAAATTGCAGTCATCAAGAGACCGAAAACAGCAATTCACATGGTCGCCAAACACAAACTAATACACTAAACTCATATTCCATGCACAGAAATATTGCAACACATGTTACAAATATCATATCCAAATATGAAATGGATCGGTCAAGCCATTCAAAAGATACAACCTTTTATTTGGTCGAAAAATCACATTTTGAGAAAACGGTCCCCAAAGATTGGACAAGCAAAACGGAGTACTGTGCCATAACAAACACCTATGGGATAAAAAAACAAAACAAAAAAACAACAAAAAAAATTGAATAGCCACATATAGAAACATATTTCTCATGAGAAAATGAAAAGCAAACGGTTTCTCAGTCTTGGATATATGCACACGTTGAAAATGCGCGATCTGAATGAGCGATTCTCGTATTTTGATCGAGTTGTCCTCTCTTGGCTTGACTTCGCGAACGAAGATTTTATAGGAGTTGCCCACGACGTCTGCAGGCTTGTTCGTGGCTGCGGAGGCCAATCCGAGACAGGCAGGTTCGACCGCAGTGGCTGCAGGGGAAGGTCTGGCCAGGGTTCTGAGCTGCGGCATCTCTGTTTTTTCTCCTGAGCCGCTTGTCCTTAAGGCTAGCTCTGCGAGAGTCCTCAAAGGAGACAGCTGCCTTGTAAATGGTGGAGCGCCAGGTGTCACGGTCCGCAGCAAGCGAAGACCACTGGTGGTGGTCGATTTGGCAGGCACTAAGTGACTTCTTGAGACAGTCTTTGTATCTCTTCTTTGGTGCCCCTCTGTCACGGTGTCCAGTAGCAAGCTCGCCGAACAGGGTGATCTTTGGTAGGCGATGATCCTCCATCCTGGAGACATGCCCCGCCCAGCGGAGCTGTGTCCGCAGCAGCAAAGCCTCGATGCTCGCAGTTTCAGCCTGTTCAAGGACCTCGACGTTGGTGACATAGTCACTCCAGTGAATGCCCAGGATGGTACGCAGGCAGCGCTGGTGGAAGCGTTCGAGGAGTCGTAGTTGGCTGCGGTAGAGGGCCCAGGACTCGGAACCATACAGCAGGGTGGTGAGGACCACAGCTCTGTACACGCTGATCTTGGTGCCTGTTTTCAGCTGTTGATTGTGCCACACCCGCTTGAAAAGTCGCCCGAAAGCACTGTTCGCTTTTGCCAGCCTGCTGTCAAGCTCCTTGTCCAGCTTGGCGTCCGACGTGATAATGCAGCCAAGGTAAGTAAACTGGTGCACTGACTTTAGTTCAGACTCGCCAATGGTGATGTGAGGAGGGCGATACACTGTCTTGGGTGCCGGCTGATGGAGGACCTCTGTCTTTTTCAGACTGACCTCGAGTCCAAAGAGCTGGGCAGCATCTGCGAAGCAAGACGTGATGCGCTGCAGGGCTCTCTCTGTGTGTGCAACGAGGGCAGCATCATCAGCAAAAAGCAGCTCACGAATCAGTTGGTCTAGGGTTTTCGTGTGGGCCTGCAGTCGTCTGAGGTTGAACAGGCTGCCATCGAGACGATACCTGATGTACACTGCATCGTCATCATCGAGGTCCACTGTGGCCTGCTTCAACATCATGCTAAAAAAGATGGTGAAGAGGGTCGGTGCCAGCACGCAGCCCTGCTTTACGCCGTTGAGAATAGGGAATGGTTCTGAGAGGTCATTGTTGAGTCTGACCTGGCCTTGCTGGTCCTCGTGTAGCTGGACAATCATGTTGAGGAACTTTGGGGGACAGCCAAGTCGCTCCAGGATCTGCCACATGCCTTGCCTGCTCACAGTGTCGAACGCTTTTGTTAGGTCGACAAATGTTACGTACAGCCCTTTGTTCTGCTCGCGGCACTTCTCCTGTAGCTGTCTCAGCACAAAGACCATATCGGTGGTGCTCCTGTTTGCTCTGAAGCCACACTGGCCCTCTGGGAGTTGGTCTTCAGCGATGGCAGGTACCAGCCGATTCAGGAGCAGCCTTGCAAGGATTTTCCCAGCAATGGACAGCAGGGTAATTCCCCGATAGTTGGAACAGTCAGACTTCTCGCCTTTGTTCTTGTACAGGGTGATAACGACTGCGTCACGGAGATCTTTTGGTAGTGTTCCTTCCTCCCTATATTGCAACACATGTTACAAATATCATATCCAAATATGAAATGGATCGGTCAAGCCATTCAAAAGATACAACCTTTTATTTGGTCGAAAAATCACATTTTGAGAAAACGGTCCCCAAAGATTGGACAAGCAAAACGGAGTACTGTGCCATAACAAACACCTATGGGATAAAAAAACAAAACAAAAAAACAACAAAAAAAATTGAATAGCCACATATAGAAACATATTTCTCATGAGAAAATGAAAAGCAAACGGTTTCTCAGTCTTGGATATATGCACACGTTGAAAATGCGCGATCTGAATGAGCGATTCTCGTATTTTGATCGAGTTGTACGCCATGCGTAATGGTGCATTGTGGGACAGTCGGAAAGACCCGAAGCCGTTCGGAGCCTGGTCGGAAAAACCCGAAGTCATCCAGAACACTCGTCGCGCTCTGCTCATTGGTCGGTTTCCGAAAATAGTATTATCTCATTAGCATAACGTTCGTATAAGGAAATCTCCGGTCGTTCGTGACGTCGGTTTTGCGCCAATAGCTATTTATAGAGCCTTTGTAACCTTTAGCTGGTTGGTGAATGGGAAAGTAGAGACTGAACCGGTTCGAATGAACCCAAACATGGCGGCATTCGTCGCTCGCAAAGCGGTGTTGTCAGGGTCCAAACACTGGATGTTTTCGAGCAAAAGACGTCGCAAATGCTTGAAACATTGAGCAGGTGCTTCACTTTATTTATTTTTTTACAGTAAATAAAAGGTATTTTGTGATATTTTATGGTTGTGGCCGGGTTCTAGGGGGTTCAAACAACCCAAAAATCCAGTCAACCCAAAAACACTTCGGACACCAAAATTGACGTTTTTGCGGTACCGTGTCTCCCCTTAAGCGGACAAATTTTCTTCCCCCGCGGAATCCCGCGTTTTCGCAGACAATTCCCATCCCTGAAAAATGTTCATTTTTCATTTTCAGCCTAGGCAGTCCCATCGGGGCCTAGGCAGTCCCTGGACCCTGGCCTATTTTCCTTTTTTTCTGTGCCAATTTGTTCTGTTTTGTAAACACAGGTTTTCCTCGTCAAAGTTGTGCAAGCTTTTCATTATTTTGGACTGTCTGCAGAACTGGGAAGAGATGCTGAACGATGGTCTACATTTGTCAGCGACAGGGTCTCATTTCCTCTTTAACCTTCTGAAGCCTCTCATCGAGTCATTGACCTCCGACCTACCCATGATATTCCCCTTATGGGACCAAGTGGACATGGACAACCCAAAGTCATCTCTTGTACAAGAGTGATCACAAACTTGTTTGCTTTTGGTGTCTTGTTTGGGAGATGGATTGACCATGATAGATTAAGGGTAGTGCCAGATTATCGTGGCACTGGGAGTCATCAATCTGTCACTACCCTTGACCGGTCTTGCTTAATCCATCTTCCCCAACTTGTATGTGGGCTCCGATACCAGCCCTACATAGACACCCCCCCCCCCCCTTTATTTTCTTGGGAGGAAGGCCCCCAACCCCCCAAAAGTGAAATGACCGAGACTAGTGGAAGATGCACAGGTATCGGTTTTGAAAATTTTCATATGGCATATGTTATCACACAGGGCCATAAAGTTACTTTGTTTTAAGTTGTTTCGTGTATATGCGTGTTCATTGTCAAGTATGCAGGGAGTCTGCATTCCTTTTTTGAGGGAACGATTTGTTCAGTTGACAAGTCCTAACACACTTGCATGACGCACAAGCATACAAATTGTGTACAAAACTAAAAATAGAAACATTCACTTTGGTTCCATATATTTTATTAACATTACTATGATACTGACAAAAATATACAGACCAAAATTCAACTGATCATGACTACACACACTACAACATAATCTGAATGGCGGTGGAAAGCATCCAGAGAATCGACCAAATAATATGCACAAGGGGAGAGCAAAAAAGCTTTGAAGGAAAGTCCCAGCCTCCACCACCCAAAAAGTTCCATTACAATCAAGAAAATACAGCATCCTTTGATTCGGCATTAACATGCACAAAGAAAATGTTAATCCAAAAACGTCAAAGTTGCAAGATGAGAGCACAATATTTGTGCTGCAAGGAACAAATCCTAATTACTGCATCAATCAAGACCTTGTTGATTGACCGATATACCTCCACACAAATGTCAAGATTGTATCTGGTTAGATCAGGGGCAATGAGTTGGTGTATGTATAGAATGCAGCAGTGAACAGCAAACGTATCCCCGTGATGGTGTCGCAGATGGGGCAGGAAAAGCGTAGGCACTGATCAACTGTACGCAGATCCCTGGCACAACTACTCTTCAATGGTTTCCTCGACCTTGACCAAGAACTCGATTGTCTCCTCCTCAAAGTTGTCCACGTGGCTGTCAAGTTCGTCAGTGTCCACACCTGAGGAAATCATTACAATATTATTGCAGTCATATGCTTTATCCCCTTGTGCGTGTTGCTACCCGCACCTGTGGCTTCTTGCACAAAAAGGGGTTACAGTCCCTGTGGCTGCATGATGTTTAACTCATTCTAACCCAGACACACCACAGCAAGATATGGATCGACCAAGCTATTCTGGCATCACCATTGAACTATCATGGTCGATCTGTGTCCTGCACTGCACGGCAGTCTTCAGAGGACAACGACAAAATTTGGGGATTTCGGCCTTGGGGTACAATGAGTTAACCACTTTGCTGCCTGCTGATGCACATTGTGTTTATGAAATCTTGCCTAACTCAACGCCTCAAAAGCTCAAGCCATCTAAAGAATATGAATACAAAGTGGTGTCTGCAAGAGCCGTACATCTTCACAAGCCCCTGCACCATCTGCATCCACTGACTGAAGGGGTTACACAAAATATCAAGATAAGCCATTTGTGAAAAAAATGAACAAAAGGTTACATTACACTTTGTGCTAGAAAAGGTTAACACCCTTGCGCATGCTGCTACCACTACTGTTTTACAGTGCTGGTGGCTCCATGCACAAGGGGGTTAAAATCAAGAAATTACTTGTTTGAAAATGTTTCTAACCTCCACGTAGTTGCAGTCGACGAGGCTTCAGTTCCTTGAAAAGCTTCTCCTTCTCTGCCTTTAGTCGAGCAAAGTCCTCCATCATGCTCTGACGCTTCTCAATCATCTCCTGCATAATATGACAAAATAAGACGATAAAGTATTATTGTATTGAACCCGTCGGATTATTGTACTGGTGGCTGCATGTACATCAAGCTTAAAAGCAGTGCTTTTGAACCCATTTTGCATGCAGCCACCAGTAAAGCCTATCCATAATACACGAACTATAAAAAAAAATCATACAGAGAGGTGACAAAGTTTTTGAGCCTCTCTCTCTCCTGAAAAGCGCATCAAAGAACATCAACTCACAACAGCTCATACATTATAAAGATAGATGAAAACAAACATTTTCTCTACCTCTCCTAACAAGTTCAAATTTACACTTTCCTTATAATTAAGGACTATTGTAAATGATACATCTATTAAGGAAAAACATTATTTAGCCAATAAAACGGAAGTCTGTAGAACAATACTTGCCTTTGATGCTGTCATCTTCCGCATGGCATCTTCCGTCTCAAATTTCTGTGCCCAGGTCTTGAAGTTTCTTTTGATTTCCTGCAAGCAGAAGAAACTTAGATCATCGATAAACTTCAACGAGGTAAAGATTGCATTGTAGTGTGAATGAAAACAATATCAACTACAGTGGAGTCCGCTTAACACGAATTTCTGGGGACACGGAAAATCACTTCGTGTTAACCGTATTTCGTGTTAACCAATATGGCCTCAAAATTGATCATGGCCCTCCCGGCAAGGAAAAAGTGTGTAAGAGATGCGTGCATGAATGAGTACGAGGTTAAAAGTGCACATTATTGTACTATATATGCTTACATTACGTTCAGCTCGCTAGGAAAACACAAGGATATGTGTACAGCTCACGTAGTTAATGTAAAATTCATCAGGTAAAATCCATAGTAAAGTAAAAGCAACACGGGCATCTGGCATCGGTAAAAGCAACACAGTCAAAGTCATTTAAAAAACGGGCCATGATCGAAGTCGGTCTTGCGTTATTGACAGCCCGTGTAGAGAGACAATCGTGGATCTCATTAATCTTGTTTTTTTACTTCAAGCGTAGTCGACTTCTGTTTTACCTTGGGGGTAGCCATGATCGGTAGTTAACTGAATTGAGGGAGTGTTGGTACACGAATGATGCATGAATTCAGTTCAGAAACACTAGCCAATGAGAAGACGGATTACAGCGACTGAAGGCTATTCAGCCAATCACAGGCTAGAGTTCGTTCATGTGTCGTGTGTACTACAGCACGAGAGCGACACGTGCAGTGCCCCTTTCATGAATCGGTTTTCGGTGTTTGAGACTGGAATGTGTGTTCGTGTTAACAGGTGAATAATAGTGAAATTGCTCTGGTCGAGAACCGAAAACAGCTTCGTGTTAAGCGAAATTTCGTGTTAAGCATTTTGTATTATCAGTGAAATTTTAATACATAATAAGAAGGCCGTCAGCCGGGAATGCAAAAGCGGTTCGTGTTAACCGGAAATTCGTGTTAAGCGAGTTCGTGTTAACTGGACTCCACTGTACATTGATTAACCATAAACTTCATAGGTATTATAATTTATGATAGTGTGAATAAAAACGATGTCAACATGCCACGCTTCCCTGCCCCCACACGGAAAAAAGGCAATGCCCTTATGGCTCAAGTGTGTGATCAATCCACACGAGTGTGACTTTGACCTTTCCAACAGGCCACTAAAATGAGCAAGTGTTCAAGAGTTTAAACATAAGTAAATGGTTGGCATTTGTACCAGCAAAATGTGCATTTTTCATAAATTTGTCAATCCCCCTTCGCCACCTGCCCCCCCCCCCCCCCCCCCCCCCCCATTACTTACTTACTTACGCCTGTCACCCCTACATGGGTATAGGCCGTCGACGAGAGACCTCCAGCAACTCCTGTCCTGTGCTTCTCCTTCGATTCTACTCCAGGTGGTTCCCAGTTTCTTGATGTCTGCTTGGAGGTCTCGACGCCAGAAGTTTCTCGGCCTACCTCTTTTCCTCTTTCCCTGGGGGTTCCATGACAATGCCTGCCTGGTGATACTGGAAGCTGGCTTTCTCAGACTGTGACCGATCCATCCCCATCTTCTTCGCCCAATTTCATTCTCTGCTGTTATCTGCTCTGTTCTCTCCCAGAGTCTGACGTTGCTGATCTTCTCTGGCCAGTGGATTTTCAAAATTCTTCTAAGGCAACTGTTCATGAAGGTCTGTACTCTGTTGACTGGTTTTTGTCAATCTCCAAGTCTCTGCTCCATATAGGAGAACTGCTTTTACATTGGAGTTGAAAATCCGGACTTTGGTTGTGACAGCTCTCTGGAGCTCCACACTTTTTTCAACTGGAGAAACCCCCCCCCCCCCCCCCCCCCCCCCCCAATGAATTGACCTTTTTGAGAGAGGTCATCTAAATCGGTATACATAGAAAGGTTTTGTCATCCGCTACCTTTACGCCAAATTTGATTGAAAAAGTGGCAATAACTTTGCTAAGAACTACAATTCTATTAAAAATCGGCTTTTTCACAAACTTGCTGACCTATTGTGACTTGACCTTTCTGAAGGGTCATCCAAATTAGTATGCATAGAAAAGGCCTTACCATCAGGTATCTCTATACCAAGTTCAGGCATGGGAATTGCCCAAGCAAAAATCATCTGAAACAGGGCCTTCAACCTGATAAAAAGGCCTCCACCACGTTAGATCTTCTTTCCGCGAGGGCCGAAAAATCAAAGTGGGGGGGGGGGGGGGGGGGGGGGGGGAGGGGGGGTACGCGGCGCGCCTGGCTTACTCAGGGGGGGGGGGGGGGGGGGGGTAGGCAGCGGGCCTTGCTTACTTCTGGGCGTCGGTAATCAAACAGTTGGGGGGGGGGGGGGGGGGGGGGAGGACAGACCTTGCTTACTTATGGGTGCCGTGAAATCAAACAGTGGGGGGGGGGGGGGGGGGGCTTTTCTGGCTTTGCTTGCTTGTCGGCGCCGAAAAATGCATTTTTCTTTAACAGGTATTTTTTCGAAAAATACTTACCGATGACATGACCTTATGGGAGTGTCTACTACTTACTCAATTCTAGCCTAAGTACTCGTTGTGTTAACACACAACCCGGGAGGCACTCGGGGAACCCCGAGGGGGCCAAGAGTTGTCTCCCGATACTCCCCATCCGGAACCGAGTACCCATAATTCCTCAGTCAGGATACTTAGCTTACCAGCGGCAAGCGGGGCCGGTGGGAGGGTCGTCCGAGTCATGTCATCGGTAAGTATTTTTCGAAAAAATACCTTTTAAAGAAAAATGCATTTATTTCATCAAAAACATTACCGATGACATGACCTTATGGGAGAATCACGAATAGGAGGGTGCCGCGCACTAGCACACCTTGGGGCCCCAAGGGCCATCCTCCCAAACGCAAATTCCCGACGACCCTGGGGAGGTGTAACCTAAGGCGCTGAAGCGCCAGGAGGAAGAGGAGCCCCGGAGCAGTTCCCCCACCAGAGCGAGTAGCCCCGCTGGGCTGGGAAACTCTGTGGGCGAGAGAACATGCCCGCCAGCCCTACAGTAGCCACGAAGTGGAAGACAGCACAGTTCCTGACGACTGTGACGTTCGTGGCCCTGTACGTAGCTGATAGGACTTAATTAGCCTCTAAGCTCGCTGCGGGAGGGATCCTGGAATCGGATCGCATGACTGAGCGTAGTCAGGAAGATCATCTGACTTGTAGCTTCAGGTCTGTTATTCCTAGTGACGAGGAGAAGCTCGATCCTTGTTACGCTCGCGAGGGAGAGCGAGGGTGGCGGTCCGACTTCGAGCGAAGAGAGGATCCCGAAACGTGTCGTGACGTGGTGTGCGTGTGAGAATGTCTCCGCGAGCCGGACTCTGTGGCGAGGCGGGTTCGCAGCGGCCGAGGAGGATCCAAGGCCTTCCTAGGAGACGAGTGGGGACCGGTTGACCATGGAGGCGCGAAGCACGCCTCTCCGAACCGAGCTCTGTAGTGAGATGGGTTCTCTGCCTGGCATAAGGCTTGGTCCAAGCGCGTTCCCTCCTGGGAACCCGCGCCTCGAACTCCCGACTCCGCACACTACCTTGCTGTGTCCAACGTTGAGGCCTGCCGCCACCGACGAAGGCGAAGGAGTAGGGGCCCCATCAAAGCGAAACAGCGAGCGTCGCGGCTGCAGGAGCACCTTGCAGAAGCGGGAAGCAGTAGCGGGGTCCGCGGCGAGGAGAGGTGTAAGAGGTACAGGACCGGAACCCAGTAACGGGGTGACGAACAGGAAGAGCGGAGCAACCGTCCCCGGCTAGGCCAGAGCGTCGATGTCTCGTCCAGGCGGGCGAATCCACAAAGGCAGGGCGAATCCTCAAAGCACGGGGCACGCCAGTGAACCCACCTAGTGTCGAACAGGTCCGTGAAGCCATCTCGCCAGTGCGCCGGTCCTCCGAAGGCATCCTGGTGCAAACTGCGTGTAGCAACTGGATCCATCGGGGAAACAGGTTGGCGCAGCCCTCCCACGAGAAGGTGACCTACTAGTCTGCGTCAGATCCAAGCCGTTCGCGCTCTTGACCGCGAGGTCCGAAGGCCAGGCTGGAGTTGGAGAAGAACCACGGTAGTAGGAGGCGTAGCAGAAGCAGCCGGGCTGAGAGACGACCAAAGGAGAGGAGATCCGACTTCCGAGTAGTGGCTGGGCCGTCCAACCACGAGCACAGCCGCAGCAGTACCACGTGTTCGAAGCCCGGTGCCCTCCTGGGTGCCCAAGGGGATGTCGAGTTGGTTAGACACCAGGGAGACGGAGCTGTGCCATGGTCCCACAGCGTAAGCGAAGCGAAGGTTCTAGAAGCCTCCTCCGGTCTGCTCCCCGTAGCGAAGTCCAGGAACTCACCAAGAAACTGGCTCGGTCGAGTCGTCAGCACAGAGGGTCCGTCAGCATCACACCGCCCCGCTCGGCGCCAGGAGTCGTCGACCTGGAGAACGAAGGATAGGGTAAGGAGCTCTTCCATCTCACGACACGAAGGGCGGTACGGACGAGAGAGGTCGTCTAGTCCCAAGGAGAGGCAAGAGCGGATCCACCGCTGGAAGGGGAGGCAACTCCTGTGCCCTCCCGAGCACCGGTCCTACCGAGGGAAGCCAACAGCCGGCAACTCCATGGGGGTGAAGAAGATCCGTGAACCGAGAGAAGAAGCGCAGGTAAGTCGAAGCGCCTGGCACGAAGTCCGGAAGCCGCTGCCAGCTCCGAGCTGCATCCGAGAGGGCACCAGGGGAGACAGACGCCGAAGCGCTCGCAGACCCGTTTACCACCCGTGCGAAGTCAGAGTACTTCCACTAAGTCAATGGAACTCACGCGTAAGGCCACCAGCTAGTGAGTCGTCAGATCTCCAAGGAGTATTAGTGCACAACTGGGTCGAACCGAGTACTGTAACCTCAGGAGGAGGGAAACAGGTCCGAGCAAGGCGAAGTAACGACAGCATCCTCTCCGAGAACGACCGGAGGGGGTCGGATGTCCAGAAGAGGAGCGACTGCAGCCAGGCCGGAGCCGAAGAAGGGGAAGGGCTGAGTGCGGGGGAGAGGAAAGGGACGAACGGCAGCCGGGCGCGAAAAGGGACCGACGAGCGAGGCAGGAGAGAATCCCTGGAGCGACGTGAAGAACGGCAACTCCTAAGCACGCCCGCCGCGGAGAGAAAGCGGAGTGTAGACCTAGAGTGTCGGAAGGTTGACTCCAACGAGGGAAATTCGTAGTTGGACGGGCATCCAAGGTGCAGAGTGGTCCCTCCTCGCGTGCAGGAGAGCAAGAGCGGAGATCCGATCCTGAGGGAAGTGGATTCCCAGTCGTGCCGCCTCTTCCTGCCCATACGACAGGGCAAGACTGATATCCCAGCCCAGCCGATCTCCTCCTGGCTGCGCTGGGTAATACGAACTGCATACATGGATCTCTCCCCACGGGTAGCGCAGAGACTGAAGATCTGCGCAGATGAAGTACGCGCCATGGCCACGAGCATCGCATACGACCGGAACTGCGCTGTCAAGGACATCGTGGCCGCGGTGGGCTGGCGAGCAGAATCTACCTTCGCTCGTTTCTACCGTCGGGAACTGGCGGGACAGCGTGACTCTGCGAACCGGGCTCTGTATCGAGGTGGGTCTCCGCCTGACCGCAGGCTATGTCCAGGTGCGTACCCTCCTGTAACGCCCGCGTCGAGAACCCCTCTCCGCGCAATAACTGGAGCGGTCCGCGTAGCAATCCCTCCACAAGATCGTCAAGGACTCGGGCGGTAAGGAACGGAGACAGGCACCTCCGCCCTGCTGGCTGGCCACCAACAGTACCCTGCAACCACTAGCAGCCGGCCTGAGTTCGATCGAAGAGCAGATCCCGAACGTGTCGAGACGTGGTGTGCGTGTGAGATTGTCTCCGCGAGCCGGACTCTATGGCGAGGCGGGTTCGCAGCGGCCGAGGAGGATCCAAGGCCTTCCTAGGAGACGAGTGGGGATCGGTTGACCATGGACGGCACAAAGCACGTCTCTCCGAACCGAACTCTGTAGCGAGAAGGGTTCTCTGCCTGGCATAAGGCTTGGTCCAAGCGTGTTCCCTCCTGGGAATCAACGCCTCGAGCTCCCTCCCGACTCCGCACACTACCAAGCTGTGTCTGACGTGTCGATCCCCCGATGCTAGGGCCGTCGGAACTTGAGAGGCTGGAGAACCGGAACAGCTGGTACGTCCTCATGTCTGGAACAGTCACCGGTGTCAGGCGTTCGCGCCGGAAAACCCAAGTTGGTACCAGTGTGCTCTGTAGGGAGGCCGGTTGTCTGTCAGAAGGCTTTGTCCAAGCGCACTTCCTCCAGCACACTATACTGACGCGTCCGGCATGGTGATCTCACAGTCCACTCGTCGGAACTCGAGCAGTCGGAGTACCGGGAATATCTGCCGGTATCTCAGCAGGTCTGGAACCAGTCACAGGAGTCGGGCGCTCTCGCCGATCGAAGCTCCAAGGTGAGACCAGCGCCGTCCAAGTCATGTGGCGCAGACGTCACACCAAGGGACGAAGGCACATGGTAGACAGACCTTGTATGAGTCCGACGGTCACTGTAACGTCCGCGCTGTGTGCAGGTCATCTAAAGGCCCCTGCAACATACCAAAAATCCGAAGGCCCGCGGGCGTGGGCCTGAGGGACCCTGTCCTGGTAAGGTGAACTTCCGCAAGACCACGGTACAACCCGCGAGGAACCACCTGTCAGCAAGCGCGCGGACCTGCAATACATCCCCGCAAGGTAGAGAGTGCAGCCAGTAGGGTCCCGGTTAACCCCAGGTAAGCACCCCACCTGTGTGACCTACCTTCTGCGAAGAAGAGGAGTCGCGGCTAACCGCACTGTCTGTCCATCCTGCCAAGGCAACTCCCCCAACCACCAAAGTGTGTACCTGTCTTCCCAGCGTATACGTCCTACGCCGGGCACATCCCGGCCCCTACAGGTGTGGAAGCCACCCTTGGTCTGGGAGGACCGCCAGGCTAAGTTGAGCCTACAACACATCCTGCCCAACAAAACTCAAGCATGTCATGACAAGTATAAGCCTGAAGCAAGCGGCAGGCCCAGAACCCTTGTCGGAGCGGAGCCCCCGCGAAACACCGGAGCTGTACTATAGCGACGGGCCTCCAGGTGCAGCTTTGATCGTTGTCTTAAGTTGCCCGCAGGCAATTAATTACCTTTCAACAGTAAAACGTTACTGTCGTTCATATTAACTTGTATTCTTATGCATGTTGTTCATGTTAACTGGTAGTCACATGCCCAAGTAGGAATTTAACCAAAGAGCATAAACCAGTGTGACCAGGAGACATAGGGCTGTCTGAGCACTCTGGGTTTGTTTTGTTTTGTTTTGTTTTTTTTGTTTTGTTTTTTTTTTCAGGGAGGTTTGGGCCGGAAGACGGTCACTGGCGCCTGCCATGAGATGCGTTGGCGACGGGCTCACCCGTACCAATCACCGTCCATTTGCAGCCTGTCATTGGAATATGTGGAATGAGCAAGTGAGGGAATGTGAGTAGCACCTGTGGTGGCCAGAGAAGTTATTGCTGCTTATGATCTTCCCCCATGACACAGGCATGGGAATTGTCCGCCAATTCGCGGAAAACCGACATTTTACAATTTTTTTCCGACCAATAAAAATAATTTCCCGACAAAAAACAAAAAGACAAAGAAAAAAAAATCGATCCGCCGATCTGCCGTGTTGTTCTCATTTGGGACGCGATGACTCCAAACGGTTTGAAACTGCAAACTGAACCGGAACTTGTTCGCTTTAGCGGTGGTGTCTTTGTTTTCACCTCATGGTTGGAAATGGCTGTTGTGAATCGAGGAGAGAAGTATGACGAAAAAGAAGTCAGCAACAAGTGGCGATGGGAGTGGCGTACAAAGTTGGAAAATGAAGAACGTGTGGGCGATTATATTCGCAAGATTGACACGCCGGGACACGCAAAGTGTATTTTATGCCCTGCCGTTATCAGTTACGGCAACCGGGGTTTGCCTTGCTTGGCCAACCATTTGAAGTCGAAAAAACACACAAGCAGAAAGGCGAGTGTTGAAGGAAATTCAACAATTACTGGAGCCTCTCGTAAGTTTGTTTATCTTTTTAATTTCTTGTTTCCTTTTCCCTTTAGAATTCTCTGGTTTGTTTTAAGCTAGAAACAAACTTTTTTTAAAAAAGAATTTTGTTAAAACTAAAAGTTGCAATGTATTCACTATGATAGGTATGTGACCAAAAAAAAAAAAAATTTTTTTTGCCACATTAATATATATCATTTGAAAGAGCTTAAAATTTCAAACACAATGATACCAAAATTAATGTAATAGGTCGCAAAATAAAAAAGTTATGATTTTTTGTTTGATTTAATTTGAACACAATTTTTTACATGATGATGTTAAGG
Organism: Semisulcospira habei; assembly: GCA_036245525.1. Taxonomy (NCBI): domain Eukaryota; kingdom Metazoa; phylum Mollusca; class Gastropoda; family Semisulcospiridae; genus Semisulcospira; species Semisulcospira habei. Next base: position 107,978,625 of record BTPG01000008.1, read on the forward strand.
AAAATTGAGGCCGCTTTTGCTCAACTTTTACCATTAAATTATTCAGTCACATTTCCCATTCCTTTTTCCCCCTTTCTTTACAAAAATAATTACTTTATTTTTATTGATCTAAATTGGCCCCAAAAATAGCTAACAATAAATGTAATATAATAATTACAACACCACAGACTAGGCTTACACTGGAACGGAAAGTAGTCTACAGGTGGGTCAAAAGGTGTTTGTCTTTTTTGGTTAAAAAATATAATTAACAAGAATAAAATAAAAAAATACACATTAAAACCTTTGCAAAAAAGTTTGCTTCAATTTTTCGCACGAGATTTTCACACGTCATAAAATATTCTCCAACCAAATTGTCGCGTACCTAACTATGATCTATCATTAACTGAGTTGGCTTACCACCTATTCTTTTGTGCACTGCTGGAGACTCCAATAATTTAAATCTATACAGCATTCTGATCAGATCTTTAAAAAAAAAATGATGATGATGCAGTCTTTCGCTTGTATTTAATTTATAGGTGGAGAAGCAACACCAGATCCTGCCTATGGATTAGAACCTCAACTGAGGGCCCGCATGACAGCTGTGACCACAGAGAAGCTTGAGCCACTGACTCCTGTACCTGACAGGGTATGGAACCTGGAGGCAATGACTTTAGCCTTTGCTGCAGAGAAAGGCCTATCTCTCCGTACTGTTCCTGATCTCATCTCCTTTGCACAGGTAATCAAATGATTTAAGATTTGTCAATTTACTTTTCCAAACAAAGGGGTTGTGGGTGCCATTAAAACCAAAATTTCTCAAGAACCAATTTGTATTAAGTTATTGTTATTGACATTTAGCTCAGATTTTTCTAGATCATTGGTTTGTTTTTATCTTCTTTTTTTTTTACAGGCAGCTAGCCGGGACAAACCTGCTCTGGAGAAACTCAGCATGGACAGGACCACAGCTTCATATAAGCTCAGAGAAGGGCTTGCCCCTTATCTTCAAGAAAGTTTTCTGGAAGAAGTGAGAGGGTGTTATTTTAGTCTCAATATCGACGAAGCGACCAGTAAAACCAATCAAAAGGTGTTGGCAGTTCTTATTTGCTACTTTTCACCTTCGGCAAATGATATAGTTGTGCATCACCTTGATGCCATCTCTGTGACAAAGGTGACTGCTAGGATCCTTCTCCAGGAACTTGACCAGATTTTGACCAAGCACAAGCTTTGTTGGAACAGACTTGTGTCCATACTAATGGATTCATGTGCTGTCATGAGAGGGAGCAAGGCAGGGTTAGAAACTCTAATTAGAGAGCAAAAGGCTCCACAGTTACTTGACATAGATGGAGATTCTTGCCATCATGCCCACAACAGTGCTAAAGAATTTTGCAAACCATTTCAGCACCACATTGAGCAAATGATGAGTGACATCCACACAGAGTTCAAGTGGAGTTTACATTTGCGTGACCTGCTGTTTGACATCTGTCGAAGTTTGGGTCTGAAGGCTAGCACTCCTGAGAGATACGTTCCCCATCGCTGGTTGTCTGTCCTTGACGTGGCCATTGACACAGTCCGCTTATTTGATGCATACACAGTCTTCTATTACAGTTTTCTACCAAACAGTGATCAATCCTTGTACTCTGAGATTTTCCAAGAAGTTATGTCAAAGCGTGGGGTCTCTGAAAAGTCAAAGAAAAAATTGACCAAGATTCAAGCAGAGTTGAAAGGCAAGTTTTCTAGCTTCACAAAGGATGGAAAGGACAGAAAATTGAGGCTTGTTGACAGAATCTTTACAAACAGGCTGAAAACAGAGTGCATCTTGCTAGTGTACACCTCAGCACTGGAGACCCTGAAGAAGTATGTTGTATTTTTTCAAAAGAAGGACCCACTTGTTCATCTTTTGCACTCAAAGCAGGAAGAGCTCTTCAACGAATTTTGTGGAAACTTCCTGGATCCAAATTGTCTCCAAAAACGACCCAAGGCTGTGAACATCCAAGAGGAAAAGAATCATTTGAAGAACATGTTCATGCCCCAGAAGGTCAAAGACATTCTTGCCTCAGATGGAGGAAAGAGCCTGAAGAATGAGCTGGAAAAGCAGCTGAGGAAAGCGTATGTTTCTTGTGCACTTTCATTGCAGTCAAAAATGCCACATGATAATCCTATTTTGAAGGCTTGCAGTGCTTTGGATCCACACGTGAGAACATCGAAAACAAGCCTTGTCTACTTGAAACATCTGACAGAAAGAAAATTGATCTCTACAAAAGACAAAAGGAAACCAACAAATGGAAAAAAGGAGGCCAAGTTTGTGAATGATGGATCTAATGCTGCACTCCTGATTGGCACTGACAACACAAATGCTTTCATTCAAGAGGTGCAGAAGTTTGCTTCAGACCCAAACTTGAAATCCAAACCAACAGATCTTTTACCCTTCTGGGCAAACATGGATGTGGACGTGTACCCTCATCTGACAAGAGTAGCAAAGGCGATGTTGAGTTCCTTCCATGGCCCTCTGATTGAGTCATCTTTCAGCTCAATGGGTGATCTTCTTGATGGCCAGAGTAGCAGAATGGACATTGCAACTTATGCCGCACTGCAAACTGTGCGGTATCATCTTTCTGCAAAGAAGACTTCTGCTGTTGAGTGTTTCGCCAAAAAAGACCCTGTCAAAGGAGCCTGTTCCTAAAAAACTCTGTACAGCAATGCAGAAATCCTGGCAAGCTAATGATAAAAGGAAAGAAACCAACCTCCAGGAAGAAACTGCAAGGAGAACTTCATTGGGAGCTGCTCATCAAAACCCTCTCACCAAAACAGCAGAGAAACGCAAGATAACCCAAGACCTTGAAAGAGAGAAAGGACTGCACGGTGGATTTGCATCAAGCACGCCAGCTGCCAAACAAGCAAGGCTTACTTGTGACACCCAAACAAACCTGCCTTCAGGAGAGAAAGAAGTGCTCAGTGCAGAAAAGAAAGCCACATCAAAGAAAGGCACAAGCATGCCAGCTTCCCAAAAAGCAGGGATTGATACTAAGAACTCAGCAACCCAGGAACAGTCAACTGTTCCCACTGATTTTTTTTCAGCCCAGGATTGCAGTCCTGTCACAGTCCCACCCAAAACAGTGCAAAGGACTCTTTCCTCTTTTTTTAGGAAGTGATTTTGAAGTTATCTTGTTCCTTGCCTGCCTTGAGCATATTCTAATTCAAACTAATTTTAGGCAAGTGGTGAAGTTGTGTACAGTGACATTCCTTAGCACCAAAGGACCTTGTGCAGTGGTTTTGGAGTGACAATAGTTGACTAGTGAACATTGGATTGAATTTGGTGTGGTGCACCACTACTGACTACATTTCACTCCCTTCCCCGATTGGTTACAAAAGGTATGAAACCAACTTTTGTAGGTGAGTGCATACATGTTCATAAACTTATAAAGTACTCCAATCTTGTTCTTGTTGTGTGGTTGAGATGTTTGTTTTTGTTTTACTTTTTTACTGTATTTTATGTATCACTGAACTCTTGCGTTCTAAAAAAAAACAGAAAAAGAATAAATAACGGTAAAACATGCACCTTTGTGGACGTGGTTTTGAGGCCTCGGAATGCGCCAGATTGCACAGATTTTAATGTAGATTTCCAATATATGTTTTCAGGGGGGCATGCCTCCGGACCCCCATAGCAAGCTAGGCGCTTCGCGCCGTCACCTCGGCTCTTCGCGCCCCACAAATAAATTTTCCAGACATTTTTTGGGCTGGCAATTCCCATGCCTGATGACAGCAAGAATAAGTCACCTTGTTGCCGTCAGTGTCCCCTCAACTGACGAATACTCTGCATCTCCCATGTATCTAATACGCCCCCGTATATGGTAAACAGGTCTGCAGTATGCATAACAAAACAGGCATGACGGGACCGACTCAGTACCGAAGTAAGCGTCGGCTCTCGCCACATTCACCAACGTAATGCGTCAAGGGATGGCTGGCGCATACCACATTCCCCGAACCCAACCAGGGACAAGAGCATAGGTGAGGAATAAGTGAGTAGGTAAGCGCCAGATATAAGGTTAGACTTAGCTTTCACCGATCTTGCACACCATTCCCCTTCCAGTAAAGGTTTAAACCGCGAGGAACACGGAGCTCCGCATCGTTAGACGCCATCTTGGAAAACGAAGCTGACCACCTGCGGATCTGCGCCGTTTAAGAATGACCGTTCCAGACTACAACGTCTCATCTCTTCCCTCACGCGTAAATGCCTTCCGTTAAAAGCGCGGAACTTTCAACAACCACGCTGCTAACCACATCGAAAAAAAGGGAGACTTGACCCTGTCAATAACAATACCACACCAACACGGAAGGAGAAGGGGAACGGGCGCGAGACCCGCCAAGTAAAAGTCAAGAATCTTGGCGCAAGCCACAACGCAAATGAAGACCGCGTTCGCGCCTGCTCAACCAGTGCCCAGCCCGGGAACCAGCCGAGGGCCAACCCAGTCACCTTACCTTTTCCCGGAGCGTGACCGGGGAAGGGGGGGGGGGGGGGGGGGGGGGGCAAACCAAGGCACGCGCGGCGAAGTCCCAGCGAAGTTCACAGCGTAGCCCAGGCACTTCAGGTAGCCAAGCGGGCAGCTGCCAACGAAGAAGGGATACCAGAGCCACCAGGTACAGGGGGCCCGACGAAGAACAAGTCAAGAGAAGAACTAAGTCCGTCGAAGACCGGTGAACCGGTCGACATCCCCAAAATCCGTAGGCTAGAGCAACACGTCTGAACAGCGTAAGCCTAAGTAGACTGACTGGGGAATTATGGGTACTCGGTTCCGGATGGGGAGTATCGGGAGACAACTCTTGGCCCCCTCGGGGTTCCTCGAGTGCCTCCCGGGTTGTGTGTTAACACAACGAGTACTTAGGCTAGAATTGAGTAAGTAGTAGACACTCCCATAAGGTCATGTCATCGGTAATGTTTTTGATGAAATAAATCAAACAATGGGGGGGGGGGGGGGGGGGGGGGGGGGGGGGGGGGGGGGAGATTGACGGGGTCTGCACTCACACAGGCCACGGACACGACCTGCAGCGTCATGTTCTGTCGCGGAATAAAACTGGCGTTTTCCTTGTTTTGCTACACACAATGTTTTTTTGCGGAAACGTCTTTTTTATTTCGTGGACGATTTCTTTTTCCCGCAGAATTTCGCGGACAATTCCCATGCCTGTAAGTCTGGCTTTGAAGTTGAAGATAGTACTTGAGGAGAAACAATTTGTCAAAACATGGCTATTTTTTACCCCTTTCTGGATCCCCCGTGACCATGACCTTTGAGTTAGTTATCTGGGTTTAACGCCAAGCCGGTGACTAAGGCCATCTCACATTGGCTTGACCTTTGAGAGAGGTCACTGAAATTGGTATGTTTAAAAAGATTTTGCCACAAAGTACCCTTGGGCCAAGTTTGAAGTTTACCAAGGACGCCAATGGCCAGACGAATGCTGGAATGCCGATTTTAGTGCCTTGTTTGAAGTTGAAAATAGTATTTGAGAAAAATCACTTTTTGTCAAAACAGGTATTTTTACCTATTTCTGGACCCTTGACCTTTGTGAGGGGACTACTAAATCAGTATGCTCAGAAAGGCCTTTGTCATCAGCTACCTTTATGGCAAATCTGACTGAAAAGTTGGCCAAACTTCGTGGTGCAGTGGTATAACTGCCACCAATGCCAAAGGTGCAACGTTCGAAGACTGGTTCCGGCGTCAGACTTTTCTCCTCTGTTAAGTTTCACCGTTAATTCGGACAGACCGTCGGGGGTTCTTTCTCCGGGTACTCCGGTTCTTCCACCCCCCTCCCCCCCCCCCCAACACTTTGGTACTGCTTTCAGGCCACTTTACAAATTTCAAATACAAGCAATCAAAAATTTCTGTAACTTCAGTAGCTGAGCTGACCCTTTGTCCGTCGTACTGTGTTTGTCTTCAGAGTAAATCTGTGTCTGTCACGTGAGTGTGCATATTGGGTTTCAGTTCACGGCGCTTTGAGTCGATTCGCCAAAAATTGAGAAAAAGCGCCCATATAATACTGGTATTATTATTATTATTATTAAAAACAACAACTGTATCAAAAACTGGCAAACATTTGCCAAGCTCCTGTGACCCTTGAACTTTCCAAGGGGTCACCCAAATCAGTATGCATAGAAAGGCCCTACCTTTAGGTATCTCTGTACCAAATTTGGGTTTGAAGGTTGAAGATAGTATGTGAGGAGAAACAATTTGTCGAAACAGCTATTTGTGACCCCTTTCTGGACCCGCTGTGACCTTGACCTTTGAGAGTGATTGATTGTACCTTGCTTAACGCCCGACAGCAACAAGACTTTCTCAGGGCGTGCCTGCACTGCTTGTGAAAAAAAGCTAAACAGAATATTGAATGTATGTCGCCAGCCGGTCCATAAGTTAAATAAATCTACGACATGGGGCCTAAATAAAGCTAAGACCATTTAGCAACACACATCCAATATCAAGAGCTACAGGCAGTGCAGACAGTAGGGAGAGTTTAAAAAGGAAAATACAGTGAATGGACCAAGGGTAAACAGAAACACATGCCCCAGAATAGAGGGGAAAACCCACCCTGTGGGGCTGACCAGGGTGACCCTGGGAACTAAAAATAGTTAACCCCACCAAAGTCCCCCAGGGCAGACCCGGGTGGAAGTTTTGAGAGTTTGAATAGTCTCCGAGAAAATTCCCTTTAACTGTCGATGACACGTGCCGGACGCCAGACAGATGCCGGACAGCCAATTACACAGACTCACTTTGCTATTGTACATGAGCCACAAAGCACATGAATCATACAGAAATATGCTTTACCCTTCACTGCCAAGGAAAACTAAACACACAATCCAAGTGTTGCGGGGGTACATGCGAATCATGCCTCTAGCTGAGATCAATTTGTGAGGGCTGTGACTTGTGGTCATTGAATAAACAAATTTCAGAAACAAAATATGCATCAAGCAGCAGGAAAATACAGTAAACACCCTCAATTTGAGAAATGGCTAGAACCGAGGGCACAGATTCAGGGGTTCATGCAAAGCTGTCTATTGCAGATGAAAGGACAGGAAGTATGACCACACACAAAAATGGCTTAATCACATAGCAACATTTTGCAACAAAAAATTAACCCATTCCCTACAAGCTGACACAAATTATATCTTTGAAACAATGGCATTGCAAGACAAAGTCTAATAACCCTCCCCATTAATCTATGTAATGGGGTCAGTATGAGGCATCTGCAGGGGCACATGAGGTTCTTTGCTCTCAGGTGTCCTGTACATCTTCCTGACAGTGAAGAGGTTAGAAGGGGAAATAGACAATTATCATGAGAATACTGCCCACCTTGATCTGCTTATCAGTAAGATGGGATGGGGGGCGAGGACGCCACATGAGCTGACAGAAGCGCTCCAGGGGCTGCTTCACCAGCAGATTTCCTTGGAAGTTCCAGATCCAGAACGCGTTGTCCACCTGCAAACACACAGAGAAATAAAGCAAATGCAAGCATTATCATATACACAAAACAGTATTTACATGCACAAAAAATAAAGCTTGAAGTTAACAAAGTCAAAGGCTGCAACAGGTTGTGACAGTGCAAGGTGGTGGAACATTGTAGATAACCTATGCAGTCCTGAGTGCAACATTTTAAAATGAAGCCAATCTATCATATTACAGTTCGGAGACGGATTGACCATGAGAGTTCAAGGGTAGTTCCAGAATAGCTTGGCGCTCTCAGCAACATCCATGAAACTATCATGGTCGATAAACATGTTCTTGTGCGTCAAGACAGAATGTGTTAAAAAAAATGCATTTTTCTTTAAAAGGTATTTTTTCGAAAAATACTTACCGATGACATGACAAATGGGAGTGTCTACTACGTGCTCAAATTCTAGCCTACGAACCCGTTGTGTGCACACACAACCCGGGAGGCACTCGGGGAACCCTCCAGAGGGGCCAAGAGTTGTCTCCCGGACCTGCCTATCCGGTTCCGAGTCACCTGACTCGCCAGTCAGATACTAGGCTCACCAGCGGCAAGCGGGGCAGGTGGGAGGGTCCTCCGTGTCATGTCATCGGTAAGTATTTTTCGAAAAAATACCTTTTAAAGAAAAATGCATTTATTTCATCAAAAACATTACCGATGACATGACAAATGGGAGAATCACGAATAGGAGGAGGGTGCCGCCCCGGTACTACCGGAGACCAAGACCGTCCTCCCATTGCTAATTCCCAGGTAACGAGCTAGGTGCGTGCCTGCTGCGCCGGGAGGGAGTGCTGTGCCACCGTGAGGTCCCCCAACAAGGCGAGGTTGTCTCGCTGTCCCGCCAGATCCCGAAGGTAGAAACGAGCGAAGGTAGATTCTGCTCGCCAGCCCACCGCGGCCACGATGTCCTTGACAGCGCAGTTCCGATCGAATGCGACGCTCGTGGCCATGGCGCGTACTTCGTGTGCGCGGATCTTCAGTCTCTGCGCTACGCGTGGGGAGAGATCCATGTATGCCGATCGTATTACCCAGCGCAGCCCGGAGGAGATCGTCTGGGCTGTGATATCAGTCTTGCCCTGGCGTATGGGCAGGAAGAGGCGGGAGCGCCCTCTACGGGTAACTTTGGTACGGCGCAGGTAGATGCGTAGGGCACGCACGGGATCCTGTCGCCGAGTCTCCGGAGAGCAGGCAGGCCCTCCCAGGGGCCGCAAGGTGATGATCTGTGGAGCAGTTAGGGGCGACCTTGTTTTGGCAATAAAGCTGGGGTCCGTTAAGAGCTGCACGGAGCGATCTGCCCTGAACTGGAGGCAGTCTGGGCGGGTAGAAAGAGCGTGTAGCTCGCTAACTCTGGACGCGGTGGCCAAGGCTAGAAGGAAGCAGGTCTTGCGTGTCACATTTGCCAGAGGGGCTAGAGCGAGTGGCTCGAACTGGGAAGAATTCAGCCACGTGAGGACCCAAGGTAGGTCCCAGCGAGGAACGAGAGAACGCTGAGTCGGACGTTGGAGGCTGAAGCTGGACATGAGGTCGGAGAGGTCCTTACAGGCGCCGGGGTCTGGAAGGCCGAGATGACGGTACGTGTCGGCGACCATGGATAAGTATCCCCTGATGGTGATGGGCGCCAAACCTTGGACCTCGAAGAGCCATAGGAGAAAGTCCGCTAGCTGTGGGTTAGACAGTCCGGTGGGTAGGAGGCGACGGGCGTCGCACCAGGCACACAAGACGCGCCACTTCCCTTCGTAAACACGCCGGGTGGAAGGCTTGCGGGCTGCAGCGATTGCCTCCACTGCTGCACCAGAGAAGCCTCGAGCGGTGAGGGCGCGCTGCACAACCTCCAGGCGTGAAGAGACAGGCGTTCGGGACAAGGGTGGAAGAGAGCCTGCCTGGGCTGCTTGAGCATGGAACGGGGCGTGGGAAGGCGCAGGGGAGGAGAGGTGGCGAGGTTGAGTAAGTCGGTGGTCCAGGACCGGGTCCAAGCCAGCGGGGCGACCAGAAGCAGGACTGCGTTGCTCCCTCGAAGTTTGTGGAGGACCTTGGGAATGAGGACTGTTGGGGGGTACGCGTAAGCGATGAGGCCGTCCCAAGGAATCGAGAGGGCATCGACTGCCCAGGCCAGCGGGTCTGGAATCGGGGAGACGAAGAGGGGAAGCTGGCGATTCCACCTCGTAGCAAAGAGGTCGATTAAGGGAGTCTCCCAACGGGCGCAGATCATCTGGAAGATGTCCGGGCGCAACGTCCATTCTGTGTGGAGCAACTGGCCGCGGCGAGAGAGCGAGTCCGCCAACACATTCAAGTGGCCCGGAATGTGTCGTGCGAGGAGTGTAATGTCGCGTTCCTCGGCCCAGCGCATCAAACGGAAGAGGAGCATACAGAGGTCGGGAGATCGGGTGCCCCCCTGTCTCTGGATGTAGGCCACCACCGTCGAGTTGTCGGAGAGGACGAGAAGCCGTTGGTTCCTGAGCTGGTTCTCCCAAACGAAGAGGGCTTGCCAGACTGCCTGCAGCTCTAACCAATTGCTGTGCTTGTCCGCAAACTCCAGGGGCCAGAGGCCGGAAGCCGAGGAGAATTGAGGAAGCAGGTGGGCTCCCCACCCCGAGAGGCTCGCGTCGACACACAGGGAGAGGTGCGGGGGAGGGGAGGACAAAGGGACTCCCGAAGCCAACCAAGCCGTGTCGGTCCAGCGTAGAAGGTGAGGGCGAACCAGGGGGGAAACCGGGACCAGGTGGGCAAGGTCGCCAGAAGAGGGTCTCCAGAGAAGCAGGAGGTGCAGCTGAAGGGGGCGGGCGTAGAGGCGACCCAGGGGGAGAAGGTCCGCCGCTGCGTTGATCAGTCCGAGGAGTTGAAGCCAAACTCGGGCGGGAGCTGCTTCCTGCTGAGCTAGCTGGTTGGCGAAGGTGGCCAACTTCCGAATCCGGGGATCCGGGAGGCGAACCACGTTGAGATCGGTGGCAAAATCCATTCCGAGATGAATGAAGCGGCGCGAGGGGCGTGAGATCTGACTTCCCGACGTTGAGGAGGAACCCCAGTCGCGACAGCAGACGCATCAGAGTATCCCTGTCCTCTTCCAAGACGGACTCGACGTGGTTTCTCAGGAAGAGATCGTCGAGGTAGTTGGACATAGGGCTGAGAGACGACTGCCGTGCCTTGGCCATAACTGCATCCATCAAGCGGGTGAAAACCCAGGGGCTGAGGTTGAGGCCGAAGGGTAGGGCTCGAAACTGGTAAACGGTTCCATCGAACGCGAAGCGCAGATACCTCTGGGCGGCCGGATGTATGGGTACGTGTAGGTAAGCATCGGAGAGATCCAGGCTGACGGCGTAATCCATGGGTCGCACCGCGGTACGCAGGGCTCGGGCCGTCTCCATGTGGAAGGAAGGAGCCACGATGAAGCGATTTAGGGCTGAGAGGTCGATCACTGGGCGCCACTTCCCGCCGGGCTTGGGGACGACGAAAGTCTGCTGTAAAATCCCAGCGAGTCTGCGCGGCGCACAACCTCTGTGGCATCCTTCCTCAAGAGAGAGTCGACTTCCCCCCGTAGGGCGCACTCCTTGAGCGGGTCTGCGGGGATCTCGGTCCACAGCGGAGTCGTACGCAGAGGAGGAGGGGAACGAAAGGAGATCCGTAGGCCGCCGGAAACAGTGTCTAAAATCCACGGGTCTTCTGGAATCAGTAATCGCCACTCGTCGCTGAAGAGGGCGAGCCTGCCGCCGACTGGAGGACCCGAGACGGCCGGCGGAGGCGGAGGAGGGGAGGAGTCACTGAGCCCGCCCGCGCCCAGGGCGACGGGCGGGACGGGGCCAAGCGGGGGCGGGGGCGTTAGCTTGGCCGGGGCGACCGAAGGCGGGGCGACGGCGACGCAGGGACTGCAGCTGGGTTGTTGAGGTCGGGGCGACGGGTCTGGAGATCCGCAGGGGGCGACCCACGGCCTTGCGGGCTGACTGAAAGCGCCGAGGAACAGACTTGGGAGGCCACCTGTCCGCATTGGAATCCTTGACGGCTTGCCAGGTGTCACCAAAGAGAAGGGGTCCCCCGAGGGGGGCCCGACGCAGCTGGGTCTTCAGGTCGGCAGGCATTCCCCGGCAGGCCTGCAGGACAGCGTCGCGGCGGAGTAAATCACAATTGGCGGCTGCAGCCATAGCGTTGACCGAAGAGTGATACGCGGCGCGGCTGGCCGCTTCAGCGAGGACGAGGAGGTCGCCAAGAAGGGGGGTCAGGGACGGGTGCCACGAGTCTTCCACGCGCCGGAGGAAGGCTTGCGTAAGGAGCTCCATGAAGCCGGCGCAGGCCAAGGAATTCCTGACAAGCGAAGCCGTCTTGTCCAAACCCGCGGGTAGCGCGCGTCTGAGTGCAGAGGCCCCACCCGCCTGAACCACGGCGGCTGGATCCACCGGAGGGAGAGGGCAGAGGAAGGCCTGGGAATGGCCGGCGTACCACTGCTGGCGGAAGTACATATCGAGGTCCGGAGGCCATCTGTGGTCCGAGAAGAAATTACTGTCCCTTGAGTCAGACAACAGGTGGGCCGAGAACACATCCCGAAGCTCACGAAAGGAGGGGGGCTGAGGGAGAGTCTTGAACTTCTTTACCTGTCTACCCGCGTCGACGAAGGCAGAAGGCTTCCTCTTCAGGGGGGGGGATGGAGGGCAGTCCGCTGCCGGAAGCGTGGCGGAGATGAGGCGAGCGACCTCGTCGAGGGCCAGAAGAACCTCTGTGCGGGAGGAGGCCGGTAACCCGTGGGCTGTCGACGCATCCGAAGGAGAGAGCGGTGAAGGAGAGCGGCTGAGACCTCCGAGGAGAACTGAGATGGAATCATCAGGGAGAAGACTCAACGAATCGTCGTCCACGCCGCCGAGAGCCGTCGAAGAGGGACGGCGACCGTGACTCCGAGAGCGATCAGCTCGACGAGGACGAGGGGAGCCATAAGGCGCCGAAGCACGCAGGGGAGAGCGACGTCCGCGACGGCGACGCGACGCACTAGAGGAGCGGGAACGGCGGCGGCGACCAGACGAGCGACTACGAGCTGGAGACCGTGATCCTCGGGAACGAGGAGGAAGGAAAGAGGCTGGGCGAGGGGAAGGGGAACGGGCGGGACGAGGCAGACGGCGGGGAACGTGGGACGAACGCCGCGAAGAGGTAGAGCGCGAAGGTCCATGGTCCAGATGAAGAGAAGAATCCCGAACTTTACGACGCTCACACGAAGGAGCGCGAGAGTGGTGGTCAGACTTTGATCGCAAGGAGGAACTGGACACAGGTAGAGGTGTGGTGAGTGTGCGCGAATGTCTCCGCGAGCTGGACTCTGTGGCGAGGCGGGCTCGCAGCGGCCGAGGGGGATCCAAGGCCTTCCTAGGAGACGAGTGGGGACCGGTTGACCATGGACGGCGCGAGGCACGTCTCTCCGAACTGACCTCTGTGTCGAGATGGGTTCTCTGCCTGTCGTAAGGCTTGGTCCAAGCGCGATCCCTCCTGGGAACCCGCGCCTCGAACTCCCGACTCCGCACACTACCTTGCTGTGTCCGCTGTGGAGATCTTTCCAGACTGGGGCCATCGGGGGCAAGAGCGGTCGGTGTGTCTGAGATGACAGCCGGCACTTCCGCAGGTCTTGCAACAGGCACAGGTGTCGGGCGTTCACGTCGGTAGAAGCTCCAAAGTTGGACCCAGCGGAGCTCCGGCCAGACGGCGCAAACGTCACAAGAACGCTCAGATGTACAGCCGACACACGGCAGGCAGACCTTGTGCGTATCCGAGGGCCACTGGAAACCTCCACACTGCGTGCAGGTCATCAGGAGGGCACTGCAACACACCAAACAAACAACGTGCCGGTACGTGGTCGAGACCAACAGGGCTCGTCCTACCAAGGGGAACCGTATCGAACGATATGGACAAACGGGCTGTGCCCCCAGGCTATACTGCTATAGCGCCCGAAGCTAAGCTTGCGTCTTTAGAACAAAGCCTACCCCAGCCAGGCTGGAGAGGAATGTGCGCCAAACGACAATAGGTTTAGTTTAGTTTAGTTATTTGGGTTCAACGTCGCGCATGGGACTAAGGCCATCACACGGCGGGCCAAACGACAATAGGGACGAAAGGCCGTGTCCCCCGGCAATAATGCTGTAGCGCTCTAAGCTAAGAGTGCGCTCTCGAAACAAGCATACCCCAGCCAGGCCGGAGATGCAACATGAGCCACGCGCCGCAGCTGGTTTAAACAATGCTCCCCGAAGGCTACCAGGGGAAGCCAGTAATTTCACCCCAAAGGGGAAAGGCGAGGGCACCAGGGCCCCGCCGAGCTAAGAGTCCCCGCTCAACAAAACCCACACAACCCGAACAAGGTAGAGTCCAAAGGCACAGGCCGGTACCCCGCCCGGGGACCGGCTCCGGGCCCAACTAACTATCCTACCTCTCTGCCGAAGCGGTAGCGGGAGAAGAGACGTCCATGTCGCCACCGGCGAAATGGCGGGAAGCAGCAGGTCCGCCAAGCGAAGCCAACCAAGGAGGATGCCAAGCGAAGAAGCGCAAGCGAAGCTGCAGCGAAGCAAGAAGCGAAGCAGAAGCGAAGCAACAGGCGAAGCCAAAGTCACGGTGAACTCGAGCACCAAGACCGACCGGTCGAAGGGAGCGCGAGGCTAGAACACGTCCGAAGGTCGTGAGCCTACGTAGCTGACTGGCGAGTCAGGTGACTCGGAACCGGATAGGCAGGTCCGGGAGACAACTCTTGGCCCCTCTGGAGGGTTCCCCGAGTGCCTCCCGGGTTGTGTGTGCACACAACGGGTTCGTAGGCTAGAATTTGAGCACGTAGTAGACACTCCCATTTGTCATGTCATCGGTAATGTTTTTGATGAAATAATTACCTACCTTGTGTCCCCACCAGCTGACAGCAGAAGTGACGTAGCGGCCAGTTGGGTCCCACTCTACGTCCGTGGCCATGAAGTGCTCTGTCTGGGCCATCACAGTCATGTCCTGGGTGTCCACAAACTCTAGGACTCCGTTCATGCTGAACACAAAGAAATAATACTGTCAATAACTAAAACAGATTTTATACAAGCATCACTCATGAAATAGTCAAAACTTATCAGAGCTTTCAAGAGATATCCCTCAGTGTTGATGAACTGAAGCAAACTCGAGTTCAGTTCAGTTGACATGGCCAGGGTGCAAAAACCGGATACGAGACGGAACGGAACAAGACTTGAATACAATGGTGGTAACAGGTTACACCTCCAGTCACGATTCAGGTTTGCGTTTGTGTGTTTGTTTGTATTTTGTGTTTGTTTGTATTTTACCCTTTGGCTGTTCATAGTGCTTTTTGTCAAGGTGATCCTACAGGAATCACCTCACAAATTCAGCGATGGACGTTCAAACTCGTGCTCACAGGGATTTCACTACCTTAGGTCCCTTACATCTTACACTGCCATTACTTTTCTGAAATAGTAACATTACCATCAATGCACTACAAATAATAAACTAGTCATGTGTATACTAAAGCGCACCTTCTGAGACCAGCGAGCACAATGAACTGCCCGTTGGGACTCCAGAACAAATGGTTGGCTTGCTTCTTCTCAAACGTTTCTAGAATCAAACAAAAACATTGCATTACAACCAGCAGGTACAGCATAGACATACAAGAACAACGGCCCATTTAGTGGCAGTGCACAATACAAGGACACAAACACAGTCATCAAACACAGAAGAATACAGAATACACTTACAACTGAAACAGTAACATGTGCATAGGTAATTTGTATAATGTGTACACCGTAAATTTAATGCCTTTTTATGATGGCTTAATGTTTTTATAAACCAGTACACTCTCATTCCAAAGCGAATACTTTGAATACACACACAACTAGATGTTTGCTGTTATGTCATTCTGGGCTGTAGAGCTTATATTGTTATAATTATGGTTGAGAATATTATACATCATCCAACTGCAAAAGGAATAGATCATCATGAGCCCCCGCACTGCAGGGGCTTATGAGGATCTATGCTTCTTGCTGGAGCCACTTTGTATCCATGTTCTTTTGACGGCTGTGTGGGGCCACTTTGTATCCATGTTCTTTTGACGGCTGTGTGGGGTCTTTGACGCTGAATTTTTTTTTTAATTTCAAAAGCACAAACTGCGTCAACTGGCAGTGAAGGGCTTAACCCATTCAGCCCTGATGCACTACAGCAGGAGATGGGTCGACCATGATAATTCAAGGGTAGTGCCAGATTAGCTTGGCGCCTGTTGGCACCAAGCTAATCTGGCACTACCCTCGAATTATCATGGTTGATCCAGCTCCTGCAACAGGTGCATAGTCGTTAGATGACGCTCCGAAATTTGGGAAATACATGCACCAGGCTGAATGAGTTAATGTGCATCAAATATGGTGTACAGAACTGAATAGTGTATGCAAATATTTGGACAACTACACTAAATTAATTAGTGCTGTACTCACTCAGTTGTTCCACCTTGCCCTTGGGCTGAATGGCATAGAAGGAGACGGAGATGCGAGGGTTTTCCCCGTGGATGAAGGCAAACTTGTTATTCACCGGCTCCCAAGCAAACGCCAACACAGGCTCTGCAATTCAAAAATATAGTCAAACACTTACCCCAGAGTAACGTAAATATGAGGAGCAGCTAGAGGAGATCTTAGTCAGCCCTTCAGGGGCTCATGTGACTACTGACTTGGTGTCTCTTTATGACTTGCTCTGGTAAATCTCTCCTGTGGTTGAAACAGCTGACTGATGGGTGAAATTGTTTCATGTTCAGCAAAAGAATGCACACGGCTGTACAGAAAGGCTGATTTCTCACTCTTTAGTTTGGCCCGCAGCCTGCTGCTGTGGTGTGCAGTAGCCCCTCCCTCCTGCGAGCAGGTTATCTAGGTCACTGGCTAGCAGCAAAAAATTCCTTCTCTATTCTCTGTAACGGACTACTAACGTGTGATGTGTTATGCCTGTGTTTAATGTTCTCTATCTCCTCTTCACCAGTTTTCTACATAAAACCGTTTAACACACTTGTGCACCATTGCCTGCTGGTTCCTGTTTTGGTGGTATTATTCAGGGGACGGTTTTTTTAAGGGTGCAATCCGAGGATAAAGGCAGGTACCGTTTTTGTGTGTGACTGAATAATAAGACATGCCTCGCACAGTACCGAACATGTAGGTCTGTACATTCATTCTCTATGGAATACAGTTGTGTGTAGTGTAATCCCTGTGCTTTATACTCTGCATATAGCGTCCAGTATTCTCTGTGATACTGTTTAGTAGTTTCAGGTACTAACTGTTGTCTGCTCATTCATATTATCCTGGTTCCTTTGTTCCAACGGAAAGACAGTACAGTTATGGCGGGAATAAAACATACACAAGAAACATTTGCACACACAGAATCCTTTCACTTTAAAAGGTTAAATTCTCTATGTAGAGTATGTGGAGGAAGGTCAAAACCCAAGTGTACGGCATAAACACAGTGCACAGTTGCTGGTATCAGCATGTTTGTGTTGATCGTCTTGATGGACCTAACGGATTACCAGCTTCTCAGCAGTGGAGTGCTTTCTGACGCTAGTATTGCTCTAGCAGGAATGGCCCCGGAATTCTAGTAAGTGATAACAGTAGAGGCTAGAATGCTGCGTAGATACATCAACTTTTCATCCCACAGAAAAGGGACATGCACAACAGATTGAGCTTCAAAGTTAACGCTTTATTTTGTCAGTGCATGTTCATTGTATTGCAAATATGAAATGTAACTGCTCTTGCAGGTGTGCTGGTAGTAAGCAGCATGGGCATGTTTAGTATGAAAAGAAAGCAAATTTTATCAGCTACAAATTTACACTTATGTTATAATGACATTCTTGAGACAAAAACGCATTTTGTGATTAATGTTCAGTTACTAACACTTTTCAGCGTTCCCGCTGCAGTGCGCCGCTATGCAGCTGTCAGCACGTACACATAGTGTAGGGTAATGGAAGAGTACTCCTTTCTAGGACCATGAACGGCTCTTCCACTTTGCCTGAAGTGGCGCGCGCTAATGATCAAATGCCCCTACGCCCGGCCTTGCAACAGATGGCTTATCTTGCACTCAGTGAACCCCGGTCCTCCTTGACTAAAATTAATTTTTCTCTAAAATGTATTTTTTCGAAAAATACTTACCGATGACATGACTAACTGGAAATAGTCTACTTGCTTACCAATTTTAGCCTAAGACCCAAAGGGTCCCCCCAGGAGGCTCTCGGGGATCCCTGATAGGGACGAGAGAGCTTTCGGGGATCCCTAACAGGGACGAGAGTAGCCTCCCCTGCCCATCCGGTCAGGCGCCCGGTGGTGTCTCCTCTAGCCAGTTGTCTACGGAGTTACCAGCGGCAAGCGGGGAGGAGGGAGGGACCTCCGAGTCATGTCATCGGTAAGTATTTTTCGAAAAAATACATTTTAGAGAAAAATTAATTTGTTTCCTCAAAACACATTACCGATGACATGACTAACTGGAAGAATGGCAAAGAGGAGGAGGGTGCCGCACAATCCCTTTTAGAAACCTCTTCAGGGACGAAGACGGCCCGTCACTCCTGATCACCCACTCCCGACAATTTTAGCGAAGTGCCGCCTAAGCGCCGAGGGCGCCTGGAGGGAGTGTTGCGCCGCAGAAGTTGCCCACCAGCGTAAGGTTGTCGCGCTGGACTGTCAGGGCGCGGGAGTAGAAGCGGCAATGGTAGATCCGTCCCGCCACCCCACCGCCGCCACAGTGTCCTTAACCACACCGGCGCGGCGAAGGCGAGACATGCGGCCCTAGCGCGCGTTCCATGGGCGCGGATCTTCAGTGCCCCGGCTCCCTGTGGGGAGAGGTCGCGATAGGCGGACCGGAATACCCAGCGGAGCGAGGAGGAGAACGTTTGGGCTGAGAAGCCGGTTCTGCCAGCGGTCGGCGGCAAGGGACGAGACCGTCCCCTCCGCACGGACTTGGAGCAGGTAGATACGAAGTGCCTGTCCCGGATCTTGCTGCGGAGTGCCCCGAGGAACCGGGTCGTGTAAGCGGTGCCGAGCGGCGAGGACCGGAGGCGCTGTCAAGGGAGACCTAGGCTGAGCGAGAAGGAAGGATCCGGGAGTAGCTGAACGGAGCCATCCACTCGGAACTGCAGGCCGGCGGGGCGAGACGAGAGCGTGGAGCTCGGTGACGCGGGGCGCCGTGGCGAGGGTCATCAGGAAGCAGGCCTCCGAGTCACGTCAGCAAAGCGGGCCAGAAGGGGCGGCTCAACGGTCCGAAGTCAGTCAGGGGAGGACCAGGGAGGTCCCAGCGCGGGCCAAGTGGGCGGGAGACCGGACGCTGCACGCCGAAACGCGCCATAAGGTCGGGCAGGTCCTTGCAGGCGCTGGGTCAGGACGGCCGAGGTGACGGTAGGCGTCGGCGATCAAGAGACCCCTCAAGAGCTGCTGCACCAGAGGGGAGCCAACCTAGGTCTTGGACGAGCCAGCGAAGAAGTCCGTGAGCTGAGGAGTCGTCAGGCCGACAGTGGAGAGGCGGCGGTCAGAGCACCAGGCACGAAGCACGCCACTTTCCCTCGTAGACACGTCTGGTAGGTCTGCGGGCAGAAGCGAAAGCATCCGCTGTTGCACTCAAGAAGCCTCCAGCAGAGAGAGCTTGCCACACAATCGCCAGGCGTGCAGGAGAAGTCGCTCGGGGCAGGGGTGGAAGAGCGGCTATCGGCGCTGTAAGAGCATCGGCGGGAGGTGGGAAAGGGAGGGTGAACCTGTGGCGAGACTGAGAAGGTCGGAAGTCCGCGAACCGGTCCGGGCGACCGGCCACCAGGAGAAGGACTGCGTTGCATCCCCGGAGGCTGAGCAGGACTTGAGGACCAGGACCGCCGGAGGGTAGGTGTAAACGACCAGTCCGCCCCAAGGGATCGAAGGGCATCGACTGACCAGGCCAGAGGTCGGGAACAGGGAGATGAAGCGGGGAAGCCGGAGGCTCCACTTCGTGGCGAAGAGAACAAGGGGGGAGTCTCCCGACGGGCGCAGAACCAGCGAAGGATGTCCCAGCGAAGGGCGCAATCCGTGTGAAGAAGCTGCCACCGTCGCAAGAGGTAGACTGTCAGGACGAACAGGCGACGTGGACTGTGGCGGGCTGGGAGGGAGAAGACGCTGTCCTCGCACCAGCGAAGGGGCAATAGAGGAGGAAGCAGAGGTCGGGAGAGCGGGGTCCTCCTGCGTCTGAAGGCAAGCCACGAAGAGGGGTTGTCGTAAGGACGAGGAGGTCCTGTGTCCGAAGATCGTATCGCCAAGCGCAGAGGGCCTGCCAACTGCAACCAGTCCCAGCGGGATGACGTGCCGCGAAGTCCGGTTCGCGGGCCAGCGGCCGGCGGACGAGCGGAATTCGGGAGAAGGAGAGCGCCCCAACGGTCGAGACCGGCAACGACGCAGAGAGAGAGACGGGCAGCGGCGAGGTCAGGGGGAATCCGGGAGCCGAGCCAAGAATGTCCGTCCAGCGAAGCCGACGTGGCGCAGCACAGGAGAGATCGGCACCAGGGTAGAGAGATCGCCGGAGGACGGCCTCCAGAGGCGGAGTACAGAAGACCGAGGGAAGGAGATCAGCCGCCGCACTCACCAGGAGGAGGAGCTGGAGCCGCAGTTAGGTGGGGAGCGCCGCGTCCGCAGCTACCCTCGGGCTAGAACGGCAAGGACTGGATCCGAGGCTCGTGAAGACGCACCAAGTCGCGGGCGGTCACCGAATCCACACCCAGGTGAACGAGTGGCGAGAGGTCGGACTGTAGTCGCTGACCAGGGCGCCCAGGCGAGCAACCGGAGGAGGAGAACATCGCTGCCCTACGAAGTGGGACCGCTGACTGATACCGCAGACGCAGGTCGACCCAGGAGGAGAACGGCTGACGGAAGAACAAGGTCTCGGGCAACCAAGGCATCCACGATCCACGCAAGGACCCAGGGCTGAGGGAGAGACCACACCGGAGGCCGGGCTGGAAACGGACCCGTCGACGGCAAGCGAAGACAACAGCGGGGGCGGGAGGCATGGGGACGCGTGGAAGCGAGGGGCAGATCCCGGCTGGCGGCGACGACCAAGGGCCGAAGGCGAAGCGAAGGGTCCGAGGCGGGGGGAGCCGCGCCGAGCGACGAGCACCAACGCAACATCTCCAGGCAGAGCGGAGACCTGCGCGCGAAGGGCGAGGGCCTTGGTCGGAGCGGGCGGGAACTCAACCACACGGGTGGCGCTGGGCCCACAGGCCTAGAAGGGGTCCTAAGGAGACTACCAGGCAGGGCCGAAGAGCGTGGGAAGCCACAGGAGCACGGCACAGCTGCGACGTCGCATCAGAGGAGAAGGTCAGGGAAGGAGCCATCCACTAGAGCTGGGAGGTGTAACCGCAAGGACGGGCGCCGGCAGAACCACCCGAGGCAGCGCGCACGAAGAGGAGCAAGTGGCCAGCTAACCGGGGAGCCGAAGGCTAAAACGCCAGCAGGCCAGCGGCGAACGCAGGACGCCGAGTCATCCACCGAAGAGGGTCGGGGAGACGCTGGAGGCGAACGGTGCAGAGAGAGGGGAAGAGGAGGTCCCGCGGAGAATGACAGGGCCGAGCAGAAGGCGAAGGTCGGCAGGGACACAGGAGGGCGTCAAGCGGGCGGGCGACGAACGTCGGGCGCCGCAACTATCTAGGCGACGAGGGCGAAGACGTCGATCCCCACTTGCACTGGGTGTACCCAAGGGGCACCCATCCACGCGAACCGAGCGCGAAGTAGCTTCACTTCGGCGAACAGACGAGAATCGGAGAACACGTGGAAAGGCCGTAGGCGCCCGGGGAAAACGGCCCGAAGTCCCGAGGTATATGAAAGACGATCCAGACGCCGTGCCCGAGGCTCAAGGAGGGGGCACCGTAGCTGGCTGGGAGGCTCGACGAAGGAGTCAGAGGGTAGGAAGGAAGGCCATAGGGCCGACTAGGGCACCAACCGGCGATAAGGGTCGCGGTGCCCGGGGCTCAAGGAGGGGGCACAAGCAGATAGGCGACTCGCCAAGGAGTCAGCGGGCCCAGGACCGAGGCCGAAGTAAGAACAAGGCGACAAGGTCGCGGTGCCCGGCTCAAGGAGGGGGGCACATAGTCGGGTAAACGACTCGCCGTAGGAGTCAGCGGACTTAAGCTGGGGCCGAAGGCCAAGCGTGAACTAATTGGCGACCAGGACGCGGTGCCCAGGGCTCAAGGTGGGGGCACAAGCGGCACGGCGATCCGCCGGAGGAGTCCGCAGGCTTAGGAGGGGCCGTGAGGCCAACGCGTCAACAATAGGCGACAAGGTCGCAGTGCCTGAGGCTCAAGGAGGGGGGCACGTAGCCGGCTTGGTGACTCGCCGGAGGAGTCAGCGGGCTGAGCAGGTCCGAAGGCCGACGCGTAGACTAGTTAGCGACAAAGTCGCGGTGCCCGGGGCTCAAGGAGGGGGGCACGTAGCCAGCTAGGCGACTCGCCGGAGGAGTCAGCGGGCTTAGATGGGCCGAAGGCCGGTGCTTAAGCTAATTAGCGACAAGGTCGCGGTGCCCGGGGCTCATGGAGGGGGGCACGTAGCCGGCTTGGCGACTCGCCGGAGGAGTCAGCGGGCTCAAGAGGGGCCGCGAGGCCAAGCGTCAACTTCTTCTTTTTTTTTTTTTTTTTTTTGTATGTAACAGGCGACAAGGTCGCGGTGCCCGGGGCTCAAGGAGGGGGGCACGTAGCCAGCTAGGCGACTCGCCGGAGGAGTCAGCGGGCTTAGAAGAAGGGCCAAAGGCCGACGCTTAACTAATTAGCGACCAAGGTCGCGGTGCCCGGGGCTCAAGGAGGGGGGCACGTAGCCGGCTTGGCGACTCGCCGGAGGAGTCAGCGGGCTTGAGGTTTGGCCGAGGGGCCGACGCGTGAACTAAGGCGACATGGTCGCGGTGCCCGGGGCTCCTTTTTACGGGAGGGGGGCACGTAGCCAGCTTGGCGACTCGCCGGAGGAGTCAGCGGGCTTAACGCGTCTATGAATAAGCTACAAACTTACCAGGGACGAGAGGAGTGGCTATCCCATGTCCGAGGGCAGCTGGAACAATTCCGCCGTGCCGCGGAAGGTCCCAAGGAGGCGGAAGTCGCGGGTCGCTCGGCGGTGGAACACCGGAGTAGAGACCAAGAACCTCCAGTCAAGCAGGGCAGCCAGCGCAGCCGATGACAGAGGAGCAGGTGGCACCCGGTCTACAGTATGGCGGACACCAGGCCACTGGAAGCCGCCGTCCTGGGCAGCAACGCACTTGGTACTGCAACACATACCCAAACATGAAAGGTGACGGGCGGCGGGCAACTAACGCCGCCAGATAAAGCTCCGAATTAACGAGCAAAACTCACCGTTAAATGCGGAGAGAAAACAAACAGAAGTCCGAGCCAAGCACGACGTCCGGCCCCACCGGGGGAGACGTATGTAGCGGACAAGACTTTACCTTTACATGGCGGAACTGCAGAGGGACGAAGCACAAAGCACCGGACACTAGGTCACTGGAAGTCGCCGAACTGGGAAGAGGCGCACTTGGCAACTGCAACCCAAACCGAAACATGAAAGGCGACCGGCGGCGGGTAACAAACCCCGCCATTTAAGGCTTCGAAAATTAAGAGACACGCGAAACTGACGGTGAATGCAAAGACAAACAGGAGCTCGAGCGCAGCCCGACGTCCGGCCCAGCCAGGCGAGACGTAGGAAGTGGCCGATACTCCACCTTTCCATGGCGGAACGGCAGAGTGACGAAGCACAAAGTACCAGACAGTAGGTCACTGGAGGTCGACGTACTGGGGAGAGGCGCACTAGATAACTGCAGCCCATACCCAAACATGAAAGGCGACCGGGGGCGGGTAACGAACCCCGCCATATAAAGCTTTGAAATCAAGAAACACTCGAAACTCACCGTGAAATGCGGAGAGAAACCAACAGTAGCTCGAGCGAAGCCCGACGTCCGACCCAGCCAGGCGAGACGTCGGAAACGGCCGAGACTTTACCTGTCCATGGCGGAAAGGCAGGGAGACGACGACGGGAGCCTAGAAGGTTCCAGGGCCAGCCAAGAGCACGAGGCACAGACGAGGGCTAGCAGAGAAGACGGAGGCCACGCCAGAAGCGGTAGACGAGAGGCTAGGCGAAGGCAGGCCGGTAAGGGACGGTCGAACCGTACACAGTCTTTCCAAGGGTCAGAGGCTCAGGTAAAAGCGTCCGAACGCTAACAGCGAAGTAGACAACTGGCTAGAGGAGACACCACCGGGCGCCTGACCGGATGGGCAGGGGAGGCTACTCTCGTCCCTGTTAGGGATCCCCGAAAGCTCTCTCGTCCCTATCAGGGATCCCCGAGAGCCTCCTGGGGGGACCCTTTGGGTCTTAGGCTAAAATTGGTAAGCAAGTAGACTATTTCCAGTTAGTCATGTCATCGGTAATGTGTTTTGAGGAAACAAAGTGTGGTTCTGCACAGCCGTGTGCAGCACAGGTCAATGTCACAGCACAAACTATTAAGGCTCAAGACCAACCATGGACTATCTCCAAGCTACCATAGCTGATCAATATCCCTTAAATTATACAACTTCCTGAGGGGACAATTCTAAAATGAGCCTTGGGATCCACAAGTCAAAAGCTTTGAATGTACATACGAATCATAAAGTAAATATGTCTTACATCAATTAAACTGCAACCACAAGTAAATACAGAAAGTTAACAAAGACCAGAAACTTAACAAACCTTTTATTTCAACCTTGTCCACTGGAATTTGTTTTTCTCTGATGCGGAATAACTCAAAGTTGAAGTAGATTCCCTAAAACATAAAGGAAATACCCAGTGTTCATCGGTGTACGCTTAGTTTATAACACTCAATCTGTCAATAAAACAAAGGGTAACATTCCCCCCCCCCCCCCCCCTCTCCTGCATACAGCCAATGGAACTGTTTACAGCACTGGTGGCTGCACGCACAAGGGGGTAACCCTTTCACTGCCAGTGGATGCAGACTGCGTTTTTGAAATCAAAGTAACTTCAACATCAAACATCAGCCAAAGGAACATGAAGCACAGGGGCACATGAAGACCTATAACACTTGCAGCTGCCCAGTTTTTCTCTGCAGCGAACAGGTTCAGCAAAGATAGCAAAATGAACACTTACGCTGTATTTGACCTGATCCTTCTCTTCCACCTTCTTGGCCTTGGAGTAGCGGTCGACCTTTACACACAGGTGGTCTCCGTTTTTTTGCCAGTGCATCTTGCAGTCAGCCACGTTGAAAAGGTTCCTAACACACAACTCTGTGCGGCTAGGTATCTCAATCAGTGTCACACGGGCCGGGGTGTTGGACTCCTCCGGAACCCAGTAGGCTATCATGTTGTCTGTGGGCGACCAGCTAAAATCTCTGCAAATATTGCAAAGTGGAAAAGAGATTATTTTTAAATCAATGCAGACTATCATAAATCACTGTAGGCTTAACCCCCCTCATGCATGCAGCCACTGGTACTGTTAACAGACAGTCAATACCGAATCAACATTTTCCATCTGAACAGCACAGTTGGAAATAAGATCAATGTGCTGATAACAAGTAATAAATGGGAAATGTTATGTTTGTGGTTGTGTTATTCTTTTGAGAGAGTGTGTGTGTTGATCATAGGAAAGATCTGATATTCATTTGAATTATTTTGGATAAGAATTATGTACATTTGTGACCCTCTCTCACGAAACCAGTCTTAACTCGCAGGGAGCCGATCAGCACTAATCACGCAATAATATGTGGTGGGGGTCAATCTGGGTCATTTTCACTTTTTTGCAGAAATGTATTCTACATACACCAAAGTATCGTATGGTTAAAATTTGTATCATGAAAAATGCCATTAAATAGGTTTAAAATGATTTTAAAAGTCTGCCCTTGGCCCCAATTATGCTGCACACAGAAACTTCCCAGGCTGTTTTCTCAAAATGGCCGCCAGAGGCTTTAACAACTTTAAACACTAACAACTTCTACAATTTCTGCACTACAGCATACAGTCATATATCACAGTAATCAGCAAACATTGTAGTTTTCAGAAATGTATATATGTCAAAACATCCAAAATGCGAGTTAAGACTGATTTTGTGAGAGAGGGTCACATTTTTAGTAGGATTCATTTTCTTGTGCATGAAGAATTGTGATCGCGTACTTTTGTTGTAAAGTTTGACTTGCATTGGACTGGAAGGTTCCAGCAGGGTCGAATCTTTCTAGTGACCTCAGATATGACATCAAAGTAAACATGTTTCGCTACAGTTAGCGACAATTA
This sequence comes from Semisulcospira habei, assembly GCA_036245525.1. Taxonomy (NCBI): domain Eukaryota; kingdom Metazoa; phylum Mollusca; class Gastropoda; family Semisulcospiridae; genus Semisulcospira; species Semisulcospira habei. The sequence goes on from BTPG01000008.1 coordinate 108,004,282, forward strand.
CGGAAAACACGGATTTTCCAAAATTAGTCGAAGTTTGTAGAAAGTGGGCAGAATGTGAGTGTTCTTTCTCATGAATATTAATGAGTTTTGGTTACATTTTCTTTTCTGATTGGTTGTGTTGTGTGAATTTGCTGGACTGTTCTGGAAATCTGTAATAGTATAAAAGAGCATGTTAGGAAATATGTGCGTACATTGTATGAGAGATGCAGTGTGTCAAAAGTGTTGATGCATTGTAGAGGAGACGGTGTATCAGTGTGGATGCATTGTAGAGAGAGAGTCAGCGTACCAAAGTGTAGATGCAGTTGTGGACGCATTGTGTGGAGATTGCATCATGAGAATAAAATACTGTTGGAACTAATACTCCAGTGTGGTCTACAACCTTGTGCTACGTGTAACGAGTTGCAGCCGAGTGAAGTTTCTTTACAAAAACCCTACATGCGTGCGTTTGGTGTGATTGTATCATACTACGACTATGACAACCACGTAACAGGAAATAATTCCTCAATATGAAAATGGAGCCGAGTTGTGTCAGCTAAAGGCATATTATCATGAGCCCTTACAGATACAGTAGTTCAAGACATTGGAACATATAAAAAAAAAAAAAAAACTCCAACTTTGTTCTAGACCGCTGGACCACTCAATTTATGCCTGATTAGACTTTCATCCTGATACACCCATTGCTTGACATAAAACAAGAATAGCTTGTCGTCCTAAAACTGTAATGTAGCCTCCACAGGACAATAAGCCTCAGGCTGTAATGGGTTAGTGAAAATAAAACAACTGTGAACACCCAAGAATGCAAACCACCACCCCTCCCCCCCTCCCGAAAGCTGAGTGTTACATATATTAAACTTGTATTTTTTAAAAAGAGTGATTGAGTGTAGAATGGCATTTTATGAAACGTGTTGTACTTTGTGTTCTATTCTCTATTCTTTTGTAAATAGTTTTTTGTTAAGCACCTAGAGCTCTAGTCCTTCAGGTTCGGCGCTTTATAAGTACTCTCTCTTGGCTTGACTTCGCGAACGAAGATTTTATAGGAGTTGCCCACGACGTCTGCAGGCTTGTTCGTGGCTGCGGAGGCCAATCCGGGACAGGCAGGTTCGACCGCAGTGGCTGCAGGGGGAGGTATGGCCAGGGTTCTGAGTTGCGGCATCTGTTTTTTCTCCTGAGCCGCTTGTCCTTAAGGCTAGCTCTGCGAGAGTCCTCAAAGGAGACAGCTGCCTTGTAAATGGTGGAGCGCCAGGTGTCACGGTCCACAGCAAGCGAAGACCACTGGTGGTGGTCGATTTCGCAGGCACTAAGTGACTTCTTGAGACAGTCTTTGTATCTCTTCTTTGGTGCCCCTCTGTCACAGTGTCCAGTAGCAAGCTCGCCAAACAGGGTGATCTTTGGTAGGCGATGATCCTCCATCCTGGAGACATGCCCCGCCCAGCGGAGCTGTGTCCGCAGCAGCAAAGCCTCGATGCTCACAGTTTCAGCCTGTTCAAGGACCTCGACGTTGGGTGACATAGTCACTCCAGTGAATGCCCAGGATGGTGCGCAGGCAGCGCTGGTGGAAGCGTTCGAGGAGTCGTAGTTGGCTGCGGTAGAGGGCCCAGGACTCGGAACCATACAGCAGGGTAGTGAGGACCACAGCTCTGTACACGCTGATCTTGGTGCCTGTTTTCAGCTGTTGATTGTGCCACACCCGCTTGAAAAGTCGCCCGAAAGCACTGTTCGCTTTTGCCAGCCTGCTGTCGAGCTCCTTGTCCAGCTTGTCCGACGTGATAATGCAGCCAAGGTAAGTAAACTGGTGCACTGACTTTAGTTCAGACTCGCCAATGGTGATGTGAGGAGGGCGATACACTGTCTTGGGTGCCGGCTGATGGAGGACCTCTGTCTTTTTCAGACTGACCTCGAGTCCAAAGAGCTGGGCAGCGTCTGCAAAGCAGGACGTGATGAACTGCAGGGCTCTCTCTGTGTGTGTAACGAGGGCAGCGTCATCAGCAAAAAGCAGCTCACGAATCAGTTGGTCTAGGGTTTTCGTGTGGGCCTGCAGTCGTATGAGGTTGAACAGGCTGCCATCGAGACGATACCTGATGTACACTGCATCGTCATCATCGAAAGCCGAGTGTTACATATATTAAACTTGTATTTTTTAAAAAGAGTGATTGGGTGTAGAATGGCATTTTATGGAACGTGTTGTACTTTGTGTTCTATTCTCTATTCTTTTGTAAATAGTTTTTTGTTAAGCACCTAGAGCTCTAGTCCTTCAGGTTCGGCGCTTTATAAGTACTCATCATTATTAAATAAAACAGCACTTACTTGATGGAACTGATCTTTATACTCTTCTTGTCCATCAAACCAAAAGACTGAAAATATAATAAAAGGCAATTATTAAAAGAAATATCAACTATCAGGGGAATAATTACAAGCAAGAATGGCAAAGTCCTGAAGGCTCATGTGCTAGAATGATCCAGCAATACCTGCAAAATCCATATTTTCTCAAAATGTATACATTTTCACTTTTGTCAATCTTCCATGACCCTTGACTTTTGTGAGTAGCAAAACAAAATAGCATGCCTATATAGGTCTTATCAGATACCTTTCTGCCAAATCCGGTTGAAAAATGAAGTTTGGCAAAGTGGTGATAAAGCGAAAATTACTTTTTTTCACATCCTTTGCCGGCCTCTTGTGACCCTAGACCATTCCGAGGGGTCATCCAAATTAGCATGCATATGAAGGTCTTACCATCGGGTATCTCTGGAGCAAGATTGGTCTAAAGGTGTAGACAGTATTCGAGAAAAAACAATTTTTGTCAAGAAATAGCTATGTGTGACCTATTTCTTGATCTTGTGACCTTTCCGAGGCTCATCCAAATTAGTATGCTGAGGAAGGTCCTACCATTAAGTAGCTCTTTTGGTCAGAAGTTATGGACAGTATTTGAGAAAGAAAAAAAAAAACATCTTTTCTCAAAATATGGCTATTTTTTTTTATGTACTTCCTAGTATCTGTACCCTTGACCTTTCCGAGGGTTCATCCAAATTAGTATGCATAGAAAGGTCTTGCCACAAAGTATCCTTGGGCCAAGTTTGAAAACTGACTTGAATATTCTCCAAGAACATGCCAACATTAAAGTTTACCCTTGACGGCAGACGACAGACAGACAACCACCGGTCCAGAACATAAGACTCGCAATTGCTTTGCACGTGAGCAAAGGAAGGAAAAACCAACATTTGTTTGCTTTGATTTTAAATGAAAAGTGAGCATTTACACTCATGAATGTACAGAATGTAACATGGATCAAATCAAAGAATACCTGCAATGTCAAAACCAAAATACAATTTAATTTGATGAGGCTGATATTTTATACTTACTGGTGTTTCATACACACTGATGGTATCTGTGGCCATTCTAGCAAAGAACACACCATCGTGGCTCCACCTGGAAACCATTGGAAACAAAAAGGCAAGGCCATTATGGCTCACGTGTACAACCGATTTACATATATATGTGTAAACTTTGTGACAATAAGTAAAAGGATAGCTTCTGCACCAACGAAATCCATGTTCTCTCAAAATGTAAGCTTTTTCACACATCTGTCAACCCCCCCATGACCTTTGACCTTTGCAATGAGTCGACTAAATTAGTAAGAATAAGGTCTTATCAGCTGCCTTTGTGCCAAATTTGATTGAAGAATTTGCAAAAATGTTGATAATACATAAATTTTAAAACAAATTGGCATTTTACACACATTTGCCAGCCTCTTGACCTTTCCAAGGGGTCATCCAAATTAGTGTGCATAGATAGCTCTTACCATCAGGTATCTCTGTACCAAATTTGGGTTTGCAGTTGTGAATAGCATTAAAAAAAAAAAAACATCTCGTCAAAATATGGCTATTTTGGACCTATTTCCTGAGCTCTTGTGACCCATGACCTTTCCGAGGGGTAATCAAAAATCATCCAAATTAGTATGCATAGACAGGTCTTACCATCAGGTATCTCTGTAGCAAGTTTGGGTTTGAAGTTGTGAATAGTATTTGAAAAAAAAAATCTTTTGTCAAAATATGGCTATTTTTCACCTATTTCCAGATCCCTTCGTGTCCCTTGACCTTTCCGAGGGATCAACCAAATTAGTATGCATAGAAAGGTCTTACTAACACGTATCTTTGTACCAAGTTTGGGTTTGAAGTTGTGAATAGTATTTGAGAAAAAAATAAATATTAAAATATAGCTATTTTTGACTTATTTCCTGATCCCCTGTGACTTGACCTTTGTGAGAGGTCACTCAAATTGGTATGTTTAGAAAGGTCTTGCCACAAAGTATCCTTGGGCCAAGTTTGCAGACTGTAGTCTCTGAGAAAATGCCAACGTTAAAGTTTATGACGGACGACAGATGATGGCAGATGGCCGGACAACCACTGGCCCAAAACATACTCACTTTTGCTTCGCAAGGGAGCCAATAAATTAGAAGTGCTCTTGAAATTGTTAAGAGTAAAGTGGCAATCCATCTACACCTTTTTAGTGCATGAGGGAGAAAAGAGAAACAAGAATAGCACAGCCCTGTATTACTTCTCTGACCTGATGGGTGACAGTCCGAAAAATGGAAATGGCTCAAAACACTAAAACAGTCCACAGGCAACGCAAGCCATGGGTTACTCTATTTAACCCCAAGGCCACATTTCCCAAATTTTAGGTGTCACTTAACAACTATGTACCAGACTGAATTAACCCATCTAACCCAGGACCCACAATGGCAGAGGATGGATCGACCATAATAATTCAAGGGTAGTGCCAGATTAGCTTGGCGCCATTAGGCGCCAAGCTAATCTGGCACTACCCTTGATTATTATGGTCAATCTGTCTCCTGCCATAGTGGGTCCGGGTTAAATCAATCTGTGGATGTACAGGTATTACTTGCTGGTCCATGCCAGCAAGAGATATGTGGCTCATAAGAATGTATCCCTCTTGCAGATGGAGCAGGCTGGCTGAAGGACCGTGTTCTGTCTGAACAAAACAGTTGAAATTCAGTTTTGGGGATTTTGAAAGAGCTGAATCAGTCTCCAGGTCTGAAGACTGTCATCCATGTCTGACCTGCAGGAATCACCCTGACAAAATGCGGTACCAACAGACAAAGGGTTAAAAACTCACTTGAAAATGGGCCATGTGGTTTGACTCTCACAGTGGAAACCTCGCTTCTTTTGTCCTGTGCGCACATCCCAGATTATTATGGCCTGCGGATCTTCTCGGTTGTCTTGCAGCGGGCTAAACGTCACCAAGTATCTAAAAGAGAAACATGAAAGCTTTGGATGAAAAGAAGTATTTTTCATTTGTTGTATTTGACAACTATGATGTGCGTTGCTTACAGAAACATTCTAGTTACCTACCTGAGTCAGTATGAGTATGGTGCAAACTCAGAAGACAAAATTGAACTTAACATTTCCAAAATTCAACCCCTTTATTGCCAGTGGATACACTGTGTTTATAAAATCTTTGCTAATTCAACAACCAAAGCCACAACTGCAGGGTTCAATCTGAAAATTTACGCATATGGGACATTGACCCACAGAGTACAAATCTCTGGGGAAGGGGGGTGGGTGGCAAGTGTGTATGTGTGTGAAAAGCAGGGAGTGGGTGGGGGGGGGGGGGATATGCATGAGACGAAACCAGGTGGGATCTTAGAAAGCTATGTGCCATTGACCCCCTCCACTCAAAATGTTATGGGTCATTTTGGGAAATTATGCACACAAGGTGTGTTCTAGAAATAAACCCCTGCAACTGTAGAAAAAACATGGATACAAGATGGTCTCAACAAGAAGCATAGATACTTATGAGCCCCCACAGATGTGAGGGCTCACAAGGATCTATGTCTCTAGAAGTTGGGTTGCCGTTCAGTTTTTGTTTTGATTTTTGCAGCAGGGCTTGTTTTCACAACAGTTTGAAGGGTCTGTAGACCCTCAGCTGTAAATTTTAGAGGGTACACAAACCCATAGCAGCATAATAAAGGGTCAAAAATTTGATTTAAGAAAACTGCATCATTTGTATGTTTTTAATATATATAAACTAATTTCGCTCTCTCTCTTCTTTAAATATTTTTTACACGTCTCCAAAAGGCACACAGTTATTTAACATGACAAACCAAACATCCACAAACCTACACATCCAAACCCCCTGCAAACAAATGAAATGAACGGCAAAACAATGTTAGAATAATCTACCATTGCAACAAGAGTGATGGAATGTGGCCGTTTGGATACAACAAATTTTCTAGAGACGTCATAATGAGTTCACACAATGTCATCAAAGACACATAGTTCTTGCACAGGACGAACCAATCTAAGCAATAGGGGAAAGAAAACTACGCATCGTACCCTCTCCCAACAATGCAATCAGCAGCAAAACAATGATCTACAGAATAAAACAGAATAATCTACCATCAAGAAACGACCCAAAAACCTGCAGTGAACGACAATACAATGCTGGAATAATCTACCATAAAAATTTAAAAAACACCCAAACAAACCGCAATGAACAGCAAAACAGTGCCTAAATAACATCTAACAAACCACAGAATGCGAAATAACAAACACACTGAAAAATAAGGATATATAACAAACGACACCCAGAAACGCATTAAATCAGTATCAACGAAAATAAATACCAACAAAAAAGATTGAAAAGACACAGAACCCCCAACCAAAGTGAGGGCATGTGGTCAAGTTTGGTCCACTGACGAGAGCAGCACATGGCCAGCTAACCAAACTGAAAACGTACTCGTATGATACACACAAAAATAAGTGGCGAAAACAAAATCTAGACCTGTGTCATGTATTTTTGTGTATACAACCCATCTGGCACCAGGCTGAAATTAACACGTCTTTTGGTGTGCAATGTTGAGCACCATTTCCACAACTGACACAGTTCAAAATCGAAAGTCAACGCGAAACGATGCAGTATCCCATAATAGTATGGATGGCTGATGTCACAGCAAATAACAAGTTCAACATGCAGTGCGCACTTTGTGATAATATACTGACACCGATCATAAACTAAGACACTCGCACAGACCCCGGATTCAGTCGAATCTGAACGCAGCCCCAGCTAAGCGAGCCAACTCCATCACTAAAAACAGAACTGACACTGGGTAAGGTATGCACTGTGGTGCAAGCATAGTGCATCTCGGACACAGATGCGCTGAATTACAGTGCATCTGCCTAGCCCTTCATAACATTTTCAGTGCGTGATTTTGAGTTTCGGTGCATCTGAGATGCACTAAATCGGAAGCCATGTGCAGTAAAGGGATTCGTGGAATCCATTCACTGTCAGCAGCAAAAAAAATCACAACAGTTGTACAGCTGAACAAGAATGGCAAAGCGCTTATGGCTCACATGTATGAACGATCAAAAACTTGATAAAAATTCATTTTTCTCTAAAAGGTATTTTTTCGAAAAATACTTACCGATGACATGACTTTATGGAAAATGTCTACTTCTAGCTCAATTTTAGCCTACTTACCCGTTGTGTGCCCACACAACCCGGGAGGCACTCGGGGAACCCCCCCTAGAGGGGCCGAGAGTTGTCTCCCGTTTCCCGCCTTACCAGCTCCGGTCACGAGACCGGCCAGTTTTTTGTGATACTTCGCTCGAAAGCGGCAAGCGGGGCAGGAGGGAGGGTCCTCCGAGTCATGTCATCGGTAAGTATTTTTCGAAAAAATACCTTTTAGAGAAAAATGAATTTGTTTCCTCAAAAACATTACCGATGACATGACTTTATGGAAGAATTGCGATGAGGAGGAGGGTGCCGCGCCACTCTTAATGGTAACAGCGCCGTCCTCCCAGTCGCAACCTCCCGACAATTTTAGCGAAGTGCATACCTACGGCGCCGGTGGCGCCGGGAGGGAGTGTTGCGCCGCGGCGATGTCCCCCACTAGTGCGAGATTCTCTCTTTGGCCTGCCAGGTCCCTGAGGTAGAAGCGGGCGAATACAGATTCAGTCTGCCAGCCCACGGCTGCCACGATGTCCTTGACAGCGCAGTTTCGGTCAAATGCGAGGCTCGTGGCCATGGCTCGTACCTCATGTGCGCAAATGTGCAGCCTCTTCGCTCCCTGCGGGGAGATATCTTGATACGCGGAGCGTATAACCCAGCGGAGCCAGGACGAGATCGTCTGGGCTGTTGTGTCATTCCTGCTGGGTCTCAGGTAGGAAGAGGCGCGAACGCCCTCTGCGGAAGGCTTTAGATCATCGCAGATAAACTCTAAGGGCGCGCATGGGATCCTGTTGCCTGGTCTCCTGAGACAGAGGGTTGGTTCTTAGCGGCCGTAAGGTGATAACCTGAGGTGCTGTCAGAGGAGACCTGTTCTTGGCCAGGAAGGCAGGGTCAGTGAGGAGTTGAACAGACCCGTCCGCTCGGAACTGTAGGCAGGTAGGCCGCGCCGAGAGTGCGTGTAGCTCACTCACCCGAGAGGCGGTAGCAAGGGCCAGCAGGAAGCACGTCTTTCGTGTCACATCTGCGAAACGGGCCAAAGGTAAGGGTTCAAATCTGTCAGAATTTAACCACGTTAGCACCCAGGGCAGGTCCCAGCGGGGAAGGAGTGAGCGGTGTGTTGGGCGCTGGATGCCGAAGTGACCCATAAGGTCGGCTAAGTCTTTGCAGGCGCCCGGGTCTGGGTGTCCAAGGTGTCGATAAGTGTCAGCGATCATGGACAGGTAACCCCTCACGGTGATGGGGGCCAGGCCTAAGTCTCGAAAGAGCCAGAGGAAGAAGTCCGCCAGCTGAGGATTAGTCAGTTCCGTGGGTGACAGGCCGTGCTCAGAGCACCAGGAACACAGGACTCGCCACTTTCCCTCGTAGACTCGGATGGTGGAAGGTCTGCGGGCTGAAGCGATCGCCTCCACTGCTGCACCCGAGTAGCCTCTAGCTCCGAGGGCTTGCCGCACAACCTCCAGGCGTGAAGGAGGAGCCGCTCCGGGCAGGGGTGGAACAGCGGCTGACGCGGTTGCTTGAGCATGGTGCGTGGGGCGGGAAGCAGCAGGGGCGGGTCCGTGGCGAGGCTGAGAAGGTCGGTGGTCCAGGAGCGGTTCCAGGCGAACGGCGCAACTAACAGCAGGACCGCCGAGCATCCCCGAAGCTTGAGAAGGACTTTGGGTACGAGAACCGTCGGGGGGAAGGCGTAAGCCACCAGGCCGTCCCAGGGAATGGAGAGTGCATCGACAGCCCAGGCAAGTGGATCGGGAATCGGGGAGACGAAGAGCGGCAGCTGATGGTTCCACCTTGTGGCGAACAAGTCGACCTGGGGAGTCTCCCACCGGGCACAGATCATCCGAAAGATGTCCTGCCGAAGGGTCCATTCCGTGTGCAGGAGCTGGCCGCGGCGAGACAGCGAGTCGGCTAAGACATTCAGGTGTCCGGGGATGTGTCGGGCTCGAATGGTAATACCCCGGTCCTCGCACCAACGCATCATCTGGTAGAGGAGCATACAAAGGTCGGGAGAGCGAGTGCCACCTTGTTTCTGGATGTAAGCCACCACAGTCGTGTTGTCCGAGAGGACGAGTAGCTCCTGGTGTCTGAGGAGATCCTCCCAGAACTGCAGGGCTTGCCACACCGCCTGCATCTCCAGCCAGTTGATGTGAGTGTGCGCTAAGTCCGCGGGCCAGGGCCCCGAAGTCGAGAGGAACCGAGGAAGGAGATGAGCGCCCCACCCAGTGAGGCTGGCGTCGACACAAAGCGAGGTCTGGGGAGGAGGGGCGGCCAGGGGAACTCCCGACGCTAGCCAAGAGTGGTCGGTCCACCGACGAAGATGAGGCAGCAGCATCTGGGGCACCGGAACCAACGTCGTTAAATCGCCTGACGACGGGCGCCAATGGAGTAGGAGATGCAGCTGGATCGGCCGGGAGTAGAGACGACCTAGGGGGATAAGGTCCGCTGCGGCGTTCAGCAGGCCCAAAAGCTGGAGCCAGACTCTGGCGGGGGCCACGTCCTGTCGTGCTAACTGACCTGCTAGGTCCGCAATCTTCTGGATCCGAGGGGCTGGGAGGCGCACCGTGTTGAGATCGGTCGCAAATTCCATGCCCAGGTGCACGAAGCGGCGGGACGGAGAGAGATCCGACTTGCCGTCGTTCACTAGGAAGCCCAAGTGTGCCAGAAGCCGTAGCAGCGCATCCCTGTCCGACGCGAGCGAGGTCTCTGACTGGTTGCGTAGGAGGAGGTCGTCTAGGTAATTCGACGTCGGACTGGAGGAGGACTGTCGGGCCTTGGCGACTACGGCGTCCATCAGCCGGGTGAACACCCAGGGGCTGAGGTTGAGACCGAACGGGAGCGCGCGAAACTGGTATACCACACCGTCGATCGCAAAGCAGAGGAACTTCCTGGAGGCCTGGTGCATCGGGACATGCAGGTACGCATCTGAAAGGTCCAGGCTGACTGCGAAGTCCAGAGGCTGGACCGCGGCTCTCAGGGCTCGAGCAGTCTCCATCCGGAAGGAGGGGGCCGTAATATACTTGTTCAGGGCCGAGAGATCGATCACCGGTCGCCATCTCCCTCCAGGCTTCGGAACGACGAACAAGCGGCTGTAGAAGGCTGGGGAGTAGGGGACGCGTACCACCTCCGTGGCGGCTTTCCTCAGGAGGGAGGAGACCTCTCCCTGAAGAGCGGAGGCCTTCAACGGATCGCTGGGGATCTCGGTCCAAAGGGGGGAGCGACGCAAAGGAGGCGGGCTGCGAAAGGCGATCCGGAGGCCGGCCGAGACGGTGTCGCAAATCCAGGGGTTGTCGGGAAAGAGTGTGAGCCAATTTCCGCTGAAAAAGGCTAGCCTCCCACCGACCGGAGACCCCGAAGTGGTCGGTGGGGGCAAGGCTGGGGGGCAGTCAGGTAGCCCGCCCGCGACCCGGTCGCCGGGCGGGACGGGGCCAGGCGGGGACACGGGCCCTGGAGGGTCTAGGACGGCCAAAGGCGGGGGCCTGCTCAGGGGCCGAAGCAGGGGCTGACGCAGCAGCGGGTCTAACCGACCGCGAGGCGCGACCCCTAGCCTGGCGGGAGGACGGAAAGCGGCGGGGAGGAGGAGCACTCACAGGCCAGCGGTCGGGGTTGGAGGCTCGAACGGATGACCAGGTGTCGCCGAAAAGCAGGGGGCCACCCAGCGGAGCACGACGAAGCTGCGCACGCAGGTCAGGTGGTATCCCTCGGCAGGCAAGCAGAAGGGCGTCTCGACGCATCAGGTCACAGTTGGCGGAGGCAGCCATAGCGTTAACGGACGAGTGGTAGGCGGCTCGGTTGGCGACTTCCGCTAAGACGAGTAAATCCCCAAGGAGAGGCGTGATAGAAGGATGCCAAGCGTCTTCCACACGACGAACCAGGGCTTGAGTGAGCAGCTCCAGGAACCCAGCGCAGGCTAAGGTGTTCCGCACCAGAGACGCAGTCAAATCCAGGCCACGAGGGAAAGAACGGCGAAGGAGGGCGGAGCCGCCAGCTTGCGACACGGCCGGGGGGTCGATCGCAGGAAGAGGGATGGAGAAAGCCTGGGAATGACCGGCATACCAATCCCGACGGAAGGCGATGTCCAGGCCAGCCGGCCAGCGACGATCGGAGAAGAACACCGGCTCTCGAGACGCTGGAAGTTGCAGGTGCGCTGAGAAGACATCTCGCAGCTCCTTAAATCCAGGCGGCTGGGGAAGCGACTTGAACCTCTTCACCTGACGCTCGGCATCCACAAAGGCCGAGACCTTCCTCTTCAGGGGGGGAGAGGCTGGGCAGGAGTCCGCTGGCAGAGTGGCCGCGATGATCCTGGCGGCTTCATCCAAGGCTAGGAGGGTCTCCGCCCGGGACGACGACGGAAGGGTCGAGGGGACATCATCACCGACGTCGGAGGGCGAAAGGGAGCGAGCATCCTCCTCCAACAGGGCTGAGACGGAGTCTTCGGGCAGCAAGCTGAGGGCTTCTTCGTCCAGGGGTCGGCGAGAAGGCGGGTGAGGCACCAAGGAAGGTCGAAGCTTGGGCGGGGGCGCATCTCGAACCTCACGGGAAGCCCGGGCATGAGCCGGCAGCGACGACGGAGGCGGGGATCGCCGAGGCGAACGCGGGAAGGAGCGAGGAGGGGTCCTGTCCGGTGCGCGGGAACGACGTCTGGGTGAAGTACGGCGGACAACCGAAGAGGAGTGCGGATCACGGGAAGAAGGTCGACGATGGCGGTGACGCGGCGAACGCATCGAACGGTGCGAAGGCGAGCGCGACCGAGCGCGCGACGAGGAGAGGCGGGGGGAGCGGCGACGCTCCCGGCGGGGGGAACGATCCTTCCGGCGGCGCTCGCGAGGCGAGCGCGAGTGTCTAGCACTGACGGTGGAACGGGAAAGGTCGGGGGCGCGACTGTGTCGCGTAGGTTGAGGCTGACGTCTCTCCTGGCCGGACTCAGTGAGAAGGGCTCTATGCCGGTGTACAGATCCTCCGGAAGAGAGAGAGAGGAGCAAGACCTATCGTGGAGAGAGAGAGGAGCAAGGCCAGTCAACGTGGGACGGCTCGTGGCGAACTGCTGCAGGCCGGGCTCAGTGAGGCGGGCGCTTTGCCGGCAAACAGACCCTCCGGAAGGGTCAGCGGGCGTGGCAGCAGTGGCAGTCCTCTGGTCAGCGAACAACGCAGGGTCCCGACGATCAATCCGTTCCGAGAGGCCGAGGCGAGGAAGAGCGGTAGTTACCACAGGGGCGACGTCAACAGGAGTGGGACGAGAGATAGCAGACGGAGGTCGCTCTCGCCGGTAAAAACTCCAGAGGTCAGACCAACGGATCTCCGGCCAGGTCGCACAGACATCGCAGAGATGGTCTGAGGCGCAGCCCGAGCAGGGGAGGCAGACCGCATGGTCGTCCGTCGGCCACTTGAAGTCGCCGCATTGAGAGCAGGTAAGCATTTGGTTCCTGCAACAGACAAAGAGCACAAGGTCGCAAAGGCGGACAAGGGAGCCTAGCCCCACACCAAGGTACTCCAAGCGCCGTAACCACCGGCGCGTAAATAGTGGCTACAGTCTCCCAGAGCTAAAGGGCCTTTAAGGTAGACGAACGGAGTGTGGGTGCCCGAAGGCCCTACGAGAACAGAAACCCTAGTCTACAAGGCAACATCTTCTCGTAACAGTGAAATACCAAAGGAGGGAAGGCGACGTCCCTCGAGGAGACTCGTAAAAAAGGTCGTGCAAGGCGCCGAAGCGTAAGCTCACCAACTGGCGCCCACGTAGTAGCAAAGCCGAAAGGAAAGCCCAACGGTAGCCGGCTCTCGGCCCGAGGGCCGGCTGTGGGAAACTACCACTACCTTACCTCCGAGACGAATCGGGAACAGAGGGAAGGGTAGTCATACACCTCCACAGCCTAGAGGAGAGCAGCAGAACGACGCCAGCAGAGGCAGGGCACAAGAAGGCAGGTCAGCGCTAGGAGGCGCAGAGCACACGAAGAGGCAACGAGCGTAGGCAAGAGAAGGACCGGTCGAAGCGGCGCGAGAGCAAGGCCAGACACGTCTTCTCTGTACGAGCGAAGTAGCAAAACTGGCCGGTCTCGTGACCGGAGCTGGTAAGGCGGGAAACGGGAGACAACTCTCGGCCCCTCTAGGGGGGGTTCCCCGAGTGCCTCCCGGGTTGTGTGGGCACACAACGGGTAAGTAGGCTAAAATTGAGCTAGAAGTAGACATTTTCCATAAAGTCATGTCATCGGTAATGTTTTTGAGGAAACAAATAAATAAATTCTATCCAAAAATTGGCTTTGTAACACATTTGTCAACTTCTTGTGACCTGTGACCTATCTGAGGGTCATCCAAATTGGCATGCATAGAAAGAACTTACCATCGGGTATCTCTGTACCAGCTTAGGTTTGAAGTTAAAAATATTAATTTTTCTCTAAAATATGTTTTTGAAAAATACTTACCAATGGCATTACTAATAGGAAGATACGCTAGCTAGCCTGATTTCAGCCGAAGTCCGTTGTGTGAATAAGCACAAACGGGGAGGCGACTCCAGGGAGCCTGTTTATCAAACACAACCCCGGGTGGCCTCCCCTTCCTTCCCATCAAGCCCTATGGGCTGACCCACCAGTTTCACGCTAAGCGAACTGGTGGCATGCAGTGTAGGCAGAAGGGCCCTTCGAGTAATGCCATCGTTTTGTAAAGGCGCCCAGGGCGCACTCTCGACGATTTTGACTAAGCGTTATCTATGGCGCTTCCGGCGCCAGGAGGGAGTGCTGCGCCGCCGAGACATCGCCCAGTAGTGCCAGGTTCTCGCGCTGTCCTGAGAGGTCGCGCAGGTACAAGCGTGCGATGGTGGAACTCAATCGCCACCCCACCGCCGCCACAATGTCTCGCACTGCACAGTTGCGGTCCAATGCGACGCTAGTGGAGACCGCTCCGGCGGTGGGGACGTGTTCGGCGCAGGTAGATCCGTAAGGCGCGCACAGGGTCCTGCTGGCGCGACTCCTGAGATCTGTCGGACCCCTGGAGAGGTTGGAGCGTAATTACTTGTGCCCCAACCGCCAGCAGCCTGTTATTTGCCAGTAAGGCAGGGTTCGTCAGGAGCTGCACTGACCCATTCGCTCTCCACTGTAGACAGGATGGGACCACAGACAATGCATGGAGTTCGCTGACCCTGGAAACTGAAGCAAGAGCGAGGAAGAAGCACATCTTACTGGTTACATCCGCCAAGGTGGCCAGGGGCACAGGTTCGAACTGGCCCGAATTAAGCCACGTGAACCCCCAAGCAAGGTCCCACCGCGGAAGCAGAGAACGTTGGACTGGCCGCCGCAACTCGAAATGGGCCATGAGGTCCGCCAGGTCTTTACATGCTCCTGGATCCGGCCGGCCCAAGTGCCGGTAAGTGTCGGCGATCATGGAGAGATAGCCCCGGATGGTAAAGGGGGCCAGACACTGATCGGTAAATAGCCAGAGGAAAAACTCGGCCAATTGGGGTGCCAAAAGAGCCGTGGGAGACAGGTCTCTGGCCTGGCACCAATCCTGTAAGACCCTCCACTTCCCATCGTAAACCCTCAGAGTGGAAGACCTGCGAGCTGTTGTGATAGCCGCCACTGCCGCACCCGAGAAGCCTCTTGTGGTGAGGGCCGCCCGCACAACCTCCAAGCGTGTATGTAGTTGGAGTCTCTCAGGGCACGGGTGGAACAGGTTCTGCCGCAGGTGTTTTAGCATCCTGCGCGGTGACGGTAGCCGCAGCGGGGGGTGGGGGGGGGAGGCCGTGGCCAAACTCAGAAGGTCAGTCGTCCCGCTTCGGTTCTAAGTGAAGGGGGCGACCAGGAAGACGATCGCGCTGGCGCCCCAGAGCTTCTGTAGAACCTTGGGTACCAACACAGCTGGGGGGTACGCATAGGCCACGAGGCCGTCCCAAGGGATCGACAGGGCGTCCACTGCCCACGCGCGAGGGTCTGGCAAGGGTGAGACAAAGAGGGGGAGCTGGGCGTTCCACCGCGTCGCAAAAAGGTCGACCATGGGCATCTCCCAATGAGCACCTATCATCCGGAAGAGCTCCGGCTTGAGTGTCCACTTGGTGTGTAGGAGCTGTCCTCGACGAGAGAGGGAGTCTTTCTTACTTTACTTATGCCTGTCATCCTTCCAGGGTATAGGCCATCGACGAGAGACCTCCAGCCACTCCTGTCCTGTGCTTCTCCTTCGATTTTACTCCAGGTGGTTCCCAGTCTCTTGATGTCTGCTTGGAGGTCTCGACGCCAGGTGTTTCTCGGCCTGCCTCTTTTCCTCTTTCCCTGGGGGTTCCAAGACAATGCCTGCCTAGTGATACTGGAAACTGGCTTTCTCAGACTGTGACCGATCCATCCCCATCTTCTTCGCCCAATTTCATTCTCTGCTGTTATCTGCTTTGTTCTCTCCCAGAGTTTGATGTTGCTGATCTTCTCTGGCCCGTGGATTTTCAAGATTCTTCTAAGGCAACTGTTAATGAAGATCTGTACTCTATTGACTGTGGTTTTTGTCAACCTCCAAGTCTCTGCTCCATATAGGAGAACTGCTTTTACGTTGGAGTTGAAAATCCGGACCAGTAATAGTAAGGTAGATAAATTGTCTAGTGGAGGTAAGAAGGAAGAGGCTAAATCGAAGGAGAGTCAGGGAGGAGGTAGTCAGATCGAGTGTTACAGGTGTAGGAAGAAAGGGCATGTAGCGAGGCAGTGTAAGCAGCCTAACCCGTTGAATCAAGCGACGGTCAGTCCGAACGCCAGTCTGATTCAGGGAGAGCTCGTTAACACCGTCAGTAGTATCCAGCCGTACAACCCTTGGAGTACGGGGCAGCTTAGAGGTAGTTCTGTTAGAGTCATGAGGGATACGGGGGCTGAGATGGGAGCTGTAGCGTCGAGATGGATGCAGCCTGAAGATTTGATAGGTCGTGACAGGTATCTCTGGACCAAAATTTTGGTTTCTAGCTGAAAAAAGTATTTGACAAAAAAAGGTGAAAATATCGCTATTTTTAAAACCTATTTCTAGACCTCCTATGACCCTTGCAAGCGGTCAGCCATATTAGTACGCATACAGTGGAGTCCAGTTAACACGAACTCGCTTAACATGAATTTCCGGTTAACATGAACTCTTTTTGCATTCCCGGCCGACGGCCTTCTTATTCTGTAATAAAATTTCACTGATAACACGAAATGCTTAACACGAAGCTGTTTACGGTTCCCAGCCAGAGCAATTTCAATATTATTCACCTGTTTAACACGAACACAGATTCCAGTCTCAAACACCGAAAACCAATTCATGAAAGGGGCACTGCACGTGTCACTCTCGTGCTGTAGTACACATGACACAGATCAGAACGAACTCTAGCCTGTGATTGGCTGAATAGCCTTCAGTTGTTGTAATCCTTCTTCTCATTGGCTAGAGTTTCTGAACTGCATTCATGCATCATTCGTGTACCAACACAACCCAACACTCCCTCACTTCAGTTAACCACCGAACGTGGCTACCCCCAAGGTAAAACAGAAGTCGATTACGCTTGAAGTGAAAAAAAAAACCAAGATTAATGAGATCCACGATTGTCTCTCTACACGGGCTGTCAATAACGCAAGAGAGACTTCGATCATGGCATTTTTTAAATGACTTTTACCAATGCGAGATCGTACTTCAGTCCATGTTGCTTTTACTTTACTATGGATTTTACATTAAATACGTGAGCTGTACACGCCTCCTTGTGTTTTCCGAGCGGGGTGAAGGTAAGGTAAGCATATTTAGTACGATAATGTGCACTTTTAACCTCGTACTCATTCATGCACGCATCTCTTACACACTTTTTCCTTGCCGGGAGGGCCGTGATCAATTTTGAGGCCATATTGGTTAACACGAAATACGTTTAACACGAAGTGATTTTCCGTGTCCCCAGAAATTCGTGTTAAGCGGACTCCACTGTACAAAGGTCTTATCATCAGGTATCTCTGTACAAAGTTTGGGTTTGAAATTGAAAATATTATTTGAGGTAAGACAATTTATGTCAAAATATAGCTGTTATTTTTACCTATTTCTGGCCTCCTGTGACCTTGACCCTTGAGCAAGGTCACCAAAACTGGTATGTATAGCTAGGTCTTTCTACAAAGTACTCTTGGGCCAAATTTGAAAAGGGTAGCTTGAATAGCTTCCAAGAAAATTACTTACTTACTTACGCCTGTCACCCCTGCCAGGGTATAGGCCGTCAACGAGAGACCTCCAGTGACTCCTGTCCTGTGCTTCTCCTTCGATTTTACTCCAGGTGGTTCCCAGTCTCTTGATGTCTGCTTGGAGGTCTCGACGCCAGGTGTTTCTCGGCCTGCCTCTTTTCCTGGGGGTTCCATGACAATGTCTGCCTAGTGATACTGGAAGCTGGCTTTCTCAGACTGTGACCAATCCATCCGCATCTTCTTCGCCCAATTTCATTCTTTGCTGTTATCTGCTCTATTCTCTCCCAGAGTCTGACGTTGCTGATCTTCTCTGGCCAGCGGATTTTCAAAATTCTTCTAAGGCAACTGTTTATGAAGATCTCTACTCTCTTGACTGTGGTTTTTGTCAATCTCCAAGTCTCTGCTCCATATAGGAGAACTGCTTTTACGTTGGAGTTGAAAATCCGAACTTTGGTGTGTTGTGACAGCTCTCTGGAACTCCACACTTTTTTCAACTGGAGAAAAGCTGCTCTGGCTTTACCGATTCGTGCTCTGACATCTGCATCAGTGCCGCCTTTTTTGTCCATGATGCTCCCAAGATAGGTGAAGGACTCCACCTCCTCCAACGGGGTGCCAGCAAGCAAGACTGGTTCTTCCATGGTTGCATTCAGCCTCATTGTCTTTGTTTTCTGTTTGTGGATGGTAAGACCCACTTGGGACGAGATGTCAGCAAGCCTCGTGGTCTTGTCCTGCATTTGTTGATGAGTGTGGGACAGTAAAGCCAAGACCTTTCCTGGTACTGACAGCAAGGCGATTCCTCTGCAGTTGGGCCACTTGCTGAGGTCGCCTTTCTTGGGAAGTTTGATTAGGTACCCCTCCTTCCAGTCAGCCGGCATCACCTCCTCTTCCCAGATCTTTCCAAACAGTGGGTACAGCAGCTCTACTGTTGTCTCTAGGTCTGCTTTCAGAGTCCGCTGGGATGCCAACTGGCCCTGCTGCTTTGCCATTCTTCAAAAATGCCACTGCTCTTCTGATCTCTTCCCGGCTGGGTCTGTCACAGCTGATGGGTAGTTCGGTCTCTGCTGGCTGGATGTCTGGGGGGTCGTGTGGGCTGGGTCTGTTCAGTAACTCTTCAAAATACTCAGCCCATCTGTCGAGTTGGTCTGCTCTGTCTACAATAGGCTTGCCTTCTTTGTCTTTTACTGGTCTTTCTGTATGGCCATACTTGCCCGACAATCTTCTGGTAATGTTTCATGTTGCCGCTGCCTGCTGCCTTTACTGCCTCTGCTGCCAGGCTGTCTGTGTAGGCCCTCTTGTCTGCCCTGATACTCTTCTTCACCTCGAGGTTGGCTTCCGAGTATTCCTCCTGTGCTCTTGCTTTGGCTGCTCTCGTGCGACTGTTGTTGACAACTGCTTTCTTCTGCTTCCTCACTTCTATCTTCTTCAAGGTCTGTGCCGACAACCAGTCCTTGTGATGGTGTTTCCTGAAACCTACAGTGTCTTTGCAGGTTGAGTTCAGTGCCTCTCTAACTGCCTTCCACTGCTGCTCTATGGTGACCGCCTCCTCTTCATTTACTAGCTCCTGTAGCGCTTGAAACCGGTTGGACAGCACCAGTTTGAACTCTTCTCTCACTCCAGTCTCTCTCAGGAGGCCTACATTATAGTGCTGTCTTCTTGTTGTCTCTGTGCGGCTTTTCTTTAACTTGAACTTTATTCTTAAGGTAAGCAGATGGTGGTCTGAAGTGACATCTGCTCCCCTCCTCACTCGAACATCTAGAAGGGATCTTCTTAATTTCTTGCTAATGCAGATATGGTCTATTTGGTTCTCTGTAGTATGGTCAGTTGAGACCCAAGTTGCTTTGTGTATTCTTCTGTGTGGGGAGATGATGACTCCAATGACAAGTCTGTTTAAAGCACTAAAGTCTACAAACCTCTCCCCGTTCTCACTCATCTCCCCTAGTCCCTGTCTCCCCATCACCTCTTCGTATCCGGTGTTGTCCTCCCCTATTTTGGCATTAAAATCGCCCATGACGATGGTGATGTCTCGCTCTGCACATTTGTCCACAGCACTCTGGAGTCGGTCGAAGAACTCTGGTTTCTCTTCCTCGTCACTGTCATTAGTGGGCGCTTAACACTGGATGATGCTGAGCTTGATCTTTTTCTTGGTTCTAAAGGCTGCTGTGATAATTCTTGGCCCAAGAGGTTCCCAGCCCATTAGCGCTCTCTGTGCCACTGGTGACAGCATGAATGCTACACCTTCTGTATGGGGGGCATTCTTCTCTTCATGACCTGAATACAGAATCATCTCCCCACTAAACAGCCTTTTGTGGCCAGACTGCGTCCATCTGGCTTCACTGATACCTAGCAGGGAAAGGTTGTACTTTTGCATTTCCGCTGCTATCCGGGCGGCCTTGCCGCTCTGGTACATGGTCTTGACATTCCATGTGCCCATGGTTGTGTCCCTGGATAGAGAGAGGCGGCTCGGTCCTGTGGCTTCCGAAGACTTCTGGTTTTCACCACATGACGTCATAAATCTTCTGGTAGAAGAACCTTCCTCCTCCAGGAAAGAAATTGCTGTTTGTCTTTTCATCGGCGTTTTTGTAGCTATTTCCTTATTTGCAGGGTTGGGAAACTACCCCCATGCTCAACCCCCTTACTAGGAGGACCAGGGTTTTTCTGTCAGGGTCACCTTCCCTTACCATGTTGGTTCACGGCACCTTATTTCATTCGGTGCACCCCTCTCGCGAGGGACCCCCTATCCACCACCCAGGGGACGCGCCTCAACATATAGTCCCAGCAGGAGGTTCCAAGAAAATGCCAACGTTAAAGTTTCACCACGGACAACCACTGGCTCGTTACATAGACTCACTTTGCAATCGCACATTAGCCAAATACCTTGTCATCACAAAGAACAACATGAAAAGTCAACAATATGCATAGATCCTCATGCCCCCACACACCTCCAGGGGCTCATGAGAATAAATGTCGCTTGCATGTGGGTGTTAGCCATTGTGGGGTTAATGACAATTGTAACGTAGCTCACCTTTCACATGGAGAAAAGTCAATCAGCTGCACCCCTGGATGGCTGAAGCGCTGAAACTGCACAAATTTCTCCCCACCCCAAAGCGCTATACCCTTCTGGTGGAATGTCGCCAGGTATGTTCCCTGTGGTGACCACCTCACGTAAGTCTCTGTCCATCGCTGTGAGAAAATAAAACAAAATAAAACAATCTCAAGCTTGACCACACAGAAGAAAAAAAAAAAGAAAACCGTTTCCCAAACCAAACAATACACAGAAAATAAATGTTGATTCAAAAAACAAGTTTCTTGTCACCACAAGTAATATTATTCAACAAAGCACGGAGAGAAAATGGCTTAATGTTTTTAATTTATTTTCATTTCTACATTTTGTGACAGTGTAAAGGCACGTAATTTTTTTGTGAACCCCACTGTGCATGCTCCCACCCAGACTGCCCACAGTACATGTGGTTGTTGTGTTAATCTTGATAAAACATTTAAAACTCAAACTTACACTCCTCTCTTCAACCTTGGATGGCTCTGTGGAATTCATGAAGATAGCAGTTTTCTCTCCTGCATCATAGATGACGCTGAACTGATCATAGCATTCCTTGTTCAACAGCCAGTGCCTCAGGTTGCCCTGCAAGAGAACACAGTGACTTCAAAATGTTTTCCAGACTCATTTCTGATCCTGTTAGAAGCACAGGAACGTACTCCTTTACCATGTAAACTTAAGCCATGACTTGGAGGATAACTAGACCCAATGATAACTAGACACAATCCCGCCCCCCCCCCCCCCCCCCCCCTTTTCCTTTTTAATTTACAGGTCAGCCTGAGTATAGTGGGAGTGATCAAGTCAGACTGCAATATTTTCAATCACGTTATCATAGTTCTTAATTTACACAGACATGTGAAGAAAAAACAATCGGTAGACAAAAGATCCACAGGCCAGTGCCAACCTTAGCTGGACCACTCACAGCTGCATGTGGGCTAACTATTGAACTGAAGACATCAGCCTGAGCACCTTTCGCTCACTGCGCATCCCCAGTGGGAGCCAGAGACCGGTGCATGTTATATTTGATACCACAGTGTACTGGAGCGTGTAATACCAAGGCAGACCTGCAAAAACAAACAAGAGGCATAGATTTTCATGAGCTAGGCCTCAGCTGCATGAACAAGCTCATCTCATGTTCAAGCTACTACGCAAGGAGCTTCGCCACAGTGCCAGTGGAGCATTTTGTTAAGTGGTTTGCACAGGATTTAAGTTTATTCCTGCTGGCCCTTGGAACAAGAAGAGAAGCCACTCTGCTAATAGTATTAACCTTGTCTTCATATGGCCTGATCTCTGGTTCCTCCCATTGATCTGGTATGTTTCTGTATCGGTCAAAGTCTGAGAACAAGTTGACAGCGAATGTGTGTTGCTTGTCCAGCTTGTAGCCATCTGTCATCTTCACTGCTTCTTGGGCATGAAGAGGGGATGAAAACTCAAGAAACATGTATCTGCAAAGATTGAATATAGATCAATTAATCATGCAGGTTTTCTACAAGTACAACCAAACAGATTATATTCAAGGATTTTTTAAGGCATCTTTTACAAATTTTCAAGATTTACAAACACATGTATTTACTTCACATCAACTCTGCAATTTCATTCATGAACTCTTGGCTATGTGTGATGGAAAGGTCTGAAGAGAGGAACTGTCAATGCAGACAGAAACAAGAAAGGCAAAGCCCATATCATGGCTCATGTGTATGACCAATCCACATAATAAGTGTGACCTTTGTGACTTTGACCATTCCAACAGGTCACCGAAATGAGCAAGTGTTCAAGTGTCTAAACATAAGACAAGTAAAGGGGTCGCTCCTGTACCAGCGAAATCAGACTTGTCTCAAAGTAAAAATGTTTGCAATTTTCTTATATTTGTCAACCCTTTGTGACCCTTAACCTTAGTGAGGGGTCGACTAAATTAGAATGCATAGAAAGGTGTTACCATCAGCTACCTTTTCTGCCAAATTTTATTGAAAAATTTGCAAAAGACTTTGATAAAAAGTACAATTCTATCGAAAACTGGCATTTTTTACACACGCTGACCTGCCGAGACCCTTGACCTTTCTGAGGGGTCATCCAAATTAGAATGCATAGAAAGGCCTTATCATAAACTATATTCATACCAAGCTTGGGTTTGAAGTTGAAAATAGTATTTGAGAAAAAAGGTCTTTGTCAAAATATGGCTACTTTGACCTATTTCTGGACCCAACATGTCCTTTGTGAGGGGACCAGTAAATTAGTATGCATAGAAAGGTCTTACCATCAGGCATCTCTTTACCAAGTTTGAGTTTAAAGTTGAAAATAGTATTTGTGGAGAAACAATTTTTTACCCTAGTGCTGTCCGAGCCCTTTCAGTATTATAAGCATGCGACGATGTGCTCTGTGGGCCGATCATAGAGTTTCATTGCCGAGGACTGATGTTGTTTTTTTGTGGATGACTGAGTGAGTGTGCGTATGGTTATGGAATTGTGTGGCCGGCCTACAGAGCACCTCGCAAATCCCTCCGGTTGTTGGTGCTTTTGGTCTAGTTGACTCCATGAGTCTCCTCCCCGGCAGGGCGCGCCCCTGACGGTTGAAGAGAATAGTGCGTATTAGCCTAGTCTTACAATATATATTAACTAGTTTTACACCCGACTGTGATCACTAAATTAGTGACACATTTATTCTATGATATTCTATTTTCATTTTAAACGATATACTTTTAATTAACTTAGACTTCTTAGATTAATAGGCGTGTGTGTTGTGTGTGTGTGTGTGTGTGTGTGTGGGAGATGAGCGTGGGCGTGTGAATGGGTACGTATTGGTTTGTGAGATTAGTTGTTCAGTTTTAAAGTTTAGACAGTGTGTGTAGAGCATTGAATTGTGTGATAGAGTACGTGATGTTTGTAATTGTAACGACACCAACACACATTCCTATGCTTTATGTTTTTAAGGCAAATGGCAATAAACAGTATTATTATTATTATTAGTCTCTGGGAAAATGCCAACGTTACAGTTTACCACAGATGATGGATGCTGGACAGATGCCGGATGGCCCATTACATAGACTCACTTTTGCTATGGATGGCCCATTACATAGACTCACCTTTGCTATCACAAGTGAGCCAAAAAATACAATTCTATCCAAAACTGGCATTTTTCACATATTTGCCAACCCCTTGTGAACCTTGAACTTTCTGAGGAGTCATCCAAATTAGTATGCATAGAAAGGACTTACCATCAGGTATTTCTACACTATACTACTAAGTTGGGGTCTGAAGTTGAAAATAGTATTTGAGGAGAAACTATTTTTGATCCATTTCTGGACCCCCTGTGACCTTGACCATTGAGAGAGGTCTCTAGAACTTGTATGTTTAGAATGTTTTGCCACAAAGTACCAGTAGGCCAAATTTGAAGTCTGAGGCTTGAATAGTTTTTGAGAAATGCCAACGTTAAAGTTTACCACAGATTCCAGACAGATGGCCCATTATATAGACTCACCTTGGCTATCGCATGTCAGTAGAAAAGTATGTTTAGAATGTTTTGCCACAAAGTACCAGTAGGCCAAATTTGAAGTCTGAGGCTTGAATAGTTTTTGAGAAATGCCAACGTTAAAGTTTACCACAGATTCCAGACAGATGGCCCATTATATAGACTCACCTTGGCTATCGCATGTCAGTAGAAAAGCAGACTAAGCAGAGTTCGTCCAGATCAGACAAATGACCATACAATATTACTCACAGTCACAAGATCTGATTTTGTTATCATAGATTTTTTCTAACAAATTTCATCTTCAAGGAGTTTCAAGGACCCTCGTAACAGGTTAATGCAATTCTCTTATCTTAGACTTAGAGGCGTTTTAAAAGGGCCCATGAGGACCCATCTAAACCTCAAGGGGATTCGAGTTGGTGAATAAACCCTGTATGTATAAAATGATGGACTTAACAAATGTATCACACAACAAATGTATCACACAGAGAGAATTACCTTTCTCCACTAAGATTTAAACAATTTGAAGGTCTACTCCAACTTTCCAAGTCTAACTAAAGCAATACAGGAAATACAATGAAGATCATTTCAAATTCAACAATGGAGAAAATAACTTGTCCTCAAATTTAGAATGGATCAATACTTCTGAAATTTACCAGTAGAAAAGAAACAACCACAAAAATCTTACCCTTTTGTCTTCCCATCTTCTTCAGGGTAGAAGTCATTGACAACTTTCCCAAACTTTGAAAACAGCTTTTTAATGACATTTCTCAGTTTTTCAAGCCTTTCTTGTCCAACCTGTGGTATGTTGTCAACCACTATCACGTTGTCAATGCCATCTGTAGGTTTTGGTTTTCTCTTGAGCAAATCGCCCAATAGTTCTGTATAAACAGGAACAACATCATAACAGCAGTTGAACTTGGACAACATATTTTAAAATTAATTTGTAACTTTGTAAGCCATGTCATGACCACCATGCCATGAGATCACCATGGATGCGAGGTAAATTGCGCTCAAGTAGGAGCCCTACTCTATAATTATAAATAGGGAGAAGGACCACTACACAGATCTACCGGCTCTCTTTCGACATTCGGATTCATGTTGCAGTGCACTTCAGTGAAGCGAATGAATAAATGAAAATGCATGTCAGCCAATCAGTGCTTTACTACGGGCGAAATCAACATGTTCTTAAATTGGAAAAACAAAAATAATGCTACATGTCTCAAAATCTGGAAATCTTTGTCACACTACAAGTACAAAATCAGCTCTCAAAAACATATGCTGTAGTAAACCCTTTCGTTGCAAGCAATCGACCAACGTACCTTCTTCTGTAACATCGTCAATAAAATCGTCAGGATCACTGAAGTCTGGCTCTTCCTCAAATTCATTTTCCTCTTCCTCGTCGTTCAGGGATTCGCTTTTTCTAGATCTTCGCCCCTCTCCTTCTTTTCCTGCCGCCATCTTGCCAAGGACCTCGTGTGCGCCGGTGCGATTCTGCGCATGCGCTACTTCGCTGCTCTTTTCCGGCGTACGTCCCGTTTTACCAAAAACCGTAACGTCCCAAAGATATTCGAAACCTTGTTTTGTTCTCCTATCATTTTTACTTTTAAACTGCTCACTCCAATAAATTTACATGCATGATTTTTCCGTCCATTTAAATGAAATCTGTCACACATACAGTGACAAATTAAATGTCATTTTAAGTTATGTTACATTTTTAACATTTTTCAATGCCCACTGAAAATCTAAACTGTTGAACAATTAAGTAACAAACTTATTTTCACATATTACATCATTTGTTGATGAACACCGTTTTATAATTACTTCAACACACAGATTATAAATTGTGTTTGAAATTATAATCATAGTGAATATTCCGGGTCGTGTTCATACATTTTATACTTGCCGATACGTGCTACAAGCATGCAGCAGTATGTCTGTATTTTACCGTATTATAGTATACGGTCTTCGATTTTATCAAGTTTCTGGGTATGGTTGAAAACATGTTTGCAAGTTATAATGCATTATGTACATGTATTTGTGTCTTTAATCTAAATCCCGAGATAATGATGGCAAATATGTACATGTTCTATTTACTGAACAAACCTTTTTGCCTAGCCAAGCTTCAAGTTTTGCACTTTTCATACATCCAAAGTTAATAGAAAAATGTGATCCATCACACACACACACACACACACACGGCAATTTCACAGAATGAAAGCAGACTGTTGGATAAAAACAAATATACAAAACAACATGATTTCATTTTGTTTTATTAACTTGGCAAACAACAAACAGTAACATTTTTACATCCATATTTGCATCACTTTTCCTTCCAGCATTTCTTCCACACACTTCCAGACATCACTTCTCAATGAAAACAATATACAAAATATGAAGTACCTTCAATGTGAAATAAGTAAAAAATACCTTTTAGTGCAAGGAAAACTAGAGAATAATCAATCCCAAAGAAATTAGGTGTGCTATTTCATGCCAACCTATTCATTCACTGTGATTTTTTGTTTTCTATGAAAATTCATGTGCTGGTCTTTGATTTTGGACCTTATGGCTTTGAGCCATAAGGTAAAACAATCACTGACCAGCACACAGCTGTAGAGTTAACTTAGAAAAGTATAATTTGCAACTCTGAGGATGCACATGGAGAAGATCTCTCTGCCAAGTAGATACAGGTCAGCCTCAGCATATCAGGTTACCCTGGAGCCATAAAGTCCAACGAAGTTATTTGCGATCACGTATCTGTAGAAAGATCCTGGCAAATCAAAGCCCAGTTGGAGTGCACCAGAATTCAGGTCATACTCCTTTGGCTATAGCTGTCCCTGTCCCCTTATACCCACCCGCGAGGCCATCCATTATCACTCCGGTGCTATGGGTGTTAAAACCCCGAACTAATCAACCAACTAACTGCAATCACATTATTGTAGTGCTGAATTTATATAGACGTGTGAAGAAAAAAACCTTGGTAAGCAAAAGGTCCTCATGCCGATGACAGCCTTAGCTGGCCCTCGCATGACTGCACAGACCAGTTAAGGCTGTCAACACAAGAACCTTTTGCTCACCAGGCATTCACATAGGTTGGTTGGTTGTGCATTGCTTAACATCCCGACAGCAACAAGACTTTCTCAGGACATGCCTGCAATGCTTGTGAAAAAAAAACAACTAAACAGAATATTAAATGTATGTCGCCAGCCAGTCTAATACGCTAAATAAACCTCAGACCATTTAGCAACACACATCCAATATCAAGAGCTACAGGCAGCGCAGACAGTAGGGAGAGTTTAAAAAAGGAAAATACAGGTGAATGAACCAAGGGTAGACAGAAACACATGCCCCAGAATATAGGGGAAAACCCACCCTGTGGGGCTGACCAGGGTGACCCTGGGAAATAAAAAGTAGTTAATCCCACCCAAGTCCCCCAGGGCAGACCCGGGTGGGGGCATTCACTTTGGGGCCAGAGTATCACATACTCAGTGTACTGAAGTAAATAATACTAGACTGACCTGTAATCGCAAGCCTAAACAACAAGGAGATGGGGAGCAAGAGAATCACTCTTGCAGACAGTAGAGGACAGCTGAGGGGCATTAAAACATAGTCATAAACATAGATCCACTCATAATAATTCTGTCATAACAGACAGCTCTAGCAACCTTACATACTTAAATATACATGTATATACCATAAACTTCAGATATAACAAAATGCCCAGAGATTAAATTATTTTTGCCATTACATCCAAAGTTTGTTCTAAGCTGAATGAATTTACACAGAAGTACATGTATTGTGGTCCAGACCACACAACTGTTCAGAGTCAAGCAGACTGTACCAGACTAGCATTTTTCGAGCACAATCTTAAGCAAGAAGCAACTGGCGTCTTTTTAATCATATGGAATTAACAGACAAAATATTTTCGAAGATCACACTGTACTACACACATGCGGGTAATACACAAGTGTGCATCATTTACAAAAGAAAAGCAAATGCAAAACAACTTAGTTCAATGATTCAAATTCTTATCCTTACATCCCCTTGCATGAAAGAAGATTATAATCAGGATACATTTCCAATTACACATGTAGTACATGTAATTTCATATCAACCAAATTCAAAGATTTGGGGGGAAATTTTTATCAACAAAATCATATAGAACAATGTTCTGTCTCCCATAAGCTACTCTACAATCTGTACAAAGTATATATTACACAGATATTTCAGCCAAACAATCAGGCATTTTTTCAACTAAAGTAATTCAAGAATTTGAAAAACATACCATTTTATACCAATCATCCTTACAGCATTGCTTTGACAAAGGAAATCCCTAATTAAAAGAACAATACAAAATATAACAACCCGCACATTTGCAAATGTACCAATTAAAAAATAATTTTTTTTTAAAAAGCACATACCATTTCAAGGAACCAATTCAAGAAACTGTGCAACAAAGCTAACAGGATCCAACCTGAAATGCAGATCTGACAACACTATTCGTTAGTTCAATGCAAAACATTTGTACAATCAAAAAAGAAAAAATAAAAAAATAAGGTGCATACCTTGTGTACTGTATACTGATAACACTGCTCTGTTAAATTCTTCTTTTTTTGTTCAAAAATTAATGTCACACCATAATCTGTAAGAGTGAAACACTGACATTGAAAGAAATAACAAACCACTGAAATGGCAAATTTCTAAAAGTAGTAAAAGCACACTTTTTTGTCACATCATGATTTTCTCCAACATAGAAATGTGTGAAAGCAGTCGGTGGTGGTGGCAGGATCAGCGAGGCTGGTTTACACCAAAAGAGCAAAGAATGGAAGTATACATTCATATTTGTATTTTGACAAAATAGTCTGTCTTGTCTGCGTCCTTAAAACCAAGTGCGTGTTTGAAGGGTTACAAACAGGCATGGATTTGGAAATGCCAGCCATTGTTGCGCCGAAAGGCCAAACTGAGATTGACCTGCGCTCTCAGGTTTCAATAATACACCCATCACACAAAATGCAGCCTCATGCCATAACAGTTGTTCTCAAAAATCCGTTAGTCATTAGCACTGAGAATTTTTTTTTAAATATAATATATCAGGCATCAGAACTGTTCACCCAAAAAAATCTGAAAACGGCGATTTTGAAGAATTGTAGAGTTATTTAAAGCCATTTCCTGGCACATAAGAAGTCAAAAGTGTTATTAACTAAGCACATGAAGAATCTGAAAATCGCCGAAAATCGGACAGTTCTGATGCCTGATATATGCAGGAGGTAAACCGTCATCATTCTGGAAATCCTTTCTGCGCCAATAATTGAACAGCCAAGCTGGGTTTTTTTCAGACCAGCCTGTTCTAAATGACTGTAGTAGGCATTTCGAAGTTTGTGGGCAGGCCCATAACTTTTACTATAGTTACCTTGAAGCTTAGAATCTGTAAATTACATTGTTGTTTCATGAAATAATTGTAAAATCAGTATGTGGATACACGCCCATGCTACCTTTTCTATAAATAATGTAATAGTGTGCCAATTTAGCCAGCCTAAGCCACCAGGGACGCCAAAATGAAAGAAATGAAAGAAACGAACTCAACATTTCCTTTGCAATATATTACATTATGCTGGGAGACAATCATTTTAGAAAAGGAATCAAAATGTTGCTAACAATGTTATGTTGCATTATATCAAATGTGCTCTTCGTTTGAGTAACACTATGGCATCCTGACGTGGGCAGTCTTGAGTACCTGCAGATTTTGGAGTGTGTATTCTTGCAAAGGAAGTGTAGAGTTCCTTCCCATTATTTTGGCGTCCCTGGTGGCTTAGACTGGCTAATTTGGCTTGCCATTACATTCTTTATTAAAAAAAACTAGCACAGGCATGTATCCACATACTGATTTTACAATTATTTCATGAAACCGCGATGTAAATTAATGAATTGTAGTGGAATTCATCCCTGTACAGTTTCAAGATAGCATAATAAATATTGTTTTCATACCTACGTCACACGACCAGTCACTTTAGTGCAAACCGTACCATGTGACCGTGATATAAAAACTACTGTAGCGAAAAATGGCGGAAGTTTTGTAGCCCTCTCGATGACGCATCTTGGATGCCAGTTTTGTTCTATAAAAGATCACCAAACATTCTAAAGGACAAATTTATGTAGTGTTGTTCGAAACAACAAGCACACTCAGTACTGGAGATGGCAACATCATGACATATTTTAAATTACGTCACAAGTCTATTATGTATAAATGTCAGTCATGTCTGGAGTGATTCAGGTCGCAAGATGTCTTCTTGATTTCTTTTACGAAAATAGTGGGGGAATGAAAACAAATACGTTATTGGTCGGAGGGGTTCGCTGCACGAACCCTTGTAGGCCTTCGGGAGGTCAAAGGAATCATTGTACCCCTCAGGTCTTCGGCCTTCGGGGTACGATTCCTTTGACCTCCCTCAGGCCTACAAAGGTCCGTGTAGCGAACCGACCTACCAATAACTTATATTGTAAGCCTGCCCACAAAATTGGGAATGCCTACTAGTCACTGAGAACAGGCTAGCTGAAAACGCAGAGCTTGGCTGTTCAATTACAGGTGCAGAAGGCATTACCACAAGAAGAAGAATACCAAAGAAAATGTTGTTTGGACCCCTGCTAATAACCATAAAGATTGTAAAGAAAACAAATGTTATGACATTTGCCTGCATTTTGTGTAATGGTGTATAATCAAAACCCAAAAGCATAGGTCAAGTTTCAACTTGATTGTTCAATGCAAAAATGGCTGACCTTTCCAAATCAGTGACTGTTTGTAACCCTTCAAACACACACTTGGTTTTAAAGATTCAGACAAGACAGACTATTTTGTCAGAACACCAAAATATGAATGCATGCATCCATACTTTTAACGGTAATAACGAATGTTGGGATTGGTTGGTTGTACATTGCTTAATGTCCCGACAGCAACAAGACTTTCTCAGGACGTGTCTGCACTGCTTGTGAACAAAAAACTAAACAAAATATTGAATGAACGTTGCCAGCCGGTCTAATACGTTCAATAAACCTAAGACCATTTAGCAACACACATCCAATATCAAGAGCTGCAGGCAGCGCAGACAGTAGGGCGAGTTTAAAAAAGGAAAATACAGGTGAATGCACCAAGGGTAGACAGAAACTCATGCCCCAAAATAGAGGGGAAAACCTACCCTGTAGGGCTGACCAGGGTGACCCTGGGAACTAAAAAGTAGTTAATCCTACCCAAGTCCCCCAGGGCAGACCCGGGTGTGGGACGAATGTTAGGAGAGCTTGGGCAGAGTAGGCATTGTGTCTAGGGAAGGGCTGGGACCCTAGGAAACTTAAAGAAGTCATTCCTAAAGCTTTTTCATAGATTTGAAATCACAGTGTGTCTCAGTGCATTCACCTTAAGCATGAATCCACCAGTACTCTACAAAGTACCAGGGACTATATTAACAAGGGGGTGAACCCTTTAGCTGTCAGTAGCACATTCTGTCAAAGCATTTCCTGCAGGAAGCACATAGACAACAAGAATGGCAAAGCGCTTAAGGCTCACATGCATGACCGACCCACACAATCTGACCTTGACCTTTCTGGCAGGTCACTGAAATAATCAAGTGTCCTAGTGCACTAACGTAAGGAAAGGGTCGGCTTTTGTACCTGCGAAATCCACCTTTTCTCAAAATTTATGCATTTTCACTTTTGTCAACTTCCCATGACCCTTCACCTTTGAGAGTAGCGATGCACAGTATGCACAGAAAGGTCTTATCATCAATCTGGTGGAAACGTTTAGAAAAATACAGTGGAGTCCAGTTAACACGAACTCGCTTTACACGAAATTCCGGTTAACACGAACCGTTTTTGCATTCCCGTCCGACGGCCTTCTTATTCAGTATTAAAATTTCACTGATAACACGAAATGCTTAACACGAAATTTCGCTTTACACGAAGCTGGTTTCGGTTCCCAACCAGGGCAATTTCACTATTATTCACCTGTTTAACACGAACACAGATTCCATTCACCGAAAACCAATTCACGTGTCGCTCTCGCGCTGTGGAAGTACACATGACAGATCAGAGCGACTCTAGTCTGTGATTGGCTGAATAGCCTTCGGCTGTTGTAATCTGTCTTCTCATTGGCTAGCATTTTTGTACTGTATTCATGTTGTATCATTCGTGTACCAACACAACCCTTTTACCGATGCAGGATTGTAATTCAGCCTGTGTTGCTTTTATCCGAGGATTGTAACTTAGTATGGATTTTACCTGACGGATTTACATTAAATACTCGAGCTGTACACGTTTCCTTGTGTTTTCCTAGCGAGCTGAAGGTATGCATATAAAGTACGATAATGTGCACTTTTAACCTGGTACTCATTCACGCACACGTCTTACACACTTTCTCCTTGAGGGCCGTGATCAATTTTGAGGCCATATTGGTTAACACGAAATACGGTTAACACGAAGTGATTTTTCGTGTCCCCAGAAATTCGTGTTAAGCAGACTCCACTGTACTGATAAAAATTAAATTCTACCCAAAAATAGGTTTCTTCACTTCACTCGCCGATCTCTTGTGACCCCTGACCTTTCTGAGGGGTCATCCAGATTAGCAAGCATAGAAGAAGGGTCTTACAATCAGGTGTCCCTGTACCTGATTCTGAATGGAAGTTGCAAATATAGTATTTATTTTAAGAAAAAACTATTTCTGTCAAAATATGGCTATTTTTGACCTTATTTTCTGATCTATTGTGACACTTGACCTTCCCAAGGTGTCATCCAAATTAGTATGCATAGAAATGTCTTACCATCAGGTATCTTTATGAGTCATTCTTCAGTACTCGTAACACTGAGGGGTCACAGCATTCAAAACCCAAAATATTAATACATACTATTTGTTTTGGAAAAATCTAACCAGTCTTGTGATTTACTATGTTATTGTATCTGGAAAATCAGTAGCTTAAAAAAAATTCAATTATTAGTATTTTTAATTTTATTTAAATTATGATTATTGTGCTAAAAATGGCGCCGACGAATTGGAAAACCTTGCCCCTGCTATATTATCGATCCATATTTCAACACCAACACTATCAACCCTCATTTATTTGATTGTATGTGATTATCGATAGTTTAGTAAAGCAGCAGAATGTTGAAAAACATCAATTTCATTTGTTTCTGCTGTGAAATTTGGGTTTGAAATTTGGGGTAATTTGCGCCCCAGAGGCATCACATACACACGGTCTTTAAAAAAAGGTGAAGCAGACGACAAAGTAATGAAACAAAGAAAACTTTAGTCCTACCTGAAAATCTCATGAAATACACATATATTTTTATGATTTATAAGAATACAGATACTGCGGGAGGTTTTGGATGGCTTGTTTTGATTATGACGTCACAGACATCATGCAAATGACCAGCGTTTGTTTTTTATTCCTATTTTAAGAACGCGATAAAATTGTGAGGTCCGAAAGGTACTGGAAGGTTTATTTTCAAACACTGCACAAACCCTGACGACGTTTTGCGGGAAATAGTCATGTGACTTGGTTTTGTAGACCAAAATCAATGACGTGTCACACACACAGTATCCCATGTGCGCAAATTACTGCGAAAATTTTTCGGCAGTGCGGTTCTGCCCGACTTGAAAGATCGACGCTGGTTTGCCTTTAATTTTGAGTCATCTTGTGCTATAGGCGAGTTCACAAGTGTTTCTAATGCTGTATTGAATTGAATTAAAGGTCTTGTTTTAAAACCGCATGCATATTTTGAGCTTTTGGGTGGATAAGACTAGAGCATTCGCGTTGTGTTTACGTTTTTTACTCAGTGTCATATGTCATGCAGGTAGTTCGGAAATAGCTATCAGCGTCGTGTTTGTAGCCCATGTGTTATTTAAAAAGAAAAACCAACACAGATTGTTTGTGTGTGTGTTTGCTTGACAGTTTTATTTCATCTCACTAACTATTGTATTTTTCTTTTTTTGCTTTGCCCTCATTTTTGGTAATTTTCATGCACTGGTGACGCGCATCATGCAGGTTATCATTTTCAGGTTATTGCTTAAATTTCATCACAGAATGAAATTAATTTTGTCCTATTGTTGTTATTTCATTTGTCTTCATGTAAAAAACATGTTACTAGTGTCTTTTACTGATTTTAAGAAAAATCAATTTCACAGTAAAACAAAGGAGTGGTAAATCTATTTCAAGTCTTGCAAATTTCCTCTTAAAATTATTCATATGGGTAGTAATAAGAGTTATTTAATTATGGTATTAGTTGTTTTGCAACAAAAGTTATTTCAACTGGTCATTATAATGGTTTTGTGTCACGACATCATGCAGGTTACCAGCATGGGGGTCCCCTATTGGGAATGAAGTTTGTGTCCAAAGCGTCAATGTTGCTGATTTATCGTTTTCATATTCAGATAGGTATTGCAGTTACCTTTAAAATGGAACTAGTCTTAGGTTTCTATGAATAATTTTTAAAAATTGGTCTGTTTCCACTTTTTTCTTACGAGTACTGGAGAAACACTCTTATACCAAGACTGGGTTTGAAGTTGTGTATAGTATTTGAGAAAAAAAAAATCAATTCTGTCAAAATATGGCTATTTCTGACCTGTTTCCTAAACTCCATTGACCATGACTTTTGAGAGGTCACTGAAATTGATGTTTAGAGAGGGCTTGCCACAAAGATTGAAGACTAGTTTGAATAGTCTCTGAAAAAAATGCCATCATTAAAGTTTACCACGGACGGTGAACAACCACTGGCTCAGAACATACTCACTTTTGCTGTCGCACATGAGCCAAAAGGCACTACCGATGGACCACTGGCACTGAACACAGACTCCCATTTGCTATTGCACAAGAGCCAAAAAGTACTATCAGACAAAGGCTTAACAAGATACATTTTCTTACCTACAACATAATGCCACTGCTGGATAGGATATAACGATGTAAACCAAACATGATTGCCTTTCATATCTAACTCCCTCATGACTGCAGCCACCAGTACTGTAGACAGCACCAGTGACTGCATGCACAGGGGTGAAAGAAGTTAACTAAGTGAATTCTATGTACACAATAACAACTACTCTGGATCCTCTTTGTTTTCCTTGTGTTTCTTCTTTTTCTTCTTGTGTTTCTTCTCTTTGCCGTCCTTGTGCTTATGCTTCTTGTGTTTCTTGTGTTTGGACTTTTTATGCTTCTTTTTCTCAGATTTCCCTTCACCTCCCTCTGTGTCTGTACGAGGTTTCTTACTTGGGCTACTCTCTCCATCGGACGTTTCCTCTGTGCTGACTGCAGAGTGTTCCTCAGCTACTGCACTGTCCGACTCTTCACTAGACCCCTCCTCCATTTCTTCATAGTCAGGCTCAAACTTGGCCTCATCGATCACCGATTCCTTGCGCTCATATGAATGTTGCCTTTTAGTAGTGTCTCGGGAGCGAGCCTGCTCAAGCTTTTGCCTGAGATCAACAGGAGCCGAGGGTTTGTCAGAATCTGTTGAAATGGCTTGTTTGCCTGAGTGGCTGTCCTGATCCCTGCTGTGGCGTCTGTCATTTCCTTTATCTCTGTGTTCATAGCGATGCTTATCCTTGTCATGATCACGGCGTGGGCTGGGTGATTTTCTCCTGTGTTTGTCTTCGACGGCACGACGGGTGTCACCCTTATCTCGATCACGATCACCTTCTCTGGACTTGTCTTTGAAAGTGGCCTTGCGGGAATCATCATGATGGCCTCTATGTGAAGGCTCATCATGATCAGGACTGCGCTTCTCCGACTTGATTGTGATCTGCATTTCCAGGGAGCTGGATCGGGCAGTCTTTACCCTGCGCTTGTCCTCATCCTGTCTGCCATGGGATTCATCTTCCAGGTACACTCGGCGAGTCGGTTTGATGACTGGGGCAGCTGCGACTGTTGCAACTGATGGACGTACCGGCTTCTGTGATATGTAAGTTTCAGCACGGCTCAGCACAGATCTGCAAAAAAACATTACAACTGAATTCAACCCCCTTGTGCATGCAGCAATCAGTACTGTTTACAAATACAAGAAACTTAAAAGAAATAGGGCCGCCACAACCTTGACCTTACAGGCAATAACACATTTCTTGCACATAGCAGTGTAATTGTGATATCTATCATCATGGCAAAATGAATCAAATAAATCAAAATAAACATAACAGACCCAAAACATGACTGCCACAGCCTAGACCCTGAAGGCAGAGGCATAACTGTTTGCTCAAAATTGTTGACACATTTTTAAATCAAGGCTATTGTGACACTTTCTTGAATAAAGGATTATTGTGAACTCAATCAGTCAAATAAAAAATATCCAAATATTGGCCTGGGACGAAAAATTCAACACGAAACAACCATGGTATAATCAGGGAGTATAAACAGATGCATCATAATTCATACCAATAGTTGTCTGTCATTACACAAGCATGTACACATACAAAGACACATAAAAACCTGAGATAAAACAATACAAACCTTGGCAGCATTGTTTTCTTCTGCACAGGCCTGATTCTCTTGCGAGCACTCTGGCTGTCTGAGGTGTCCAAGTCATAATCATCACGCTCCCACTTGGACATCTCTGGGGGGTGCAGCATCAGTTCATCATTGCTGGCGCTTGCATCAGACTCAGGCTCCAATTCTTTCTCGTCATCGTCATTTTCTGCCGATATTTCAACCATGCCTTCAGACTTCACTGGTGACAGGTCTCGTTTGGGCTCTGATTTCACAGGAGACATGGCGTCCTCTTTCTTCACCTCCAGTGGTTTTGACTTGGATGCCTCCTCTACCTCTGATTTGATATCTTGGGTGGCTGCTTGCCGCGGAGATTCATTGACAGGGCTTAGTGTCTTCTTTACAACCACTACCTTCTTCTCGTTTTCAGATGCTGAAGATGAATCGGAGGGCTTGACTCTCTTGACTTTCTTCACAACCTTCTTGGGAGAGACTGATTTAGTTTTGGTTGTCTCCTTTTCAGATTCTCTGCTCTCACTAATTGGAATCTGAATGAGGTTCTTAGACACAGACTCAGCAGCCTCCTTTTGTTCGCTGGGTGCTTCCACTTTCTTCTTTTTCTTGATGATTTTCTTCTTCACAGTAAGTGTTTTGTCACTAGCACTGGTGTCCGTTTTATCTCCTGAAACAATTTTCTTCACCTTCTTGACAGGAACTGTCTTTTCATCAGAAGAAGCTGTGCGTTTCGCTGTGGATTTCTTCTTCACTTCTGCCTTCTTGTCAGCAGCAGTGTTTTCCTTATCATCTTTCTTCTTCGCCTTCTTCTCCTTTTCTTTGTCTTTGCCTTTGCCATGCTTATCAGAGCTCTTTTTCTTTCTGTCTTCACTGACTCTGTCCCTGTCTTTATCTGCAGTATCATGTCCTCGTCCGCGATCTCTTGATCGTTCCCCGTCACCACCTTCCCTCCCATGATCTCGGGAATGACCTCTCCAGTCTCTGCCATAATCTCTGTGGCCATCATCCTTGTGGTAATCTCTTGAGTGATCTCTTCCTGGGTCCCTGGAATGTTCCCTGGGGTTGTCCCTCCCTTGGGCAAAATCTCGGCCAGCATCCCGATGATAATCTCTGCCAGGCTGCCTGTTGTAGTCCCTCCCTTGATCTCGACCAGAGTCTCTTCCAGGGTCCCGATTGAAGTCCCTCCCTTGGTCGCGCTGGCCATCACGAGCAGGATCTCTCTGAAAGTCCCTTCTGTCTGGTGGAAATCCCTCCCTTCTTTCCTGTGGAAACCCCTCTCTCCTATCTTGTGGAAATCCATCCCTCTGATCTTGTGGAAATCCATCCCGCCTATCTACTGGAAATCCCTCCCTTCTGTCATGTGGAAATCCCTCCCTTCTGTCTGACGGAAAGCCGTCCCTTCGGTCTTGTGGAAATCCCTCCCTTCTGTCTAGGAGAAAACCATCACGTCGGTCTTGAGGAAAACCACCCTGCCTATCCAGAGGCCGGTCCAGTCCTGGGGGAAAGGGTTCTTGCGAGTGGCGCTGCTCCATCTCATGGTTATTACGCTGACCTATCAGGGGTAGCGGCTGCTGCTGCTGGGGCAATGGTCGCTGCAGATTGTCCTGCGGATGGGGATGGGGGGGTGGGTGTGGATGTTGTGGGGGTGGCCAGCCTGGCTGACCTGGTCTTTGTGTGGCTAGAGCCTGGCCGCCGCGTGCCTCAGGGGGAACATGTCCAGGTGGCCACTGGGGAAAAGGTATTGGAGGAGGTGGGGGTGGTGGTGCATTTGGTCCAAACTTGGCATAATAACTACGGTAGTACTCCTCATACTGGGCTTTGTTCCTGCAAGACAGTACAGAAAACACATTAGTTCTTTATATACAAGTTATTCTCCTCTGTTGGTTACAAAAAATGCAGAAAAAGTCAAAACTGAAAATTATCCTGGTCTGTAACAAATGCGTATACACATGCTATAAAGTGGACTTCTAACAAGTAACATACATGGACTTTACATTATAGATCATCAGCAACAACCATACGGGTAAAAAGTGGATTTTAAAGAAATTCCAAGCATACCTGCAAGTGCAAAAACCATAACACGCATTACAATGTGATGTCAACACTTTAGTACTTTGACTGGTGACCAATGAAATCTTGATAGAAACACTTTAAAATGTATTAGGTGTTAAGGCTAATACCATCTCCTGCAAAATCTCTCCTATGATCATCTTTAATCATCTTCTGGTAATAAGCAAACGAGTGTGTGACTCCATGTGTGACAAGGGGCAAGACACTGCATTTTCATATTTTACATTTTTAGAGGATATTTGTCTTGCTTGAACAGATGTATATCTTTTGGGGTCTTTGGAAGCAGACTAGGCCAATCGCACAATTTCAAGCCTTAGATGACCATAGCATATTTTTTTTACTTAATGTTTGATAAATTTTCATACATTTCAATAAAGCACACACATAGCAAAAGTCAAATCTGCCATTTATCTGCTGTTTCTGCATCCATCCTGAAAATAATTATGTGACTAGGTAGCTGGCCCCGAATGAATGTACCAACATGACGCTACCAACAATTTTACCATAGTTGTATTTTTTATTAGCGCACGCTCCCCACACCCCCCCCCCCCCCTGAAAATAAATAAATAAATAAATAATAATAATTGCTGACAAAAACTTAACACTAATTATGTGACTTTAGGTAGCTGGCCCAGAATGAATGTACCAACATGACGCTACCAACAAGTTTACCATGGTTGTATTTTTTATTAGCGCACCCCCCACCCCCACTTCCTGGTTTTCAACTTATGCTGACAGCATTCACTGAGATGAATCATGGAACTGAGAAACTAAACTTTGAAGACGTTAAGTCAACAAGATCAGTTAACATTTTCTTTCAATTTGCCAAACAAAGAGTTAAAGTTGTCAAGTCCATGAAGGTTCTATGATACATACTAAAACCTATAAACTGTCAGCATTCAAAACCAGCACTACCTGAAGTATTCCTCTGGGGACATAGGTTGCTGCAATTGTTGATTGCGACGTCCCTGGTCATTCTGGAACTGCCTTTGTTGTGGAGCTCCCCAATCTCGCCATCCCCGACCTCTCCCTCGGCCGCGGCCCCGGATGTAAGCTGTGGGAGGTGGTGTTCGCCCATTCCTCCTGAAATTTGGAGAAGCAGAACGACGGTGGGGAGGGGAGGCTGAGCGGCGAGGGAGAAGAGGGAAGGGTTTGGGTCGAAGTGGAGACTTGATACGAAGCGGGGACTTGATGCGGTGAGGGGACACAGAATAAGATCTGCGGTGAGGGGAGGACCATGATCGAGAACGAGAGCGAGAAAAACTGCGGCTTCTCCGGCGCGGGGAACGAGTTCTTGATTTGGTCCTCCTCAGTCTGTTGGGTGTGAACGATCGGGAGCGACTCCTCAGGCGCCTTGGTGAGCGAGACCTAGGTGATCGGGTCCTGCGTCTGATTGGGGTCAGTGATCTTCGAGTGGGTGACCTGGACCTGCCTCTCCCTGGTGATCTGTATCTAGGTGGTGTCCTTGACCTTCTTGGTGACCTGAAACGACCAGCCGGAGACCTGGACCTGGTTCTTGATCTTCCCCTGGGCGGTGAGCGGTACTTCCCACTACCCTGTGATCTTGATCCTGACCTATCTCTGTATTTGCTTCCACCTGGCGATCTCGACTTATCTCTGCCTGGAGACCTGATCCTACTGCTCTTTACTGGAGACAGAGACCGTGCTCGAGTGCGCTGAGACACAGGGGTGCGAGATCGGCCACGAGAATATGATCTTGAGCGTGAACGTCGAGATGGGCTGCGGCTAGATTTTCTAGGAGGACTGCGACTAGACTTTCTTGGAGGACTGCGGCTAGACTTTCTTGGAGGACTGCGGCTAGACTTTCTAGGACTGCGGCTAGACTTTCTAGGACTGCGGCTAGACTTTCTAGGACTGCGACTAGACTTTCTAGGACTGCGACTAGACTTTCTATAAGGACTGCGGCTTCTTGACCTTCCCTTGTAGGAGCGTGATCTAGAGCGAGAACGACTTCTGCTTCTGGATGGGTGAGGAGTGAAGCTGCGCAACAAAAAAAGATGAAAAAATATAAGACATTATGAATATGAACAAGAAGATGGGATGAACCATAACCCACAAAGTCTCTTCTATATGAAAGCTGTCCTTGCTGTCAATGGTGATTATGGTATCTAACTACTGTCTTAGACTTGATTCTGATGTTGAGATAACTACTTTTGAAAAAACCTCGCAGATTTGCCAATGCCTCAGTTAGCTTAATATCACCTTCACTGTCTGGTTTTCCCCAGAAGCCGAGGTTTAAAAAAAAAAACTTAAATAATTTTTACTGCTACAGTTGAAAAGGTATAAAACTGGCTAACAAACTCATCCAATGTCTTTCTCCAAGCTAGCTATATCCAAAATTCCAAATGAACATGACAACAAGAAAGGCAAAGCCCTTATGGCTCACGTGTATGACCGATCCACAAATATGACAATAAGGGATGGCTTATAATGCTGATCCATTTCCCTTCTCAGTCTCTAAGCCAACCTCTGATCAACACACACGTCGGAAAACACAAATAAAGACGGGCACACAGCGTTTCCTGCCATTAGTAAGTTCTGTGGGCTCATGTAGCGACAGGAATCCATCTCCTTCTACTCTAACCCACCCTCTGATCCACACACACTGGCACACAGAAATAAAGACAGACAGATGGTGATTCCCACCATTCTGTAAGCTCTGTGGTCTGGCGCAGCATAGCTATTTTGAAGAAGAATTATAGCATGAGCAGAAATGACGTCACCAAAAGTTTACCACGGACGCCGGTGGACGGACGCCGGACAGACGACCACTGGCCCAGAACATACTCACTTTTGCTTCGCACATCAGCCCAAAATTGCGGACTCTAATGTTGGTCAAATGACTTTCTGTAAGCAGTCTTTCTAAATCAAACTATCAGAGAGAGAGAGAGAGAGAGAGTTTTGTGTCAATTCATGTATAACAATGACATATCTGATGCTCTGCGTCATGTATAACAATGATGTGTCTAGTGCTTTTATGTCACAGTCACTGTCTGAAGTAGAGAATTCTTCATTTCCACATTTTTTTCTGTGATGGATTTTTTTTTAAACGAAAAAGTTGAAGAGGTACAAAGCTGGTTAACGAACTCATCCAATATCTTTCTCCAATATTCAAAATTTCAATTGAATTTTAACACAAATTGTGGACTCAAATGCGGATCAACCGACTTTCTATAAACGGCAATTTTTCACTTTAACGAGTAATCCAAATGCACTCAAGATGAAATACATCTTGCAGGAAGCATTCCCCAAAGTTTCAGACCTGTACATACAAACACCAGAGATACTCGTGTCTACATACATATTTACACACACATGGCGCTCAGACCTGTAAGTAAACCAACACCAGAGTTACTCGTGTCTACATACATATACACACACACACAAGGCGCTCCCGCCAAAAGTATGTTTAGCAGCGAGGTTAGCGTAACTATACGTGATGTAATTTTTGTCTGGTTATTTTAGTTGTCAGGGTTTTAGATCTGCCCGCCTATTCCATCATGGGCATGCTATTAAATTCGCCCCACCGCGACCCATCCTAAAAGGTCTCTTCTATAAATAGAAGAGACTTCGGTGTTCGAGAAGAAGAAGAAATAGAAGAGACTTAATATGACTTAAAACAGTAATACTTGGCTTAACAACTAATATCAGAAACAACAAGAAAGGCAAAGCCCTTATGGCTCACAGGTATGACTGATCCACATGTGACCTTTCTGACAATAAGTATAGGGCTGGCTAATGCACCAGCAAAATCCCCTTTCTCTCAAAATTTAAGCATTTTTCACATATATATGTCAACCCATGACCCTTACCTTTGCAATGAGTCAACCAAATTAAGAAAACTTCACGCCAAATTTGATTGAACCAATTGCGAATTGTTGATAAAAGCTAAAATTCTAACAAAAATTTTAATTTTTCACACGTTTACCGACCTCTTGTTACCCTTGACCTTTCCAGGGGGTCAACCAAGTTAGGATGTATAGAAAG
Organism: Semisulcospira habei; assembly: GCA_036245525.1. Taxonomy (NCBI): domain Eukaryota; kingdom Metazoa; phylum Mollusca; class Gastropoda; family Semisulcospiridae; genus Semisulcospira; species Semisulcospira habei. The sequence goes on from BTPG01000008.1 coordinate 108,046,938, forward strand.
GTCTTACCATCAGGTATCTTTGTACCACGTTTGGGTTTGAAGTTGTGAATAGTATTTGCAAAACAAGAAAGGCAAAGCCCTTATGTATGGCTCATGCGTACATATGTGACAATAAGTAAAGGTAGCAACCACCAACAGACTCGCGCGAACAGGCCAAAAACGTCAAAAACTAGGTCAGGGCCCAGTTGCGTGTACATAAACATGATTTTTAAAAAAACAAACGTCATCAATCTCCAAGGTTTTGAGTTTTATATTGAAAAATGTATTTTTCTTTAAAATAATTTTTTTCGAAAAATACTTACCGATGGCATTACTGTATCAAATATACCCCTTTACTTACCCTATTTCAGCCTAAGCACCCAACAAGGGGCATAAGAAAGAGAAAGAGTGTAACCAAGTGACCGGGTAGTCTCCCCTCCTTCTATCCGGTCATGCGCCGTAACTTACCCCCCGTCGTACACTTTACGAAGGGGCGGCAAGCGGGGCAGGTGGGAGGGACCTCCGAGTAATGCCATCGGTAAGTATTTTTCGAAAAAATGTATTTTAAAGAAAATAGAAAATATTTGTTTCCTCAAAATCCATTACCGATGGCATTACTGTATGGAATGAATGGCGAGAAGGAGGAGGGTGTCACCCCCAACCCGGCATGGCTGTAAGCTGAGCATCGAGGGGCAACCTCCCGACGATTTCAGCGAAGGGTTACCTTAAGGCGCCAGCGGCGCATGGAGGGAGTTTTGCGCTGCCGAGAGATCTCCAATGAGGGCCAGGTTGTCCCATTGGCCGGAGAGATACCAGAGATAAAAGCGGGCGAAGGTGGACTCTGATCTCCAACCGACTGCCGCGACAATGTCCCTGACTGCGCAGTTGCAGTGGAACGCAACGCTGGCAGCAACCGCTCGAACTTCATGAGCCCGTATCCGCATGGTCTTGGCCACCTGTGGGGACAGATCATAGTAAGCGGAACGAATAATGCAACGCAACCAAGATGAAATCGTCTGGGCGGAAATCAGCCCGGGGCCAAGGGTAGGAGAGGCGGGAGCGACCTCTTCTCCAGGGCTTCACCCTGCGCAGACAGATCTTTAGCGCTCGGACCAGGTCCTGTAGTCGTGATGTCTGGGGCCGGTCAAATCCTGTAAGAGGCCGAAGACTCCACGCCTGGGGCGCGGCCGAGGGGAGTCTGTTCTTGGCCAAGAAAGAGGGGTTGGTCAGAAGCTGAACCGAACCATTCGCCCTGAACTGCAAGCAGGCCGGATCAACAGACAGGGTATGCATTTCGCTGACTCTGGCAGCTGTGGCGAGGGCCAGAAATGAAGCAGGTCTTTCTAGTCACGTCCGCAAGGCTGGCACGACGCAGAGGCTCAAAGCGACTGAAGTTTAGCCATGTCAGGACCCAAGGAAGATCCCAGTGCGGAACAAGGGAACGAGTGACTGGCCGTTGGAGGTCGAAATGGGACATCAAGTCAGAGAGGTCTTTGCACGCTACAGGGTCCGGACGGCCTAAGTGACGATAGGTGTACGCCACCATGGCGAGATAACTGCGAATGGTAATTGGCGCCAAGTTCTGTTTATGAAACAGCCACAAGAAGAACTCGGCTAGCTGCGGAGTAGTCAGTGCCGAGGGGTCCAGATGTCTGGTCTCGCACCAGGCCCGAAGGACGCTCCATTTCCCTTCGTACATGCGGAGGGTGGACTCTCTGCGGGCTGAAGTGATCGCCTCCACTGCAGCATCCGAGAAACCTCAGGTTGCGAGGGCCTGCCTGACAACCACCAGGCGTGAAGCAGCAGTTTCTCCGGACAGGGGTGGAAGAGGTTCTGTCGAGGCTGCTTCAGCATCGTCCGATGCGTGGGAAGACGAAGAGGTGGATCGGTGGCGAGACTCAGAAGGTCGGTCGTCCACGTCCTGTTCCAACTGAACGGAGCGACGAGCAGTAGGACCATGTTGCATCCCCGAAGCTTGAGTAGAATCTTGGGTACAAGAACTGAGGGAGGGTACGCGTAGGCTACGAGGCCCTGCCAACAAATCGATAAGGGATCCACCGCCCAGGCGAGAGGGTCCGGAATGGGGGAGACATAGAGCGGGAGCTGCTTGTTCCATCTGGTCGCGAATAAGTCGATCATGGGGGTCTCCCAATGAGTGCAGATCATGCGGAAAATGTCCGGCTGCAGAGACCACTCGGTGTGGAGAAGTTGTCCCCGTCTGGAGAGGGAGAACGTTCAGGTGTCCCGGGATGTGACGCGCTCGGAGAGACATGCCGCGATCTCTGCATCAGAGCAAGATCTGGTAGAGCAGCATGCACAGAGTCAGCGATCGAGTGCCCCCTTGCTTCTGGATGCAGGCCACGACCGTCGTGTTGTCGGACAAGATCAGGACCTCCTGGTCCCGAAGCCGTGCTTCCCAATGGATGAGGGCCAACCACACCGCTTTCAACTCCAACCAGTTGATATGTCGGTCTCGAAGGTCCGCCGTCCACAGGCCTGATACGGAGTAGAATTCCGGCATCAAATGGGCCCCCCAAACTTGGCGACTCACATCCGAGCAAATGGAGAACGTCGGGGGAGGGGAAGAGAGAGAGACTCCCATCGCCAACCAGAAACGGTCCGTCCAGCGGAGGTGAGGTCGGATCAGTAACGAGACCGGAACTGGGGCTGAGAGATCCCCTGAAGAGGGCTGCCAATGTAGCGATCAAGCGTAAAGCCTGCCCAGCGGTAGCAAGTACGCCGCTGCGCTGATGAGGCCTAGGAACTGGAGCCAAGTCCGGGCCAAAGCGTCTCCGCGAAGTAAACTTGCAGCGCCATGGCCGACAGTTTCAAGATGCGAGGCTCCGGAAGACGAACTCTGTTGAGGTCGGTCAAGAACTCCATCCCCAAGTGGGTGAAGTGACGCGAAGGGACCAGGTCCGACTTGCCGTCGTTGAGGAGGAATCTGAGACGACGAAGTAGAGCTAGAAGTGCGTCTCTGCCCGTCGCTAGCGCGACCAAGTCTTGGTTCTTGAGGAGCAGATCGTCGAGGTAGTTGGACGTCGGGCTGGAGGAATCCCGCCTGGCCTTTGCGACTACCGCATCCATAATCCGAGTAAAATCCCACGGGCTGAGGTTGAGACCGAAGGGGAGAGCCCGAAACTGGTAGACGACGCCGGCGAAGGCAAAGCGAAGGTAACGGCGTGAAGCGGGATGTATGGGAACATGAAAGTACGCATCGGAGAGGTCGAGACTGACCGCACGCAACATCCAAAGGCTGGACTGACGCCCGCAGGGCCCTTGCAGTTTCCATCCGGAAGGAGGGCGCGAGAATGAATTTGTTCAGGGCGGAGAGGTCTATGATCGGGCGCCACTTGCCGCCGGGCTTCGGGACAACGAAAAGCCAGCTGTTGAAGGCTGGAGAGTCGTGGCGAACCACCACTTCCGTGGCCGTCTTCCGAAGAAGGGTTGCGATTTTGTCTTGAAGCGCGTCCGCTTTGTCTTGATCGGAAGGTACGCCTGTCCACAGAGGTGAACCTCGCAACGGAGGGGGACTCACAAATGAGATCTGAAGCCCCTACAAGACCGTGGCAAGAATCCAAGGGTCCTCCGGCAACAGCGAACGCCACGCGTCGCGGTGCAACGAAAGCCTCCCGCCGACTGGAGGCCCTGAAGGGGTCAGCGGGGGCGGTGTCAGAGAGAAGTCACTGGGCCCTCCCGCGCCCAGGCCTCCGGGAGGCCCGGGACCAGGCGGGGGTTGCTGCCTGGGAGGGACGAGTTCTACCGGCGAGAGCCCGTGGACCAAAACGGAGAGGAAATCTGGCCGGAAGACAGGAAGAAGGTCTGAAGTCCTGAAAGGCGTGCTCCCTGTCCCTGCGCTGGGCTGGGGGCTGCGAGGGATCCGATCTAGAAGCGCAGAGCCAAAGGTCCTTAGTTGACTCCCGAACCTGGTGCCAAGTAGGGCCGAAGAGGAGGGGTCCCACGAGGGGGGCACAGCGCAGCTGAGCCACGGCGGTGGCAGGGATGCCCGGACAGCCCTTCAGCACGGAATCTCGTCTGATAAGGTCGCAATTCGCCGCGGCTGCCAAGGAATTAGTCGCAACGTGGTGCACTGCGCGATTCGCTGTGATGGCTATGGAGTGAATGTCGCGAAGACGAGACTCATCCGGCCGCTCCCAAAATTCTTCTATGCTTCTAACCACCGCCTGAGTAGCCAAGTCCAAGAATTACGAGCCAGGGTAGCAGTGTGCTCCAGACCGGAAGGAAAAAAAACCGAAGGGTAAGAACCTTGCCGCCGGCCTGCAACTGAGCATCCGGATCCACAGGCGGAAGGGGGCAGGCAAAGGCTTGAGAATGTCCCGCGTACCAAGCCTGCCGAAACTTTATATCGATGCCAGAGGGCCATCGCGTGTCGGCGAAAAAACCACGATCACGGAGCTTGCCTAGGGCGAGGTGTTCGTTAAAGGCTTCCATCAGATCTTTAATTCCCGGGGGCTGAGGCAAGGACTTGAAACGCTTCGCTTGAAGAGGAACATCAACCGAAGCTGCAGCTTTCCTCTTGAGTGGGGGAGACGGAGGGCAGTTCTCCAAGAGAAGAATCTTAGCGATCAAACGCACTGCCTCGTCTAGTGCACATGAAGTATCAGACGTTCCCGACGGTCCCCTTGATGCATTCAAGTCTGAAGCGTTACGAGGGCCCTGATCCGGAGATGAAATGGCAGAAGCGGAGTCCTCCGGAAATAAGCTAAGAACGTCATCGTCCCCAAACACAGGAGAGGCTGCAACTCTGTCCCGAGGTGGAGAATCAACATCCGAACATCGGCGCTGCGAGCTAAAGGAAGGCGAAAAGCTAGCCAAACGCCTGCGCTGTCGAGAACCGGGCATTACCATAGCATTAACCAGGGGACCTGCACGGCCGACGTGCAAAGGAGGAAGCTTCGTAGAAAAGGCCCGAGGGGACGCATCCGACCGACGCGCAGCGGGCCTCTCCCTAGGGCTGTGCGAACGGCTTGGACGAAAACAAGTCCGAGGGGCGCGGCTACGGCTGGGAGCCCTGACAGCGCCGGAGGAAGGAGACCGACGTTGCGAGGACGGGCTCCTATCGAGGTGGCGCGAGAAGGTGCGCCAGTCTGAAGTCGGCCCCCTGCAAGGGCGAGCAGAGGCCGACGGACGGTGTCGCCGGAAAGCTAACGAAGGCGAAAAGGAATCCCGCGTGCCCCATCTCTCGGCCACCCCTTGCGGAGGACCATGCGAGACTGGCAGACGTCTCTCGGCCACCCCTTGCGAAGGGCCATGCAAGACAGATTGGACTCTACCAGCCATCACTGTGAGAGGGCCAACCGGTACCGAGTCTAACAAGCGCTGAGAGGAGGGCCCCACTATCTCCGAAGTCACCCGCCGGCGTGGTGATTTAAGGGGGGCGGAGGCTACAGGAATAACAATGCTACGCTCTGACCTGTCCTCCATTGGCATAGTAGCTTCCGAAGCCCCAGGGCGGTGACGCTGATAAAATTCCCACATCTGCGACCACTTGCGTTCCTTCCAAGTCGCACAAACCGCGCAGGAACGAGCGGAGGAGCAGCCAGAACACGGCAGACACAACTTGTGGTCGTCCGTGGGCCATTGAAATCCTTAACAACGTTTGCATGTGCGAAGTTGTACACTGCAACACAAAGCAGACGCCATTAGAAACAACACGAGGGCCGTACACGAAGGCCCGTGAACAGTACTCACGACCGGTCGAGGGCTAAGCCCACAATGAACGAAAAAATTCCAAGGGAGGTACCGACGAGAAGTAAACAGCCTGTTTACTCGTAGGCATAACCCAAGGCCTTACCTCATCATCCTTATAAGCCACTAAGGTGAAGTATAGAGAAGAGAACAATCCAAACGAGAGAGGCTGAAGCCGGGGACCATCCACGTGGCAGCAAAGGGTACGACTGGGGGTAAGTTACGGCGCATGACCGGATAGAAGGAGGGGAGACTACCCGGTCACTTGTTTACACTCTCTTTCTTACGCCCTTTGTTGGGTAGGTATACACAAGGGTGCTTAGGCTGAAATCGGGTAAGTAAAGGGGTATATTTGATACAGTAATGCCATCGGTAATGGATTTTGAGGAAACAAAGAAGTGATTGCAGCAGTTTGTTGTGTTTTGATCCTTGATCTTAGAAAAACGAACACTTTGTTTTGTGCACATAGAGATCGTTTCTTAAACCACTTTTCAATAGGTCTAAGTACATTTGTTAACTGCTTGTGAAGTTTGTAGACTGCAAATTACACCGAAAGTGGCGAAGCTGAGATCGGTCGTGGCACGAATGCAAATCCGCTGCGCCACTGTGTGCATGTCACCGCCTACTAAGCTCAAGACAGAATACAAGGGAAGAAATGAAGACACCCGCGAAATTTTAGCTGTGGCCGGCATACGTACCTAAAGCAACTGCTGCATGCAGGTCACAAGTTCATGTCGACAGTAAGATGCACTCTTGTTTTAATTTCATTGGATATGCTAGTTTACATAAACCATTGAAACATGAGCATGAGGCGTATTTCCGGCCGCATCACCGATTCAATATTTTTGCATTCTGTTTCTTGCAGAGGATGCAGAAGGGTGTGCCTTAACATAATACTGCCTGATTTGGGCTTCTGGAATGAATTCTGATTTATTTAGAGGAAAATGTTTCTCAAGCTCATTTTAGGATCCGCGAAGAGCGTGAATGGGGGTACCCTTGCGCCATCGGCTATATCTCTGGTGTGTTCCTAAGGATTTTAGGGGAACATGGCTTAACATCTCAGGACATACTAAGGTATACTATGAACCCCATTTTATTGAGTACTGGAGGGGGGTGGGGAGAGTTAGTTAGTTAGTTATTTGGGTTTAACGCCGAGCAGGCAACTAAGGCCATCTCACGGCGGGAAGGGTAAAAATCTGGTCAGCCAGACTAAAAGAAAGGTCTTAAGACATGATGTAAATATACCTTAAAAATATGTCAGGCTAAAATGTCGCACAGGTCTTTAAAGAAAACGTCGGAAGACTCTCAAAAAGGTCAATATAATAGAAACATCATAATCTATAAACGCTCAAATCTTATTAAAAATATGGCACTCTCTCAGAAAACTGAAGATCTTGTCCGGGGGCACATCCCGGAACAAAACCTTCAAGGAGTCTGCAGTGAAATGTTTATACCTTGTGTCGATTAGATCAGCACAAGACAACAAAAAGTGTTGAACAGAGTACTGCTCGTCGCAGGCATAACACCATGGACACTCCTCCTGTTTAAGTAAATAAGAGTGCGTAACATACGTGTGGCCGATGTGGAGCCGAGCCAGGACAGTCTCCTCACGGCGGCTGCCGCAGCGATAAGGTAGACCGTCGGACAACTTAGGAAGGGCTTCATGCAGCTTGTTAGCTTCCTCTTTGTCCCACTCGGACTGCCACTCACGGGCTATGTACGCACTAGCCACATGTCTAAAATCACTATAAACAGTCTGTGTGTCAGGGACAGGGTCATTGCGGGCATCGTTGGCAGCAGAATCTGCGATCCTGTTGCCTTTGATGCCCACATGCCCTGGCACCCAAATAAAAATGATATCATAATATTCCTTCATCAAGTCCGCGTGGAGCTCTCTGATCTGCACCAGCAGTGGGTGGTCATTTCCCGTGCCCTGAAGGGCCTGCAGGGCAGAAAGAGAGTCAGACAGAATCAGGAAGTTCCTTTCTCTAGATCGATAAGCATGCTTGAGTGCCAGCAGAACCGCCTGCAGTTCCGCACTAAATACAGATGAGTGGTCTGGGAGGCGGTGCTTAAATGGGCGTCTAGGATGGCGAGAGGACACTGCGGCCGCAGCCACTCTCCCATCCTCAGACTTTGACCCATCGGTATAGATGCGACAATAGCCAGGAAAAATTGAAAGCAGTTCATTGAGGCTCTGTTGGTATATAAAAAATCAATCCAGACCAAAAAGGTGACTGCCAAGCGTGTAATATGCAAAGAAGTACCCAACGGAGAAAGAAACACGCTTAGAAAAGACGGGTACAACACAATTTATTAATATTTCGGGTAAATACCCTTTGTCAAAATAGACAAACAAACAAACATAGAGATTAGCCGCTACTTATCTTCAATGGCAGAAGGAATGTGGCAACTCTGTTGGTATATGGCTGGTGGAGTAGAGTCTTTCTTGTGGGCAGTCAAGTCCAGCAAGATGTCAGGAACTGGTAAGAGCCAAGGTGGAGTGATGTGTTGCAGGGATTCCGAAACTCTGTCCAGGTCCAATCCGGCCGCCTGCAGATGAGGTCGGACACGGAAAGAAAGTGGACGGACAGCTCCCGGATGGGTATCGTAAATCTCTGCAAACGATGGTTTAAAAACACAATCATAGGCAGGATTGTCTGGATGGGCCTTCAGTTTCAGAACGTAGCTGAGCATGAGGCGGATGCGGCGGAGCTTGAGAGAAGGCTCCCCTGCCTCGGCATACAGACTAGGAACTGGAGACGTCCTGAAGGCCCCAAGACATATCCGCAGACCCTGATGGTGAATTGTGTTCAGACGCTGTAGCACAGACTTGGAAGCTGAGCCATACACCACAGAGCCGTAATCCAGTTTGGACCGAACAAGGGCCCGGTACAGACGAAGTAAGACAGTACGGTCCGCACCCCAGTCAGTACGACCGACGACACGAAGAATGTCGAGAGCCTTCTGACAAGAGGTTCTAAGGTAATTAATATGGTTGCGGAAGGTAAGTCTTTTGTCAAAAATGACCCCCAGAAACTTTGCCTCCTCGGCCACCTTAATTGGCACTCCAGCAATGCTCAGGCTAGGTTCTGGAAAAAATTTCGTCTGGTTAGTAAAATGCACACAAACAGTCTTGGAGGGCGAGAACTTGAATCCATTGAGAGACACCCACCGCTGGATGCGATCAACGCACAGCTGCAAGCGCCTCTCAAGGGACACAAATCCTCGACCACGTGCGCACAAAGCAAAGTCGTCAACAAACAAAGAGCATTCAGAATCATCCTTGACGGCCTTTACAATGTTATTAATTTTAATACTAAATAAAACAGGAGATAGAATGCTGCCCTGTGGGACACCCATCTCCTGTTCAAAGGAGTCGGAGAGGGTGGAGCCCACACGGACATGGAACGACCGGTTAGTCAAAAAATTGTGAATAAAAACGGGCAGGTGCCCTTTAAAACCCATGTCCAACAAGTCAGACATTATGCCATACTTCCAGGTAGTGTCATACGCCTTCTCAAGATCGAAAAAAATTGCATAGACATGCTGCTTGTTGACAAAAGAATCTCGAATAAATGATTCAAAGCGGACTAAATGGTCAGTTGTACTACGGAAGCGCCGGAAACCGCACTGGAGGTCTGTGAGGAGACCCTGTGACTCAAGATGCCACACCAGGCGGGCGTTGACCAGGCGCTCCATAGTTTTACATAAACATGATGTCAAAGCGATAGGCCGGTAGTTGCCCGGGTCGGAAGGATCCTTACCCGGCTTGGGGATCGGTACAACCACAGCCTGGCGCCAAGACGGCGGAAAATGACCAGTTCTCCAGATATGGTTAAAGGCCTTGAGAAGTACAAGGAGTGACCTCTCAGGCAGATGCGTTAGGAATTGATAGTGGACGGTATCTAGGCCAGCAGCAGAGTCATTACATTTCTGCAAAGCTTGCTGCAATTCTGATAATGTAAACGGGACATTATAGTCTTCTGAGTTATCAGACTCCAAATCACAAATACGAGACTCTCGTTTCTCCTTCTCTCTCTGGAAGAAAGGTGAATAATGCTCCGTTGAAGAATTATGGGCAATGGTGGAGGCAAGCAAATTGGCCACAGCTTTTTTATCTGTAACCAAACTGACACCATCTCTAAGATGGCCAACAGAAGCCGAGCCACCTCTGCCCCTAATTCTCCGAACAGCCTTCCATACTTTCTGGGACGGAGTCCGAGAAGTTAAAGATGAGACGAAGCGTCTCCAGGAAGCACGGCGTTCATGTTTAAAAATGTAACGGGCTTTCGCCCTCTGTCTTTTAAAGGTTAAAATATTTACTTGCGACGGATTACGGAAAGCACGTCGCTGAGCAGATTTGCGCGCTATTTGGGCCTTGCGGCACTCTTCGTTGAACCATGGTACTCTCGGCTTTCGAGGGACTGATGAGGAAGTTTCAGGGATGGTTTCACCCGCTACGTCCAACAAAATAGTAGTAAAAGAAGAAATAGGTTCTTCAGATGACATGACCACCTCCTCTGTAATACGAGACTGACAGAGGGAGGTGAACAGAGGCCAGTTAGCTTTCTTAAGATTCCAGCGCCCCACCGGCGGATCCTCCCCACAGCTGACCGATGACAGGACTACTGGGAAGTGGTCACTACCACACAGGTCATCGTGAACCTTCCAGTCAAAGTCCAGCATGAGAGAAGGATCACACACAGTGAGGTCTAGAACAGAACTAGATCCTGAACCTGGTTAGAGTATGTAGGTGAACCATCGTTAAAGACACATAGATTAAGTTGAGAAAAAACATCTTCTAACATCTGACCTCTGCCATCATAGTGGTCACTACCCCAAAGGTGAGCGTGACCGTTAAAATCCCCCATGAGAATAAAGGGAGGGGGCAGTTGATCAACTAAATTAAAAAAATCATTACTACAGACCCGCAGGGATGGTGGCAGGTAAATACTGCATATAGTTATGGTCTTCTTCAAGGTAACCCGAGCTGCGACAGCCTGAAGACAGGTGTCGATGCTAACGGGGCTACATAAAATTTGGCTACTAATGAGAAGAGCCACTCCACCCGAGCGCCTCTCCGAATCTGAGCCTTTATGTATAGCGTTAAAACCATTAAAGGACACAGGGTCAGAAGTCTTCAGGTAAGTCTCCTGAAGAGATATTACTGAGGGGTTATAGCACTTGACTAAAATACGTAATTCCTCAAAGTTAGCTTGAAAACCACGACAATTCCACTGAAGCAGAGAGTCCATGATTATGTCTTATCTGGGGGTGCGGAGTTTTCCCCCCCTTTGTCCTTTGCCTTAGGAGTCGGAGAAACAGAGGGGGGCCGGCTCCCGGGCCTCCTCTGGTTCTTAGGAGATGAAGGGGGTGGAGCTGCCGCAGCATCGACAACTTCCACTCCCTCCATCTGCTCCTCCAATGCAGCATATTTGTTTTGAAGGGGGACATCAGTGTTCCCCTTTTGGGCCCGTGCGCACGGCGGTCCCATAGATTTCTTTGACTTCTGGTCCTGGGCAGCGTTCCTGCCGCTAGAGTTAGCGGCCTTAGAAGGCTGACCAGAGCCAGAAACCTTTGGTGTTGACAAACTAGCAGGTTTGGGTGGGGGCTGAGGCTAAGGGGCAGCAGAAGGCGGTGCCACCGGACCGGTAGCGTCCGCCCTCTGCGTTCCCTGGCTCCTCGTCACCACCGGAGGAGGATTACTCTCCAGGGGTGAGAGGATCCGAGGCTCCGCCCCCAACCAAGAAGTTGGGGTTTGACAAGAGAAGTCTTTGGTGGGGCGCTTGCCTGCCACCGCAGCACTTAAAGTATACACAAAGTTGTTATTTGAGTTTGGCGCCGCCTCAGCTGCACCAGGACCGTCAACCAGTTTTTTTGCGTCCGCAAAGGACAGCCCCTTCTCCACACGCACCTGCTGAATCCTGCACTCGGAGATCCAACGAGGGCACTTCTTGTCTGAAGCCATATGCGCCCCCTGGCAATTCACACACAGGGGGATGGCTGTGCAGGACTCAGCAGTGTCCGGGCTTAGTGCAACGGGCGCATAGGGCCTCTGCCTGGCGGCATGTCTTCTGCCCATGGCCATACTTTTGGCACTTAAAGCACCGAAGGGGGAGAGGGACGTACTTTTTCACTTTTAGGGAGTAGTAACCTCCCCAGATGGTAGTAGGAGCTGTGGGGGTGCCAAACGTCAGGATGATGGTAGGGAGACGGATCTCCCTACCAACTCGTTTGGAAATGAAGCGCCTGACGTAGGTCACCCCCTGTGACTTAAGGTTCCGTACAAGTTCATCTTCAGACAGTTCGGCCAATGCTTGATCTTTAATCACTCCTCTAGAGGAATTCATTGTTTTGTGGGGAGTGACCTCCACTGGAGTGTCTCCGATGGAGGAGAGCCTCAGTAGCCCATTGGAGTGTGCCCGGGTACGGCACTCTACCAACAAGTCACCAGACCTGAGGCGCTGGGCCTCAGGCCTGCCAACACGGCTCCTGAGGGTCTCCCCAACCAGGAAAGGGTGCAGCTTGGAAACAGGCTTCTCTTTAACTTTGCTGTGGATAATGAGAAAGCGAGGCCAGACGGCCGAAACCTGAGGCGTCGCTTCCCCACAATCAGAGTCGCTATCATTTTCAAGGTCAATGTCAGTGGCTATGTGCCGCTTTGGTGCCAGTTTTGGTTTTTTGATATTTTCCATATTATAGTATGATAGATATTCATCCCCCGGGGGTCCCCGCCCGCCATCGAGCCCAACAAGGGAAAGTGCAATTGTCGGCGGGTCTCCAGCCGACGCACAATGGAGACTGCCCGAAAGATATACTCAAGGGGGTAAGCCCGATTGAACCGTTTGAGCCACCGCCTTCTATCACACTGTTGAATACAGGGGAATACTGGCGTAAAGCACCCAATCAGCATCAGAGGCTATAGCATGGTGCTCCGTATAACAACCCGCATGTCAACAGGGGGATAGGGCTCGACGTGACAAGAGCCGATTGACTAGGCCGGTACGACTAGCCTCCCGTTTAGGCAGAAGTCAAGGCCAAAGTGGAGTGTTTCAGCCACCAGGATCCTCTTCTCCCCCGACACGGGTCTCCAAGCACGGCAAACACTTGGGATCCAAAGGACCAAAAGCTCACGCGTATTTTTAAGGACCAATCCAACATGGTAAGACCTGGGTAAGCACAGCTCCTTAAAAACCGGACCAATGAAAAAGACTGAACAACATATCTGCTGACATCAAGTCCTAATCCTGGACAAAGATGGCACCCGTCTGCTAGCCCACTCAGTCAGGGACCGAGTGGACTACCCACCCATGCCACGTGGAGGCCGGTGCCGGGTAGGCGGGGTGGGGAGAGGGGGGAGGGGTTTGCACGGTAGCCAGGACTAGCTTATGGCATATTATTTCCCCCAGCCCGAAAAGGTCTGCTTTAAATTGCGCCTGGTTTAAACGCTGCTCAGATGTCAATATCTTTTTGAGTAATTCTCTTTGACTTTAGAGTAAACACGGTAGAAAACAATGTTGGCACTGCAGTGCATAGTGGCCTCTTTCACGGCACTCTACTAAAGGGTTTATAACGTTCAACTCTAGATGTTGAGAAAAGAGGTCCAGAATACTTCCGGCCACAGCTAGATTTTTGCAGGTGTGCATCGTTTCTTCCCTTGTATTCTGTCTTGAGCTTAGTAGGTGGTGGCGCAGTGGATTTGCATTAGTCAAAGCTACTATCATCGGGCCCCTATGCATGTTATGTGATTCCTATCCATTTAGACCTTACAAACTAAAATTCCTGATGGTTTTTGTTTCATTAAAGAAAAATTAAGCAAATTAACCACCTTTCTGTTCTCTGATCACATCATACTTGATCTGGTTGGGTTTATCAGGTGAAATTATATGTAGGTACTCCAAAGTGATTTTTTAAGTTACATGATCACATTTGTAAATATGTTTTTCAGACAGGTCTCATTTTTCTAATTCCAATGATATCAAGTTGAAAATAATCAGACAATTAGATCAAAAGTTGTGAATTATTGTGATGAAACTCTATGCTCATGCATAGTGTTCACACAGTAGGGTAAATACGGTACAGTAGTTGTCAACGGTTTGTTTTGTGCTGATGGTCCGTGTGGCACGAGATACACGTGAAATCTTTAAGACATGGTTAATCCGGGGAGTTTTAGTGAGTTGTAGGCGAAAGCTCAGTCTGGCAGAGCTGTAGAAACATTAGTGCGGGCTTTATTGTCAGAGGGTACAGACGTGTGTGAGATACCTTAACCCGTATTCCAAGACTCTGAAACCTAGAATTCAGGTATGTTTCTATATATGTATCATTGATGGTTACTTGCGTTAAGGATAGTATGCATTAGTAGGAGTTAAGGTGGCTCTTGGCGTCCGTTTTTTGTAAAAATTGTAAACAAACAAACTGTTCAAGATAGAGTTGTGAAATTTGGCACACTCATAGTACACATCATAGATGTTTTCCTTGCAAAGTTTGAAGTTGCTGGGTTGTTTAGAAAAAAATCTACAGCTGATCATAATTATAATACACGACGGCAATGCATGGTATTTTGCCCCCTCTGCTGTACAAAACTGCTTTGCTTTTTCAATGTAGAAATTACTGTTTCTTGTAAAGCTGTGTTCATTCTGTGCAAGGAAAGCAGTTTTTGATGTGTACCAATAACAGATTCAGCACTCACCAGCCATACAAACGTGGCAAAAAAGTAAAAAATTTTGCCACCACTTGTGGTCCTGTAACTTGACAACTATAAGACATAGGCTGATTCTGATGCTTTTATTGCACTCTACATGCAATTTTACATAAGCATGCAAATTTTCAGATTGATAGCTCTGTTAGAACAGAAGCTACTGAGGGGGAAAGTTCGTCACACATGCAAAATACACAGTTCTTAGAAAATTGGCTTCAAAGTTTAGAAATGTTTCACACTACAGTATAGGTCATAGAATGAACTTAAATTCTGTCAAAAGCAGTTAAGTTCACTTGAAACAGCATTCAGCATCATGGGGAGGCACTGAAAGTTTTGGCAGACAGTTAAAATTGTCCTGCACCATAAATGGCATCCTCTCGATGGCGACGCTGCTCTCTCTCACGTCGACGAATGTCATAAATCTTCTTTCTCCGATCCTTCTCTTTGTTCGAGGTCTTCCTGGTTGCAGATTTTGCTCTCTCCAGGTCCTCCAGCTCTACAAACTTCATCTGCTTTTGGTAGTGATACCAAGTCTTTTCATTCATTGGTGGAGGCATGTTCAGCATTGCAGAAAACCTCCAAAAAAGCTGTGTGAAACCTAGGCCGTTGCTGACTGCAGGTGAAACAACACGTCTGTTGATGTCAAAGCCAGAGTGGGTGATGCCAGACCGTAGTGATGTCCACTCTGACAACAGCTCCCCACACCTTGTGCAGTTCACGGACAGCAGACAGGCAGCTCCCTTTCGCCCACCATCACCTCCTTCGCTGATGGACAGGTTCTGAAATGAACACAAGTTGCAAACTTAGTCTATGTCCACATACACAGTACACACTCAACATGTGACATACACACAGAACGGCAGCAAGCATCATGCTCAGCCTGCATGCACTGCCCCAAAAAATTATATGAATACTTCTTTCATTCAGCTTTCTGTCCGACTAAAGCTGTATTTGCTGCACAGCAAAACGGCCAGTTCCTGATCCAGAAAAAGTGGGGGACTCTGAACAAGATCTGCTTCATCAGTTCATGACAAACCATTTACACAAACACAAAAAGCGAAATATCGGCATATGTGGCCTAGACAATAACAATAAAACAAGATCGCTCACCTTTTTCTTGCAAACTGGGCAGTGGAGGATGGTTATTAGTGGTTGTAAACAGCCAAGATTTGCAATGAAATTCAGATCGCCATCGCTCGCTGACCGTGTATCTGCAGGGTCGTCGTTGGTGTCACTCCCGTTCGTATCCGACGTTTTCCGGGTCTTCGGTGTTGTTTCTTCTGCAACTGTATCCTCTGCCATCTTCTCCCTCTTGAAAAAGTTTCTTTTTTTTTTGTCGATGCCACAGACTCTGGCGCAGTTTCACTCGATGCACCATCCCCATTCACGAGCGACGATATCGAAGGCACCGCTCGGCCTCTTGCGGAGTGTTTTTCGACAAAACTGGCGTCTTATTTTTCTTCCTGCGGCGCTTCCCAAACTTATGAAGTGTTCGGAACTTAGTACCAACATTTTTCCCCATCTTCAAACGATTTTCTTGCTCACAATTTGACAAATTCCCACGGCACTCAAGAAGAAAGCGTCAAGCAGCGGCCATTTTGGATCGCATGGTTGCCTAGTCGGAAACAGCCGAAGAAGCCCCGAGTGAGCGAAACAGCCAATCAGCGATCGCGTTTTTGAACAGAGGTCCATATATGGAAATCTCCGCTCGGTTTTGCTGCATTCGGTTGCTCTCGTTTTTGGCTTCGTGTGACTTTGTGAATGGAAATTTCCGATGTTTCCGCGCGAATTCTGACGGAGAAAGAGTTGACCTACATAACGGTATGCGGCAAGCCGGAGTTTGTTCATGCAAAATGGCCGTAACCAAGGCCATAAGTTCGCGATGCTCGAAGAAAAAATACGGTGTTTGGATGATTTTCATGTCCAGTGACTTTGAAAATAAGATCAATAAACACATTTTGAGGGCATTATAACATAAAACATGTGCAGGAAGTGCTTCTAGATACTTCAAAGATGCAAAAGTCGAGTCTATCTCAAAACTGTTTTCTGAAAGATTTTGGTCAAAAATACTATGCCAAGAGCCACCTTAATTCAGTTGTATAGCGTTGTCTGGGTTAGTTCAGTTATGTTGGTTTGGAATTCAGTGAGGTAACCGTTTTTTTTCGTGTACAGTTATTTACCGAGATGGATAACTACAGGAACGCGAGGGGTGTATGCCAAGTCGCTATGAAGGTAGTACGTGGTTGGTTAAGCATAGTCTTGTCCAGTGTATAGAATAACGTATAGCGAGAGTGTTAGGTTATAGTCTGTTTCAAGGTAGTGGCAGAGTTATGGGGGGTGTTACGAAAGTAGTTCGGGTTATGAAGCACGTGTGTGTGCGAATGAACGTGTGAGTTATTTGTATCAGCCAGGTTACGTAATGTTTCTCATATGATCCAATATGTTGTGTCTTTAGCAAGTGTTACGTTTTAGGACTTAATTGTGTTCAGAGTGCTTGTCAAGAGTGGAGCGACGGACGCCGAGACGTCAGTCACCAGGGACCTACTGCGAGGTCATCTTTCCATCTCTTCACTCGGGGAGTGAGCGACCGGTGCCGAGACACTTGGGTCACAGCGAAGATACGGTACGAGCTACAAGGACGTCTACGGTACGAGAGACGGGACGACTCAGGAGCATACGAAGAAGGACTTGCACGCCTAGACGTGAAAGGACTAACGTAACCAGGCGAGAACACCAAACAGGTTGGAGAGTGAGAGACTAATTCCTAGCCTGGTAGTGATATTGTGTGTATGTGGATGTGGTGTTAAGGTGCTGGTAGTGGGAAAGAAGTGGTGTATATAGTTGTGATAGTTTTATGAGCATCATTCTTATATTATTGTTTATTCTGTATAAAAATTATGTTAGAAAGGGAGCCCGTGTGTTGAGTTTTTACTGCATGAATGCGCCCGTCTGAGTCAGTGGCAGTGTATGTGTCTGTTGTGCGAGAGTCTGTACGTAAAACTGGGGGCAACTCTGCTTGCGTTTCAATTAATATGTTGTTTTTTGCACGCCTTTTTGGGACAGTGAAAACTTGATGATTTGGCAATTTTGGAATTTCACAGAACCAACCTTATAGTGATAATGATACTAAATTCTACTACAATCAACTCTTTTTAGTAATCTGTGACAGCCTAGTCTTTTTTCAAGGCTCTTGAACAAGGGCATCTTGCTGAAAATGATCCTCAAACTTAGTAAAATCACTGATTTTGATGGCTGAAAATTAACAAATACAAGAAAAATAATATCTTGGGTTGTAATTAAGATAGAAATATCATTTAAACATCAAATGATCTGGAATAATGAGATCTGTATAATGGAACAGGATAGACTACAAACAAAGAGGAATTTTTTTTTTCATCACCCCCCCCCCCCCCCCCACTGCCCCTCCAACCCCCCACCCCCCAATTAAAACAACAAAAAAACAACGAATATAAAAATTGACAAACAGCACAAAATTGATCACCAGCAATTTCAACTATTTAAATTGTTGGATTATAATTTTAACACTTGCGTAAAATTTGCTTGTCTATACAAATCAGGGACAGAAAACTACACACTGATCTCAAAAAGAAAGTACTTCATCACACTGTAGTACTAGTAGCAGACAGAAAACAAGCAGGTCGCATGACTTCACAAAAATAACTTTATCTCAAAGTCTACGACCGCCAGAAGATAATGACTTAAATATAAACGTACCTTTACATCTTTAATAAAAGTAATAATGTTTAATTCATACTTTCTTGTGAAAGAGAAAATTATATTCGGTATTTCCGACGATAACCCAACACGCTTTGTTTACCTCGCAAGACAGCACGGCTACTTGCTCAAAAGAAACACTTTGAATACAATTGAAAGCAAATCTAAAACCTAGCAAAATGATATTACATATCGATATTTTCATCTGAAGTTAGTAGATTGGTTAAATCTGGTGAAATATATTCGCCGAAGCACATGGTACAACTACAGCCTCGCTATCGTTTGTGCACGCCATTCTCCGAACACACGATAGCTCGTACACAGAGGCAGCGTGTGCGCTCTTTTGCTGCGCATGCGGAGTCACAGTAATGAATATATATAAAACTTTGCAATAATATAGAAAAATGATTTACAATTTTAGGCATATATTTTTCGCTCCTGTCTGTTTTGTACAAGAGTGAGAATATTATGTTGAAACTTTTCTACCCTGAAATTTAAATACGTTCCCGTGATCGTTAACAAAAATAAATTATATGAAAATGAAGGGCTTGCTCTACTCTACCTAACTGGCTAGCTATTTTTTAGCCTGTGTCGCTTCGACGCAACGCGACGCGCGAGGCGATTGAAAAGCCAATGTGTGCTGTGAACAACGCGCGCACGCTGTGCCGCTGTGGCAAGTCATGAACGATAGATACGCCAGTAAATCACACATAAAGTACTAAACATGTAAAAATAAGCACAGAAACACACATGAACACAAAGAGTAGACACCATACTACAACCCAGTATACATTTTATTGATATATGCAGCATATTTTGGTTAACATCAGTGATGGAAAATGGGTGAAATTTAGGTCACGCTTAGTCATGCAAAGAAGGCTTGGAGTACCTAATATATGCCTGCTAAATTTCATGCTTTTATCTATTCTCATTATGATTTAAAAGAGCAAACAGTGCTAAAATGTTGATAATTTGTGTCACATTTTCTTCCAGCTGCTTTAGTCTTAATAATAGCAAAACAAATTCCTCGAAAATGGAAAGAAAAAATGTGACTTTAGATGGCCATAACTCAAAAAGTAATAGCCCGATTTTGAAAATTTAAAGTGCTATAGATTTTGATTGTTAAGCTGCTTAAAATGAACCTAGCTTGAAACATGTTGCATGCATTTCAATTTCTGGTTGGTGGTTGCTAGTAAAGGGTGGCTTCTGAACCAGCAAAATCCATGTTTTCTCAAAACTTGAGGATTTTTCAAACATCCCTCAACCCCCTATGACCCTTGACCTTTGAGACGAAAAGACTCAATTAGTATGCATAAAGGTCTTATCATCAGCTACCTTTGTGCAAAAAAAAATTGATTGAAAAGTTTGCAAAAAAGTTGATAATAATTATAATTCTATCAAAAATTGGCACTTTACACACATTTGCTGACCTCTTGTGACCCATGACCTTTCCAAGGAGTCATCCAAATTAGTGTGCATAGATAGGTCTTACCATCAGATATCTTTGCACCAAGTTTAGGTTTGAAGTTGTGAATACTATCTGAGAAAAAACATCTTTTGTCAATATATGCTTATTTTGGACCCATTTCCTGAGCTCTTGTGACCCTGACCTTTCCGAGGGGTCAACCACATTAGTATGCATAGAAAGGTCGTACCATCAGGTTTGGGTTTCTAGTTGTGAATAGTATTTGAGAAAAAATAATTTTGTCAATATATTGTTATTTTGTACCCATTTCCTGATCCCTTGTGACCTTGACCTCTGTGAGAGGTCACTCAATTGGTATGTTTAGAATGGTCTTGCCACAAAGTATCCTTGGGCAAGTTTGAAGACTGTGGCTTCAATAGTCTCAGAGAAAATGCCAATGTTAAAATTTACTACTGATGATGGACAGACTGGCCCAGAACATACTTTTTGCTTACCACGTGAGCCAAAAAGAACAAAGCACAAATTTGTCTAGTCAAAACTCCACTCGAAACCTACAGATAAACTCACAGATTCGCTGAAATTTTTTTAAAAATATGCTTACCTCCTTGATGTAGACTGGGACCGGGCAGGACTGGGCTTTTCGTTCAGATGACCCTTTGCAATCAACCGAGCAAAGTCCTCTAACACATCTCGTGATTTCCTGGAATGCATGTTGCTCAAGATTACTTCTAGTTCATCTGTTAGCTTCATTACAGCGCATTATATGTTAGTATCAAAATAGAACATTGTAGTCTGAAAAGTTTGAAAAATATAAACTGCAATTCATCTACTACAACAATAAATATAATAATATAATAATAATAATATATTGCATTTATATGGCTGCTACTAAAAACAAGAACGACAACGCCTTTTGGCTCACGCATGAATGAGCCAATTCTAACATAAATAAAGGGTTAGCTTTTTGTACCTGTGATGTTTTCTCAAAATGTATGCATTTTTCACTTTTGTCAATCTCCCATGACCATTGGCCTTTGCGAGTTGTGAACCAACATACATATAATATGCATAGATGAGTAGTGAACCAAAATAGTATGCAGATATCTTTCTACCAACTTTGGTTGAAAAGATTTGCAAAAGTGCTGATAAAAGCTAAAATACTACTTTTTTCACATCATCTGCTGATCTCTTGTGACCCTTGAACCTTCCAAGGGTCATCCGAATTAGCATGCATATAAAGATCTTACCATAAGGTATCTCTGGAACATGTTTGGGGGTTGAAGTTGTTAATAGTATTATAGAAACAAGAAAGGCAAAGCTCCTACGGCTCACGTGAATGACCGATCCACACATCTGACAATAAGGGATGGCTTCTGCACTAACAAAATCCATGTTTTCTCAAACTTTAATCAGTTTTCACACATCTGTGAAACCACTTGACCTTTGCGATAAATTGACTAAATTAGGCTACATAGGAAGGTCTTATCAGCAACCTTTGTGCCAAATTTGATTGAAAAGTTTGGAAAAATGTTAATAATAACTACAATTATTGGCATTTTATACACAGACCTGTTTACCACCTATTTTAGATTTGTGTACTCATGGGGGAAAAACTGTGTACTTCTCAAAAAAAACTGTGTATTAGTGAACACGCTTCCAAAACTTACCAAAATTTTAGGACATGCCATCTTCTATGTTCCAAGCTCTCCGTGTGACCAGATTTACAATTCAGAATCAGAAGATAAGGCGAAGCTCAGTACATTTTAGTCACAGTATGTTTCACACCAATTGTAACATTTGCACTAAAACTCAGAGGGCAGAGATAGGCTCATTATACCAGTCACAGTTTACTGAACATTGAAAAATCAGCTCAGCAGTCAGTTCTGAATCAACTTTACGTTCAGAATGATCTGCCATGCACTGTACAATCGTTGTTGCCTTTATTCCGACAACAAGAATAGTTTTCCACTATCTTAAAGTCCGAGAAGGCTGACTTCACACTGTTTGAGAGATGGCATCAGTAACTCCAAACTTCAGTGAGGCTAAACATACTACTACTACTAGTTTTCATAGATGACTGATTTTTCCTTTAAATTGTTTTACTTTTGAGAATATACCTGTCACCCAGATTTCACTAGTATTTGTAAAGCAGTCAGCTATGTCACACTGAGATGTAGAAAACTTTAGAGAAATGAACAGTACTTTTGGTGTCAATTTGACTGTCCCACCAGCGCTCTGTTAGGATATTAAAATGGCTTTTTAATAAACCAAAATTTTACATATCCTGACCACTACCACAAATAAATACCAACAATAAAATAAAAAAGGAAGAAAAAGAGAAAAAATACAAGCAGTCTAATCCACTGTCTTTATGTATTAACACTGAACACTTTATTCGGTAGGTCAACGACCCATTCGAAGTCTTTACGTATTAACATGAACTAATGATTCCTTTTTTTTTTAAATAGAAAAAATAAGTCTCAGAAACGTTTATATCTGAGCTCAGAAACGGTCCAGTTATGTTCTCTTTGAATGTCAACAGATTATCATGGTCCATTCATAACGTAATGTCTTCCATTATTAAATAGCATCGGGGATGAAATGTCATGGGACGAAATGTGTTTGGGACAAACGGTCTAGGCGAATGCACGTAGGCTGAAGATAGGCATAGATCAAGAGGCTCAAAGAACAAACCCTTCAAAGCTTTCTAATGCTAAATAAACAACTTTTACGGCACCTACAACTTCAAATATAGGAATATGACGACTTTAAGTACTTAATAATATGTGTTTATGTGGTTATTTTGGTTTATGAGAGGTTATTTCGACTGTTTTCAGACAGCGCGATCGTGTAGCAAGGGAAGTAATCGACGCGACAACGGCAGTGGAAAACATGTAACTAGTACAACTAAATCAACTTTAATGTAAACCAAACTTCTAACACAATATTATTTTATGTTTAGGTATGCAATAATACAGATATGGTTATTTTAGCTTAGAAAAGGTTATTCCAGGTTTTAGTATGACCCGTGGAAAGAGGCAGATTGTTTTGAACACTCCGCAATTCCGACATTCCGTGAGCCGCATTACAGTCTGCTCTGATCACAGACTCTTCCACAGTCTTGATACTCTGTGACGGTATGAATTTTACAATAGATGAGCACTGAGCAGCAGTCTTCGCAGTTGCCTCATTGAGTTTGTGGGTTTTTTCTCTCGCAATGGCGCTCGATGTTGTACACACTGACCTGAGGCGGTGCGCAATGCTGGGAAAAATCAGCCTTGCCAGTACTTTCAGTAGGCGCATCTTGCATACGTGTTTTCTGCAGCAGAAGCCTCTATCCCTGGAATCTTCTTGTATCTGTCCAGAAATATCTGTTCCCTCTTCTTTTTCTTCGAAAAAGGCTTTGTAGAGGCAACACAATTGCTCGTTTAACGCTTCGACATCGACGTGCCGACCAAATGGTGGTAAAACGAACAAAGAGTTATCGTTCTTGGCAATGAAGATTGAAATTGTGGATCGATTTTTTTTTAAATATTTTTTTGTTGGTCGTATTTATTTTCTTTTTTGCTTACTGATGTACTGTTCCTAAAAACTGCATAGAAAATATGTATGGGTAAACAGGTCTGTATGCACATTTGTTGACCTCCTGTTACCCATGACCTTTTGTGAGGGGTCATCCAAATTAGTATGCATAGATAGGTCTTACCATCAGGTATCTCTGTAGCAAGTTTGGGTTTGAAGTTGTGAATAGTAATTGTGAAAAAACATTTCTTGTCACAATATGGCTATTTTTTACCTATTTCCTGAGCTCTTGTGACCCTTGACCTTTCCGAAGGGTCATACAAATTAGTATGCATTGATAAGTCTTAGTTGTGAATAGTATTTGAGGAAGGAAACAAAACATCTTTGTCAAAATATGGTGATTTTGGACCTATTTCTTGAGCTCTTGTGACCCTTGACCTTTCTGAGGGATCAACCAAATTTGTATAAGTATGCACAGAAAGGTCTTACCATCAGGTATCTTTGTACCAAGTTTGGGTTAGAAGTTGTGAATAGTATTTGAGAAAAAAACATCTATTGTAAAAATATGGCTATTTTGGATCTATTTCCTGAGCTCTTATGACCCTTGACCTTTCCGAGGGGTCATTCAAATTAGTATGCATAGATAGGTCTTACCATCAGGTATCTCGGTAGCAAGTTTGGGTTTGAAGTTGTGAATAGTATTTGAGCATTAGGGGGCCTGTCCAGCTGATGTCATGATGAAGACCCTGGGGTGGAGGATGTTGCTGGGATGAAACAAATTAGTGTGCGGTATAAAGGTCTTATCATCAGGCCTTGAAGTTATGAATAGTATTTGAGAAAAAAATATATTATGTCCAAAAATAGCTATTTTTGATATATATCCTGATCCCTGAAACTGGTATGTTTAGAAAGGTCTGTCACAAAGTATCCTTGGGCCAAGTTTGAAGACTGTAGCTTGAATAGTCTCCGAGAAAATGCCAACGTTAAAATTTACCACGGACGGACGACCACTGGCCCAGAACATAGACTCACTTTTGATTCGCACGTGAGCCAAAACCAATTTTGGTCAAGAAATAGCATTTGTGAGATATTTCCTGATCTCTTGTGACCCCTGACCTTTCTGAGTCATCCAAATTATTATACACAGAAAGGTCTTACCATCAGGCATCTTTGTCCCAAGTTCAAATTTGAAGTTACGTTATGAATAGTATTTGATGAGAAACAAATATTGTCCAAATATGCCTATTTTTGACTTAATTCTGGCCCTCCTGTGACCTTGACCTTCAGAGAGGTCAATGAAATTGGCATTTTACAAAGGTCTTGGCACAAAGTATCCTTGGGTTAAGTTTGAAGACAGTGGCTAGAATAGTCTCCGAGAAAATGCCAACATTAAAGTTTACCATGGTCGGACGCCGGACGGATGATCACTTGCCCAGAACAGATTCACTTCTGAGTCACACATGAGCCAAAAAGAACTTAATATTATCAACTATGAGATTAAACCAAAATAAGAACGGCAAAGCCCTTAAGGCTCATGTGCATGACCGATCAAAACATAATTTATCCAACCTTTGTGACCTTGACCTTTTTGACAGGTCACTAAAATAAGCAAATGTTCTAACATAAGAAAAGTGTTGACTTGTGACCCTGACCTTTGAGATAGATCACTCAAACTTGTATGTTTAGAAAGGTCTTGCCACAAAGTATCCTTGGGCCAAGTTTGAAGACTGTGGCTTGAATAGTCTCAGAGAAAATGCGAATGTTAAAGTTTACCATGGCCGACAGCAAATACAGATGACAGACGGATGACCACTGGCCCAGAACATAGTCTCACTTTTGCTTTGCACGTGAGCCAAAAATTATTTGCTAAAACTTGCACAACCATATATGGCCTTGATGAGATAGGAATGTAGACAAGAAAGAATGGGAAAGTCAGCATTTATTGACACTAAAATTCTAAGTAAAAGATAACTAGCTCAAGAGTGACTTGGTGAAGTAATCTTGAACAACATAATAATAATATGATCTGCCAAGTTACTTTGCCTAGTTTGTCAGCTATACGAGTTGGTACTAATAATATCTTGAAACCAAAAATCAAAACTCCCAACTTTTGAAGCTGTCCTCTGAAGAATAAGGCAGTGCAATGCATTTACATTTTTTTTTAATTCCATTCGGTCAGAAACTTCTACTCAAAGCTGTGTTGTCCTGATGACAGAATCATGCAGACAGGAATGGTCAACCATGTTAACAGCAATATCAAGACCCTGGAGATGTACTACAGCTTGATGCCAGCAATTCTGGCAACACAAATTATTCCCTCTTCCAGTGTGCCATGGCTAAATGTTTTTGTTTCTTTAATACTTGTGTGATAAACTGTGCCACTTACGGAGGTGCAGCTGGCTGTGGTGCAACTGGGGCTCCTGGATACACAGGGTATGAAGCTACCACTGGATAGCCTGCACACACAGAACAATATATATGCTCACTTTAAATTTCACACTTTGTGACACAGCAACAGAGATGTGCACATCCAACTGCCTGACAGGTTGAAGACTCCAGGTCTCAGTTGCATGAGCAAGCCTAGATCCAAGCTATAGCGGAGCACCTTGCTCAGCGAGTTGTACCAGACTTAAGCTCCCTCGTTCAACTGGCCCTTGGTTAAAAAGGATACTAGCCCTCTTGTACATGCAGCCACCAGTAAAGTAAACATCACCTGTAGCTGCATACACAAGAGGGTAAAAAGTGTCAATCATTAATCCAGTTTAATTAGACCTACTCTGTCCTAAAGTAAACTTCTGTCACATTCTAGATGGCAGTAACAATACACCTAACTGTGAGTCAGGGTAACAAAAATGTTATTTTGATGGCTACGACAGTGTCACGTGTTGCTATTGTCAGATCTACGCACAAAATGAA
The DNA here is from genome assembly GCA_036245525.1 of Semisulcospira habei. Taxonomy (NCBI): domain Eukaryota; kingdom Metazoa; phylum Mollusca; class Gastropoda; family Semisulcospiridae; genus Semisulcospira; species Semisulcospira habei. Next base: position 108,072,926 of record BTPG01000008.1, read on the forward strand.
AACAAATGTATCTGGAACAAAAGGCGATCAATAAACAGGTCGATTAATCAAATATAATTAAAAAACAACAACAAACAAATATCCATAACCAACAGGTAATGTCAGCTGTACCTGGCGGCAAGGTAGTTGGGTAGACATAACTGGGAGGAGGCACAGCCATGGCTGGGAAGGCAGGCGGTGGGTAGGATGGCACTGGGGCAGCAGGAGCATGCACAACGGGTGCAGTGGACACAGGGTGCTCCGCAGGGTGCGGATACTGTCTGCCACTATGAAAACAGCCATTCATTAATACACCGAGCCATGCAGTCCAAAATCACAAATTTGGGAGTTCCCCTCAACAACCGCCATTACAGTTCAGGTGACAAATCGACCATGACAGGTCCAGGGTAGTAAAAGAATAGCGCCAAAGCTATTCTGACAACACCCTGGTCCTATCACAGTCAATGCACACCCCTTTGTAGTATGTCAAGGCTAAGCGAGTAAAGTCGGTGTCAGTGCATGTTATCATATCCCCTTCATTGTTGAGAAAAACTAAACAGAATCCAGCTGCAAGAGATATAGATCCTGATGGTCCCCCGAAATTGCAGGGGCTTATGAGGATCTCTGCCTCTTGCTGACACCACTTTGGAGTTTTTGTATTCTTGTCAACTGGACGGATGTAAATCTTTGATGTAGAATAAGCACAATATGCGAGTGAACAAGTTAATCAGATGTTTTAGCCTTTGCTGCCAGCATCTGTATTTGAGATAGTTTTGGATTGTAATGAGCAAACATACTTTAACAGAAATACACGAGTCGTACTAAATTTTGAGGATTTGCTTCTGTGCCCAAATAAACAGGTCAAAGGAAACAAGGGTCCCCTGTCGTTGTTACATCTTAAGTGTACTGTGATCACAAAGAATTTATCACACAAAAAAACGCTTCAAAATATAAATTCATAACATAGACAAAAGATTTCCATCATACTCGTGATCAAACGGTGGAAGTCCTCTTCTGAATCCACGACCTGAAAAATAATGAAGATTGACATACTCATTACACACAGGACATAGCCCTCTCAGTACTTAACAAACTGCAAATTTTAATAACCTCTTGGCTGTCTGTAGTGCTTTCTGTCACGATGATCCTTCAGAACTCATCACAAAAAGCGCTAATGCATTTACAAATATTGAGAGCCCCTCCCCATCCAAGAGCCTTCATTTAACCCATTTAGCCCCAAATCCCTACAGCATGATCATGGTCCATCCATCTCCTGCAACAGGTACATAGTCCTTAACTAGCACCTCCACAATTTGGGAAGTGGTCTTGGGGTTAAATGGGTTAACTGACGATGGCATAATTTCCTTGTGCATGCAGCCACTGGGACAGCGAACTGTACCCTGGGTGGATGCACAAGGTGATAAATATATCTTAACTCTTATAATATCAAACAAAAGATGCAAGTTATGTACCTCCTGCCCTAAATCCTCTCCCTCTGCCTCGTTCTCCAGATAGTGGTCGACCATAACCGAGAACTGGAATGCCCTGTATGGACAGGGGAAGATACAGTATTATGTATACCAATTACCATTAAACATCTTTTAACAAAATGAATAAATAACAAGACAAAAATGGCAAAGCCCTTATGGCTCATGTATATGACTGATCCAAAACTTTGACAGAAACTCCTATCAAAATTTGGCCTTTCCCCACACATTCGTCGACCTCATATGAACCTTGACCTTTGGTTGGGGTCATCCAAATAAGTATGCAGAGAAAGGTCTTACCGTAAGGCATCTTTGCACTGTGTCTGGGTTTGAAGTTGAAAATAGTACTTGAGAAAACCATACTGACCATCGTTTAACCTATTTTTAAAACATTCTGGCTATTTTTGAAGTATTTTTTAAACTCCCTTTGAACTTGACCTTTGAGGGAAGTCATGGAAAATGGTATAATTACAACTCTCACTAAGTATCCTGGGCCAAGTTTAAAGAGATTGGCTTGAATAGTCTCCTAGAAAATGCTAAAGTTTAAAGTTTATCAAATGCAACAGACAGATGACAGATGGCCCCATATAATACTGACATATAAGCCAAAAAGAAAAAAGAAAATAAACATAGTGTAATACAGTTTTATAAGTAGAAAACTCTGATTTAATTTTTTTTAAGTAAACAAGAAAGGCAAAGCCCTTATGGCTCACGTGAATGACCGATCCACACATGACAATAAGCAAAGGGATGGCTTCTGCACCAACAAAATTCATGTTTTCTCAAAATTTAATCAGTTTTCACATATCTGTGAAACCCCCATGACCTTTGTGATGAATCAACTAAATTAGGATACATAGCAAGGTCTTATCATCAGCTACCTTTAGGTACCGGCAGCCAAACTTTGCATCAACACACAGTCATCAGAAAACATGATATGGTCACAGTGCATAACAAAACAAACAAAACATGACAAAAAGTGTCTAGCTTGAAAAGTAAAGAATTTACAAGCTTTTAAACTTTATTGAAAATCCGTAAATTGCGGCCGTTCACAAAGTGTCATTTTCAGGATCACACCAACACAAGAGCACTAGGATGATCAGCTTTCTAAATATGGTTTTATAAAGTTGTATATACAAACAACAGCTTCATTTTTTTCAGACTTCCCAGTGACTGCTGAATAAAAAGACAAGCAAATGAAAATGGCTTTTCATTCAATTTGTGCAACTGTTACAAAAAAACCAAAAAACAGCTTGCGGGACCCATATGTAAACGAGCATAACTCTTGAACTAAACATCCGATTTCCTCGCGTTGAGGCGCGTCCCCTGGGTGGTGGATAGGGGGTCCCTCATGAGAGGGGTGCACCAAATGAAATAAGGTGCCGTGAACCAACATGGTCTAAGGGAAGGTGACCCCGACAGAAAACCCCTGGTCCTCCTAGTAAGGGGGTTGGGCGTGGGGGTAGCTTCCCCACCCTGCAAAAAAGGAAATAGCTACAAAAACGCCGACGAAAAGACTAACAGTAATTCCTTTCCTGGAGGAGGAAGGTTCTTCTACCAGAAGACTTATGACGTCCTGTGGTGAAAGCCGGAAGTCTTCGGAAGCCACAGGACCGAGCTGCCTCTCTCTATCCAGGGATACAACCATGTACCAGAGCGGCAAGGCCGCCCAGATAGCAGCGGAAATGCAAAAGTACAACCTTTCCCTGCTAGGTATCAGTGAAGCCAGATGGACGCAGTCTGGCCAGAAAAGGCTGTTAAGTGGGGAGATGATTCTGTATTCAGGTCATGAAGAGGAGAATGCCCCCATACAGAAGGTGTAGCATTCATGCTGTCACCAGTGGCACAGACAGCGCTGATGGGCTGGGAACCTCTTGGGCCAAGAATTATCACAGCAGCCTTTAGAACCAAGAAAAAGCTCAAGATGAACGTCATCCAGTGTTATGCGCCCACTAATGACAGTGACGAGGAAGAGAAACAAGAGTTCTACGACCGACTCCAGAGTGCCTTGGACAAATGTGCGGAGCGAGACAACACGATCGTCATGGGCGATTTTAATGCCAAAATAGGGGAGGACAACACCGGATACGAAGAGGTGATGGGGAGACAGGGACTAGGCTCGGAGATGAGTGAGAACGAGGAGAGGTTTGTAGACTTTTGTGCTCTAAACCGACTTGTCATTGGAGGCATTATCTTCGCACACAGAAGAATACACAAAGCAACTTGGGACTCACCTGACCATACAACAGAGAACCAAATAGACCATATCTGCATTAGCAAGAAATTTAGAAGATCCCTTCAAGATGTCCGAGTGAGGAGGGGAGCAGATGTCGCCTCCGACCACCATCTGCTTACCTTAAGAATGAAGCTCAAGCTAAAGAAAAGCCGAACAGAGACAACAAGAAGACAGCGCTATAATAAGAATAAGAATAAGAATAAGAATAAGAGTACTTTATTATCTCGAAAAGAGAAATTCGGTTGTGGTACATTTATAACAAATAGTACAAACAAGACATAAAAACATTATAGCATAATTATGAACATTTTCTCCCTGCACTTGCACAGCTACAAATTCCAAATGGATAAAGTAAACACTACAAAATCTTTACACATAACTCTTACACATCTCACACAAACATCTTTTATGGACTGAACTGAGCGGCACTTATACATTCACACCCACCTCTACATATGCATACATAATACGCGTGTTTCAACCTAGTCCTAACCCTCACTACTTATTATACAAACGTCTCAGTACATTATTACACATTATTACACACGCTGCATAATTAAAGTCTACCATAATAAAATAATTAGTGGGTAAACACTCAGTAACAACAATCCCAGTATGTTCATGTTCACCACCAAATGAAACACAATATAATCACTTCTCTAAAATCAACAAGCTCCATTCCTACTGATTGCACAGGTAAAGGGGGATAGGGGGGAGGAGTTAGGTTTGGGTATGCGTGGATGTACCTACAGATTGCTTAGAGTGATGGATTTGGGGATGAAACTGTGCTGTAGTCTAAGTGTTCTAGCTTTGTGCGTGCGGAGTCTGCGGCCAGAGGGGAGGAGTTCATAGAGGTGGGCAAGGACATGGGATCTGTCTGAAGCTATCCGCCTACCCTTTCTCACCACACGCTGTTCATACAGGGACTCCACGCTGTTTTGCTTACTGCCAGTCACTTTGCTGCAGATGTTTACCATTCGTGCCAGGGTGTTCTTGTTCTTCACACTCAGACCTCCATACCAGCACACAGAACCGAAAGTGATGACAGACTCAATAAAAGAGCAGTAAAAAGTTTGAAGGACAGAGGGGTTCACATTCAGCTTCCTGAGTTTCTGGAGGCAGTAGATGCGTGACTGACATTTCTTGTGTATGAGGGAGGTGTTTGCGTTAAAGGACAACTTATCATCTATGACTGTTCCAAGATACTTATACTCAGTCACACGCTCAACAGACACATCATCGATCATCAGAACAGGGACAGGGGCAGGGTTTCTTCGAAAGTCTATCAGTAGTTCCTTGGTCTTACTCACATTTAGGTCTAGAAAATTATCTTTACACCAAACACTAAAACGTTCTACTTCTGCAAAGTAAGTCGCATCATTATTGGAGATATCTTCTAAGGCAGTGTCATCCGAGTATTTTATAAGAAGGGTAGAGTCAGTGCCACTACAATCGTTAGTGTACAGTGTGAACAGCACAGGGGAGAGAACTGTACCTTGAGGGGCGCCTAATGTAGGCCTCCTGAGAGAAACTGGTGCTGTCCAACCGGTTTCAAGCGCTACAGGAGCTAGTAAATGAAGAGGAGGCAGTCACCACACAGCAGCAGTGGAAGGCAGTTAGAGAGGTACTGAACTCAACCTGCAAAGACACTGTAGGGTTCGGGAAACACCATCACAAGGACTGGCTGTCGGCACAGACCTTGAAGAAGATAGAAGTGAGGAAGCAGAAGAAAGCAGTCGTCAACAACAGTCGCACGAGAGCAGCCAAAGTAAGGGCACAGGGGGAATACTCGGAAGCCAACCACGAGGTGAAGAGGAGTATCAGGGCAGACAAGAGGGCCTACACAGACAGCCTGGCAGCAGAGGCAGAAAAGGCAGCAGGCAGCGGCAACATGAAACAGCTCTACGACATTACCAGAAGATTGTCAGGCAAGTATGGCCATACAGAAAGACCAGTAAAAGTCAAAGAAGGCAAGCCTATTGCAGACAGAGCAGACCAACTCGACAGATGGGCCGAGTATTTTGAAGAGTTACTGAACAGACCTAGCCCACCTGACGCCCCAGACATCCAGCCGGCAGAGACCGACCTACCCATCAGCTGTGACAGACCCAGCCGGGAAGAGATCAAAAGAGCAGTGGCATTTTTGAAGAACGGCAAAGCAGCAGGCCCAGATGGCATCCCAGCTGAGTCTCTGAAAGCAGACCTAGAGACAACAGTGGAGATGCTGTACCCACTGTTTGGAAAGATCTGGGAAGAGGAGGTGATGCCGGCTGACTGGAAGGAGGGGTACCTAATCAAACTTCCCAAGAAAGGCGACCTCAGCAAGTGTTCCAACTACAGAGGAATCACCTTGCTGTCAGTACCAGGGAAGGTCTTCAACAGGATCATCCTGGAGAGAATGAAGAGCTCCATTGACCCCCAGCTGAGAGACCAGCAAGCAGGATTCAGGAAGAACCGATCATGTACAGACCAGATCGCCACTCTCCGCATCATCGTGGAACAGTCTCTGGAGTGGAGCTCCCCGCTGTACGTCAACTTTGTGGATTATGAGAAAGCATTTGACAGTGTGGACCGAGAGACTCTGTGGAAACTCCTACGACACTACGGTGTACACACAAAGCTCGTCCGCCTGATCAAGAGCAGCTACGATGGCATGACATGTCGCGTGATCCATGAAGGGCAGTTCACCAGGGAGCTCCAGGTCAGAACTGGTGTCAGGCAGGGTTGTCTGCTGTCTCCGTTACTCTTCCTACTGGCCATAGACTGGGTCATGAAGATGACCACAGAGCACAGACGAAGTGGAATACAGTGGACACTGTGGACACAGCTTGACGACCTCGATTTTGCAGACGACTTGGCATTACTGTCCCACACTCATCAACAAATGCAGGACAAGACCACGAGGCTTGCTGACATCTCGTCCCAAGTGGGCCTCACCATTCACAAACAGAAAACAAAGACAATGAGGCTGAACGCAACCAGGGAAGAACCAGTCTTGCTTGCTGGCACCCCGTTGGAGGAGGTGGAGTCCTTCACCTATCTCGGGAGCATCATAGACAAAAAAGGCGGCACTGATGCAGATGTCAGAGCACGAATCGGTAAAGCCAGAGCAGCCTTTCTCCAGTTGAAAAATGTGTGGAGTTCCAGAGAGCTGTCACAACACACCAAAGTCCGGATCTTCAACTCCAATGTAGAAGCAGTTCTCCTATATGGAGCAGAAACTTGGAGATTGACAAAAACCACAGTCAACAGAGTACAGACCTTCATGAACAGTTGCCTTAGAAGAATTTTGAAAATCCACTGGCCAGAGAAGATCAGCAACGTCAGACTCTGGGAGAGAACAGAGCAGATAACAGCATAGAATGAAATTGGGCGAAGAAGATGGGGATGGATCGGTCACAGTCTGAGAAAGCCAGCTTCCAGTATCACTAGGCAGGCATTGTCATGGAACCCCTAGGGAAAGAGGAAAAGAGGTAGGCCGAGAAACTCCTGGCGTCGAGACCTCCAAGCAGACATCAAGAGACTGGGAACCACCTGGAGTAGAATCGAAGGAGAAGCACAGGACAGGAGTTGCTGGAGGTCTCTCGTCGACGGCCTATACCTGGGTAGGGGTGACAGGCGTAAGTAAGTAAACATCCCGATTTGAAAAAGGTTTGCTGTTTTGAAGACAGAAAGACACATGGAAAGATATGTAAATCTTATTTTAACTTACCAAGACAACATTATTTTTTGTGTGATGTTAAAAATTGCCATTTTGATGAAAACGCAGGACATCGAGCTGTTCAATAATTAACATAACTCTGAATCCAATTCTAAAAATGTTTGGTGAAGTCCTTACACACTCTCTAGTTAATATTACAAATATAACTATGTCCACAGATGTCCCAAAAACAAAACAAAAAAAAGATGCAGGGGCTGTCCTTTTCTGAGTTAGCAACATTGTTCCGTGTATATTGTGTATTTACAGGGCACAATGATTCTGCATGTTTGACAGTCCCTTGGAGAAGTCCTCGATACTTTTTCCTAGAATAGTCTTTAAAGCATTCACTTTGTTGAAGAATGTCTTCAAGCTTGACCCAGAAAATTCCAGTTTCTTCCTTGGCACGGAATAACTGCAGGAGGAGTTTGTTGATGATTTTGCTTGAAGTTTAGGTGGCCTGCCTTTCTCCCCAGGATGATAAACACCCGTAAGATGTTTTGGTAGCAGTCATCATCTGAAAAAGACAATTGTGACCATTGTATAGTTTATAGGACTGCTTATTTTTGTAAGAAAGTTTAACAATACTTAGAACAAACTCCCATTCACTCCCCCTTCCCATTGTGTCAAACTAGTTCTGTACTAACTACTAGTACTATCATGTGATGGTTTGCCACTAAAAACGGTTAAAGGTTAGAATAAATTCATCTTCCTAAAAAAAGTGCTAGTTTCTTCTGAAATAATGCTGTGAACACCGACTAGAATTGTACCGACAACAACAGGTGTTGATGAAACAGCTCGAGCAGATGACAGTGACAAAAACGGCAACTCCAACCGGAAGCAGGCCATCAAATTTTGATCATGATTTTTCACTCGATTCTTTACTAAACCTAGCGCATAAAACACTTTATTTTCAATGATTTACTGATCTTAAAAGGATAATTGAATGAAGAATAGCGTTCTTATGCTATCATTTTATTCTACAAGCCAAGGGTAAAAAATACAAACTGATGGGGTCTAATCGGCTTGCTCTCTTCCGTGTAATGTGATGTCTCCACACACCCAACAATCTGAACTTATGGAATTTTTACAGAAATATGTCTTAAATGCACTTTAGAAAAGCAATCATTGGCAATATTAACCTAAGTTCTAATGATCAAAAGAGTGTGGAATGTGAAAACTTACCAAGTTCTTTTGTCAATCGGTCTGGAATGAAGTGAGTCGAAGCGCCCGCCATGGCGTGTAGTATGGTGTACTGCACTACAAGGGTTGGTTCAAATATCAGCCAATCGAATGCGTTCTATTTATAGGAGCGTGACACAACTGGTACCCTCGGATTCTGTAGAAAATGAGCTTTCCAATGAACCCACAATCATGTGTCGAATGTTTTACTGAAGAGGTTGATTTTGCAGATTGAAACTTTCATTTCGAAAACAAAAATCATCAATTTAAAAAAAAAGTCGGGGTTATTACCATTAAAAAGCCTGCGATCTGCTCTTTCCAATGGTGTAAGTTAGTGTGTTCTTAGTACAGATTCGATCGTGTAAGAAACGCGAGTGTGTCGTTTTTGGAGCCGAGGCTAGACGGCAGTCGGCAGCGCGTGGACGCTCAAAGTACTCGTTTTTCAAGCTCATTCACAAACTTCATACGCTACATACACATTCAGATTTGTAAAGCAAATACAAGAAAACAACTTACCGAACACGTGGGTATGCATTTTATTGATTTTGACCACCAAACAACATAGATATCACACATGAAAGATAAGTCACATTTGGCTCTGCACTGACCAGCCATATAGACTGCCAGTACCTACTACCTTTGTGCCAAATTTGACTGAAAAGTTTCCAAAAATGTTGATAATAACTACAATTATTGGCATTTTATACAGATTTGTCGACCTCTTGCGACCCTCGACCTTTTCTGAGGGGTCATCCAAATTGGTATGCATAGATAGGTCATACCATCAGGTATCTCTGTATCAAGTTTGGTTTAAAGTTGTGAATAGTAATTGAGACAAAAAAACATTTCTTGTCAAAATATGGCTATTTCCTTGACCTTTCTGAGAGGTCATCCAAATTTGTATACATAGATAGGTCTTACCATCAGGTATTTCTGTAGCAAGTTTGGGTTTGGAGTTGTGAATAGCAGACCTGCCTACCCTTTACATTTGAAATGTGTAGTGTTCCGGACCAAATGTGTAGTTTTTCAGGCAAATGAGTAGTTTCAACTGAAACTTGACAAGGTTAATTGTGGCACGCCACTAGACTAGATCCACCCTCTGAGATGATTCCCACCCAGCCCACGAGTTGAGAAACTGCAATCCGAGTGCCGTTATAGAGCGATCGGAACACGCATGATTCGTTTTAAAAACAGTTTTTATCCAACCACTGTCCAGACTTTTAATGATGCAAACAAACGTCAAACCTGACCCATCTGTCCCACTATTTTACTGTATAAATGTAATCCAGCTACATCAAGCGACGTGTTTCAATTATGATATTTTCTCTGTGATTTGTGTCACTGTGAAATCGTGTTTATTGCCTTTACGATTAGACCACAATAGTTCAAGGCATGCAGGTGTATGCGAGTGAATGTGTGTGTGTGTGTGCACGTGAGCAGCTTAACTATATTTTGATGTAGTAAAACTGTTGCCGCTAGGGTTTCATATGAAAGAAAAACAGAAGATAGTGGTGGAAACCTCTTTAAAATAGAAACAAAGAACGACGTTTCGGATCAAAGATCCTTCTTCAGGTGACATGCAGTGTGGTTACTGACAAGGGTGTGTGCCAGGTGGTAAGGTGTTAGATGCGCGAAGTGAACTGTGAACAAGATGATCGCGTAGGTTAGTGACACGTTTGTAAGCGACCAGCGGAGACTCAGGAAATATGTCTTTCATTACTGTCATTCTGAATGATATGTAAGTTTCTGAGGACTGAGAATGTTTTTGATGGGGATGTTGTGAGGATGATACGTGATACACAGGACCGGCCAGTCCTCTGCAGCACTGTGAGTTTTCTCCCGCAAAGCTTCACTTCTGCTTGTGGCCTCATCTTTAGAACGAGCGGTGTTGACGATGTCTTGGGGGTATCCCTGGTGTGACTGTGAGAAGAAAGTGGCCATGGTTTCTCTCGTTTGTTTCCATGTCACCTGAAGAAGGATCTTTGATCCGAAACGTCGTTTCTTGTTTCTATTTTAAAGGGTTTTCCACCACTATCTGTTTTTCTTTTATATTTTGATGTGTTTTACTTTTATGTTCTTTTTAAGTTGCGCAGCACCGAAACGATTTCCTAATGTATTATTACATATGGCAATAAAGTTCTATCTTAATCTTAATATAATTATGCAAAAATTCAAGGTGGTGGGTGGGAGAGTGTCAAGCTGTCAAAACTAATTTCTGGCCCAGCGCCTGATGACGGCATCGTGTTTGTTCAGGTCCCTCATTTTTCTCTCTTTTACTTTAGCACCAGCCAGCAGTCGGCGGCACTGTCCGTCCCTGAGAGCCAGCTCAGTCTTTCTCTTTCGTTGTATTACTGAGCTGGCAAACCGCAGGTACTGCGTTGAGATATCTAAACTAATCATTTTTTTTAATTCAGGCTAAATGAACCGATAGATTCGATGACGGAACACAATGCGACACCTAATTTTGAAACTGAATCTCGAAACAATATTTCTAAACAATTAATTGCAGAGATCGTGGATTTAATATGTACACTACATACGTATCAGAAATCCACATTTATATGCCCACACAGTTTCATATAGTACGTGCAACGTACTCTATCTACGTCTTCTAGTCTACTCTATGCTTTAAACAGTAATAACGTCCTCAACTTCTAGGATGCAACGGAAGCCGATCCAAAATAATGACAATCAAACAGAGCCCTTTGATTCTCAGCATCCCCTACAACACGCATGAGCTTATAAAAATCTATGCCCCTTGTAGATGGAAGGCCGTGGATAAAAGCAAATAATTCCGCAGTAGCTTACTCATCCAGGGAAACAAAAGGTGTAAAATAGGCCTGCAAAATGCACAGATTCCCATCAGCCGATTCAATCTCTGGGGGTTCAGGGTGATCTATGTCAATTGCAGTTGTAATTTCCAGGCAAAATGAGGAGGGGACAGAAAAGAATGGGGAAGTGTTGTATCGGTAACGGTCGACTGCACAAGATAAACATTGGGCTATGGGCAGCAGCTTGATGAGTTTTCTGACCTCAGCCCGGGGTCAGGGGGTATCGGATTTCACTGAAATTTCAGAGATTCCAGTGGCCCGCTTGCACACACACTCGTGGAACACTGTGGGCAGAATTCAGGCTGAACGGATCGGCGCGATAAAAAAAAATTTTTGGTTTAGAACGCAAGTTGAAATCAAAATTTAAAAAAAGAAATAACTTTATTACGTAGAATTGTGAAACAGAATTACGTAGTTGGCCTCAGATTTGCGTAGTTACGTAGTTGGTTAAAAAATGCGTAGTTTTCTATGGCCAAAACGTAGTGTAGGCAGGTCTGGAATAGTAATTGAGAAAAAACATTTTTTTGTCACAATATGGCTATTTTTTAAAAATCTATTTCCTGTGCTCTTGCGACCCTTGACCTTTCCGAGGGGTCATCCAAATTAGTATGCATACATAGGTCTTACCATCAGGTATCTCTGTAGCAAGTTTGGGTTTGAAGAAAAAACATCTTTTGTCAAAATATGGCGATTTTGAACCTATTTCTTGAGCCCTTGTGACCCTTGACCTTTCCGAGGGATCAACCAAGTTAGTATACATAGAAAGGTCTTACCATCAGGTATCTCTGTAGCAAGCTTGGGTTTGAATAGTAATTGAGAAAAAAACATCTTTTGTCAAAATATGGCTATTTTGGACCCATTTCTTGAGTTCTTGTGACCCTTGACCTTTCTGAGGGATAAACCAAATTAGTGCGCATATAAAGGTCTTCCCATCAGGTATCTTGGTACCAAGTTAGGGTTTGAAGTTGTGAATAGTATTTTTTTTTTAAAGACATTATTTAAAATAGCTATTTTTTAAACATTTCCTGATCCCGTGACCCTGACATTTGTGAGAGGTCACTCAAATTGGTATGTTTAGAAAGGTCTTGCCACAAAGTATCCTTGGGCCAAGTTTGAATAGTCTCCGAGAAAACGCCAACGTTAAAGTTTTCCAGAAGACCACTGGCCCAGAACATACTCACTTTTGCTTCACACGTGAGCCAAAAAATACTAATAATAATCAATACATTTACATCGCTAGTATCCAGAACATTTTAAAAACAAGAATGGCAGAGCCCTTATGGCTCACAGGTATCACCGATCTTTTGATAAAGACTAAATTCTGTCCAAAATATGGCATTATCAACACACTTGTTGACCTCTTGTGACCCTTGACCTTTTTGGTCATCCAAATTAGCATGCATAGAAAGGTCTTGCCATCATGTATCTCTGTACCAAGTTTAGGTTTGAAGTTAAAAATAGTATTTGAGAAAAAACAATTTGTGTGAAAAATATAGCTTTTTTTTTTTTTTTACCTATTTCGGGACCTCCTGCGACACTAGACCTTTGTGAGGGGTCAGCCAAATTAGTATGACCTATTTCTGGACCTCCTTTGACCTTTGTAAGGGGTCAGTCAAATTAGTATGCATAGAAAGGTTTTACCATCAGGTATGAATCTTTCATGTTTAAGTTTAAAATTGACAACAGTATTTGAGAGAAAAAAAAAAAATTTATGAAAATATTGCGAATTTCTTTTACCTATTTCTGGACCTCCTGTGACACTTGACCTTTGTGAGAGGTCAGCCAAATTAGTATGCATAGAAAGGTCTTACCATTAGGTATCTCTGTACCAAGTTTGGGTTTGTAGAAATAAGACAGTTTATGTCAAAATGTGACTATTTGTTATCTATTATTTTATGTCAAAATGTGACTATTTGTTATCTATTTCTGGACCCCCTTCCAGTATCACTAGGCAGGCATTGTCATGGAACCCCCAGGGAAAGAGGAAAAGAGGTAGGCCGAGAAACTCCTGGCGTCGAGACCTCCAAGCAGACATCAAGAGACTGGGAACCACCTGGAGTAGAATCGAAGGAGAAGCACAGGACAGGAGTTGCTGGAGGTCTCTCGTCGACGGCCTATACCCGGGTAGGGGTGACAGGCGTAAGTAAGTAAGTCTGGACCCCCTGTGACCATGACCTCTTGCCACAAGTAAACTTGGGCCAAATTTGAAGATTGTTGCTTGAATAGTTTCCGAGAAAATGCCAGCAGACGACAGATGGACGACCACTGGCCCATTACATACCCACTTTCCCATCGCACATGAGCCAACAAAATTAAATTAATTTGTAAAGTACAAGCAACATAAATGAGAGTACAAAGATAAAATATGTTTATTGGTGAAAATGTTCACCACAAGACAAAACTTTATCCAATTCCAAGACGCTGAATACAAGAAATGTATAAACCCCTTTGTTCATGCAGCTGCCTGCAGTGTGAAGAGTACTGGTGGCTGATGCACATGGGGGGGTTAACTTAACCTTTTTCATCCTGATACACCCATTGCTTGAAATAAATTTGACTATAATAGTTCAAGGGTGGTGCCAGAATAGCTCAGCGCCAAGCTATTCTGGCACCACCCTTGAGCTAAAATGGTTGATTTATTTCCTAATCTGTAATGTAGCCTTCATAGAACAATAATCTTTTTTTTTTTTTTTTAAATCAGCCTCAAGATGAAATGGGTTAAGCATCAATACCATACCTTTTCTGGTTCATCGTCATCATACTGGTCATAGTTTCTTGGTGACTGTGAGTGGCTGGGTGAATACCTATAACAAAGAACAAAACACACACAGTTGATCCTTCATTGCAGACTGTACATCTGAAATTTTTGTTAGCTCAATGCCAGTCACAGCCATTCAAGGAACAAGGAAACAGTGATTTCATCAAGAGGCATAGACCAACATGAGCAACCACAACTGTGGGGGTTCATGAGGATCTATATCTCTTGCAGATGCATCATGTTTACTCTGTTTTCTTGTCCGTCAAGGGGTTAACTTCAATTTCCTAATGAGAGATGCATTTCTTCACAACTGCAAGCTACATGCAAACATGCATGATTTATATGTCTGCATATCCGGATCCCACAAGAGATCACCTTACACAGTACAAGACCCACAAAAGACTCATGAAAACAACAAAGTCTTCTCCATGCAAAGCTCCAAACTGGATGTGTTACAATGAACAATTAGTATGAAGAGGAATATAATGAGGAAGACCAAGAGATGCACCATAACGAGTTTCTTTTAACTCTTTCGAGATGTGCCACATCCGGATTTGCTGCTTTATGACGCGAATCCAGATGCGGCAGGTCTTGAAAGAGTTAAACGTCAAGTTACAAAGTGACTGTAATCATGTTAAATATCACATCACAGCTGTGTTCAATTCTGAATAATGATGATCTGGCAAAGGCCGACATCAAGCCATCAACCCCCTTGTGCATGCAGCCACTGAACTGAATAGCTCCCTTGTACATGCAGCCACCTGTACTTTCATAACCCTCTGTGTATGCTTCCAACAGTACTGTCAACCCCTTTACTGCTAGATGATGCAGACTGTTATGGCAATCTTGGTTAGTTCAACACCAAAGATCCCCAGCCATCCCAGATATGGAATCCAAATGGCATCAGCAAGAGGCATGGATCATCATGAGCCCATGCGACTGTGGGGGGCTCTTGACAATCTACTCCTCTTGCAGTTAGATTTGGCCCACATCATACTGAGGCTAAAAGCTTCAAATTTGTACACTGCCATATGCAAGCTGCATTATAGTACTTACACATAATGATATAGATCAATGACTTTAGTTCAAGGGTAGGGCCAGAATAACTTGGTGCCTAGAGGTGCCAAGCTCAGGCATGGGAATTGCCCAAGCAAAAATCATCTGAAACGGGACCTTCAACCTGATACAAAACAAGGCCGGATCACTTGGCTCCAGGGGAGGGGGGCAACTTTTTCTTTGGGACCTTGAACCTGATACAAAAGGCCTCCACCATGCTAGGTCTTGTTTCCGCGAGGGCCGAAAATCAAACAGTTTGGTGGGGGGGTGGGGGGCGGGGGGGGGGGTGGGGGGGGGTGTGAGCGTCGGACCTTGCTTGCTTCTCGGTGCCGAAAAATCAAACTTGGGGGGGGGGGGGGACGAGCAAGTTGACGGGGCACCTTGGGTCTGCCCACCTGCGTTTGGAGTTTACTGCGCACGACACAGCCTGCCGCGTCATATTCTGTCGCGGAATAAAACCGGTGCTTTGCTTGCTTTGCTACCCACAATGGTTTTCGCGGAAATACCTTTTTATTTTCGCGGACGATTTCTTTTTCCAGCGGAATTTCGCGGACAATTCCTATGCCTGCCAGCTATTCTGGCACTACCCTTGAACTATTTTATTCACACTTATTTCACACACTGGTGTATTCCGAATGATAAGGGTTAATTCATTTTTTCCTGGCAGTGAAGGGGTTAACCTGCTACAGCATGCAGCCACCAACTTGTGCATACTATCAGCAGTACTGTATACACCCTAAAGCATGTACAGTGCTGGTGGCTGCTTGTGAAAGGGTGTTAGTGGTTCATCGAGTAAACGGACAGCCTTACCCAGCACTTCCTGATGCGAGGGTGCTGGAGACGTAGACAGGAGGTGCATGGGGTGGTGGGGCCCGAACCGGTGGCTCCTGGTGAGGTGGTGGGTGCCGCTGTGGCTGCTGTGACATCGGGGGTGGTGCCGAAGTCTGGATAACAGGCGGGGTGGGTGGCTGACCACTGGGGGACCTGTCCAGCTGATGTCCTGATGAAGACCCCTGGGGTGGAAGATGTTGCTGGGATAGCATCTGGCGTGGAAATGTAGGTGGTTGATGATGCTGAGGTGATGGTGGCTGATGATGTGGAGAAGGAGGCTGGTGATGCTGGGGCGATGGATGGTGATGTTGTGGCAGTGGCTGGTGTTGTGGCGGTGGATGGTGATGCTGTGGTGGTGGTTGATGATGCTGTGGTGGTGGCTGATGATGCTGTGGTGGAGGTTGTTGGCGATGTTGCTGGGGTGGTGGTTGTGATGGTGGAGGACCGCTGCCTTCCAACGACCTTCGCCGCACTTTAGAGTAACCGCAGTCATTGGTGAAGGCTTGCACAGCCGAGCGCAGCGAGTTATTGGGGATAATGCCATTGGGTGAAACATCAGTCGCATGACATGTGGGGCACTGGTGATCTTCTGTCTCTAATAAAGCATCTCGAATACCTGTGGACATGCAGAAACAGAATTACTCATGCATGGGTGAATTCATCCCGAAAAAATTAACAATGGGTAGACTTAAGACTATATATAGCAAAGTTGATGACTCGAGGGTTCACTTTCTGTCTGCATTTCTTACATTTTTTTCTTTCTAGCTGCAATCAAAAACAGTTGTCTGATCTTCTCATCTACCACATCAAAATAATATATTTGTGGATTCAATGTCTGCTGTAGCAAACACTCCCTTGGATTGCTTGCTATGCAAAAATTCCATAAGCGTTTTCATTTCAAGTAAAAACTTAATCACAAGTTTGGGTTTGAAGTTGTGAATAGTATTTGAGAAAAAAATAAATTATGTCCAAAAATAGCTATTTTTGATACATTTCCTGATCCCCCGTGACCTTGACCTTTGTGAGAGGTCACTCAAATTGGTATGTTTAGAAAGGTCTTGCCACAAAGTATAGTTGGGCCAAGTTTGAAGACTGTAGCTTGAATAATCTCTGAGAAAATGCCAACATTAAAGTTTACCATAGACGACGGACGGACGACCACTGGCCCAGAACATACTCACTTTTGCTTAAAACATGAGCCAAAAATGGAGTGACTGCACAACAATGATTTTTAACCATTTCACTGCCAGCTGATGCAGACACTGTCACTGAAATCTTCATTAATTCAACTCCAAAAGACCCAGCTGTCCAAGGGATACGCATGCAGAGTGGTGTCAGAATGAGGCATAGATTTTCATGAAGCCCCCCCCCCCCCCCCCCCCCCCCCCCCCCCCCCAGTGGTTTTAGTTTTAGTCTCTTTTAGTTGAATCACGATATCTTTTTTCCAGCAGTAACGCCTAAAGGGTTTAAGACAGCCCCTGCATCCACAGAGAAGGTATGTCTCTGCAAAGACACACTGCTAACTAAGACTCCCTGCACCTGCAGAGTTTCTATCCTGAGGCTGATTTTTTTTTTTTTTTTTTTATAAATTTGCTTCTTGTCCTATGAAGGACACATTATAGATTAGGAGACAGGCGCCAAGCTATTCTGGCACCACCCTGAAACTATCAGACAAATTTATTTTAAGCAATGGGTTATCAGGATGGGGTAAAAGAATCAATGCCTCTAATTCACAGGTATCCACAAATTTACATGAAGCAAAGGACATCATATCGTAGAGCCGAGCCTCACATTCATCACAGTAACTGTTGCCGCAGCACGGAATGACCACAGCATCTGTCATGAGATCCTGGCACAGCTGGCATTTCAGCTCTCGAGGGATTGGTGGCTTCTCCGGCTCTGCGTTGGGTGCCTGTGGCAGAAATGGTGGTCGCTCTTTCTTGCCCTCTTTGTAAGCTATCCTGCAAAACAGTAGAAAAAGTAAATAAATAAAATGTACATACATAGAGCTGAAAGGCGCTTTGAAAGTTGTCCACTCAAGACCATAAACTAGTTCAGATTATGGACAGATAATGATAGTTGCAAGGAAAGGACAAGTTTATTCTGGCACTACCTTGAACTATCATGCACCTTGAAATCCAAAAAGATTTTAATCATTTATGTTTTTATTTGCCCTGCCTAAAAATGCATCCATCATCTTTTGCAAACCTTTTGGCTATTGGAAGGATATTTTGCTCCTGCAAAAAATTATCAAAACAAAAAGTGCCACCAATAGCCAAAGGATTAACATGCGTGGCAGTGTACAATTTTCAAAAAGCTGAAAGTTGGCTGGGGTCCTGGGGCCACGCCTCGGTGGGGGGCCCAGGGGGCTGCTCATAATCATATGCATAGCTCATTTGTTTCTAAAGGGGTTAAAATGTTTCAAACATTTTAACTGAATTTGAATTTGCAAAGTATTACAGGTAACAGTCTTTGGCAAAGGGTGCCTTCTCTACTGCACAAGAGAAAATGTCATCTTTTGTCTTCAAATAATAAACCAAACAAATCTCCAAAACATAAATTTATTTTGAGCAATACTGGCAGGTGGTATACACATTCAATGTTTTTTCCACATGCGCTGATGCAATACATGCATATCCTGAGCATGAGTAATTCTTTGCTGCTGTCAGTGTCTGTTCATATGCATGGTTTATTTTGTTTCAGTTTGATACATCTATATCCAAAATAGGGGTGAGAGGTTTAATAAAATTCATCGGACTTTCAAATTTCAATTTGCAAAGTACAGCAGCTAACAATCTTTAGCAAAGTGAGCCTCCTCTTCTCTTGTAAGTTCGCATGATTCACTTTTACTCTTTTGCTGTTGCTGTGGGAGGAACCGCTGAAAGCTTTTCTGGTAACCGCCCCCACTGTTGACTTTCAAGCACTACACCGAAAAGGGACCATTCATTCACATCACCCACTTTCAAGGTCTCTTTTAGCCATTCTCACCGTAAACGGTTTATTGTCTACGCATCTTTGTCAAGTTGTAATGCAACGGCATTGCCAGCCGCGAAAAATGGCTTTAACTGGTTCCATTTCAATGAACTTTCGCGGTTGATCCTGCATAAAACATCGATCGGCGTTCAAAAACTTGGATTGGAGTAATGCATTTTTTTTTTAAACACGAAATTTCCGCGGTTCAGCATTTTAAAAAAGCAGACAACGGTCACCCATGGATTAAGTATTATAATATTTTTTGCCTTTCAAATGTATTTTCCTTCCGTAAATTGTATATCGTAATCTCTGTGGCAAACTTAAAGGCTGTGTATGAGGTTTAACACATACGCATCAATGGTGGGCACGGCAAACTGTCCACGCTGAGTAAGCAAAGCCCCAGGAGCAAGAGGATCCTCCACGTAGGTCAGGAAACTAGCTGGAATGCCCGTTGTTCGCTTGAACCTTGGCTCAGGCGCATCCTGCACGCACACATGTAAATTGTACTCCATAGTAGATATTGCATCATGACCCTACTGACTGCACATACACGTAATCCCAAATGAACAACAGAAGACAAATTGACCATGAGAGTTCAAGGGTAGTAGCAGAACCGCTTGGCACATGGAGGCACCAAGCAGTCCTGGCATTACCTGTAAACTATCAATGTTTGAGGCACCAAGCTATTCTGTCATTAGGATTGGTGATGATGGACGATCTCCTGAGCTGGTGTGTAGTCTTCTGTTGACAAATAACAAATTTTTGGAATTTGAGAAATTTTGCCCCTGGGGCTCAGTGTGCTATCACATTTGTAAAGTCACTCTAGGTGACCTTGAATTGCAAAAAGCAAGCCGCCATATCTCCATTTGCATGTACTGATGTCAAGTTTACACACTAAAGTATGTAAATATTTTAAAAACAAAAATGTATTTTTCTCTAAAATTTTTAGAAAAATACTTACCGATGGCATTACTGTATGGAAGATACACTTAGCTTAACGATTTCAGCCTAAAAATCATTGTGTATAATTACACAACCAGGGAGGCAACTCGTGGGCCGTTACCAGGGCCCGAGAAGCCTCCCTTTCCTCCTCATTCCCGGGCAGAAGTGCCGGTGTTATCCCAGTTGAATGCTAAAGCGCTCTGGCGGCAAGCGGGGCAGGTGGGAGGGCCATTCGAGTAATGCCGTCGGTGAGTATTTTTCGAAAAAATACATTTGTTTCCTCAAAATACATTACCGATGGCATTACTGTATGGAAGAATAGCAAAAAGACGGAGGGTGCCGCCTGCTAGGTCCCGTCATCGTTCGTGCTTAACGGTCGCGAACAGGTGCAACCTTCCGACGATTTCGGCTAAGCGTACCTTACGGTGCCGAAGGCGCCGGGAAGGAGCGTTGCGCCGCAGCGATGTCTCCGACCATGGCCAGATTTTCCCGCTGGCTTATAAGGTCACGGAATTAGAAGCGGGCAAAGTGGAATTGGCCCGCCACCCAACAGCCGCCACAAAGTCTCTTACCGTGCAGTTTCTATCAAACGCAACACTGGTGGAGACTGCACGGACCTCATGTGCACGAATACGCAGCGTCTTAGCACCCGCTGGAGAGAGCTCCTCATAGGCAGAACGGATGACCCAACGCAGCCACGAGGAGATCGTCTGCGCAGATATGTCATGCCTGCCAGGGGAAAGCGGCAGGAAAAGGCGGGTCCGGCCACGCCAGATAGGTTTTGTCCTGCGCAGGTAGAGTCGTAGCGCCCGGACAGGGTCCTGACGGCGAGAGTCCCGAGTCTGGTCCGATTCCCTGAGGGGTCGCAGGGTGAGACTGGGGCCCTGGCCGAAGGGAGCCGATTCCTTGCCAAGAAGGCGGGATTCGTTAGGAGGTGTACAGAGCCATCGGCCCTGAGCTGAAGACAGGACGGGTCCATAGATAGTGCATGTAATTCTCTGGACGCTGTGGCAAGAGCAAGTAGGAAGCAGGTCTTCCGAGTGAGATTCGCCATGCTAGCCAAGTGCAGTGCTCGAATTTGCTAGAATTTAGCCAGGTAAGGACCCAGGCGAGGTCCCAGCGGGGAATCAGAGAGTGTGGAACTGGTCTCTGTAACTCGAAATTCCGCATGAGATCCAAAAGATCCAAGCAGGCTCCAGGATCTGGGAGTCCCAAATGGCGTTAGGTGTCCGCGATCATGGAGAGGTAACCTCTAATGGTAATAGGGGCCAGATTCTTCTCTCGAAAAAGCCGAAGGCAGAAATCTGCAAGCTGGGGCGACGTCAACGCTGTGGGGGGAAGTCGCTCCATTTCGCACCAATTCCAGAAGACTCGCCACTTCGTTTCGTACACATGGAGGGTGGAAGATCTGCGGGCTGCAGCGATAGCTTCCACCGCCGCACGCGAGAAACCTCTAGAGGAGAGGGCTTGCCGCACAACTGCCAGGCGAGAAATGAGTCGTAATGGGCAAGGGTGAAAGAGTGGCTGCTGGGGTTGCTTCAGCATCGTGCGGGGGGAGGGCAAGGGGAACAGGGGAGCCGTGGCTAGGCTGAGGAGATCGGTGGTCCAATTCCTGTTCCAGCTGAAGGGGGCGACAAGGAGAAGGATCGCCTTGCACCCCCTGAGTTTCTGAAGAACTCTGGGCACCAGCACCGACGGAGAGATCCGCATAGGCGATCAGTCCCTCCCAAACCAAGGATAAGGCGTCGACCGCCCACGCTAGAGGGTCCGGGAAGGGGGAGACGAAGATGGGGAGCTGGCTGTTCCAACGAGTAGCAATCAGGTCAAACATCGGGGTCCGCCAGCGCTCGCAATCATGCAGAAGATCTCTGGACTCAGCGACCACTCAGTATGTAGGAGCTGGCCCTTCCGCGAGAGGGAGTCGGCAATGACGCTCCGACGGCCTGGAATGCTGCGAGCCCAGAGTGAGATGTCGTGGTCTCTGCACCACAGGAGCAGCTGGTAAAGAAGCGTGCAGAGGGATGGGGAGCGGGTGCCCCCCTTCTTCTGGATGCACGCAACTACCGTGGCATTGTCGGACATGATGAGGACTTTACGGCGAAGCGGAGACTGCCATTGGTCGAGGACCAACCAAACCGCCTCCAACCCCAACCAATTGATGTGTCTGTCCGAGAACTCCGGGGGCCACAGGCCCGAGGCAGCGGAGAAATCCGGCAGGAGGTGCGCGTCCCAGCCAGAGCGGCTGGCGTCGGTGCAGAGGGAAGTCACAGTAGAGGGGAGGAAGGGAAGACCCCCGAACGAAGCCAGCAAGGTCCGCCCACCGCTGGAGGTGGGCTTGGACAAGCGGGAGGACAGGAATCGGGGCCGCGAGGTCGCGGGAGGACGGGCGCCAAGGGCAAGAAAGGAGGAGTTGAACAGAGAGAGCTGCCCCAGGGTAACAGGTCCGCAGCTGCGTGCAAAGAGCCCAGCAGTTGTAACCAACTCGTGCTGGGACTACATCCGCGCTGGAACCCGGCGGGAGAACTCCAACTTCACGACATGCGCCTCCGGCAGTCGCAGGAGGTGGCAGACGGTCCAGAATTCCATGTTAAGATGCACGAACCGTCAGGACGGAGAGAGATTGGACTTTTCACTGTTGACTAGGAAGCTGAAGCGATGCAAAAGAGCGAGAACGGGTCCCGATCTGTGGTGAGGGAGGCGGAAACCTGGTTCCGGAGAAGGAGATCGTCCCAAAAGTTGGAGGAGGGGCTGGAGGAGGTCTGGCGAGCCCTGGCGCCCACCACATCTACGATCCGGGTGAACACCCAAAGGCCGAATGGGAGAGACCGAAACTGGTAGACCGTCCCGCAATAGGCGAAGCGAGGGAATTTCGGACCAAGGTCGCCATGTTGTTGAGTCCGCTGGGGATGCAGTGCCGAAAGGCCTCCCGGGAAGCAAGCGGCGTCTCTGCGGCCGGATCCACCGGCGGGAGCGGGCAAACAAACGACTGGGAGTGACCAGCATACCAGTGCTGTCGTAAGCGGATATCAACGCCCGCCGGCCATCAGGCGTCAGAGGAGCCCTTGTCCGAGTGCCAACCTTGCTGAAGCTGAGCGTAGAACGCGTCCGTCAAAGCACGAAAACCGGTGGGTTGAGGAAGAGACTTGAACTTCTTGGTTAACCGTGGCGCATCCACAAGGGCGGAAGCCATCCTCTTCATCGGCGGTGATGGGGGGGTGGGGGGGGTGGGGGGGGGGGAGAAATCCGGAGGCAGAAACACGGGCGACAAGTCGAGACGCCACATCGAAGGCGCGCAACGTCCCCGATTCCGCTGGAGAGGGCAGGCGCAGGCACAGGAGAAAGGTCACGTGAGGATGCACAGGACTGGACACTGCCACAGGAAGCCGGAGACGCGGAACGACCTGATCGCTGGCAACGGCACCAAGCTGAAGCATGGAGGAGCGCCGGACATCACGATAAGGTATGTGCTGAAGCGCAGCCCGGGTCCCGTCGGTGGTCGCTGACGGCGGCACCGCGCTGAAGCACTGAGGAGCGCCAGACATCACGGGAAGGCCCGTCGGTGGCCGCTGACGGCGGCACCGCATTGAAGCATGGAGGAGCGCCGGACATCATGGGAAGGCCCGTTGGTGGTCGCTGACGGCGGCACCGCGCTGAAGCACGGATGAGCGCCGGACATCACGGGAAGGTCTGTGCTGAAGCACAGCCGGGTCCTGTCGGTGGTCGCTGACGGCGGCACCGCACTGAAACACGGAGGAGCGCCGGACATCACGGGAAGGTCTGTGCTGAAGCACAGCTGGGTCCCGTCGGTGGTCGCAGGGCACCGACCTGTGCTGAAGCCATGGTGGGCCCCGTTGAGCTCCAGCATCCAGTGCGTAGCGGAAGGGGGTCCGGAAGGTGGGCCGTGTGCGAGGGGTCTCGGGACACCGCCCGGTGCTGGAAATGTCCAAATGGACCAGGGAACAAGACTGACGGAGAGCGAGAGCTTCGAAACGAGTGAAACCGTAGAACTTACGGTCGTCGGGCAAGGTCTCCATAGCCAGTCGATCGAAGAGGCAAGATCGTGGGTGCTAAAACAGACGCTGCAGGCCGCGCATGGCGGGAAGCGAGTCCCACGATGTCGGAAGTGGCCTGCCGAGGGCGGGAAAACCGGCGGAAGTAGGGGCTCCCGGGAGGTAGAAGGGCATTCACATCAGTAGAACTCCCAAACTTGGGACCACCGTGCCTCCTTTCACGAAGCGCATCTCTCATACGGCCGTGCGGAAAAGCAGCCCGAGCAAGGAAGGCGCAAGCGCGAGTTTTAATATCCGCATGATCTTTCATAAACAGGGTTTGCAGTAGCTGAGTCCCCATCGCTCGTCAACCACTGACCCGTAAGCCCTAGGCGTGAAAACCAGCAAGATAATTGCAAAGTTCATCCTCCGATACGTCAAATGTTAGTAGTGCAATGAGCGACGTAAAACAGTCGTCACTATGAAGCTTGAAGCGACGTCATTTCGCTGCTCGTGCTATTCTTCCGAATAGCTATGCTACGCCAGACCACAGAGCTTACAAATGGCGGGTATCGCCATGTGTCCGTAATTATTTTTCTGTGTGTATGGATCAGAGGGTGAGCTTGAGTAGGAGGCGGATGCCTGTCGCTACGAGCCCACAGAGCGTGCTAAGGCGGGTATGTGGGAAATAGACCTAGCATGAACAGCTCTGAATGTTCCTAAAGGATAAATGCATCTGAGCTCCAAACAATACAGTAGACTATGAGATGAAATCCTCATCTTGTAGTTTGTGTGAATGTGCAGCGTGCAATGTAAAAGACAGAATTTGTGCCACACATTACATGGTGGGCAGGAATGGGATGCGGACTTTTCCTCATTCCCATCCAGTCAATTTTATGTACAGACTTGGCTTACGGTTGCCTGTCTTGCCTCCGTGTGTAAAGCACGCATAAACATCAAGTACGCAATTTAAAAATACTTACCGATGCATGAGAGATAAGGCAAGTGGCCTGATCGTAGGAAAGGGCCATGTGAGCGAAATTTACGACTGGTTCTGTACCGGGTAGAATTTGTGAATGAACAAACAATACTTTCGAGGAGTGCGCCGGCCAGTCAGAAACCCGACGGCCGAAGCATGCCCCGAGACATTACCTGGCCTTATCCCAAGCGACATAAGGTAAGGAAGGAGGCCAGGAAACGACACACCGCAAGTAGTCCGCGCAGAAGCAATGGCGCCACGTGGTCCCGAAGGAGGAAAACGGCGCCACATGTTCCCGCAAGAAACGAAGCATGCCGCCACACAAAGTCCAAGTGAAGCACAGGGCACCACGTAAATCCCAGGAAACAAATACGAGCACCAGTGGAGAAGAAAGAATCCAAGGAAAAGTGAAGGTAGGCTGAGCACGTGGTAGACACGACCTATCGCAACTAAGCTAAGCGTTCAACTGGGATAACACCGGCACTTCTGCCCAGATGAGGAGGGAAGGGAGGCTACTCGGGCCCTGGTAACGGCCCATGAGTTGCCTCCCTGGTTGTGTAATTATACACAGAGGTGCCTACCCCTCTTAGACCATTTTGTGTAATGGGCTGCTTAAAAATGTGTATTTTGTGTAATCATTTCAGCGCAACACTCAACGAAAAAAATACACCGCAGCAAACAAATTAAAAATAAATACATTTATCCATACTATTAGTTACTTTATTCGCACAATATCAGGTATCGCTGTAGCAAGTTTGGGTTTGAAGTTGTGAATAGTATTTGCAAATTTTTTTTTTTTTTTTTTTTTTTTTTGGGGGGGGGGGGGGGGGGGGGGGGTAAAAATATGGTCATTTTAGACATATTTCTTGAGCTCTTGTGACCCCTTGACTTTTCCGAGGGATCAACGAAATTCAGTAGTGTTCATATAAAGGTCTTTTCATCAGGTATCTTTGTGCCAAGTTTGGGTTTGAAGTTGTGAAAAGTATTTGAGAACATGTCCCAAAATAGCTATTTTTGATATATTTCCTGATCCTCTGTGACCTTGACCTTTGTGAGAAACTGTCACTAAAACTGGCATGTTTAGAAAGGTCTTGCCACAAAGTATCCTTGGGCCAAGTTTGAAGACTGTAGCTTCAATAGTCTCTGAGAAAATGCCAAAGTTAAAGTCTCAGAACATATTCACTTTTACTTCGCATGTGAGCCAAAAATGTCTTTCGTGCATGACAGGTAGCTGTTACTTAACATGCATCAGTAAAAAGGGCATCTGTTACTGCGACAGATTAGTCTCCATGCATTTCCAGTATGCCGATACACTGTAAGTCTCCTACCGGGTCACCAGATGTCAATGTTTACACCTGCCACTGTACGGTATATCCACAGTCTAGACAGCATGTAATAAGTGGCATTGAACGATGTTGTGTCTCATACACGATCGGATGGAAGTATCAGTGTTGTAAAGACAATGCACGTACTACACGTGTGACCAATGTGTGTCGGTGTCCACAGAGTCACCTACATGTGCACCAAGGTGTAGCATCAGAGGAACGGAATATCAATTATCAGACTCAAGCTGTATGTCACGGTCATTGCCGTTGTCAGTGCCTCAACCGTCGATCGCTCCAGCTGACACTGCCAACACGTGGTTAAGCTGCCACGCGGTAGGTGGGCACACGTGTCCCAATACATCAAAGCTATCTGCTTTTGAAACCATGTCTCCAAACACAAAATATTATCACTCCGAATATCTACACATTCACTCGCCATTTCGACCGTAATGCGTATGCTAGCACCGCAAAGCTGACCGCATACAACGTACAAAAGTACGCACGCACTGTCAGGACCCTGTAATGTAAACATGATGTGTCAGTGCGACGGGCGAGGTCACCAAACGCGTGGCGAGGCTCGCGTATCACCGGGTGCGCGATATAAAACACCGGACACCGCTCTAGCGGTTTTCTGGGCTGCACGGTATACGAGACCGCCAACCAGTACAGCGGTTTGCCGAGCCGAAAGGGTTAACGAAAAAGTGCTTTATGTCAACTTTGGGATGTACTACTGCCTTGGCCTTGTGCCCAGCGGATTCCAAATGTCTTTGAATATCATACTTTTGTACGCACCACTGTGAGCAACACCAAAGTCCTTTCTGCACATGTTGCATGTATTTGTAGCAGAGGAGCCCCCTGCTGTCGCTAGTCACTACCCGCGAGTCAGAGTTCAGTGTTTCAGTGCACACTTGGTGAGCTGTGTGCGAGTATTCTTGCTGCCTTGGCTAGTCAGTGTCTAGCGGACTACACGCCAAAGCTCAGTGACATAAAAGGCTCTGGTTCCAGAGGCTGGGGAGCCTACATAAAGCGGCCGATCTTCAGTCCACAATTAGCCCCCCACCCCCACCCCCTGCCACGTAAATTGCGTATTTTGGAGGAGCTAGTCGTATTCGCGTAACTTGAGCCGAAAATGCGTAAAATTACGAGCCAGCGCGTAAGGTAGGCACCTCTGTATACACAATGATTTTTAGGCTGAAATCGTTAAGCTAAGTGTATCTTCCATACATTAATGCCATCGTTAATGTATTTTGAGGAAACAAATGACATACTGAAGAAAACAATGAACCAAACTATTTCTTACCCCTCTGTTGGGACAAACACTGATGTGGTGACCAGCCTGCCCACATTTGCGGCACGTGTAGGTATCGGACATAGACCCAGAGTGGTGTCTCCCTGCATAGCTGCACAAAGTAAAGGTTTACACCTGTAGCAATTTTCATACATGCATCATTAAGCACAAAGCTAGAACACTTAGACTACAGCACAGTTTCATCCCCAAATCCATCACTCTAAGCAATCTGTAGGTACATCCACACATACCCAAACCTAACTCCTCCCCCTATCCCCCTTTACCTGCGCAATCAGTAGGAATGGAGCTTGTTGATTTTAGAGAAGTGATTATATTGTGTTTCATTTGGTGGTGAACATGGACATACTGGGATTGTTGTTACCGAGTGTTTACCCGCCAATTATTTTACTATGGTAGACTTTAATTATGCAGCTTGTGTAATAATGTGTAATAATGTACTGAGATGTTTGTATAATAAGTAGTGAGGGTTAGGACTAGGTTGAAACACGCGTATTATGTATGCATATGTAGAGGTGGGTGTGAATGTATAAGTGCCGCTCAGTTCAGTCCATAAATGATGTTTGTGCGAGATGTGTAAGAGTTATGTGTAAAGATTTTGTAGTGTTTACTTTATATCCATTTGGAATTTGTAGCTGTGCAAGTGCAGGGAGAAAATGTTCATAATTATGCTATAATGTTTTTATGTCTTGTTTGTACTATTTGTTATAAATGTACCACAACCGAATTTCTCTTTTCGAGATAATAAAGTACTCTTATTCTTATCTTCCAGTAGTCGCATATTGTGTTTCTGAAACCTTTGTTAATCCTAAGCCAAGAACCCCATCCGCCCAAGGAATATAGATACAAAATGGTATTAGCAAGAGGCATAGATTCTCTTGCGTACTGCTTTGCATTCCTTTGGATACATCAGCGAGGCCGAGAGGGGGATCTTGACGACTGGGCACCCCATGATCTCCATACACTTTGCCCAGGCTTGCGCCCTGGAGAGGTCACTCCAGTGACTGACCCAGCAAGCGCATATACTCCATTGTCTTCCGAGACAGGATGCCAAACGAACGAGATTCTCTTGGGACCCCACAACTGTGGTGGTCAAATGGGTCTGTCTCGTCATTGGTTCCTTTTCACTTTCTCAGCAGTAAAAGGGTTAGCCCCCTTGTGCATGCATCCATCAGTAGTATTTACAGTACCAGTGGCTGCATTCACAACTGGGTCAAAGTAGTTCTCATACACATACAGTCTCATAGGGAAGCTGTTCTGTTATCTTGGAGTGAGAGCGGTGAAAATAACAATTACCTACGCATTGCGGTTGGCTTCAGAAAATAAAGACTTTGAATTTTGCAGGGAGCAAAAATATAGAGCCATATATACAGAATACAGAAAAACAATTTCATTTAACTGAATGGTATGCAGCAAAACATAACATAAACAAGAAAGGCAAAGCCATATGGCTCACGTGTATGACTGATTTACATATGTGTGACCTTTTGTGTCAAGGGCTGGCTTTTGCAGCAGCAAAATCCATGTTTTCTGAAAATGTAAGCATTTTTCACACATCTGTCAACCCCCCCCCCCCCCTCCCCCTCTGACCTTTGTGGTGAGTTGACTAAATTAGTATGCATAGGAAGGTCTTATCATCAGCTATCTTTGTACCAAATTTGGTTGAAAATTTTGCACAAATTTGGGAATACCTACAATTTCATATTAAAAAAATCAGCATTTTATGCACATTTGCCAGCCTCTTGTGACCCATGACCTTTTCAAGGGGTCATCCAAATTAGTATGTATAGATAGGTCTTACCATCAGGTATCTCTGTACCAAATGTGGGTTTCAAGTTGTAAATAGTATTTGTGAAAAAAAAACATCTTTTGTCAAAATATGGTTATTTTAGACCTATTTCCTGAGCTTTCGTGATCCTTGACCTTTCCGAGGGATCAACCAAATTAGTGTGCATAGGAAGGTATTCCCATCAGGAATCTCCGTAGCAAGGTTGGGTTTAAAGTTGTGAATACACAGAATAGTATTTGAGAAAAAACATCTTTTGTCAAAATATGGCTATTTTAGACCCATTTCCTGAGCCCTTGACCTTTTTGAGGGGTCATCCAAATTAGTATGCATAGATAGGTCTACCATCAGGTATCTCTGTACCACATTTGGGTTTGAAGTTGTGAATAGTATTTGAGAAAAAAATCTTTTGTCAAAATATGGCTATTTTTCACCTATTTCCTGAGCTCTTGTGACACTTGACCTTTCCAAGGGATCAACCAAATTAGTACGCATAGAAAGGTTTTACCATCAGGTATCTTTGTACCAAGCTCGGGTTTGAAGTTATGAATAGTATTTGAGAAAAAATAAATTATGTCAAAATATAACTATTTTTGACCCATTTCCTAAACCCCTGTGACCTTGACCTTTGTGAGAGGTCACTCAAATTGGTATGGTAGAAAGGTCTTAACACAAAATATCCTTGGGCCAAGTTTGAAGAATGTGGCTTGAATAGTCTCAGAGAAAATGTTTACCACGGACGACGGCGGACGGACGACCACTGGACCAAAACATACTCACTTTTGCTTCGCACATGAGCCAACAAAAAGAGGACATGTACTTTTAAACATCAACTTACTTTGAAGGCTCAAAGCCCTTGTTGGACTGATGCAAAGCAGCCATAACCTTGTCAATCTCCGACGCATTTGCATTGACAAGATCAGTTGTCTGAGGAGAAGATAAAACAAGCTGATGTTAAGATACGGTTAACTTTTTACAAGTCAGCCTGGGTGCCATAAAGTGAGACTGTATTATTTGCAAAACTTTGATGTGCTGTTGAGCCGACAGCTCAACCCGTTGGCTGTCCAGAGGATTTTTGTTGAGGGGAGTCCTGCAAAAAATTACCTCGACAAAAAGCACTACAGGCAGTTTATTCAAGATTAATAAACCGATCCACTTGTGAGCAAGACATTCTGTGGAGCAAATGAATATACCCAGTAGATGTACCATCATAAAGAGTTAAGTTGCAGTTTTATTACATTTATTACCTGCCTATGAAATACTTCAAATGGGACTAGTCAGACACAGGCACTGTTGTTGTAATGTAACCATCATCCTGTAAAAGATGCATGCACGCTTACCTGCTTTAGCTGGTCGAGTGACATCTTTTGTTCTTGCTGTTTCTGAAAAACAGGTGTCAGAAAAACACATTAAAACTGATCATGACATAACTTTATTTGGTGTTTCTTCTTGCTTTCAGCTGATGATTCTTTTCCATCATGCACAGCTGTTTCATGGGTTGGATAATAAACAATTAGCAAAGCCACACCACAGACACTCGCATTCATGAAATATGCTTATTACACTACACACTCATCCACACTGATTATTTCAACTAGATGTGATGATGTGGTCTTAACTATGTGCAAGATGTTGCACCTTTGCATTGTACGATATTTTCAAAGGAAATTTATCAAATACATGCACAAGGGTGGTTGACCACTTGGTGTAATGTACTCAAAAATCGCAGTCCATTTTTTTTAGCCAGTGTCAATCCAACAGCCCACCCCCCTCTCTTGCTGCCTCTGAACAGATACTTTGACTTAGTGCCAGCAACGACATAGGCAAGCCATTGGCTTACTTGGGTTCCGCATGCTGTACATAAATGCTTATCTGCGACGTACACGCCGTTTCATCCTGAAGCACTTCCCTACTCTCCAGTCACCACAAATCAAGCAACTGCCAGTATGAAATGTACACAGGTGGATTACTCCAGCCTTTTCCCATAGGTTTACTATTGATCAGTCTTTGATGATGAGGAAAAGTAGAGGAATTCAACATCATCAGCACATTAGTCTTCAGGAATGAATGTATGTGGTACACTGTTTATCAAACAACTGAAACTGCTCCTATGTATAATGCAAACCTGACAACATTCACACACACACACACACACTCATTTCTCTATTCTAAAAAAGAATACAAAAAAAAAACATGATCCAAAATCATTTTATTTCATATTCTTGTATGTCAGCTGAAATGATGATCCTCTCTCGTTCTTTGTATTGTTGTTGTCTAAGTATTTCAACTGCATCGAGTTCATCATTTGTGTTTCTTGTCATAGTTCCTGGATCAATTCACCACCATGATTAAATGCAGGACATCTAACCGTAAGTCGCTGTCAAGGTCCGATGTAAGCATATGCACTTAAGCGAAAATTACAGCATGCTCAGCTGCAGTCCTTGTGGGTCAACTTGACCCCCAGTGCATGCAGCCATCAGTGCTGTTTACAATACTGTTGGTTGCATACACAAGGCAGTTTGAACAATATCCTCAGTACACATAAAAGTGAACTTGTATGATGTAAACATATACAACACTATTTTTGGTTGTTGATAGCGGTGTTTGTCGAGGTGATTCCTGCAAAATCACCTTTACGAAAAGTGCTACCAACAGCCAAAGGGTAAAAAAAAAAAAAAAAGGTCAGATGTTCAACCAGCACAACATTCATGTTTTCGCAAAAATATACACCGAATGCTTTTCCAAACTGACTTAGCTTTACAGAAACATAAGTATACATTAAAGTTACGATGAACCTGAATGTACACTCCTTTGCTGTTCCGATTTTTGTCACAAAATCAGTCAAAAAGGAGTAAGTAAACTTTATAACCTTATAAAAAAGTAAGATCGCAATGAACAATCATCAATGAATTCACCAAGATAAAAAGACCATATCCCATTTTACACCCATCACGCACTCAAGAAAACTCTTTGTGAGTCAAAGCAATGGGTATATTATTTAAAGGCCTTTTATGAGGTTAAATACAGTAGAAAATAAATAATTATAATGGGCAAAACTGAACTTGTCAGTCAATAAGATCTTTTTTACAACTCAATAGTGATGGTTGATGACAAAGCCATACGATACACATCATGTGTGTTAATGAATGTGCAGGTAAGCAAGTGCGACAAAAGGCAGGCTAAAAGACACACAGAGAGAGAATACAAATGTGGTAATGGTATAATCTGAGCATCTCTGCTGCAATAGTTGCATGAAGCAACAGCTAGGTTTTTACGAGTCAACACAATACTGTGGCCGACTGACTTGTGTAATCCAATCCAGCATATATTCCTACAAGCCATTTCATCCCAAAATTGTTACAGACTCGCTTAAAGCCAGCCCTTGCAACACACAACACCAAAACACATTCTGGAATACACAAACAAGCTGGCCATAAGAAACACACAGCTGAGCAAAAACATCACAAAGAAATACAATGAAAAGTGCATGTATATCAAAACAACTTGGATCTATCGGCCCACATCTTTCTTTTCTCCTGGTAGCTGCCATGTGTTAATGCAACCTGATCGACAAGAAATATTAGGATGACATCAATGACGTTTGTGTGCAGGTCTGTGAATAGATGATTTCAGATGTCCATATTGCAAGTTTCAACAAAAACATTGGGTTCAAAGCCCAGACGAACATGCGATATCGCATGTTTGTCAAGGCCCTTTAATCCACAGTTTTGGTCAAAACGTGCAATATGAACATAAGCTGCTTCTGAATTCAGGAAATCCTATATTTGGACCTTACTCCTTCAAGGTATGTGGTCCAAAATCACAGACTGGTATGCCTGTCTGCATGTCAGCAATAACTGTACTTTTATTAAACAAGTCGCAAGCGCACCTGGAACCCCCCCCCCCCCCCCCCACTATATCAAAGTTTAACCCTTTTCATCCTGAGATACTACACATTGAAATTAACTTGACTGTGATAGTTCAAAGTTCAAGGGTGCTTGGCACCTCAGGCACCACCCTTGAACTAAAACAGTTGATTTATCTCCTAAACTGTGATGTTGGTTTCATTATTTTCATAGGACAATAAGCAAATTTAACAAAATCACCCTCACGATGTAATAGGTTAACCCATATCATACTGAGGCTAAAAGCTTCAAATTGGCACACTGCCATATGCAAGCTGCATTACAGTACTTACAGATAAGGATATAGACCAATGGCTTTAGTTCAAGGGTGGTGCCAGAATAGCTCGGTACCTAGAGGCCCCAAGCTATTCTGGCACTACCCTTGAACTATTTTAGTCAAACTTATTTCACACACTGGTGTATTCCGAATGATAAGGGTTAAGAGTCCATTCAGCACATTTTCTCCTCTAACCAAACACACTTACACAGGCTTACCCCTGACACCGATAAACTTCACATTGTGCTTTTTATTTTTTTTTTGTTTCTAAATGAGCCAAAAAAAGATAAATAGATCAATCTGTGCACAACTCTTCATCGCAACATGTGCATCTTTTGTGTACAAATGAACAGTAGACACCGAATAAAATAAATCACTGCCACCTGCACATCACTCATCATCTTGCAATTTCTTCATCAAAACCCTGCAAGACAGCACAGTTTCCTAGGTTACAAAATGAAAGGGATAAAAACTACATGTTTTTTTGCCACTTGACAGTCTCAACATCAATAGATGCAATAAGCAAAAGCTGTTGCACAGCTTGAGCTATGAATATAACTTGGTTTTTAAAAAAATCTACCATTAAAATACATCAGGAAAGAAGATCACCACTAGTGAATTAAACATCGCATTGCTTTAATCATGCCTTAAAGAAGCGCTACAAACAACAAATCAACATGAACAGAACTGTCATGACAACTATTCAAATTTCAAGTGCCAAAGCACTGTAAAAAAATGTTTAGAACTTCAGCTGGTTCTGTAACATGCTGACACTATTCAAATTTCATGTGCCAAAGCACTGCACAAAAAATGTTTAAAACTTTGGCTGGTTCTGTAACATGCTGACATTATTGAATACAGCAGTTACAAAAACAAGGTAGGTGACAAAACTTTTGCTGATTCTGTAACGTGCCGTATACAGATCTATTCATATTACAGAAAGAATATGCAACACTATAATTAACAAATGAATGGCAATACATGTAAAAATGTGAATCAAACATAGCAGAAGTACTCGGCCACTACACATAAACATGTCATAAAATTAATAATGAAACGGACATTACAACTACATTGAAATGTCAGTTCAAAGCAGTGATATAAATATAACAAATCGGCTGTGCAAATTGCAATGTACAGCTGGTCAACCTACATGAGAAGCACAACAGTTATATTTTATTTTATTTAAGTTCAGATGGAACAACTTTAGTGTGAAGTATTTTAAAGTGATCTGCTCCACGTCGGGCACTGATTAGTAAAATTTGCCAAGACAACAGGTTATCCATGCTGTCCTTGCCTCAACTTCCAGTATGCCTTTTCTACACACCTTTTCAATCCAGGTGAAGAAGAGCAGAAAAATCTTTCACATAAACATTCAAACCTGTTGTGTTAAGTTAGTTCTTTGGTGCAGACTTATTTATTTTAAGACATATGATGAACATTTATGAGGGAAATGTTACAAACTAGCAACCCATTATTGCCTGGAGCAAGTCACTTCAAAGTCAAACACATTAAAATCTGAATACGCACAAGTATTTCTGCCAGCAATGCAGGAAAAAGACTTAATAAATACCTCACACCGACAGACTGCTTTTTGTGGCTATACCCACAAATGTCAGACGTGATGAAAAATATGACCAAAGAAAACAAAGATTGATCAAATGTTTGGTCATAGATGTCACACAGCCTGACACAAAATACACTTAACATTTATACAGGCTTGCATTCTTCCACAACGGTAACAAATATTAAATCAATCACATGTAACATGGAATTCAGCAGTGTTTAATTTCTATCTGTGCAGAATTGGCTAATCATGTGTCAACAGGCTCCTTACAATTTCAGCACTAAACATACTGCATTCTAAAAGCATCTAGTATAGGCAGCTAAAAAAATCAACCGTGCCATAGAACATAAGTATAGCACAGGTGACTGCCTGCATTTTCCTGATTTATAATTTTTGTGAATAGCATGTCAGTGACAAAGCTGGGGATACTTCAGTCAAAAGTACTGTCCTTTTCAAATTTTTATAATCCAGCTGAGGTCAAAATTTGCTCAGACACTATTTTAAATCACCCTCATGATGGGCAAGACTTAAGTTAAACATTTTAAATTGTTTAAAAATATTTTTTTAAAATCTACTTTCCACTAAAACCTGTACATTGTATTTGGCTTTTAGTTTTCCTGCATACAGATTAACTTCCCGACTATGAAGAGAAAGAAAGGCAAAGCCCTTATAGCTCACACAATAAGTATGACCTTTGTGATCTAGACCTTTCCAACAGGTCACTGAAATGAGCAAGTCTTCGAGAGTCTGATCATTCATAAGTAAAGCTTTGGCTTATGCACCTGTTAAATCAGTGTTTTCACAAAATGTATGCATTTTTCACAATTTGTCAACCCCTGTGACCCTTGATGTTTCCGAGGGGGTCAACTAAATACCTAGGTCAAGTGTTCCCTCAAACAAAACCGCGCTCTTTAGAGCGAGAGGAGAAAAAAGCGCATTGGGCTGTGGGAAAGACAGCACCCCACTATGGACGATTGGCAGTGCAAGCAGGAAAACTTTACAGAAACAAATTATTTCAATTTCATTGAAATCGCCCAATATATGCAGAGTTTACATGAATAAAATGCATCTACTGTTGGCAAAACAAAGTAGAATAATTATACTACTACATGTTAGGGCATTTTCCAAAGCCTTTGTGACTATCTTCATCACCATATGCAGTTTTAAGGCATGCCGAGTATTAATCCTTTTCCTCAGCATCATTTCTACATAAATTCGGGGGGGGGGGGGGGGGTTGGTTCTGTAACAGCTATATGACAGTTCTTTATCAGTCTGAGCCTAAAGTTTGCCAGATGTTACGTGTGATTCCTAGCAAAACATTGTCGGCTAGCCGAGTTGCCAAAATTTTGTGGCTCACAGAGTCTAGTCTCGCTGCAAAGTCACGTAACTAGTGAATCTAGTGAGCATTTTCATGCTACTCGGGAGCTCACAATCAGCCTATTAGTATGCACAGAAAGGTCTTATCAGTAGCAACCTTTATGCCAAATTTGATTGAAAAGTTTGCAAACACTCTGATAAAAGCTGAATCTATCAAATATGGTCATTTTTCACACACACGAAAACCTCTTGTGCCCCTTGACCTCTCTGAGGAGTCATCCAAATGCATAGAACGGGCTCACCATCAGGTATCTCTAGACCAAGTTTGGGTTTGAGTCTGAAAATAGTCTTTGAGAAACAACAGTTTTTGTGAAAATATGGCTATATTTTACCTATTTCTGAACCCCAAATGACCCATGACCATGTGAAGAGTATGCGAAGGGTTTTTCAGAAACAGCAAGAACAAAAGATGTCACATGACCAGCTAAAGCAGGTAAGCATGCATGCACCTTTTACAGGATAATGGTTACATTACAACAACAGTGCCTGCATCTGAACAGTCCCATTTAAGTATTTCATAGGCAGGTAATAAGTATAATAAAACTGCAACGTAACTCCTATGGTGGTACATCTACTGAATTAGTATGCATAGAGATTGATTGATTGATTGTACATTGCTTAACGTCCCGACAGCAACAAGGCTTTCTCAGGACGTGCCTGCACTGCTTGTGAAAAAAAAAATAAACAGAACATTGAATGTATGTCGCCAGCCGGTCAAATACGTTAAATAAACCTAACAAATGGGGCTAAATAAAGCTAAGACCATTTAGCAACACACATCCAATATCAAGAGCTACAGGCAGTGCAGACAGTAGGGAGAGTTTTAAAAAGGCAAATACAGGTGAATGGACCTCGGGTAGACAGAAACACATGCCCCAGAATAGAGAGAAAAACTCACCCTGTGGGGCTGACCAGGGTGACCCTGGGAACTAAAAAGTACCTAACCCCACCCAAGTCCCCCAGGGCAGACCCGGGTGGGGGAGTATGCATAGAGAGGTCTTATCATACCTTTATGCCAAATTTCATTGAAACGTTCTAAAAACTTTGATAAAACTACAAACTTAGCATTCTTCACACATTTGCCAACCTCATGACCCTTGACATTGACCTTTTCAAGGGCTCATCCAAATTATTATGCATAGAAAGCTCTTACCAGTTATCTCAGTAACAAGCTTTGAAGTTGGAACACAGTACATATACTTGTGTAAAAACAATTGTCAAGATTAGGCTATTTTTTACCCATTTCTTGACCTCCTGTGACCTTGACCTTTGAGAGAGGTCACTGAAACTGGTATGCTAAGAAAGGTTTGACCACAAAGTATCCAAGGGCAAAGTTTATAGTCTGTGTCTTTAACAGTCTCCGAGAAAATGCCGAAGTTAAAGTTTACCACTGACCCCAGATGTCCAATACATTCTCACTTTTCCTATCACACATGAGACAAACATAAACACCTCAGTTTTCAAACATCACATCGTCATGGCAACATTCACAATGGTGTGGAGGTTGACATTTTGAGCATCCAGATACTGAGATAGGTTATCAGAACATACTGGGACAGCATCTTCTGACTGCCTTCTTTCTAATGATGATATAAAAATGCTGAATCAGATTTGTCAAACATTTTTTCCTGTCCCTCTAGCAATCAACTTTTCACTTCATCTTCCGAATCCACTATTTTGCCTTTAGTTGTTCTAAATACCCTAGGTTCAAGTATGCCTCCTAATCTACTTGTGGTAATGAATTGAGACAACTATTTTATGAATTGCATTTTACTGCAGACCCTGAAACACTGACATTTTTCACCAACCTTGTGACCCTGGATCTTTAGGTAGGGTCATCAACTTAGTGCACAAAGGAAGGTCTTAACACCAGACATTAATTTTGGCTTTGAAATGGTAAAACCATAAACATTTAGGGTTTAACCAATGTCTTTCGTCTACCACAAAGGTGATTTCAAAGACGGGGCACCAAATAGGGTCTGAATATTGGCCCCACCTGGATTCGAACCTGTGACCTTTCAGATGAGAGTCGAACGCTCCACCCAGCTCCCCAAGTTTGGCTTTGAAGTTGTGGATAGTAGTGGTATTTGAGAAAAACAATTTTTTCCTTCAGCCATCACTGAAAGTGTATCAAGTTTGGCTTTAAAGTTGAAAACGTATTTGTGAAAACATGACTTTAGTCCAAAAATTGCAATTTCTCAAACATAAATGTATTTACTGACCCTAAGTGACCTTGGGGGTACATGTACAAAATGTCTCCCAAACTGTCTTGTTTTCCTATGAAACCATATCAAATAAGAGGTAAAACAATGGCATATCTCACTGTCAATCGTGTCAGGGAATAATCAATATGATACACCAGATGGCAGTAAAAAGATTTATCTGTAAGCCAAATGTGATGAGCACACAAGACATTCTAAATGAAGGCAACACCATGGAGGACCAAATCCACTCGCCGATTTTCAACTGTTTCTGCATGGCCAATCATGGCGAGTGCATATTTTATAATTCATGCACAAGAAAAATTGTTCACGGCTAGTGGAAACAAGAAAGGCAAAGCCATTATGGTTCATGTGTATGACCAATTTACATGTGTGAACTTTGTGACAATAAGTACAAGGATGGCCTCTGCACCAGCAAAATCCACATTTTTCTCAAAATTTATTCACTTTTCACACATCTGTCAAACCCCCTTGACCTCTGCGATGAGTCGACTAAATTAGTATACATAGGAAGGTCTTATCATCGTCAGCTAACTTTGTGCTAAATTTGATCGAAAAGTTTGCAAAACTGTTGATAATAACTACAATTCTATACAAATTGGCATTTTACATACATTTGCTGACCTCTTGTGACCCTTGACCTTTTTGAGGGCTCATCCAAATTAGTATGCATAGATAAGTATTAACATCAGGTATCTCTCTCTATACCAAGTATAACCGTATTTGAGAAGGAAAAGAAAACAACATCTTTTGTCAAAATATGGCTATTTCTTCCTATTTTCTGAGTTCTCATGATCCTTGACCTTGCCGAGGGA
The DNA here is from genome assembly GCA_036245525.1 of Semisulcospira habei. Taxonomy (NCBI): domain Eukaryota; kingdom Metazoa; phylum Mollusca; class Gastropoda; family Semisulcospiridae; genus Semisulcospira; species Semisulcospira habei. The sequence goes on from BTPG01000008.1 coordinate 108,112,446, forward strand.
TCAACCAAATTAGTATGCATAGAAAGGTCTCTTTGTACCAAGTTTGGGTTTGAAGTTGTGAATAGTAATTAATATTTGAGAAAAAATAAATTATGTCAAAATATAGCCATTTGGACCTATTTCCTGATCCCATAGCTGCCAACTTTGGAGAAATAAAAATCCTGACTGGCCGGGGTCCAGGGGCCGCCTAGGCCCCGGCAGGGTGCAGGGGCAGCGCCCCGCTGGGGGGTGCAGGGGGGCTACGCCCCCCGCTCGTAAACGAAAATCAGCATTTTGATGGCAGTTTGGAGGCCTCTCCTTGAAGCAAAATTCAAAATAATAACCAGTTTGTATCCTTTAGTTTGAAGTTATTTACATTCACATCAGCACAAAAAAATCATGGCTGAACAAAATAAATCAATGGAAACGAAAAATCAGCATTTTGAAGGCAGTTTGGAGGCCTCTCCTTGAAGCAAAAATCAAAATAATGACCAGTTTGTATCCTACAGTTTGAAGTTTATTTACATTCACATCAGCACAAAAAAATCATAGCTGAACAAACTAAATCAAGGACAATGGAAACGAAAATCAGCATTTTGAAGGCAGTTTGGAGGCCTCTCTTTGAAACAAAATTCAAAGTTTATCTACTCTTTTGATGGTGGGCAAGGGTTTGCAGCAGCCTTCAGGGACTGAGATGTTGCTGATTTTGCCTTCAACAGCAAGTCCTCTCTCTCTCTCTCTCGTCTCTTTCGGTTTGTGTTCCACACTTTCATAATTATTTCACAAGATGCTCTTACTTTTTCATGTATTCCTTCGTTTGTTCAATTCATCATTCAGTCTGACCGCCAGACAGTCTTTATTTTTTCTTCATTATACTTCGCTACTTATACTTATACTTGGTGTTTCTTACGTTTTTCGTGCAGACTGATGTCTTTTTGGCCGCCGTGACCGATGTTTATGTCCGCCCGGCACATTTTACAAAAGGCAAAGTGTTCCCCCTTTCTCGATTCGTCGATGTAAGGAAAGGAACGCTTGTAGTCTGGATGGAACTTCACCAAACACTTCTGCTTCTTAGGAGGCATGATTTTGTTGAAAATCGAAAATACTCTGTAACCAGTTGTGAAGATCGTTGAGCATGTGCTCGAGGGCAAATTCGAAGGAACCGGAACAAACAGAATGGACGGAATTTGCCGCGCATGCGTAATCAAGACTGGCTGTGGGTCCCCGAAAGCTTAGCGGTACAGTATAGCGGTAGGCTCTCAACTACAGGCGCTTGACCCCGCGCGGTACGCCAAAATGCCTCGAATTTTAAAACAAAGCTTGAAAATATGAAAATCGGGAGAAATGTACAAAAAACCGGAAAATCGGGAATTGAAAAAAAATCGGGAAATTCCCGATAAAATCGGGAGGGTTGGCAGCTATGCTGATCCCATGTGACCTTGACCTTTGTGAGAGGTCACTCAAATTGGGATGTTTAGAAAGGTCTGGCCACAAAGTATCTTTGGGCCAACTTTAATGACTGTGGCTTCAATAGTCTACGAGAAAATGCCAACGTTAAAGTTTACCACGGACGACGACAGTCGACCACTGGCCCAGAACATACACTTTTGCTTCGCATGCGAGTCAAAACATTCATTTAACCTGGATGTAGTTCAAACAGCTACTAAGGTCAAGGACCATTTGGTCCTCCCAAACAAAACTCGGGCACAAATACACAAGCGGTGAAGAACACACACAAAACAAAAACAAACCACACCAAATGCTGTTACATTCACTTCCTTCTTTGAGCCACTGAAATATACCTCTTGACAAATGAGAAGAGAATATTTGATCACTTTAATCATGCAAAGTATAAAGACAAAAATTTAACTTAATTCTCGAAGCATTTTACCATTATGGCATTATAGCTATGCCTTCATGAAACCAGTTGACAAGTTAGGTATCGCAAAAGAACAAGAGGAACAAAGAAAATGTCTGGCATTGAAAACATTTCTAAGCTCATTTTGCGTCACGAACAATAGTTTCTGAATCATGAATTGACTAGTTCGGGGTTTAATGCACACAGCACCAGAGTGATAATGGACAGCCTCAAGGGTGGGTTAAGTGGGACAGGGACAGCTACTGCCTATGCAGTACGACTTGAACACTGATCCATAAAGGCAAACTGCAGCTCTGTCAGTTTTGATTTACCAGAACCTTCCTAAAAATTGTAAGAACCTAGAATGGTCTAGGCAGTAAATGAAGTGAGCCTAGCAGTGGGAAACTGTCAGTTGTCAACAATTTGTTGCACAGTAAGGTACATCAAGAAAAAATCCAGACAAACCTGTATGGGGATGGGGGTGAGAGGGGTAAGGATTTATGAGTCCTATTTTTACGAATGAATTTTTATTATTATTATTATGAATGAAATTTACCGAAGACTTTTTCTTTCTGACCTGTTAATTTCAAGGTAAAAATAACAATAGCAACACAAATATCATTCCTATTATGATTTCGTCCACCACCCCACATCATTAACTTAGAGGCTACATTGGTAGAAATAAAGTCAGAATTTAAGATGCTATGTCACAAGCAGCAAATACAGTGTACCCGTATTATGTATACAGTACATACACAGTCTAAATCACATCTCAATAACAATAATCTATGACAATGATGCAAATCAAAATCGCAAAATCAAGGCAGTCAGATTAATCAAAACAGTCACTGGTATTGCCATACAAAATAGCCACTGCGCATATACACAATTTGCAAACAAGCCAATTTTAAACCTCACAATTTAACAAAGAAAACCTTTAAGTGGCTTTTTTAAACCAAATACAAACACATTCACTGTATCTGCAAATGAATATGCAGAACCATAATGAAACAGAATCCACAGCCACCAATACTCCATTCATGTATACTGGCTGCTGACTTTATTATCGCACAAACCCCTGTCTGAAGCAGAACAGGCTAACTTTACCAGAGAAACTGAAAACAATGTAATGATGCAGACATCATCATGGTTGACATTGGGATTTGGGAAAAGCTGAATCAGCCTCCAGGACCGGAGACCGTCATTCACGCATTACGTATGTTTAAATACGTAAAGTTCCGCTCAGCTTACCATATTTTATATGGTCTGGGTAAGAGGACGAGTTGTTACTGGAGAGAACTAGACCATTAGCTCTATATTATCTCTGTCTGAAACTGCACTCCCTACAACCCTTACATCTGATCTCAGCTTGGGCAACTACACTACTAAAAAAAGTTACTATTTGTTTCAAGGGCTCAAGTGTTAAACATCAACCACATACTCCACAGCAGTAACCTTTAAATATACATGAGATCACACCTGATCAAGAACCAAGAATTCATCTAATCGATTCAACTTCACACGCATATGTATGAAAACAGTTTCGCAAAATCACACAAAGAGCTGAATTACTATGACACAGAAACCCACCATTCTCTCTCCATTTATCCAAATTCCAACAACCACTAACATTACCCAAACTTGAAGTGATAGAAATTAAGCACATACTGCAACTGCTTTTGCACGCTCCTGCTTGTATGCCTCCCTGCAACACAAGAGAGAGCAAGACTTTCTCAGAGAATTGTAATTTGTACCAAGACAAACAAGAATGGCAGCCTTATGGCTCATTTGTACCACTGATCCCAAAATTTTGATTAAAAACTAAAAGCCTATGAAAAACCAACATTTTTCACATGTTTGTCAACCTCTTGTGCACCCTGCCATTTGCAAGGAGCTATCCAAATTAGTATGCATAGAAAGATCTTACCAAGTTACCATCTTTGTATCAGGTTTGGGTTTGAAGTTGAAAATAGTATGAGAAAAGACAACTTTTAAGTTATATAAAAAAAATGTCTATTTTTGATCTTCTTAGCCCACTGTGAAATTGACCACTAAGAGTAAGAGAGGTCACTGAAGTCACTATGTTCAGATAGTTTATCATCCCTCACAACACAATTCCATTGTATCCTTCCAATACACAATCTCAGCAGGAGTAGATTGGGGAATAGGGGCCCAAAAATCCTTTACAATGCTATTAGACACCCCCCCCCCCCCCCCCCCCCCCCCGGTTTGATCGGCAAGTGGTTAACACTTGACACCCCTCCCCCTCCCGAAAAAAAAAAGTTTTTACAGCCTCTGGAAGCAAAGACTAGCGCAGCAGGCCTTTGAGGCATGTTGAAGGTCCCAAACAAAACGTTGGAACCCCCCCCCCCCCCTCTCGAAGTAACTGACCTGCCAGAGCTCAGACCAAGTGAGACTGTCTAACACAACACAACAGTTATAAACGAAAGTGCAATATCCATCTCTTACCATGATTTCTGAGCACTGCTTGCTGCACACGGTTTTACAGGCACCCGGTAGACAACCACTGAAGTATTTCTTGGGATCAAAGTGTTGTTGTTGGAATAGACTGTAAATAACAAAATGAAAACACAAATTAGAAACACAATGCACAGATCTGATCAATAAACAGATCAGTTATCACTGTATATTAAAAAAAAAACTTTTTTCAAAGTTTGACAAAAATAAGAATGGCAAAGTCTGTAAGGCTCATGTGCGTGGCTGATCCACAAAACTGATCCAACTATTGTGACCTGAACCTTTCCAACAGGTCACTGAAATGAGAAAGTGTTGAAACATAAGTAAAAGGTTGTCTTTTGTACCTGTGAAATCCATATTTTTTAAAAATGTATGAGCCATTCTCAAAAGGTGAAAGCACCGAACAGTGACTACATTTGTCACTCAAGTGACATTTGTCACTCAAGCATTAACATCATATTGCAATTTTCACTGACATGTTCCATTTTACACCTATGTGATGTATATTGAATGAAGAAATACATAACAAGCATGTATTGATTACTCTTCTGAAAGTGTCTTTTGCTGAGGCTTAATAAGACAAAAACAATTTTGGCAGCTTGGAAACTCAAACATGACGTGAGAACCCCTACTGAGAAAACAAACCTTTCACTGTGATAATTTCCACAAACCAACCATTTCCATGGATAGATTAGGTGTAGTACTTTGTTCAGAAAGTTTTAGTTAGTTCCAGAAAAACGTTTATAATTGTGTTAAAACGCCTGCGAATGTAGACAACTGAACGTTACCTGCCTGGTCATCAAATACAAGATCAGGGAAAAAATTCCCACTAGTAAACAAGTGAACCTAGCAGAGTTTCAAGCCTATGACTGTGCTAATATTTTTCAATGATATCAGTACAGATACGTATGTCTTGATGGCGCCAGTTTAGTTTTAAAGGCTTTTATTTTTTCTGATAAAATGTCCAGTCATTTTTACGTCCAGGATCACACTCGAATTAACACTACAAAATGCAACTGACTGGGAAGTCCTGATTCTAATTTTGTATACCGATGACCCGGATGCGGATAACCTTTACTTTTCACTGCAAATGGCAAAGACAAGCAATTCTGCTATTTCAGGCGTCATTTTACGCATCACACCTGACCCAGACATTTTTCATAACGTCCGCACCCATTCTCGCCGAGATTTTTTTAAAATTCCTGCTGACCTTCATGAAGAGATTGATGTAGAATCTTCCTAAGGCATTGTACAATGTGATGGTCATGTCTGCTTAGCAAGGAACCTGTTCTGAGCGCTGTGTTGTGAGGATTCAAAAGAGAAAGTTGCGAATGACAGAAAACGCACTTTATGACAGAGTAATGCCCAAACTCTTTCTGTGGGTGTTTTGGAAATTTGACAGTAAGGAGACACACAGTTATGCTGAGAGCGTGTCAACTCTTCTATCGATCTAGATATTGGTGTCCATGTATCTACTGATAGCTTTCATTTCTGACACTCCAGAGTTCCGTATGTTGCAGATGAGACAAACACATGAAAATCTGTTTTTAAGATAAAAAGTATAAAATTTCTTGATTTATTTTCTTTTTTGATTATGCATCTACAATAAATCATTAAATGGCAATTTTACTAAGAACACGTTCAGGGGTGGGGGGTTATTGCAGAGGCGATTTTGCTTAATGTGATCTGAACGTTTGGAGGTTACTGATGACATTTCTTTCAAAATACGTCTTATTATAATATTAAATGAGAGTGTACTATTTTCTGGTATTATTTTAATCATAGAATTAGTTATGCATGTGCCGGAGTTAAAAGATGCACACATACGCTTATTTTTGTTGTTGTACTAGATAATATTTTCTGTCATCAGTAACCTCCATTTCTCCTCAGATTTTGGACATTTGAAGGACTCTTAACAGCAATAGAATCTCAGATTATCTTTTCAAATACTGTTTTAAAAACTAGAATGACAAACATGCCACAGACATTAAATAGTCAAGTTTCAAAACATTTTAATAATTTGAGTTTTTGCCACACCTGTTGAGAATTCATGGCTCATAAGTCATATATTTTTCACACTCTTGTCAACCTCCTGTGACCCTTTACAGCAATGAACCAAATCAGAATACATACAAAGGTCTCATCATCAGCTACCCTTTTGCCAAATTTGGTTAAGACACCCCCCCCCCCCCCCCCCCCCCCCACCCAAAAATTAAATTCTACCAAAAAATAGACATTTTTCACATCATTTGCTGATCTCTTGTGACCCTTGACTTTCCGGGCTGCCACCCAAATTAGTATGTATGGCAAGGTCTTACGACCAGATATCTCTTGACAAAAAAAAGTGGACCAAGTTTGGGTTTCAAGTTGCAAGTAGTATTCCCTGATCTCTTGTGACCTATGACCTTTTCAAATTAGCATGTATAGGAAGGTCTTAAATCTACACCCTCCCTCACAAAACCTCCTACAAAATTATCAGAAGTACACCATTTTGTAGGGAAATGGATAAGGTTTCCAGTGATGCTAATCTTTGGGTGACCACAGAAGAATTTGGGACATTATCACAGTTTTTTTTAATACCAAATGCGAATTATAGCTCAAGAACAAAACGTGACACATTTTACACATGCTCCATGGAACTCAGATTTTCAAAGGCATGCTGCACTATGAAAAATCACTGTTACTGTCACAAGATGTGTGCAATGTTGGCCTAAATTACCATTGAGTTGATGATTTTCTAGAGCAAGTTGCTTTTGCATAATTCACCATAATATAAGAGCCTGCTTGAACATAACACGTGTTGTAAATTTTGTCAGCAGAAATCATACCACTAAAACACATTTTGACAAATGGTTAATTATTAAAACTTATGTGTTATTTTGTAGAGTAGAGTATGTACTTTGTATTTAATTATGATGAAAGGTTTGTGGTTCTTACATGGAAAATCAAATGATCCAGTTTTGAAAATTTGTACTCAGAATGGTGTGAATGTTATGTTCAAACAGTTTAGGCACTTATTTATCTCTACTAATCTGTTGTTTTTGCTGAAGACAAATGGTGTAGTGATTTATATCAAGGTTTTGAAGAGGATGCACGGGTGATAGATGAAAGAAACCCTTTACGAGGTTTACAGTATGCGTCCAAATTTTGGGTGTAAAATTTTTATGTTCAAGCAGTCCAGCAAACTTCATAGATATATTATTTTCTGTTTACTTATTCTGCAATAATTCAGTAGTAGCACTATACTTATTTAGACAAGACCTTGGTAGGCCCAAAAATACCTAATTCTGTTCAGTTGAAATAATTTTATTGTATTTTTTTCTGCGTGCTGGCGTGTAAATGTTATGTTCAAACCAGTATGAGTATGCACATTTTTTTTTGTTTTGTTTTGTTGAAGGGTAACTTTTGTTGCAAATCATATAGTAGATGATGCCATCACATAAAAATAGTTATGCACATGCTGGTACACAACACATTTGAAACTCTTTTCAAAATTTCCTCATGAACATAACTTGACACAACTTTGTGGGATGTAAAGTTACGTTCAAACATTTATCACCTAAAATCACAAAAATCACTTTATATAAAAAAAACTACCAATAGCTGAAAAGATGTTTACTTTTTTTATAATAATAAAGCATGTGATACCTTCTAGGATAAACATTTCTTTGTTTTTGTTTGTACACGACTTTACACCATCAGCATGCACATGCACTGTGTAAAGTTACGAACAAACACCAATTTCATTTCTTTGGCCGTCCTGCAATAAAGTAGGTAAGATAACCAGATAAATCTATAAAATATGAATTTCAAGACCTATACAATTTTAGTGACTGCAAAACAAGATAATGTCACAGCTATTATTGCTCATGAACATAACTCTACGTCATGTCACGTTACGTTCATGCAGTGAATGATTACATTTCCCGTTGTGCATTGAAATTTGTGCATTAACCTTTATGCATGCACTATCTTAATATTTATCATCACAAACAGCTTTCAATTTCAAATCTGCATTTCATAACTCGGCACCTTAGTGCTTTAGAAAATGGTCCTTTGTCGTCAGGTTCAAACACGCCATGTCATTATTTTTAACCTTTCTATTTCATGTTTTTGTCATGAAATCATGTTAGTGCAAATGTCATTCTTCTTTCGTACACTACATGCAATCAACAAATTTCTAAATAATTCTACTTGTCAAGTTACAAGGCAAATGTGTGAATGTGACCGTGTAAAGTTATGTTCATGTCATGCATCCTGTTTTCTCAATTCTGCTACTGTTTATGTAATTATGATGGACTAACAAATGAAATTTTACCAGAACAGTATGCACACTGCTTATAGGTGAAAGCAGGCTCGATGATAGTGTCTTCTTTAGAGACTTCTCTTGAATAATCTTAAGATATTTCTTGTGTGGAAGTCAGAAGGTGTAAAGTTATGTACAAACACTTGAAAAGTTGCAGTTCAGCCCTCTTTGAAAATCACATAAACATCACTAGCTTTATATAATAGCTGTGCTTGTTAGTGGGACTGGTATGCATACTTATTTTTCCCCCAAGAGTTTGTGATTTGCCCTTGTGAGACCATAATTATATTTGATGAAGGTGTAAAGTTATGTTCAATCTTGTGAATGTAATTGAATTTAAGCCAACTCTCGGCTCAGTTTGTAAAAATTTACTTATTTTCTATTGGAATAGTTAACAGCAGATAAAAGTCATGTAGTGTAGTCATTTTTAGCTTACAGAAGCTGTATTTGATTGCATGAAATAAAAAATGAGAATAACATTGCAGTGAAGATGTATTGAACAACTTTGTCAGTATTCAGAACTATGTAAACATTGTTTTTTCAATTGGCTTTTGCACTTAAAATTAAATTATAGACTTGTTTCTGTGCATTTAGCATAATATTTTAAAATTAGTTCTCCAACTCCAAGTAGAATTAAAAATTAGTGGCTTTTGGAAATTATGGTGTAAAGTTATGTTCAAACAGTTTTTAATGGCATAAAAGGTTGCATTTTCCACTAACACATTTTATTTATAGACATACCATTTATTCTGGTTGGGGAACATACTTTGAAACATACAAATGCAAAAAAATGCTTATAGCTTGTGTTTAAAGTTTGAAATTGAACATAACATTTACAATGTCGCACATTTAACAATTCACAACAAACACAAGCTATAAGCAATTTTTTGCATTTGTATGTTTCAAAGTATGTTCCCCAACCAGAATAAATGGTATGTCTATAAATAAAGTGTGTTAGTGGAAAATGCAACCTTTTATGCCATTAAAAACTGTTTGAACATAACTTTACACCATAATTTCCAAAAGCCACTAATTTTTAATTCTACTTGGAGAACTAATTTTGACACTAAGTAAAATTTTTATGTTATTTGCAGTTTGGTTGTTATCGAACTTTGAAGTTTAAACATAACATTTACAATGTCGCACATTTAACAATTCACAACAAACTTCAAAGTTTGATAACAACCAAACTGCAAATAACATAAAAATTTTACTTAGTGTCAATGTTTATGTATGCAAAGCTGATTTATATGAAATATTAAAATTATTTTGCTTTTGAAAATGCAGGGTGCTTGTCACACCATTTGCACACCCAGTCGTACTCTTGACCATATCTGTACAAAGTTTGGTTTGGAGTTCTGAATAGTACTTGAGAAAAAAAAAATTTTAAATGGCCATTTTTTAAAAATCTATTTTCTACTCTAGTCGCTTGTGATCCTGGACCTCTCCAAGGGTTCATTCAAATTAGTATGGACAGGATTAGGACTAAGACTAAGAGGGTCTAACCATCAAATATCTTGTACCAAGTTTGGCCTATTTAAGAAATTTGGGTTTAAAGTTGTTAATAGTATTTCAGAAGAAGCAAATTTTTATTCAAATACGGCAATTGTTTTACCTAATTGAGTAATTCCTGATTCCCTATGACCTTTAAGGAAGGCCTCTGAAGTTGATTAAAATCTTGCCACAATTGACAAAGTATCACTGGGCCAAGTTTGATGAATATAGTATAGCTTGAATATATCTCTGAGAAAACGCCAATGTTAAAGTTTGCCACGGACGATGGCAGACAGACAGCCATTGGCCCGTTACAACTCACATAAACTAACTTTTGCTATCGCATGCGAGCCAATCCTTCCAGCTAAATAGAACTGAGAACCATTTGCGCAATGTGCATGCAGCAATACTGGCTGAGTAATAACAGTCTTCATGTCAGCAAATTATGTCCTAGACCCCCACCTTTTATTTCAAGGAAAGTGTTAACAAAAATGGCAATGCCTCATGGCTCAGAGCATGACCAAGGCAGTTCTGAGACCTCTGACCTTAACCAATTTAGGCCATTCATATGAGAAACTGTTAATTGTCTTAATTTTATAATTACACTTTTTTACAGAAGTTACTCACAGGTAAAAAGTTCTAGATTCTGTCAACATGAATCGTCACAATTACTGACCTCCCATGACCTCTGACCTTTAAGGCGGTCGATCAAATTTAATAATAGGTACTCAATTCTCAGTGCCAAGTTTGATTGAAAAATATGTCAAAATGACATTCTATTTTCTATCAAAAAAATGGCAAAGCTGTTATGGCTCATGCACCTGACCAATATAAACAGTTAAATCTTAACACAAATAAAGGGTTGGCATTTGTATAGATCTGCAAACTTGTTTTCTCCAACTTTATGCATTGTTCTCACATTTGTCAACCTCCTGCAACTCTTGACTTTTGTGACTGGTTAACCAAATTAGAATGGGTAGAAAAGGTTTAGCTAAGTATAAGTTTGTGCAAAAACTAATTGAAGAATTTCTAATTTGTGACCTGTTCCCACAAAAGGGACCATAAGTCGGAAATTTAGAGTTTTGAGATATTTACACCATTACAATCTACTAGCAATACAAATTAATTTGATGCAAAAACTATTGTTGTAGACCTGTTATTAAGCGAGAAACATGCATTTAAAGTTGATCACTCGAACTGACTTAAGATGACCCCCTGCACTCTTTTCGGCCTGTAGCTCCATTCGGCCAAAAGCGACTTAAGGTCCCTTTCGTGGGAACAGGTCACATTTGTAAAAAGCTGGGGGGGGGGAGGCAAATTTGAGAAAAGTAGGCATTTCCTACACATCTGCCTACTTCTTAAATATTTAGAGGTTATAGTTATACAAATTAGAATACATATGAAGGTCTTACCATCTGGCATCCCTCTACAGAATTTGAGTTTGAAAATAATATTTGAGAAAAATCAATTCATCCAAAAGTGGCCACTTTCTTTTACCTACTTCCTGCCCTTCTGATCTTGACATCTGAAAAATGTTACTGAAATTGCTGACTGCTACACTGGGAAAGTCTTGCGCAAAGTATCTCTGTCCAATTTCCAGGGGTGTGGCTTAAACTGCCTCCAAGAAAATTCCAATGTTAATTCCTATTGTGGATGACAGCAGACCACTGATACACTTTATCCAAGAGTGAAATATAGAAAATATGCACCAAGTGCACCTTTAAAGATGAAAATGGTATTTTAGAAAACATGAATTTTGTCAAAATATGGCTTTATTTTTTTTTTTTTTTTAAATATCTACTGACTTTATGTGACTGACCTTTGAGAGGTAACACAAACAGGAATGCATAGGAATGCATAGTATTTAGTAGTAACTTGAGGTTTAGCCGCAAAGTATCCCTGTGCCATAGTTGAAATCAATGGCTTCAAGTTCAACAGTCTGACAAAATGCCAGTGTTATATACCACATACAGAAGAAACAGACAAATGGACAACCCATACACTTACAGTGACTCATTTTTTGCTTCCACAGTAATTGTTGTTAATGAAACATCAACACAGCTTATTGAAAGATGTTTAAGTCAAGAACTGAGCATGTTTTTCAGCCAACTACTTGATATAAATAGCAACAAAAAAAAACTTTTACAAAGCTTTAAAATCACATCCTACATTAATACTATAGCCCTCCAGACCAAAAAGGTGACTGCCAAGCATGTAATATGCAAAGAAGTACCCAACGGAGAAAGAAACACGCTTAGAAAAGAACTTAAGAAGGATACAACACAATTTATTAATATTTCGGGTAAATACCCTTTGTCAAAATAAACAAACAGAGATTAGCCGCTACTTATCTTCATTGGCAGAAGGAAGGTGGCAACTAACGTTTTTTCTAAGCGTATTTCTTTCTCCGTTAGGTACTTCTTTTCTATTAATAGCCCTGACTACTACTACAATTACTATAATAATAATGGGTAGACCATCGAAGCCGATGATGTCGTCATTGTGCATGACTTCTATTTGTGGGTGCAGATGTGGCTGGCCAAGCCAAACCTCGAGCCACAACTGCGAGGGCAATGGGGGCACTGGAACGTAGCTGTAGGGAGAGTCGACGCTCTCTTTCAACTACTAGTACTATAATGATATATAAATGTACAGAATATGGTCAGTTCTAGTAGAGATGCTAGTCTTAATCATGACGTCAAACAAAAATATGTCCCACCTTCTCCACTCTGTGCATTTCTTATCTCCAGCTCAAAATCTCCTAGACGAAGACGTTTCTGAGCAGCTATTTCCTTCTTCAAATCTCCAACAGATATGTTGAGTCCATCGAATGTCACGGTCTGATACTCAAGACTGCTTTTGAACTTGTAATGAACACAAGACATCTTGATGTTCCTGAAGATGAAGAAAAAATGCTGACATTTGTGATCTAACATTTCAACTAACGTCAAGCAAATAGCACAAAACACGACTGCAGCCTCCACCGTAATGCCGCTAGGTACGTTGTAAACAGTTTTATCTTTTAACCATTACCTTTTATCGTCACTACCGGGTGCACGTCAACACAGAGTCATTAACGTTCACGAGAGCCCAACTCTCAATGTGAAGAAGAAAACAAAATGAACGCAATCGATACGTCTGCCGCTTTCGGTTGTTTCATTTTGACTGCGCGACTGACTTATGTTCGGTAAATGTGTAATAACATCGGCAAACCCTACTCATTTATATTCTAAATGGAATAAAATACAAATGTATCACAAAAACTTCCGAACGACCATGAAAAATAAAAAAAGGAATGTGACTTGCCAAACACAGAACAAAGACGGAAACAAGGCAGACAGACTTGATTAGGTATATTGACAATAACGAATTCATATATGATCAAAGCATAGAGCAACATTCTCCAGATCACCGATATTAGGTATTAAGATGTCTTCCCGTATTTCGTCCAAAAACAAGCAGAAAATCTTACTTTTAAATGCGTAGGTTCAGCGTGCCCTTCTTGCCAACATGGCGACAGGCATTGTGATGACGTCATGAGACAGCTTATGGGTAGAATGTAAAGAATTTATTTTTTTTTTTAATTGGCATATTTTCACACAAATTCTGTATTTGGAGGGTGTTTAAAGTATAAATACATGAAAAAGGTTTTGGTTCTCTACAGTAACCTCTTTCTCAACTGAGTCCGTGTGTGCTGAAAACGCGTTGCGTATGACTGTTATGAAAGAGGCTTTGTGCCCATAACTCGTCGAGCGACCCGTCGTCGAAGCGACAATTCTTTCAAGTAAAACAAAACAAAAAATCCCAAGCGACAATTGATCGAACATTACGCACATGATCTGTGAGCAGTAAATATTTATTATCTGATTAAAATAATTATTCTATCCCAGCATTCCATTTTGGCTTAGATTTTTAGTCTACCCACAGGTGGACTGATGGATTCGAGGTTTTGACAGAGTTTTATGCCCCTGACTAGGAGCGTCACTGGTAGCTATTAATTCCATAGCGGGACCCTACGATGGTTAGTCCATAAGTTAGAAAGATCTGTCGTGCACACCCCCCCCCCCCACCCCCCACCCCCAGTACTCCAAAAGATGGGTTTCGAAGTGTTCCTTAGTATGTCCTGAGATGTTTAAGCCATGTTCCCTGAAAATCCTTAGGAACACACCGAGATATAGCCGATGGCGCAAGGGAACCCCCATTCACGCTCTTCACAGGTGCTAAAATGAGGTTGAGAAACATTTTCCTCTAAATAAATCAGAATTCATTCCAGAAGCCCAAATCGGGCAATATTATGTTAAGGCACACCTTCTGCATCCTCTGCAAAAAAACAGAATGAAAAAATATTGAATCTCTGGCTCACAGTGAAGGTATATGTGCACCCAGCAAACGATCATTTCCGCAAATTCGTAAAAAGGACAAAAATAATGTGTCAGGTGCCTTCAGACATTTTCTATAGCACCGACAGTCCATTTTCAGGTTTACATCCTTAAAACAGGATGTCACAATTATTATAAACTTGACTAGGTGATACTGTGATCACTGTGAGTGCCACAGTGGTTGATTTTGTATCCCTACCCCCAAGTTGTAAAAATACACAAAATTAATTAGAAAAAATACTTAAGTTATTTCATTTCATTTTGACCTCTCTTTACCTATTGAGTTTCAATAATGTGAGCAAAAAGTGAAAGAAAATAAGGAAAGTCGGCATCCTTTATGGTACGTTCATGGTGAATGATAGCTTTTTTCCATTTAAAATTGCCGAATTGGGAAACGTACGTCATTTCTGATGCCCTCAGAAATTTTGTATACAACTGATATGTCTTTTTTATGTTTTATTGGTTAGGATAGAGTACTATAGTTACTCCCAACCTGATCTTATGATGCTGTGATGCATTTAGGGGCCACAGTGGCTGAATCTGCTGCCCTACCCCCATTTTACCTGTACGCAAAGGAACAAAAAATGATCATAACAATTGCTCCTCTGTTTAATATTTTTGTTGCCAGTTTTCTTAACAAAATATTTATGCATATTGAGCATAAACATTTGTGATCATTTCATTAATTTCAATGTGACCCCATCAATTTAATTGTAATTCCTTTTATTTAAGGCATGCTTAACAAGGGCTGCCGCTAAAGCTTCTACTGTCTGCACATTCAGCAGTCTTGTCAAACTCGGGGAAGTTGTACCTCAGGGAGATGTTGTGTCTGATGCTGTTTTTGGTCTACATTAATGACATCAGTACAACAGTACCAAGGTTCGTCTTGAACATCCTCCATGCGGATGACTTTGATGTGGAGCGCAGCAGAACATAAAAAAAATAGCTCCTGCAGAATCCAGGATGAATAAGAATAAGAATAAGAGTACTTTATTATCTCGAAAAGAGAAATTCGGTTGTGGTACATTTATAACAAATAGTACAAACAAGACATAAAAACATTATAGCATAATTATGAACATTTTCTCCCTGCACTTGCACAGCTACAAATTCCAAATGGATATAAAGTAAACACTACAAAATCTTTACACATAACTCTTACACATCTCACACAAACATCTTTTATGGACTGAACTGAGCGGCACTTATACATTCACACCCACCTCTACATATGCATACATAATACGCATGTTTCAACCTAGTCCTAACCCTCACTACTTATTATACAAACATCTCAGTACATTATTACACATTATTACACAAGCTGCATAATTAAAGTCTACCATAGTAAAATAATTAGTGGGTAAACACTCAGTGACAACAATCCCAGTATGTCCATGTTCACCACCAAATGAAACACAATATAATCACTTCTCTAAAATCAACAAGCTCCATTCCTACTGATTGCACAGGTAAAGGGGGATAGGGGGAGGAGTTAGGTTTGGGTATGCGTGGATGTACCTACAGATTGCTTAGAGTGATGGATTTGGGGATGAAACTGTGCTGTAGTCTAAGTGTTCTAGCTTTGTGCGTGCGGAGTCTGCGGCCAGAGGGGAGGAGTTCATAGAGGTGGGCAAGGACATGGGATCTGTCTGAAGCTATCCGCCTACCCTTTCTCACCACACGCTGTTCATACAGGGACTCCACACTGTTTTGCTTACTGCCAGTCACTTTGCTGCAGATGTTTACCATTCGTGCCAGGGTGTTCTTGTTCTTCAAACTCAGACCTCCATACCAGCACACAGAACCGAAAGTGATGACAGACTCAATAAAAGAGTAGTAAAAAGTTTGAAGGACAGAGGGGTTCACATTCAGCTTCCTGAGTTTCTGGAGGCAGTAGATGCGTGACTGACATTTCTTGTGTATGAGGGAGGTGTTTGCGTTAAAGGACAACTTATCATCTATGACTGTTCCAAGATACTTATACTCAGTCACACGCTCAACAGACACATCGATCATCAGAACAGGGACAGGGGCAGGGTTTCTTCGAAAGTCTATCAGTAGTTCCTTGGTCTTACTCACATATAGGTCTAGAAAATTATCTTTACACCAAACACTAAAACGTTCTACTTCTGCAAAGTAAGTCGCATCATTATTGGAGAGATCTTCTAAGGCAGTGTCATCCGAGTATTTTATAAGAAGGGTAGAGTCAGTGCCACTACAATCGTTAGTGTACAGTGTGAACAGCACAGGGGAGAGAACTGTACCTTGAGGGGCGCCTATGGAAGTGGACCTAAGGGATGAGAGAGCTGTTTGAAAGCGAACTGACTGGGTCCTATTTACAAGGAAGTTGACAATCCATAGGATAAGCCTTGGCGTTACATTGTAACAGAGAAGTTTTTGAGCTATGAGATAGGGTTGTATAGTGTTGAAGGCTGAAGAAAAGTCTATAAAAAGAATGCGTACAAAAGAGCCAGGTTTTTCTAAATGTGTGCATGCATGGTGCAGAAGTGTGAGTGTGGCGTCATCAGTACATCTGTTTTGCTTGTATGCAAACTGGAAAGGATCTTGATAGGGCTTGACCTGATCGAGCAGTCTAGAAAGGACAACACGCTCAAAGCACTTCATTACTATAGAGGTGAGAGCTACAGGGCGATAGTCATTGAGTGTCTTGGGCTTGTTGTTCTTGGGGACAGGGCAGACTGTAGATGTTTTCCAGAGCCTAGGTACAGTGCAATCCTTCAGAGACCAGCTAAACAAACGGCTATAAACAACAGACAATTGGCTGGCACATACTCTCAAAACTCTACCGCAAATATTATCAGGGCCTACTGCTTTCTTAACATTCAGTTTGCTAAAAAGCTTCTCAACCGCCTTGCCATGGATCTCAAAGTCTTCATCAACATTGCCTGCCACATTTACTTCAAGCTGGGAAATCATGCTATCTAAATCATCCTTCAGATCATCTTTCTCAAATCTGCAATAGAACTCATTCAGTTTTTCAGAAAATTCAGTTTGTTCTTTCATTGGCATGCTACTGCTACTGAATTTTGGTTTATTGTGGCCTGATAAAGTTTTAAGTCCTCTCCATGCATCTGCTAAGCTACCTGATTCAAACTGTGACTCTACTTTCTCTTTATACTTTGTTTTAGCGCTGCCAATACAGTCAGCAGCTGGACTGAAAGAGGTCACTCAAACTGAGCTAGACCATCTCTTTCAATCAGACGAAAGAGGTCACCTCAAAACTGGAGACCTTCCAGTACCAAAGACAGACAGGCCAACTTTACTGGCAACAAATAAATTACTGGATTCACGTGGAGGCCTCATATCGAAGCCATGGAAGCTAGAGCTGCAAAAAAAAAGTTTCTGATGAAGAAACTGGTGGGGACACATTGGCGCAAATTACAGCATCCTGGCACAAGAAAATACCTGCTCGGTCAGACCAGTAGTGCGGTACCAAGATACATCGACAACATGAAACACTGCCTGCAAAACCAAAAAAGCCAGGCTTGACAAGATGCAGGACATGGGTCATTCTCATGATGCAGTGACATTCTTAGAGCCATCTGGAGCACCCCAATTTAGGAAATGGAGGACAATGGAGCCACTGGAACACAGAACAGCACACGTGATGATGACTTACTAAATACCGACAGCATGGGAGACTACAGGAGCAGACCAAGAACCGTCAGAAATGCCCACGTCTGAACCGCCAACTCAAGGTCCTGCAAAGGGCTAAAACTGACATCCTGGAGCCAAGCCCAAAGATATGTGAACAGCTCCCTTCAGATACCTGGACATCTCGAAAGAGCCTTCAAGACAACATAAACAATGTTCCAGGACTCTTTGCCAAAGGTCGCAGCACTGCACAAAGCCATCTTGCTGGAGGATACCTTCACAGCAGCTGTGATACCGCACAAGATGCCGTGCGGAATGAAGGAAGTGGCATCTGTTGTGCAGACCGCACTACTACCTCCCTCTCCTTATCAGCTGGTGGCAGCAGCTCCAACTATCGTACAGATCAGCAGATGCTCAACACAGCAGCAGAGCAATAGTTAGGGAAAGGAAAGCTTGATCCACTGATCTCACCAGGAAGCTTCAAGATAGACAGGATGCCCTGTCCATAAAATAGTGCTGCAGTGAATTCCAGTGCATTCTGGACTAGCTGGGAATGGAGAGGCTGACAGCCTGGCCAAAGCAGGTGCCAGACTACCTCAAGATCACAACCTATTATAAATAAACCAAGACACTACAACAACAAAGTGATTGGCAACAACAGAATGGCGGCTGCAGCCCGTGGGCAGATGACATCAACAAGCTGAACAGGGAGAGCCAGGCCACCATCTTTCATCTACGCACTGATTACTCTGGACTGGGTCCATACAGAAAAGCAGGAACGAAGTTCACAAACTTTTCATAAACGTTTCACAAACCCAAACTGAAGCTTGAAGGTTTACACACTTTAATTAGATCACTCTGTTACTTACTTACTTACGCCTGTCACCCCTACCCGGGTATAAGCCGTCGACGAGAGACCTCCAGCAACTCCTGTCCTGTGCTTCTCCTTCGATTCTACTCCAGGTGGTTCCCAGTCTCTTGATGTCTGCTTGGAGGTCTCGACGCCAGGAGTTTCTCGGCCTACCTCTTTTCCTCTTTCCCTGGGGGTTCCATGACAATGCCTGCCTAGTGATACTGGAAGCTGGCATTCTCAGACTGTGACCGATCCATCCCCATCTTCTTCGCCCAATTTCATTCTCTGCTGTTATCTGCTCTGTTCTCTCACAGAGTCTGACGTTGCTGATCTTCTCTGGCCAGTGGATTTTCAAAATTCTTCTAAGGCAACTGTTCATGAAGGTCTGTACTCTGTTGACTGTGGTTTTTGTCAATCTCCAAGTCTCTGCTCCATATAGGAGAACTGCTTTTACATTGGAGTTGAAGATCCGGACTTTGGTGTGTTGTGACAGCTCTCTGGAACTCCACACTTTTTTCAGCTGGAGAAAGGCTGCTCTGGCTTTACCGATTCGTGCTCTGACATCTGCATCAGTACCGCCTTTTTTGTCTATGAGGCTCCCGAGATAGGTGAAGGACTCCACCTCCTCCAACGGGGTGCCAGCAAGCAAGACTGGTTCCTCCCTGGTTGCGTTCAGCTTCATTGTCTTTGTTTTCTGTTTGTGAATGGTGGGGCCCACTTGGGACGAGATGTCAGCAAGCCTCGTGGTCTTGTCCTGCATTTGTTGATGAGTGTGGGACAGTAATGCCAAGTCGTCTGCAAAATCGAGGTCGTCAAGCTGTGTCCACAGTGTCCACTGTATTCCACTTCGTCTGTGCTCTGTGGTCATCTTCATGACCCAGTCTATGGCCAGTAGGAAGAGGAACGGAGACAGCAGACACCCCTGCCTGACACCAGTTCTGACCTGGAGCTCCCTGGTGAACTGCCCTTCGTGGATCACGCGACATGTCATACCATCGTAGCTGCTCTTGATCAGGCGGACGAGCTTTATGGGTACACCGTAGTGTCGTAGAGATCACTCTGTAGCAGCAATTATTTTATTTGAAGATTCCGTGCCTAATGCATGAAGAGATACCAAAATAAAATTTAAAAAAAACGCTTAGCGAATGGTGGAGCTCGGTAGAAGCATAAACAACCAATCAGAATGTTCGGCAGAAAGGCCATGCAGTCACTTTATGATCAGAGCTAAATAGTAAATATAGATCACTTGGAACAAGCGGCGTCAGCATGATCGTTCGCAATGGATTAGTCACAAATTGGGGGAGAAAAAAAAAGAAGTAGACAAAAGTTTGCCAGCACATTGTCATTTTTTTTAAAACTTTCACAGACTTTAAGGGAAAGGACTGAAATTGACAGACTTTCCAGGGCCCTCAAAAAGCCTTGTCATTTTTTAACAACTTTCACAAATGTTCACAGACCGTAAGGACCCTGCTGGACTCACCTCGTGAGACTGGGTCATGCGGAAACAGCTCTATGCGAATTTGGCGTAGAAAATCAGTTTCCTTAGCACATTCTCCAAACATGTCCATACTGCTGGCAGTTCTGACCAGAAGACACGCCCCTCTACACGAAACTCTGAAAACATGCTGCCTAGCTCTTGACAGCTCACTTATTGGCAGACAGAACAATATAAGATTTAAAGACGGCCATAAAAAAAAAATTGAACGTTGCAGAAGGTGGAAGTGGAGATCTCGTGGTGGACATGTGGAAACTAAGTATTTTGATAACATTGTTTTGGCTATTAGGAACCATGAAACTTTATTACACATATTCATATTTACACATTTGTAGACGAAAATAAATGAAAGGAAAAGGGGAGACCTTCCTAGACCCACCTTACGAATACGCTAGGTAAAATATCGCCTAAAAGACCAGCCATTAAAAATAGTTACAATTAAATTGATGGGTCACATTGAAATTAATGAAATAATCACAACTTTTTATGCTCAATATGCATACTTTAAAAAAAAACCTGGCAACAAAAAATATTTAAAGAAAGGAGTATGACGTAAGCAATTTTTATGATTATTTTGCGTTACTTTGCATACTGGTAAAATGCGGGTAGTGCAGCAGATTCAGCCACTGTGGCCCCTAAATGCATCACAGCATCACAAAATCAGGTTGGGAGTAACTGTGGTACTCTATCCTAACCAATAAAACCTAACAAAGACCTATCAGTTGTATACAAAATTTTTGAGGGCACCGGAAACAACGTACGTTTCCCAATTCGGCAATTTTAAATGGGAAAAAGCTATCATTCACCACGAATGTACCGTAAAGGATGCCGACTTTCCTTATTTTCTTGCACTTTATGCTCACATTATTGAAACTCAATAGGTAAAGAGAGGTCAAAATGAAATGGAATAACTTTAGTAATTTTTTCTAATTAATTTTGTGTATTTTTACAACTTGGGGGTAGGGATACAAAATCAACCACTGTGGCACTCACAATGATCACAGCATCACCTAGTCAAGTTTATAATAATTGTGACATCCTGTTTTAATGATGTAAGCCTGAAAATGGACTGCCAGCGCTATAGAAAATGTCTGAAGGAATCCGACACATTATTTTTGTCTTTTTTGCGATATCGCGGAAATGGCCGTTTGCTGGGTGCACAAATACTTTCACTGTGAGCAGAGATTCAATATTTTTTCATTCTGTTTTTTGCAGAGGATGCAGAAGGTGTGCCTTAACATAATATTGCCCGATTTGGGCTTCTGGAATGAATTCTGATTTATTTAGAGAAAAATGTTTCTCAACCTTATTTTAGCACCTGCGAAGAGCGTGAATAGGGGTACCCTTGCGCCATCGTCTATATCTCTGGTGTGTTCCTAAGGATTTTCGGGAAACATGGCTTAAACATCTCAGGACATACTAAGGAACACTTTGAAACCCATCTTATTGAGTACTGAAGGGGGGGGGGGGGGTGCACGGTAGATCTTCCTAGCTTATGGACTAGGTGCTTTGACCTTGTATTCTGAATTGAGCTAGTGACGCGGTGGCGCAGCGGATTGGCATTTAGTGAAAGCACCATCGTCAGTCGGACTGACACGGACTGATAAGGCTTCGATTCCCTCCTGCTGTGGTGCATAGAGAAGGTCGTGGTGGAGCGCGTGTCCATGATGGCCGGCGATAAGTCACACTAACCCGACCACCCCGACACAAAACGCCTTTGCACGTCACTTTCAAACCACAATCTTACACAACACATCACTAAACCCACCCACCGACTCGGCCAAACCCTCAACTGGATCATCACCCGCACCTCCGATCAACTCTTCCTCGACTCTGACACCTCTTCTGTGCTTCTCTCCGACCACCTCGCTATTCTCGTCGCCCTTAACCTACCTCCCCCGAAAAACCCCAAGCTCTTTGTCTCTCGTCACAAACTAAAATCTGTCAACCGAGAGAACTTCTTCGACGAAGCTGTCGACCTTCTCTTGGACCTCGCCTCCTCTCCCGATCTTGCATCCCATTTCGATTCCTCCCTTCGAAAACTTCTAGACACCCATGACCCTGTCACCACCTTTTCCATACCCAACCGACTCCCCTCCCCCTGGCTCACTGACGACATAGCTGAGGCCAAGCGCGAGCGTCGACAAGCGGAACGCCGCTGGCGCTCATCTGACCTCACCGTTCACAGAGAGATCTTCCAAGCCACCAGATCCAAAGTCTGCAGAATGATCTCCGACTCCAAACGCAAACACCTTCAAAACAAAATCCTGGAATCCACTTCTTCCAAAACCCTCTACGCTACCATGAACACACTCCTAGGTACTTCTAAAGACTCTCCTCTTCCCAACACACACAGCAAAGAAGAACTTCCGTCCGCATTTTCCTCCTATTTCTCCGACAAAATCCAAACTCTGCGCAACACACTCGACACTCTGCCTTCTCCGCCTTGCCTTCCTGACCCCCCCCCCCCCCCCCTTTTCCGGCACTCCCCTCTCGTCCTTCCGCCCTGTCTCTCAGGATGAAGTCCTCAAGACCATAAAGTCCATGCCTTTCAAAACCTGCGAACTAGACCCCCTCCCAGCTTCCCTCTACCGGGATGGCCTCCCAAAACTTTTGCCCTTCATCACCGACATCATCAACACATCTCTAGAGAATGGCTCCGTCCCCGATATCTTCAAGTCCGCCATTGTCCGTCCTCTCCTCAAAAAACACAACCTCGACCCAAACGAACTCAAGAACTACCGCCCAGTCTCCAATCTCTCTTTCCTGTCCAAGCTTCTTGAGAAGGTTGTCCTCAACCAACTCAACCTCCACCTCACCGACAACAACCTCCTCAGTCCCTTCCAGTCAGCCTATCGCAAACATCACAGCACTGAAACAGCCCTTCTACATATCCTAAACGACCTGCTTCTCTCCACTGACTCGGGCAACATCTCCCTTCTTACGCTACTCGATCTCTCTGCCGCCTTCGACACCATAGACCACTCTATCCTCCTCCACCGCCTTCACCACTCCTTTGGCATCACTGACTCTGCTCACTCCTGGTTTCTCTCCTACCTCTCCGACAGACAGCAGTCCGTCACCATCGACGGCGTCTCCTCCAACCCAGTCAGGCTCTCCTGCGGCGTTCCACAGGGGTCCGTCCTGGGCCCGGTCCTTTTCACACTCTACACCTCCCCCCTGTCCAACATCATCCAGTCTCACCACATACACCACCACCTCTACGCTGACGACTCACAACTACTAGACAAAGACAAACTCGACAACACTCAGACACTACTGACTCGCACGGCTGACTGCTATGAAGACGTGAAAAACTGGATGACAGCAAACAAGCTCAAACTGAACGACGACAAAACGGAAGCCATGCTGGTAGGCACTCGCCAGAAACTTTCCCAGCTCCCTCCCTCTCTCCACCTTCAACTCGACAGCACCCCCATCTCCCTCTCTGACTCGGTCAAGAACCTTGGCGTTATCCTCGATTCCTCTCTTTCCATGACCAGCTTCGTCTCTGCCACGGCCCAGGCATGTTATTTCCATCTCCGCCGTACCAGTCAGATCAGAAAATACCTCACTACCGAAGCTGCCACCAAACTCGCTGTCTCTCTCATCTTATCTCGCATCGACTACTGCAACTCTCTCCTTTCCGGCCTTCCTCACTCCACCACTCTCACTCTCCAGCGCGTTCAGAACAATGCTGCCCGCCTCGTCCTCAGAAAGAAAAAAATCCGACCACATCACTCCCCTGCTCAAGCTCCTTCACTGGCTCCCCATCCCCCAACGCATCCAATACAAGATTCTGTCTATCTGCTACAAATCCCTGAACAACTAAGCTCCTACCTATCTCTCCAACTTACTTCACCCCTACACTCCTCCCCGCTCCGCCTCCGACCCTCTCCGCCTTCTCATCCCCCGCACCAAACTCAGCACTTTCGGCCCCCGCTCCTTCTCAGTATACGGTCCATCTACCTGGAACACTCTCCCACTCTCTCTCCGTCAGAAACACTCGCTCTCCTCCTTCCAGTCCGCCCTCAAAACTCACCTCTTTCAAAAGTTCTAGCACTATATCACCACACTCCCCACCCCAAGCTGACGTCGTAATGTATTTTCACTATTTGTGTTACGTGAGTTATTGTCTAAAGCGTGCGCATGCGTGTGCGAGTTGTGAGTGCGCGCTTAGAGTTATAATTATTACAAGATAAGCGCACTATAAATACCGTAATTATTACTAGCGCTGAAACTATGATGGTCACTTTTCACTGAGTAGGACACCGTACCTGGCCGTGTACACTGTCCGATGCCGGTTAAACTGTACACGGCCGTCTATCTATCTATCTATCTCCTAGTATATCCCGTAGTCTTGCCGACCGTTGGGGCACCACTGATGACTTGGCAACCAGCTCTCTCCATTCCTCTCTGTTCTCTGCCATTCTTAGCGTATCACCCAGCCTCAGTCCTGTCCACTCTGAGATATTGTCCTCCCATCTATTCCTCTGTCTTCCTCTCCTTCGTCCTCCTTGCACAGTGCCTTGCAGGATTGTTTTGGCAAGCCCTGCTGAACGCGTATGTCACGCCCATACCACTTCAGTTTGCGTTATTTTCACAATGGCTAATAGGTCTTCATAGGGCCCGATGGCTTGCCTGATTCTGCTTCCCACTTCCTCGTTCGTGGTGTGATCTCTGTATGAAATGCCAAGCAGCCTTCGAAAACATTTCATTTCAGTGGCTTGTATCCTCCTTTCAAGGTCTGCTGTGAGGGTTCATGACTCACAGGCATACAAGAACACTGAGATGACTAAGGTGCGCATCAGTCTGATCTTGGAGCAGAGTGTGATGTTTCTGTCCTTCCATAAGTGGTCTTCAATCTTGTCAGTGCTGTTGTTGTCTGCGCAATCCTGGACAGTTATTCTGGTTTTGATCGTTCATCTGTCATAATGGCTCCTACGTATTTGAATTTATTAACTGTTTCTAGTTTTTGGCTTCCAATCATGACGTCAGTGCCAATGCCACTGGTGTTGTTTGTCATCAGTTTGGTCTTCTCTGCACCGATTTCCATCCCACACGCAATGGCTGTACTGTCCAGCTTTTCCACCAGCTGAGCTAGCTCCTTCTCTGTTCCTGCAAGGCCATCAATGTCGTCGGCAAAGCGCGAGTTCGTGATTGTTCTGCCTCCAATACTGACAGTTCCTTCATGATCTTTCAGAGCGTCTGTCATGATTCTATCCAGGAAGATGTTGAAAAGAGTAGGTGAGAGCAAGCAGCCTTGTCTGACTCCAACTGTAGTCCTAAACCAGTTTCCTATTTTGCCGTTGAAGCAGACTGCGCTAGTGGCCTTGTTGTAAAGGTTTGCTATGACTTTGATCAGGTTGGCATTTATGTTGTATAGCTTCATGGTGGACCAAAGGGCTGCATGCCACACCCTGTCAAACGCTTTCTTAAAATTTACAAAGACATGATAGAGGTCTTGCTGGTGCTGGAGGTACCTCTCACATAGAACTCTCAGGTTGAAGATCTGCCCAGTTGTGCTGCGCCCTGATCTGAAGCCTGCCTGTTCCTGAGCTATGATTTCCTCTGCCTGTGGCTTCAGCCTGTTCAGTAGGATCTTTAACATGACTTTGCTTTGGTGGCATATAAGACTGATCGTGCGATAATTCTGGCATTGATGTGAGTTGCCTTTTTTGGGGGAGAGTTATTATAAGTGATTGGGTCCATGGTGTGGGCCAATCCCCTGACTGCCAGATCTTATTGCAGATTGTTAGTAAGGCGCTTATCATGTCTTCTCCCCCTTCTTGGACTAGTTCTGCAGGGATGTTGTCTGCTCCTGCTGCCTTCCTTTTTTTCAGCGACTCTACTGCAGCCTCTACTTCTTCTCGGAGGATGGGATAGTTGCCATTGTTGGTCACGGGTGGGTTGACAAGTATGTCTGGGTCCCCTGTAGCTCGGTGGTTGTACAAATCTGAGCAGTACTCTGTCCATCTCTTCAGTATGTCTTGGTCTTCCGTAAGACAGTTCCCTTCACTATCTTGAATGATCGAGGAGCGTTCTTGTTTTACACTGGTCAGGTCTTTCACCAGCTGGTATGCTTTTTTGCTATTATTTTTGTTCAGATTTTCTTCAACGTTTTTACACTGATCTTCAATCCACTTATTCTTTGCCTTTTCCACGCTTTTCTTGATATCCTGGTTAATTTCCCTGTATTGTTTAGCTCCTTCTAACTCTCATTTCTTTTTCTTTCATTCTCGACGCTTGTCACATAGAACAAAGATGTCAGCTGTAACCCAAGGTTTCTTTGCTTGTCGGTGTTTGCCAAGGATCTCACTGGCTGTTTGGATTACAGCAGTGTTAAATGTGTCGATCAGTGTGTCCACATCCGTGTCTTCAGCACCTAGAAGTAGCAGTGGCGGGAATTTTCCTCCTATCTTTCCCTGGAAGGCTTCCGCTACCTCTGGGTCTTTCAGTTTCTCGAGGTCAAACTTGATTCTGGTGGGACCCTGCTTGTTGACCTTCTTTAGGCGGAGTCGGAAGGCAGTCATCATCACTAAGTCATGGTCGCTTCCAATGTCTGCTCTTGGAAAACTTCTTGTCTTGGCAATATTCGCACTGGTTTGGAAGCGTCTCTTCACCATAATGTAGTCAATTTGGTTATGGTGCTCTCTGTTCGGGGTGTGCCATGTCTATCTTCTGGATGCTTTGTGTGGGCCAAACGTGTTCATCAGCTTTAGATCATTTGAGCTGGCAAATTCCTGGAGCCTTAAGCCTCTGTCGTTGGTCTCTGCATTGCAGTAGCGTCCGCATGTGCCTTTCCAGTTCCTAGCAGCATTCTCTCCTATTTTGGCATTCCAGTCTCCCTGCACCACAAGAATGTCTTTCTTGGGGGTCTGGTCCAAGACTTCTTGCAGTTGGTCATAGAAGTCTTCTATTTCCTCATCGCCATAGTCTGTTGTTGGGGCGTAAACTTGTACAACGGTGATATTGAATGGGGTTGCCCTCAAGCGTATGGTGATAAGCCTACTGGAGACTGGCCGACAACTCATGACAGTGTTCACGATGTCTTTGTGGACGAGAAATCGGACACCCTGTTCGTGTTTGTCTTCTCTGCCACTGTAATACAGTTTGTGGTTTTGCTGTATTGATGTTTTCCCAAGGTTCTTCCATCTACTTCGCACAGTCCTAGGATGGTCCAATGGTATCTGTTCATTTCGTGTGTCAGTTCCTCTACCTTTCTAGGCGTTCTTAATGTTCTGACGTTTAGGTGCCAATGCTGATGTTGTTTCTGACACGGAGTTTTGGTGGTGCACCAGTAACACACTTAACACCTCTGCCCTGGCGCAAGACAGAAGGCGCGGTCCTTGTTCCGGGCGACGACCGATCCGGTATGGATTGAGGTAAGGTTGTCATTGCATGTGGTGTGTCTTGGGCAAAAGAACCTGGCGGAGCCCATCCCTCTCCAGGCTGTTAACCACACCCGAAACTCTACATAACTTGTGGCTCGCCTGCAGTGGTCCTGGACACGTGGCTGATAAGACCCTCATGGGACTCTTTCGCCCTGGGTGGTGACTTCATCAAGGAAGTTCATACACCCAATCAGGTACCGTGTCAGCACCCTAGGCTTTGGTTATCCAAAACCTAACCTGCAAGGCAGCAAGGGTCTCGTGGAGGGTGGGGTCGTCTATGTCCCGTGCAGATGTGAACATCTGCCCACTGCCCCGGCACGGCCGTCAGTCTTGTGTTAAACTGTATCCGGTGCCAATTTACCCTCAAACAACACGCATTGATTTAAATGCTGAAATCGTGCAAAGCGAAAGTGGGTGTCAGCTATAGGTTGGCGTGCTCACGGATACGTGTACTCAGTTTAATGTAGGTCACTGAATAAGCACGCCGGGCACCCGCCGTACGCGGCACACCTGTGAGCGCCTTTTTTTGTGCGTTGCTCGACGACTGCCACGGAGGGTCTCGGTCTTCAGAAATAGGCTTTAACAGCCTGACCCGCGAAAGATTATCATGTAGTAAAGCATTGCTATTGTCTTGAACCACAAGAGTCTCTGCTACCAATCTAACTGTTTTCTATTGTATAATGCAGCTATTTGATGACTTTTTCTGCATGACTGAAGAGTGCATGAAATGGCAAAGAAATACTTTTTTTTTCAAAATAGCCTATATGTTTCATACTTTTGCTAAATGCCAACACATTTTCAAGTAGGGATCTTAAGACTTCATATACATCATTTCAAGTGGTAAAATGGCATAGCAATCGGGGCATACAAAGTGCGACTGAAGTTTTAGGCTGTACGGTCCAGTTCAGACACTCTGTACAGTGCGGAACATTCTCCCGAAATTGCATTGTACATATATCCAAAGCTGATTTTTTATAACGAGTTTTCAGAGGGAAAAACGTTTTTCTTTCAAACTGACCGGTTTTGAATGCATTTTATAACAGATGGAAATAGAAATTAAGTGTTTCCTGGATGTCAGGTAGGAAATTGTGCCATAAGAGCCACTCCAGAAAATACCACAGATATTTATTTGCGTCAGAACTGTGGTGGCAAGCACAGATATCGTCGAACCCCCCCCCAACCCCCCCCCCCCCCCCCCCCCCGTCCCCAGGTGCACAGACAGCAAAAGCACGGCCATTTAGACTGATCCCTTCTAAAATGTCACGTGTGTGGGAAAGGTTTCAAGGACAAATCGGATTATGATTCACACCTGAACAAGCACATGGGCATAAGCCGTTCAAGTGTGATAAATGTACGAGGGCATACTCCAACAGTCGCAGCCTTTGTATGCATCTTTGTCCAATGTTTCACCAGTGCCACTTGTTCTAAATCGTTTTGACCGCTGATTTTTTCTTGAGCATGAGTTCTTTCATAAAACTGATTTGCATTACTCCGGACTTCGTACACACAGGAAGAATGGCAACTGCACGTAAGCTCAGTTCCCACAGTGCAGGCAACACCCCCAAATAAATCAGTAACACAAGTTTTGTGTTAGTCAAAGAAATCGTTTTTATATAATAATTTTGTACAGTGTTATTCTTCTTATCATGCGCACCTGCTGTAATCAAGACTACTCTTAACTCTATAGGCGTGTGGGTTCCAAACATTTTCGTGTTTCAACGGGTCGATTACAACAGAATCCATGCAAAAACAGGTAACGAACTGGCTCAGCCACTGGTCTGTTCATTCATTTTTCATGAAGTCTTATGAAACCCTAATAAGCATGCTTGCATCATTAAGTTTGATTGAGCTGAAAAGTATAGTGGACAATGGCATGTAATCGACGAAACATGTAGAAAATGCAACTAAAAGTGTGGGTGGGTGTGCATTTGAAAGCAGCCCCCTCCCCCTCATGAACATTTATGCGCGTAGTAAAAAAATAAAACGTAACATTCGATCATCAGCTGAGGTAATATTAGCAGGTCTTCTAATAAACGTCTTATGAAAAAAAAAGTGTGCATTCCGGTCTGTAACATGCATATGCTGTGATTAAAGATGGTGAAAATACAAAATGAAGTTTTTGTACTTTGGCATTAAACGCAACCTTTGTCTTACCCGTAGCTTGTGAGTTTGTTGTTTTTGTTTTCCCTGAAAACATGTACGGCGTGCACTGCATTTTAATATGGTGTACACTAAGGTAAATATTACAGCACTCATCTCTGCAAGTGGCCTCACATATCTAATGGCTTGCATATGCACTAATAATTACTTCCAGTTTATAACTCTGCAGAATCTGCTATTAACTGCTGTTCTTTATTTGTCAAATGCTGGGTGTCATTCATATGGGTGACATTTGCTTCTTCACAGCAGACCAATAAGTGAAGGGAAAATCATATGATTTGAATGACAGGTTACAAGCTGTTGTCTCATGAATTAGTTTCTCTTTTAAGAAGAACGCATGAAAATAAAAAAATACGGAATAACAGTCTAGTCTAGTAAAGATCTTGCTTATTTATGTAGGCTGACCCATCAAACACTTCCGATTATAGCAGAAAACATAAGTACATTTGCAAAAATGGCATCATTCCTTTGATTAACACCTCAAGTCAACAATGAGTATTTTAAGGCTGTTCTACATACTTTGTCAAATCATGTCGAAGCAAAAGCAATACTTGAAATACAATCTAACTGAACTATGCACCGAAACAGTTTCGAGTTCCTCTTTCTTCTGAATTATGAGAGGTTTTAGTTACAGGTTAAACATTTGAACATTCTGAACCTGTAAAACACGCACCAACATCCCTTTGCTATGGTGCCCAAAACTTATAAGCGCCTCAGGTATTAATTTGTTCAACCATTCACATAAGAAGACGGCATAAAAATGGCCTGTACCACTGGTCAGCATTTCAAGTATACTGTTATCGTACCAACAGTCTGTCAGACATACAGTATAAAACAGTATCTAAAACGATCTGCTCCAGGGCGGACTGACAACTAACTAAGGCTTTTCTATCCTTCTGTTCACAATCCGATTCAGATTATTATCCCAACACATGCTACACAATATTTTTAAAGACAGCAGATTTGTCTGGGCATGCCAGTTAACACATACCGCTGTCGCTCCATCTCATAAGCCCCTACTTAACAGACATTTGGAACAGCTGAAAGGAATTCAGTCAGGAAAACATAATTTCCCGTAGGGACTATGTACACTGCCATACTTAATAGTAGAATAGATAAATCCACAGAATATGGCTCTAAAACACCTCACCATTTTCTAGTGTGTAATTACCTATGGCGTGCAGAATGTGGCTGTAACCAAAACAAACGCCTAACAAATAATCCAGACCAAAAAGGTGACTGCCAAGCGTGTGAAATGCAAAGAAGTACCCAACGGAGAAAGAAACACGCTTAGAAAAAACGGTACAACACAATTTATTAATATTTCGGGTAAATACCCTTTGTCAAAATAGACAAACAAACAGAGACATTAGCCGCTACTTATCTTCAGATGCAGAAGGAATGTGGCAACTTATTTTGACAAAGGGTATTTACCCGAAATATTAATAAATTGTGTTGTACCGTTTTTTCTAAGCGTGTTTCTTTCTCCGTTGGGTACTTCTTTGCAAACGCCTAACAGTCCATCTGAAGCCGTTAAAAGGACTTTTCTAACAGAAGATCACGAACCGGTGCGTACAACACTTTCAAACGGTGCGTACAACAGAAATTTCCCAAACAGTGCCGTTGCGCACGTTTGCAATATTCACATCATCCCAATTCTTTGGCCTCCTGTACTTTGAGTTTGCCATTCTTGGACCCAAAACTTCGCAACAATAACTACCGGGTATCAGATTTGTATATGTACTCATTATTTGCCTATTATTGGTAATATGTTTTCAGTTATTTAGACGTTCCTTGAATGGAAAGCAAACATCTCACGCCCTTTTTACTGAAACGCCATCATTGTAACTATATCAGCTATACATATCTCTGCGGGGGGGGGGGGGGGGGGGGGGGGGGGGGGAACGGGCTACTTCAGCAAAGCAGACATTTATGCTTTACAAAATTCCAAATATGTTACAGATTATGCCGTTTGTCAGAGGATCGGTAGTCGATTTCTGAAGTGACCTGTCGTTTTTTTACGACTTGCAATGACGTCAACATGTGTACCGGTTAAAATAGGCGTACGGCATGCACCCGGCGCGTTCACTGGTGAGTGCATCGTTGTGTGACCGCACCCGATACTTTTACATACTTCTGCATAGGTGGTATGTGTCGCCTCAGTAAAGCCTCTCCCAAACTCATCAGAATACAAAAGACATGTAAGTTTTGTTTCTTTTGTTAACGGGCAGTTGCCTACGTTTTTGTCAACTGGCTCTTTATAGCGGGGTCAGTATATTGCGCAGTATAAAGCGGGTTTAGCTCTGCCCCATACCACGGGTTAACATTTATTACGTAATCAACTTTTTTGTGACTTGTTTGCAGAAAATTGAAGAATATGGTGTCAGCGTTGTTGAAGATGGCTGTGGTGGTGATTATAGTGGGTGTTGTGTGGCACTGGCGTGAGAGGTCACAGCGACTGCCACCGACTGTTGAAGGGTATTTCCGCCCAGAGTATCAACCAGTGGCAGAACTATACAGGTATAATCCATGGACACTCGTGTTTTGAACAAACGGTGTATAGACATGACCTTACCGGCTGTTCCCGGCCATGTATTGTGCATGCAGCCATCAGCACTGTTTACCGTCAATACTGGTCGTTGCACGGATTCAAAAGCCCGGGTCCACGCTTGTACCGACTTAAAGCGCTGAGAACTGAAGCAAAACGAAAGTTTTCTTTGCAGAGTTTGCACAGTGCTGCAATGTCACAGTCCCCAGTGACCCAATAAAACCCGGCACACGTCGGTGTTCACGCGTGTCTCTTATCATACAGTATGCAATAAAGACAGCACTTGGGAAAAAAAAAAAAAAACCACCAAAATAGTTTTGTCACGCCGGGCACCAGCCGTACCAAGGTATGTAGACAGGCCTACGCTGTCTGTGCACTCAGGGGAAGTAAGGTCTAAGCCCCCTTCAACCCACTAGGCTGCTTGTATCTGACAAAATATCAGTCAATGTCGTTCATTTTAAGCAACTGCTAGCTGCAAATAGATAGGCACACCTGCAACTAGTCGTAGAGGTAAACAAGATGAGGATTTCATCCCAAAGTCTACCGTATTGTTTGGAGCTCACAGAGTTGTTCATATTTTTAGGCTTATTATGCTGATCCATTTCCCTCCTCTCTAAGCCAACCTCTGATCAACACACACGTCGGCGCAAACAAATAAAGACGGACATACGGTGCTTCCAGACATTAGTACACTCTGTGGGCTTGTGTATCAACTTGACATGAATCCATCTCCTTCTACTTTAACCCACTCTCTGATCCACACACACTGGCACACAGAAATAAAGACGTAAGCTCTGTGATCTGGCGTAGCATAGCTATTCTGAAGAAGAGTGATAGCACAAGCACTGCAGCGAAATGACGTCACTTCAAGCTTCACGTCATGGCATCATTAGTCCCAGGACACCTGTTCATATTGACGACTGGATGTTATACGTCACTCATCACAGTACTAATATTTGACGTATTAGAGGATCAAACTTGGCAATTTTATTGCTGATTTTCAGGCCTAGGACTTACAGGTCACAATTTTGACGTAACCCTACCCCAGGGCCTGGACAAACGGCAGGCTTATACACACATTGTTTATGAAAAATCATGCGGGTATAAATGAGAAGATAGTTTATTCGTAAAAGAAAAATTATAGTTAAGTTAGCTGTTTTACAAATGACTCCGAAAAAGTGGTGCAGAAAATTGTCCAATTTACACACGTAGGGCATACAGGTCACAATTGACCTAATCGTACCCGACAGCCGAGACAAACTGTAGGCTTATGTAAATACCGTATACGAAAAATCATGCGATTATTAATGAAAAAAAATGTTGTTGTTTTTTTCTTTTAAAAAATTCAGTTGTTTTAATATTAACCCATATAATTCATGAAATTAATCCCAAAAACATGAAAATAAAATTAAAAACAAACAAAATTTAAATATCACTCAAAAGGTTCTAGAGGTACAATGCTGGTTAACGAACTATATATCTCCCTTTTATCTAGCTATATGCAAAATATCTAGATTAAAAAAAAAAAATAAATAAAATAAAATACGGATTCCAGTATGGATCAACCGGTTCTTGTAAAACGGCCATTATCTCGCCAATGAGAATCTTAATTTTAAAAAAAAATTGAAAAATAGGTCTCGAGATAATTCTTTTAGGGACAATATCCTACAATTTCAAGCTTATCCGTCCTCAAACGCGGCCTCTGGTTGCTGTCGCACACATACACACGTATGGCGCTTTGTCGCCAATAAAGACGTTCTCTAGCAAGGTTTGCGTAGCTAGACGTGACGTAATTTTTATCTTCTTACTTCTTTGCCAGAATTTCTGCCCCGTATGCCAAAAGCGTCATGTGCATGCTCTGGAAGGCGCTCCGACCAGCCCCATTTCAAAGTCTACCGTATTTTCAATACCAAAGGCGGTAGGCAAAAATGTGAAGGTAAAAAATGTGACCGCAAACTGTCATAATTTGACGAAAACGGTGAGCTTTAAATGTGCAAAATTTGATCGATTGCGTGCTGGATTCTGCAGCTGAGCTGCGTCTACACTACACTAAAAATACTTGTCAACATTCGTACTGGCTGTACAAATGGTATTAAGTGGTTCGGGTCAGCGAATTTTAGTGTGCTTCAAGATCAACAAAATTATTTGATGTTGGGACTACGATGTTCAAGGGATGATCTCGGTTGCTCATTTGACCATGTGGCCGACCGCAAGCTTTTCACAGTATCCATTCTTTCGTGTATTCCAGTCTTTATAAAGGCTTCGGGAACGGAAAAAAATTCTACACCTGGATATTGATTGGGGTATCAGGAATCTGATTTACATTCCCCATAACAACAGTACTTTCCAGGAATTGCATACCGCCAAAATTGGCTAAAATAATGGGAACATCGACGCTCCTCCATGCCCCGCAAGCATAAACTATGGTTGGTTTGCCGTAAGTCCGCTTGGGACTCGGAAGCACATGATTCTACAGCGTTTGGTCGAGATTGGCCGAGAGGCGAATGCGCGCCAAGTCTGATTGACATTTCACGCCCGGAATGGGTCGGTCTATTGTCACTGTGACGGTTTCTGTCTGATTTAAACGGCGGCAGGTTACGATAGCTGAACCGAATGTTTGCTACTATCAGCACAAACGAGTTCAAAATGATCGATATGTTTTTTAATTCTTCTTATTTTTGGCACTTTTCAAGGAAGCCTGCTAAAATCTCGAACTATAAAAATAAAAGTCTGCCTGAACAACTTCTGAAGCTTTCTTTCTCTTTCTGTATTACAATATCACCACGTGTTCTGGTAGAAGATCATGAAGATCTTTAGATCATCACTTGAAACAAGCACGCAAACACACAAATAAACAATCGATCCCATGTAATTGGTTGCTGCGCCATTTTTATGATTGGGACACGAGACTTGGCTGAAAGTAGCACACAAATCATGTGCGACATGCAGTCATCAAAGTGACACACATAGCACCGAAAGTCAGCGTAGGCATAAATTAACCCACGTAAATACTGCAGGGGTTTCTACGATCACAAATATAGTTCAAGGGGAGCCTAAATAGGAGCTAGTTACTGCACGGGTTAGTCAATACGATTTATAATTAGCATAAGCCATTACATGCAGCTGACATGACTTGCGTGTAACGTGTGTTATGTTTGTTTTTCCCCACAAATGTTCGTGTTGATCAACCTCATGGCAACTAGTCAATGTTCCAGCCAAGTATTTTAAACGCATTTGGTCATAACAGATACATTTTGGCTTCTATTATACTTCTTTTTCTGGCATGTACCTTTCTTTAATGGAATTCCAACTAATTTATTGGCTGTATTTTACTGTATGTTAAAATTAGACAGTTACCTGAAGAATAAGTGTATCAATTCAAAACAATGTACGTTAAAATCCGACAAATTTTGGGGCACAGCGATTTTTGCACAGTGTGGTCCCACACTCTTCACACCGTAGGCCATCTTGGCACAA
The DNA here is from genome assembly GCA_036245525.1 of Semisulcospira habei. Lineage (NCBI taxonomy): Eukaryota > Metazoa > Mollusca > Gastropoda > Semisulcospiridae > Semisulcospira > Semisulcospira habei. The sequence continues at coordinate 108,148,485 of BTPG01000008.1, forward strand.
CCGCGATCATTCCTGTACACTCGTAGTCCCTTTTCAGTCGAAAGAGACTAAAATACCCTATATTAAACACAGAATTCCACTTGTACAACCCGCAAAAATGTTGACAAGTGCTTATAATGTAGTGTGGACTCTGTTTTGCAGCATAATCTGTCCCAACGAATCCGACAAGCCATCGATCAAATTTTGCACACTAAGAAGTCACCGATTTCTTCAAATTGGGCCATTTCCTGCCAACTTTCGAAGTTCTGCAACTAGCCGCAGCATGGGTGTGCCAATCTATTTGCAGTTAGCAGATGCTCAAAATGAACGACGTCGACTGATATTTTGTCAGATACAAGCATAAATTGCAGCCTACTGGGTCTATGGGGATCTTTTTTTCGCTGCGTGAAACACTGTAGGCCTGTCTGCATACCCTGCGTACGCCTATTTTAACCGGCACGCTAGGGCCGCCATTTTTGTGTGCTCAGTCGACCGGTATTTTCTTTCGGTATACCGACAACCGCAAATATCACTAAACCCAGACGAAAAAGGTGACTGCATAACATGCAAAATGCAGAGAATAACCCAACAAAAAAAGAAGCACGCTTAGAAAGACAGCTACAACAATTTATTAATGTTGCCTACATAACCGATAAGATAACTAGCGAAGTGTATTCTTGTTTGTCTGTTTTGGAAAAAATAATAATAATAAATTGTGTTGCAACTGTCTTTCTAAGCGTGCTTCTTTCTTCGTTGGGTTTTCTCTGTAAATATCAGTTTCACAAAACGCGGCCGTGTGCGAGTGCACTGACTCCAGTTTGAGCGCTCACACAGTCTCTGTCTCTGTCTTTCTGTCTCTGTCTCTCTCTCTCTCTCTCTCTCTCTCTCTCTCAAACCATTCTTGATAGTGCCATCAGGGACACTGGGTAAAAAATGGCAAGTTAGCCGAAGAAAGGTGTTTAACAGCGGCTGAACAGTCGCACCACGCAGCTCTTGAACAACTGACCAAGGACCATGAGAAACTTATCAAAGAACATGAAACACTGAATAGACAAATGACTCTAGCTAAAACCAAGGACACTCAGAGTGCTGAAATCACGGAACTTAAAGTTCAGTTTGATTCTTTGTGTCAGTCACTGTCCCCCACCGCGCCCACTCTAACTGATACCAGCCTGCACACTGACAAAGCCCTCACCTTAAGCGCCCATCATCCCTCCGGCCCTACCTCAAGTATTGGAAGCTGGTCAGTCCACGCCACCAATCAGCCCTGGGGGGAATAGCTGTAGCGGGACCGGGACTGAAGGGATGTCGGCTATTCCTGTAAGTCGTCAGCCACCGCAGGATACTGTCCCGTTTACTGTGCGACTACCGGCTAAAGCCAGGATAGCGGGACTACTGATTGGCGATTCTAACTTACAGCGGGTAGATCGCCGGAGACTGGATCCCAGCGGGGCCACGTGCGTTCGAACGCTGCGAGGGGTGACAGCTGGCAGTGGCCCTGAGTCATTGCGAACCACGTGCTGACATTGGACATGTAGTGGTCCACGTTGGTACAAATGACTGCGCCTCAGGCCATGACATTGACGTCATCCTGAGGGACTATAAGAATCTGACAGTAGCAGTCCGCCGTGCCTTCCCGTCTGCATCTGTCGCCTTAACCTCCGTCCTTCCGCAAGGCCAGTGCCCCCTGCAGAAAGTGTGCACCATTAATGAACGTCTGGCAAAACTCTGCCGCCAAGAGAAAGAGCACTTTCTCCAAGAGACTGGCTTTTACACGCCAGCAGGCGCAGTGGTTACATCACTGTTCAATAACGACAGACTTCATGTCAATGAGCGTGGTGCTGGTGTCTTGCTCCGTCTGGTCAAACAGTTTCTCCTTCAGGCCAGAGACCACAGGGAATCTGACACACAACAGCCTCGCGACCAGCGCGCCACCCGCCAAGTACTGAGCACATGTGCTTTTGATATGTTATGTTCGGACAGTGATCGTACTCAGGTAGTAAATTCTGCTGAGGGCCGGAGACCAGGACCTGACCATCCCACTCAGAATTCAGACGGTACTATTCGCAAACCCTCAGTGACTTTTCCTGTCCGCCGTTGGGAGACAGCCCACAATACTCTGTTCTCACCTCCCAAAAACAGTAACAATACACATGACATTGATCCCTCAGCCTCTGGTGGACGTCAAGCTACTGAAGCTGTTGACATCCAGTCTTAGACGAACAGAGTGCGCCGCCTGCCAATGAACCCACAGGTGCCAAACAGGGCGGGTCGGGTGCTGCTTTTGCCTCCAACTTCCCTTTCTCCCAGCCGCTCCATTACCACCGTGTGGAAGCTGGACCGGACCCCTTCGCATCGTGTTTTCCCGGCAACTACGTACGCCCTTCTGCCGGCTTCTGGCCGCAGGTCACACCACACGGACTACCCGTGCCACCGTTACCTGCATTCCACCAGACTTTTTCACCGTACCCAGTACCTTATCCGCAGTGGCTGGTCACGTACCACTCAGGCGGCTTGCGGCCCCAAGTCATCTAGTGATTGGATTATGCCAGGGACAGCTTTTTTGTTGTTGTCATTAATATGTATTCATAGTGACATGTGAACTAGTTTAACAGGACACAAAGTGTGAGGCTTGTTGTTATCTATTTGGATTCTACTGCCATATTTAGCCGATTGGTGCTGTTTTTGTTGCGATAGACAGATATCTGGACTGAAATTACCGTGCCGAGCATTTTGGCTACGTTAATCTCATTTTGTTTCTGACGCAGACGTCGTCTGTGATATGACTATGTATTTGCAAATGAGCAGCTTTCTGACTGAGCCAGAAATTTTTCTAGACAAAGTGTGACATTAAGCGGCTTTTTTGAGAAGCTACGTGAAAAGGGACACACGGATTTGTTTCATTGTGCCGGACGGTGAATCTTCACTTTGGAATGTGAAACTAGTAAATTTTGGTTTTTAGTCAAGTGTGGACGGAATAGCGCCGGTTATAACTTGAATGTACTCATTTGAGGCCGGAGTGTGACTGTATAGTGAAAGTTTTCGTGAACTCTTAGTTATCGAAATTGTTTTTTCTTCTTCTGTTCAAAGATCAGTCGTACAGACTTATAAGAGAAAGGATAACTATTGACTATTGACTTTATAAAAAAAAAGGTCTTTTGTCGTCGTGTGTTCACTAGTGTCTATATACAAGGAACAATATGGCGAGTGGATCCACTGGCTTAGCCACACAAGGACTGAAAGTCGGACATTTAAATGTGTATCATTTATATCCGAAAGTACATGATGTCTCCCTGTTTCTGAACCAGCCGTCACATTTCCACCTCTTTGGTCTCACTGAATCTCGTCTGGACTCTCGAATCACTGACGCATGTGTCAGTATTCCGAATTTTTCCCTTATTCGACGTGATGCAACTTCTCCTGGTCATACTGGGTTAGCTGTTTATGTGCACCGAACTGTTCAGCACAGGGTACGCAGACGTCTTGATCTTGAGACAAAGGAGGTGGAATGCGTGTGGTTGGAAGTCAAGCTTCCTAACACGTCGCCACTGCTAGTTGGCTTTGTGTATAGGAATCCAGCATCCACTGCCGAGTGGTATGACGACTTTGTACAGTGGATAAAGTGAATGACACAGGCAATATACTCATTCTCGGTGATTTTAACATTGACATCTCAAAACCCCATTCGATGTGGCAATGTACAACAATGCTGTTTGGACTAAAACAGATGATTACCACTGCAACCAGAGTAACCCACTCTTCGTGTACTTTGATTGACCACATCTATACTAACAACCCTCAAGCTATCATTGAAACTGATGTCCCTTCACTAGCTGTCAGTGACCACTTTCCCATCACCTGTACATGGTCATGTTATTTTCCTAAACAGAGCCGAACCCAACATTTATACATTACTTATAGATGTTTTAGAAAACTAGACAGAGATAGTTTCCTTCATGACCTCAGTTTTTTGCCGTTTCATGAAGTTTACAATCACAATGACCCTGATGTAGCGCTCTCACTGTGGCTTGAACTGTTCCTCGGAGTGCTAAATAAGCATGTCCCTTTAAAAAGGAAAAGTGTCCGGTGCCGTGAGCCCCCCACCTGGATTACGGAGGAGATTAAACAAACCATGGAAGCCAGAAATCGAGCCAAGCGGGACAAAGATTTTATTGAGTTCAAAAGGTTACGTAACAGAGTCAAATACCTTATCCGGGAGGCGCAAAAAGCACTGGTAGAGAAAACTATACGCGGCGGGAATCCGTCTTCAGTATGGAAAGTTTTAAACTTACTAACTAACAATAGTAAAAATCGTTCTGCAAATACTGCCAACCTTACAGCCGATGCATTTAACGACCACTTCATTTTAGCTCCGAAATCTTTACTACATGCTGAAGGTTTAGATCAGGTGGAACATGTCGCATCGCAGAAGCTTAGTGACTTTTGTAAGCAAAGACTGTCCGCGGGTGATGCTTTCAATATCCCCTACATCGCTGTACATGAAGTGGGCAGATTTGTCTCTAGTCTCAAGAACAAAAAGTCAGCTGGCATTGATGGTATCAATAGTTTTATCCTCGAACTTTCTCTTCCATACATTGTGGAAAGCTTAACCTACATTTACAACCTATGTATTCAAAATAATATTTTTCCGGCGGCTTTCAAAAAATCTAAAGTGGTACCTATACCTAAAACAAAAGACACATCTGATCCAAATAATTTTCGGCCTATATCCATATTATCTATTCTATCAAATCCTTTTGAGAAGCATGTACACAAACATCTTCTCGAATTCCTGGAAGAAAAGTCTCTCCTGAATAAATATCAATCTGGTTTTCGCCCTAAACATTCGTGTCACACTGCCTTGGTTCATATGATTGACACTTGGCTGCTCAACATCAACAGAAACAAAATGTCTGGTGCTGTCTTTCTAGACCTAAAAAAAGCGTTCGACCTTATAAACCACGAAATTTTATTAGAGAAACTAGACTGCTACTTTAACAAGAACAGCCCAGGGACACTCTCATTCTTTCGTTCATATATCGTAGGGAGAATTCAAACTGTGTACATCAATGCTACCTTCTCTTCTGAAAAGAGTGTTGAGTATGGCGTGCCCCAGGGATCCATACCAGGGCCGTTACTTTTCTGTTTGTTTATAAATGATCTTCCACTTTATATATCCAATCCAAATACCGAATGTGACATGTTTGCCGATGATTCAACTCTTCACGCTGGCGGGAAAACTGTACCTGAAATATCAAGCAATCTTCAGCTTTGTCTTCAGGAGGTCTCACTGTGGTGCAAAAATAATCAAATGCTTGTAAATCCATCCAAAACGAAAAGCATGCTAATCACAACACGCCAAAAGCATCAGCTCCGCCCCCATTCACTTAACCTCTCTTTTGATTCAGTTACCATTGAGCAAGTCAAGGAATATCGCCTCCTCGGGGTAATTGTTGATGACCAAATGTGCTGGTTGCCCCATCTAACACAACTAGGGAAAACATTATCAAAGAAGCTATTTTTATTGTCAAGATTAAAATCTATCATTGATACTAAGACACAAAAGCTATTTTTCAACTCCTACATAAAACCTCACATTGACTACGCATCTACTATTTGGGACGGCTGTAGTAAGGCTAACCTTAAGCGGATCAATTCTCTATACAATCGCGCAGTTAAACTGATCCTCCCAATCCTCTCTCTAACTTTGGAGGAAAAGCTTCAGGCAACAGGGCTCCTTCCTTTACATCAACACCTTACGTTTAATAAGTGCGTACGTAATAATTATGCACAAAGCACTGAACGGGAAAGCCCCCCTCTACCTGGCTAAGCTTTTCACTGAGAGCAAAAGGGTCTACTGCACTTTGAGGAACAGTCTCGTCATTGAACGGCCCCGAATTGACTTGTTTAAATCCAGCCTTTCGTACGCGGGTGCCTATTTATGGAACTCACTTCCTCCACATATACAGCAAACGAGACATCTTCCATTGTTTAGGACGAAAGTTTTTAAATATATCTCTGAGCAAACTTGAAAGAAACGTAGATAATATGCCCAAAAGAGTCATGTCAATGATTTCCTGTGGTCCTCCGTTTTGCACTTGTTAGCTTTTACATAATATCTCTCTTTATCGTGGTGTTTTGCCTGCTCACTAAATTCCTACACATGAGTAGCTGTATCATAAGTGTGCAGCCGCTTTCTATAAACACACTTTACATCATACCCCGCCCCCCCTCCCCCCCCCCTCCCCCCCCCCAAGACCCTGTCATTTTGCTGTGTGTGTGTGTGTGTGTGTAATCTTCAGCGACTTTGGAACTTGTATCGGAATGTAACACAAGTGACCTGTGGGGTGTAGCCGCTTGTTTTGTGCTGTATTGTTTTAATGTTGCTTTTAATGTTGTAGTTTAGCAAGGACAAACATGAAAAGAGGCCTGTGCGCCTATTGTTTCCATCCTTGAGAAATAAAGTATCATTCATTCATTCATTTATTCATTCATTCATTCATTCATTCTCTCTCTCTCTCTCTCTCTCTCTCTCTCTCTCTCTCTCTCTCTCTCTCTCTCTCTCTCTCTCTCTCTCTCTCTCTCTCTCTCTCACTCCACTACACGTTTCGGCTAAAGCAAATGAATCAATAGTTACCCCCCCCCCCCCCCCCCCCCCCGAGTAGTAAAAACGTCTTCGGGCCCACAAAAGCCGCAGTGGGCCCGTGCCCCGACGTGCGCGGGCCCGGCCACTGCGGCTGTCACGGCATTCGCCTGAGGATCTTTCCTTACTGGGAAATAGTCTACTGCAACAAAGCCTTGATGATAGTTCACTTTGGTGTATAAATTATTCATGTTAATCATCCATTTCAGCCGTGAGATGGTCGGTGTTAAAACCCGAACAACCAACTAACTTTTCGAAACTAAATGCATGGTGTGAACTATGCGTCAGCTCCGTCTTCAGCGTTCCCTCCACAATAATGAATCTATCGAACATGTTGCTGAACATCGATTGTTGCGTGTCATAGCTAGTAGAGGACCAGTTGAAATGAGAGCCTCACATAAACAAATTGTGCTAACTATCTCTCGAAATGTATTTCTACTGTCAGAACACAGTCAGTACTAACTGTTGTAAAATATAAGTTTGGATAACTTTGTAAAATTTGTCAATGCATGCATTGTTTGTTTAACAGTTAACACTACAACATGCAATATTATGCCTAATTTTGTATTCTTTAATACTCAAGTCAGTTTCATCTCTCTCTCTCTCTCTCTCTCTCTCTCTCTCTCTCTCTCTCTCTCTCTCTCTCTCTCTCTCTCTCTCTCTCTCTCTCTCTCTCTCTCTCTCTCTCTCTCTCTCTCTCTCTCTCTCTCTCGCACACTCACACACACAAACAAACCCACACGCATGCGTGCAGACAGACAGGCAGGCAGGCAGGTACGCACACACATTATTTTGAGATGATTTGCCCATAGCCATGCCAATCGGTTGCCAACCTTGAACTTGGTGGTTGATCTGTTAGTCACTGCCATTTGTCCGTCGTCGCCGACGACCTTTCACTGGAAATGTGATGCACTAAACGGATAAATAATCGCACACATTTTCCCCCAATGCCATACAGCTGGAGATGGATCGACCATGATAATTCAAGGGTAGTGCGAGATGAGCTTGGCGCCCAAAGGTGCCAAGCTCATCTGGCACTACCCTTGAATTATCATGGTCGATCCATCTCCTTCCACACTGAGGTACATTGACCTTTAAGTAGCACCTCCCAAATATGGGAAATGTGGTCTTGGGGTTAAACGGGTGTTTTTTTTTTTTTTAAAAAGCAGCTCACACTTTCTTCAAGTCTCACCATTTTTTTGTTTTCGTTCATTGCAAAAAATAATAGCCCAGGGCGCCAGTAAAATGCACCCATAACGGTATACCTGGTACCGGTGTAAAGTCATACGGCTTTCCCCCTGTATACCGGTAACCGTGCAACTCTACTAGTTTTATCCCAACTTCTGGAACATTGTTAGTTGGTGACAGCACCCTTTCTTCTCTCAGCCGTAGGTTAAGTCGGTCCCGACTTTTCGGACATGCGGCGTTTCTGACAGCATTCGTTATTCCCTGCCGTAGGTTATGTTCTGTGTGAATCAGTTTTGGACTGACTTAAAGTACCATTACGCATAAATCTGAAGACACATTTCTGCACCATTTGTGTTTGTTATGTCTTGTCGACACACCTAATGAACTTTAACAGCCGTTTGGACAGGCAACAACAGCACATGCGTATATTTTGTGTAGCAGTTAGCGTTTCAAACTATTTTTAGCTGTTTCTCGTACTGATAGCACTGTATTTATAGAACGGAGTTGAGTCATTGTCAGGTTACTTGATATTAAAAGGACGTGTGCTGAACTGGATTCTCCTGTGTCTAAATGAACCATAACTAGACCTGCGTGTAGCGTTTCATAACCGTTTGTTAGAGAAGTGTATCTTTGAACAGTTACGGCGGTAGTGGGCCTTCAAGTATCTGGCAGGAGGATAGCGAGAGTTTCAGTCTCTATGTTCATCGGGCTTAGTTTCTGGCAGCAGCCATTTAGAATAGCGAGAGGTTTAACTCATTCAAGACGTGCCGCCTCCGCGGGATACACGACTTATGCCGCGTAACCGGAGGCGGCACGTCTCGAATGAGTTAACTCTCCTGGGAAACTAAATGACGGGCCAGGAAGGGGGGTGGGGGGGGGGGGCAGTGGCGCGAAGTTGTTCAAGTTGGGTCTGGTCTAAGAAAATCAGTCAAATGACGCGGTGGGGTGGGGATTGGCGGTGGGGATATTTCAGAGCATTCACACACATGTAAAGTGCTAAAGTGCTAAGTGCTAAAACAAACATGTAAAGTGCTAAATGTAAAGTGCCATTGTAAATGGCGGTATTCTTCAACACAATTCAAGTATCACCAGCTGTTATTTTCCTTTAGAAGTATGTGCCTTAAAAAACGCTATTACCGGTTAAACTGTAAGAACATTGTAAAAACGAGAAGATAAAAAACAATGTTGTGCTCTACTGAAATGAAACTTACGTCATTCCAGGCGCGGATCAGTTACCTCGAGGGGGGGGGGGGACTTCAACCTGACAGAAAAGACCTCACCCCCCCCCCCCACCCCATGCTAGACAAACGAGGGGGGGGGGGGTGTCAGTAACGCGTGTGTGTGTGTCAGAAAGAAGAAAAAAAGGAAGGGGGGGGGGAGCATTTTAAAGAATTTGGGGTGGGGTGGTGGGTCTGGAACACTCCGATCCGCCCCTGCATTCACAGACTATACAGGCGCATGAGGTATTGTGTTGTGCCATATATGCGTGTCTGTCCTGCACACGCGGGTTAACGTATTCTCGTCCAGGAAGTTTGTGGAAGATGGAACTGAGCGAGGCAGCTCATTTGCAGTGTACCAGAATGGCGAACCTTTGATAGAGATGTGGGGCGGCTACGCTGATCCTCGCAGCTTTCGTCCGTGGCGAAATGACACAGTCACCATAGTGTGGTCATGTGCGAAGGGGGTCAGTGCTGCAGCTTTGGCAAAGCTCGTGGAAAGGTAAATGTATCATGCCGGGACTGTTGCCCTCTTTTAAAGTTATGTGCTAATCTTAGCCCATTTCCTGTCACTGGATGCAGAATGTTTCGGAAATCTGTTTTTAACTCAATCCGCCAATGAACTCCATCCGTCCAAGAAAAATGGATAGAAAGTGGGGTTAGCAAGACGCATAGATCTGCACGAGCCCCCGCAACTGCGGGGATCCCTGTAGATCTATGCGTCTCGCTAACCCCACTTTCTATCCATTTTTCTTGGACGGATGGAGTTATTTGGGATGGAATTATTTAGCAACTGCAGGGTATTATGACAGTCTATGTCTCTTGCAGCTGGATATTGGGTTCACCCATGCTTTTCTTGGCAGCGAAGGGGTTAAGCTAGCTTACCCACCTGTATAATTTACAAGGATCGAATTAATCCAGTTTGCGGGCAATACTGCTTTTCAGCTAAGATCTTCCGTTTCATAATACTGTATGTGACTGTAAAAGATTTTAAATAAAAATTATTGGCAGGCAGGATTGTGTGCATTGGCGTTGGGTAACACTGTGATACAGTGTGTGCTGATCTGTGATTTGGGACATTACAGTATGGAGCAATACGGTCGAATATTACCAGCACACTGTCACATTATGTCTTCTATGCTTTTATTGACAGAGGTCTTCTGGACTACAAAAAAGAAGTGCGTGAGTACTGGCCAGAGTTTGCACAGAACGACAAGTCCAACATTACTGTGGAGATGTTGCTGAGTCATCAGGTGCACTATACACTACATTTCGGATATAGCAAATCGCCAGGGGACCCATTTGTTGTCGTTGTTATATCTGAAGTTTGCTATAACTCATTCTACCCCAACACCGAAATCTTTAAATTTTGCCGTTGTCCTCTGAAGACTGCATTGCAGTGCAGGACACAGATCGACCATGATAGTTCAAGGGTGATGCCAGAATAGCTTGGCGCCCATAGGCGCCAAGCTATTCTGGCATCACCCTTGAAATATCATGGTCGATCCTTATCTTCCTGTGGTGTGTATGGGGTAGAATGAGTTAACTGACATTTCAGGGATGCTATAGGCACCTCAAAATAGAACTCAGTGGAGAACACTGTCGCTGTTGCTGCTGCCTTTCAGTCCCCCCAACGCCCAGTTCGGGCAAGGGACTGATGATGATGATGATGATAGGCACCTCTGAAACAGTGTTGTTATATCCGACCTTGTTTTAACCTGTTCAGTGCCAGGTGACGCTGATTGTGTTTCCAAGTGACATCTTTGTTGATTGAAAGCAGAAGAGGCCCAACCGCCCTTCAAGGAACATGTGCACTGCACAGAGTGGTGTCAGTGAGAGGCATAGATCCTCATGAGCCCCCGCAACCGCAGGGGCTCATATGAGGACCTATACCTCTTGCAGTTTTAGGTAGTGTTCAGAATTTCTCGGCATTTAACGGGTTAAGCAAAGTAGGCTATACATAGAGAGATCGATGTATCTATACATACATCTCTGCTCAAAACAACATATCTGCAGTTACTACAGGCTGATCACAAGTGAAACTAATAAAATCTAAATTTTTGCCAGAAAAAACATTCATTTGAAGGGGATTAAAATGATATTAAGCTGGTTGTGTTTCTCTTTTTACTGCCTTATTCTCTGTGATAATGAATTTATTTACATTTGCCCATTTACTGTGCATCTTTCACAGTGCATGTTCAGGGCGAAAATGCAGCAATGTAACTTTTTTGGCTGTCGGTAGCGGTTTTTGTCACGGCCGTGATTGCGATGAAAATGTCTACCAACTGCCGAAGGGTCAACTGATTCACCTCTTCCCTGCCACTGGACGCGTATTTTGTTTCTGAAATCTTTGTTCATTCAAGGCACAGCCGTCCAAGGAACATGGATACAAATTGGTCTCAGCAAGAGGCATAGATCCTCATGAGGCCCTGCAATAGCGGGGGCTCATGAGGATCAAGACCTTTTGCAGCTGGATTGTGTTCACTTTTTCTCCGCAGCGAAGGGGTTAAAAGCTTGTTTTATTCCAGGGTGGGCTGGGGTTACTGGGAGGAGCGTCGTTTTCCCTGCAGGAATACAAACATGAATGGAGCAAGGTAGAGAAGGTCCTGGCTGCTGCAACACCAGACTTCGAACCAGGTAAAACGATATAGAACAGCAGGCAGAAAGTCCTCGGGACAAATGTCAGCTATCACTGGCCGGTTGTCCTAGGCCAGCAGCAGCCGACTTTGGCCCTGGGACCTTTTGCTGACTGGTAGTTAGCATTGTTTAGATTTGATTGGCCTGAAATCAGCACATGTAGAGCACGTGATAGGGAAATTTCGTTTGCAACAGATGACTATCAGCAACGATCAATGAGAGCGAAGTCATGGCAGCCTGATAACCGGTTTGCATCATAAGCACAGACAACACTCCAAACATCTCCAGGAGGGATAGATCCGTAAGATTGGATTTTCAGTTACATGACCAATAGATCCCAATATGTCAGACTGAACGCTGCCCCCGTCTCTGCTTCTTCTCTGTCTTTTTCTCCCAGCTATGTGACATCCACTACCCTGTACAGAAATACTGGTGCTCCTCAGGGAACGGTACTTTCTCCATTTCTTTTCACCCTGTATACAGTACATGGCAGGCAAAGCTACAAGATATGCCCCATCGCTAAATTTGCAGATGACACAGCTATGGTCGGCAAGATCACGAACAAGGACAACAGTCAATACAGGGCAGAAATCGACAAATTTATTGACTTCTGTGATGACATCTTCTTGCAACTTCATGCTGGGAAAACAAAAGAAATGGTGATAGACTTTGGCTGCAATAATGGATCCTGTACGCATCAAAGGAGTTGAGGTGAAAAGAGTTGATTCATACAGGCATCTGGGACTCATTATTGACAAGAAATTGGAGCTGGCAGGAAAATTCAAATGCCATTCTTTAAAAAGTCCAGCCACGAATGTACTGTTTAAGAAAGTTAAGGTGTCTAATGTAAGTCCTACCATTTTACGGATGTTGGCTCAGCATCCCGGCTTCAACAAATTCACACTGAGTCTTTACGCATAGATGACACTGATATTCCATTTCAGTCTTCGGTCAAATATCTTGGTGTCAAGCTTGATAAGACTTTGAGTATGCAGGATCACGTCGGTGAAATATTTTCTTGGTGCTTCATACTCTCTGAGACGCATTGCATCTGTCCGACACAGTCTTTCTGAATCTGCCACTGCAAAGTTAGTGAATGCTTTAGTCACGAGCCGTCTTGACTACTACAATTCTCTGCTTTTTGGTCTTCCATCTGAGCAGATTAGCCGCCTTCAGCGAGTTCAAAATAATGCCGCAAGGCTTGTGAAGCGCAGGCGAAAACGAGACCACATAACCCCTATACTGAAAGACCTTCACTGGCTTCCAATCCAATCCCACATACAGTTTAAGATTGCGACCCTTGCATACCGCCACGTTGATGGCAGTCTTCCGTCATACCTTTCCTCCAGTCTGATCACTTACCAGTCCTCTCGCTCACTGCGTTCATCGGGAGAGAAACTTCTCAAAGTTCCAAAGTACCATCTCAAATCTGCCGGTGAACGCTCTTTCAGATGTACTGCTGCTTTAATTTGGAATTCCTTACCGACTGATTGATTGATTGTACATTGCTTAACGTCCCGACAGCAGCAAGACTTTCTCAGGACGTGCCTGCACTGCTTGTGGAAAAAAAAACCAAACTAACAGAACATTGAATGTATGTCGCCAGCCGGTCCAATACGTTAAATAAACCTACGACATGGGGCCTAAATAACGCTAAGACCATTTAGCAACACACATCCAATATCGAGAGCTACAGGCAGTGCAGACAGTAAGGAGAGTTTAAAAAAAGGAAAATACAGGTGAATGGACCAAGGGTAGACAGAAACACATGCCCCAGAATAGAGGAGAAAACCCACCCTGTGGGGCTGACCAGGGTGACCCTGGGAACTAAAATGTAGTTAACCCCACCCAAGTCTCCCAGGGCAGACCCGGGTGGGGTCCTTACCGACTGAGCTGAGAAATGCCTTTCCCCTTACGCAGTTCAAAGCAAAGTTAAAAACTCACCTTTTCTCGCAGACTTTCATGTGATCTCTACGGTTTTCTTACACCACCACCCCCCCCCCCACCCCACCCCACCCTGCAGACTGTGTGTGTGTGTGTGTGTGTGTGTGTGTGTGTGTGTGTGTGTGTGTGTGTGCCGTGCGTGTGTGCCGTGCGTGTGTGTGTGGTTTTCGCATGCGCATTGAGTTATATTATAAATATGAGAAATGCGCCATATAAATACCATGTATTATTATTATTATTATTATTATTATTATTATTATTATTATTATTATGTTTTATTGCAGCACTGTCAGTAGCGTGTTGATTTTTGAGGCAACGTGCTGGGGAGGGAACATAAGACAAGGGAAGGGTGGACAAAATCATCAGGAATGCAGAGGGAGTGACAGGCAGGGAGGAGGAACATTTTGAATCAGTCTACCACCGACGACTGACGGACAAGACAGCAACTATACTAACTGACAACACTCATCCATTGCGAAAGGAGTTTGACAGCAGACGGATTGACAGGAGTGGTAGACTGAGACTGCCCATAATGCATACCGAAAGGTACAGAAAATCTTTCATCCCCAGGGGTGTCGACCTATACAATGAATCTTTTACAAGAGACACGTGAGTTGACGGGTGTCTTTTATTATATTATGTGTATTTATCAACTTTTAATTTTCTTTAAATCCTTTGTTTTCCTTGTTAATTTGATGGAGCAGACAGTGTAATTCCTCGCGCTGGGACCATATGGCGTTGAGGCGCGTCCCCTGGGTGGTGGATATGGGGTCCCTCGCGAGAGGGGTGCACCGAATGAAATAAGGTGCCGTGAACCAACATGGTCTAAGGGAAGGAGACCCCGACAGAAAACCCCTGGTCCTCCCAGTAAGGGGGTTGGGCGTGGGGGTAGCTTCCCACCCTGCAAATAAGGAAATAGCTACAGAAACGCCGACGAAAAGACAAACAACAATTCCTTTCCTGGAGGAGGAAGGTTCTTCTACCAGAAGATTTATGACGTCGTGTGGTGAAAGCCGGAGGTCTTCGGAAGCCACAGGACCGAGCCGCCTCTCTCTATCCAGGGACACAATCATGGGCACATGGAATGTCAAGACCATGTACCAGAGCGGCAAGGCCGCCCAGATAGCAGCGGAAATGCAAAAGTACAACCTTCCCCTGCTAGGTATCAGTGAAGCCAGATGGACGCAGTCTGGCCAGAAAAGGCTGTTAAGTGGGGAGATGACTGTATTCAGGCCATGAAGAGGAGAATACAGAAGGTGTAGCATTCATGCTGTCACCAGTGGCACAGAGAGCGCTGATGGGCTGGGAACCTCCGGGGCCAAGAATTATCATAGCAGCCTTTAGAACCAGGAAAAAGATTAAACTCAACGTCATCCTGTGTTGTGCGCCCACTAATGACAGTGACGAGCAAGAGAAACAAGAGAAACGACCGACTCCAGAGTGCTGTGGACAAATGTACGGAGCGAGACATCACCATCGTCATGGGCGATTTTAATGCCAAAATAGGGGAGGACAACACCGGATACGAAGAGGTGATGTGGAGACAGGGACTAGGGGAGATGAGTGAGAACGGGGAGAGGTTTGTAGACTTTTGTGCTCTAAACAGACTTGTCATTGGAGGCAGCATCTTTCCACACAGAAGAATACACAAAGCAACTTGGGTCTCACCTGACCATACTACAGAGAACCAAATAGCAAGAATTTTAGAAGATCCCTTCTAGATGGTCGAGTGAGGAGAGGAGCTGATGTCGCCTCAGACCACCATCTTCTTACCTTAAGAATAAAGCTCAAGTATAAGAAAAGCCGCACAGAGACAACAAGAACACAGCGCTATTATGTAGGCCTCCTTAGAGAGACTGGAGTGAGAGAAGAGTTCAAACTGGTGCTGTCCAACCGGTTTCAAGCGCTACAGGAGCTAGTAAACGAAGAGGAGGCGGTCACCACAGAGCAGCAGTGGAAGGCAGTTAAAGAGGCGCTGAACTCGACCTGCAAATACACTGTAGGGTTCAGGAAACACCATCACAAGGACTGGCTGTCGGCACAGACCTTGAAGAAGATAGAAGTGAGGAAGCAGAAGAAAGCAGTTGTCAACAACAGTCGCACGAGAGCAGCCAAAGCAAGGGCACAGGAGGAATACTCGGAAGCCAACCGCGAGGTGAAAAGGAATAACAGGGCAGACACGAGGGCCTACACAGACAGCCTGGCAGCAGAGGCAGAAAAGGCAGCAGGCAGCAGCAACATGAAACAGCTCTACGACATTACCAGAAGATTGTCAGGCAAGTATGGCCATACAGAAAGACCAGTAAAAGACAAAGAAGGCAAGCCTATTGCAGACAGAGCAGACCAACTTGACAGATGGGCCGAGTATTTTGAAGAGTTACTGAACAGACCCAGCCCATCCGACCCCCCAGACATCCAGCCAGCAGAGACTGACCTACCCATCAGCTGTGACAGACCCAGCCGGTAAGAGATCAGAAGAGCAGTGGCATTTTTGAAGAACGGCAAAGCAGCAGGGCCAGATGGCATTCCAGCGGAGTCTCTGAAAGCAGACCTAGAGACAACAGTAGAGCTGCTATATCCACTGTTTGGAAAGATCTGGGAAGAGGAGGTGAAGCCGGCTGACTGGAAGGAGGGGTACCTAATCAAGCTTCCCAAGAAAGGCGACCTCAGCAAGTGTTCCAACTACAGAGGAATCACCTTGCTGTCAGTACCAGGAAAGGTCTTCAACAGGATCATCCTGGAGAGAATGAAGAGCTCCGTCGACCCCTAGCTGAGAGACCAGCAAGCAGGATTACAGAAAAAAAATCATTCATGTACAGACCAGATCGCCACTCTCCGCATTATCGTGGAACAGTCTCTGGAGTGGAGCTCCCCGCTGTACGTCAACTTTGTGGATTACGAGAAAGCATTTGACAGCGTGGACCGAGAGACTTTGTGGAAACTCCTACGACACTACGGTGTACCCACAAAGCTCGTCTGCCTGATTAAAAGCAGCTACGATGGCATGACATGTCGCGTTATCCACGAAGGGCAGTTCACCAGGGAGCTCCAGGTCAGAACCGGCGTCAGGCAGGAGTGTCTGCTGTCTCTGTTCCTCTTCCTACTGGCCATAGACTGGGTCATGAAGAGGACCACTGAGCAGAGAAGAAGCGGAATACAGTGGACACTGTGGACACAGCTTGACGACCTCGATTTTGCAGACGACTTGACTTTACTGTCCCACACTCATCACGAAGACCACGAGGCTTGTTGACATCTCATCCCAAGTAGGCCTCACCATCCACAAACAGAAAACAAAGATAATGAGGCTGAACGCAACCAGGGAAGAACCAGTCTTGCTTGCTGGCACCCCGTTGGAGGAGGTAGAGTCCTTCACCTATCTCGGGAGCATCATCGACAAAAAAGGCGGCACTGATGCAGATGTCAGAGCACGAATCGGTAAAGCAAGAGCAGCCTTTCTTCAGTTAAAAAAAGTGTGGAGTTCCAGAGAGCTGTCACAACACACCAAAGTCCGGATTTTCAACTCAAACGTAAAAGCAGTTGTCCTACATGGAGTAGAGACTTGGAAGTTGACAAAAACCACAGTCAGCAGAGTACATATCTTCATAAACAGTTGCCTTAGAAGAATCTTGAAAATCCACTGGCCAGAGAAGATCAGCAACGTCAGACACTGGGAGAGAACAGAGCAGATAACAGCAGAGAATAAAATTGGGCGAAAAAGATGGGGATGGATTGGTCACAGTCTGATAAAGCCAGTTTCTAGTATCACTAGGCATGCATTGTCATGGAACCCCCAGTGAAAGAGGAAAAGAGGCAGGCCGAGAAACACCTGGCGTCGTGACCTCCAAGCAGACATCAAGAGACTGGGAACCACCTGGAGTAAAATCGAAGGAGAAGCACAGGACAGGAGTCGCTGGAGGTCTCTCGTCGACGGCCTATCCCCTGGGAGGGGTGACAGACGTAAGTAAGTAAATAAGACCGTATAATTTCCCGATTTTGGGGGATTAATAAAGTTATCTGGTATCTTGTATGGTTCTACCCACCATGATTTCGCTCTCGCGTTGTTGGGAGTCTTTTGTTGCTAACGACTTAAACATCAATAATTTTCTAAACTGAACACTGGTGACTCATAAACTGTATGTGCTGCCTTTGACTTTGAGTACACATTTGACAACGTAAACATAGCAGCTCTTTGGTTTCCGCATGTTTGTGCAGGGAAAAAAGTGGGCTACCATGCGTTAACCCTCGCAATGTATGTAGACGTCTTGATCCGACGTGTGGACCCCAAGCACAGAAACCTGACCCAGTTTTTTTGTGAGGAGATCGCAAAGCCTTATGGTATGGCAATACTGGTGCTGCTTGGGTGAATTTGTCCTTGTATGCTGTATTACACACATGCATTTGTGGTACTATTTAAGACAACATTTTTTTTTTTTTTTTTTTTTTGGGGGTGTGGGGTGGGGGGGGGGGGGTGTGGTTCAGTGAATCGGCGATGTTACCTAGGGTTAGAGAATTTTTAAATTTTCCAATTAATGTGGCCTCCGATACGCTTCCGCCCCATTGTGCTTGCAGCTACAGTATTTTGTCACATTTTAAATGCAAATTTTACGATTTTACAGCTCTGGTTGAATGTATAAAGAGTATTGAAAGTATCAATCACTCGAAATGGCAGCATCCCAGCGTCTTCTAGATCTATATGCAGACAGTGTGTTGGACAAACATTTTAGATGCAAATCTGGATGCAGGTCGAATATTTCAGTATATGGCATTTTTGTATGCTGGTCGGAAATTTACTAGTGTTTTTTTTATCCCCACTGAAAATTTCCCGAAAATGGGCTGTGGTCAAATATTTAGAGTGGTTGAATATATAGAGTAATTACAGTACTGGTACTGTTTACAGTACCGGTGTATGCATTCACAAAAGGGGGAGGGGGGTGATTAATATTTTCCCACCGTGTTGTTGTGCAGGCATTGACTTCTTCATTGGACTCCCTAGAGAGCTCTACCACCGCGCTGCATGGTCCATCACGACCTCAAAACTGGAATTATTGACTACGTTGCTGGACCCCGAGCACCGACCCTTCACATGGGAGCTGCTCACGTCACCCAGCAGTTACTTCATGAAAGCTGCGAGCGTCTTTAGCTTCTTTCCTAAAGGGGTGGGCAGTTAAATCTGTGTGGTGCACTGCTCTCTTTTTAGTGAGCAAAAGGTCCTTGGGATGACAAGGTCAAATTTTGGCTTGCGAACATGTGTGCACGGGCCAGTGGTAGACAATGCTGGCTCAAAAGACTTCTTATAATGTCAGAAAGCCCTCGATGTTCTTCGTGTCCTCAGTCGTACTGACTGGGGCGCTGATCATATTGTTTTACTCCGCTTATATGGAGCTCTAGTCCACTCTAAACTTGATTATGGCTCTGTTGTGTATGGCTCCGCTTCTAAATCTAACTTAACCGACTTAACACCGTCCATCACTATGGTTTGCAAAACTGTCTGGTGGCCTTCAGGACGTCACCAGTTCCTAGCCTGTACGCTGAGGCTGGAGAGCCTTCTCTGAAGCTGCGCCGTATCCACCTCATGCTCAGCTATGTCCTGAAGCTGAAGTCCCACCCACACAATCCTGCATATAACTGTGTTTTTAGGCCTCAATATCTTAAGGCATATGAAGCCCACCCAAGGCTGTCCGTCCATTGTTCTTTCGTGTTCAACTTCATTTACAGGCAGCTGGACCAAATTTCTGAATCTTTACAGTATTCTAACTCCCCCCCCCCCCCACCTCTCACCCCTCCCCCCCCCCCCCCAAGACTCTTCCTGTCCCAGATGTACTATTTGATTTAACTGCCCACAAGAAAGAATCTACCCCACCCATTTTGTACCGTCAGAGCCTTAATCAACTACTGTCTATATTTCCCAGCTACTGCCGCATTTGTTTTCTCAAAACTCTTACCGATGGCATGACTAATAGGAAGGTACGCTTAGCTTACGAATTTCAGCCCAAACATTTGTTGTGTATTCCTCACAACCAGGGGGGGCGACTCTAGGGGGTCGTTACCAGGACGCCCCGAGTACCCCCCCCCCCCCCCTTGCACCCCTACCGGTCATGTGCCTGGCCGTTTCCCGCCAATCTTTTCGCTTAGCTCACCAAGACCGGTTGTGTTCAGCCTGCTTCGCTTCGGCTGTGTACGGTGTGATTACCAGGAGACTGGATTACCGGCAACTGGCATCCAGTCATCGACCTCTCGGCGCTAACAAGTACATTTTGGCCCCTCGCTTCCGGATGGAGACGGCCATAGCTTTGAGGGCCGCGGTGCAGCCTCAGGACTTTGCTGTGAGCCTCAACATGGCGGACGCCTATGTTCACGTTCCCCACGGCTGTTTGGCCCAGCGCTAGAAGTGGCCACTTAGTTTGTTCCAGGCGAGCCGAGAAACTGGGTCACATCTGGTGCTCGCGCACTGCCTCAGCGATTCTCCCAGCTGTTAGACTGGCTGGTAAGCGAGCTTCCTGATAAGCGCAGTGCAGCAGGGAAAATGACTACCTTTTGTTTTCATGACTTTCTTATTTACCATTCAAGTGTGTGATGCAAAGGCTTTGTTTGCTTAAAAGCGGATATTCTGCCCAACACACTGACACCAAGCACACTGTTTTTTGTTTTGGCATCCTGTCTCGGAAGACTGTGACAATGGAGTATATGCGCTTGCTGGATCAGTCACTGGAGTGACCTCTCCAGGGCGCAAGCCTGGGCGAAGTGTATGGAGATCATGGGGTGCCCAGTCGTCAAGATCCCCCTCTCGGCCTCGCTGATGTATCCAAAGGAATGCAAAGCAGTACGTTTGGCACCAGTTTGGCTGCAGGAGCTGCCAGAACAGTGCGTGAATACAGGCAACTGTCTGCCTTCGGGGCTCCACTCCTGATTTGAAGGGTTTACTCCCCCACATTTGGCCGTTGGATCCAACCTGATCTCCTCCGTCCTCTAGCCGTTGGCTGTCAGAAACAGCTCGTCCGCCTAGTGGTGCAATGTGAACACCACCCCCTCACGTGGTTTAGCCCACCAGCTGAGGTGGTTTGCCAGGGTGTGGCGCTTGGAGCCAGCACGTGAGAGATTAAGGAGATGCCGATTAGGACCAGTGATGCCCGTCCGTCCTATGTAGGACGCAGCTGCCGAACAGCAAAGGTGCTACCTCTATCCAGAGCCCCCTACACCCCACCAAGCACACTATAGTTGTGACAAACCAGTAGCCAGCAGGATAAGGTGGAAATAAAGAGAAAAGAACGGATTTCACTGTGTTGAGTTTTGTCACAAAATAGATGAAGTTCTAACACCAATAACACAAATACGATAAAACTACATCGAAACGGACTTGCATGTGCTAGAAGTAACATGCCTAGAGTAAGTATGACTTACCAGATCAGAGATACCATGAAACGGGCCGGAGAGCGGAGGGTGATAATGAGGTCACTGTTAGTGCCAGTACTCTCACAGGCACGACGCAGTAGCACAGATCTGTCTATACGATGCCGATTACACCGCTGGACTTGCAGTTACAATTTCAACACTGGACACACAGTTCTTTGGCACTACTTTCAATTTTACCCCAACACCCTACAGCAGGAGATGGATCGACCATGATAATTCAAGTGTAGTGCCAGATTTGCTTGGCGACATGAAGCACAAAGCTAATCTGGCACTACCCTTGAATTATCATGGTCAATCCATCTACTAAAACTGGTACTTAGTCGTTAGATGACGCCTCCAAAATTTGGGAAATGCATCCATGGTATTAAATGAGTTAAAGAAAACTGTTGTGTGGTAAACAAGAGGATCTCACTCTTGGATAGTTTCTCAGGACGAAAATGTTTAATCTGGAAAAGTCTGTTTTGAACATGAACGGACCACCAAATCAGCACAGAATAAGGAAATTCAATATACCTATGCACATCAGTCTGCTTGGCACACCAAAGCGTCCTCTGACAGCAACTGCGACCAACTTAGTGACTAAGAAAAAAAAACGATTAGCTTAATTGTCTGACAGAAAGCGATAGAAATCCGATGATGTGATATAATTATTTTTTTTAACACCGCTGTGTGTGTGTGTGTGTGTGTGCAACGACAGCATAACAATCACCTGCTTCCATTTACTGTTTTCTTTTCTTCACAGGTGGCATGACTGACCGATTATTGGTGTTTAACGCCGAGCAGGCGACTAAGGCCATCTCACGGCGGGGCATAACTGAGTACAACACAGGTGACACTAGTGTCATGTGTTCTGTCATGAGTAATTTGAGCTTCTCCGCTTCCTTTTGTAAGCCGTATGTCCTGCTCTTTAGAATGTTTATTGTTGCGTGCGGCGTCTCTTCGCCTCCCTGCTCACCATGTAGAGTCAGTCCAAAGCCCCATTGTGCGATAAAGTCTGCACAGTGGCATTCAAGTATGTGCTGTTTTGGGATTATCTCCTCTGGAAAGTTGGTTCTAAAGAAGATCATGTAGTTGTCAATGCTGTTTTTGATTTCAGTCTTGGATGCCAACACCTGCCCTAAAGATTGGTAGTTTATGTGAATCATCCTTGTGAACTTTGGAATACAGTTCATTTAAATTGATGCAAACTCTCACATAAACATACGTTACGACTGATAATAGGTCCTATAGCTAGAAAGGGACTAAACAAAAAGTCACGTTCATTTAGCATGCACTTCGAAGTGACAAAAGCAGAAAACGCACAAGAGAGTATGACACATATTCCCGTGATTGACTGCCTGACTGTTTTTATCCCACTAAAAACCTTGCAACAAGAATCTCTGGTTGTGGATGAAAGTAAGGCTAATAGCAAGGAATGCGGCATCTTTGGATACCACTTGTCTTCTGGCTATCGTCTGTCAGTGTTCTCGTTAATCCCTTCTCTGCTCCCACCGCTCGGCCTCTTACAAACCAGACCATTTAGTGTCAGTGGGCCGTATGTCTGCAGTCTTGTTAACTATGTACAAAGAATGTAATGTCTGACTAAGTGCTTTGCTAAGATGAACATTACAAAAAGACTAATGAAGTACATGAAAGAAATGATAACATTGATCCGTGCTACTGCTTCGTGCCTGTGACAGCATAGTACTGGCACTAACAGTTACACCATTATCACCCTCCGCTCTCCGGCCCCTTTCACGGTATCTCTGATCTGGTAAGTCATACTTACTCTAGGCATGTTACTTCTAGCACATACAAGTCCGTTTTGATGTAGTTTGTATCGTGTTTGAGTTATTGGTGTTGAAACTTCATCTCTTTTGTGACAAAACTCAACACAGACAGTGAAATCTGTTCTTTTCTCTCTATTTCCACCTTATCCTGCTGGCTACTGGTTTGTCACAACTATAGTGTGTTTGGTGTCAGTGTGTTGGGCACAATGTCCGCTTTTAAACAAACAAAGTTTTGCACCACACACTTGAACAGTAAATAAGAAAGTGATGAAAACAAAAGGGTAGTCATTTTCCCTGCTGTACTGCTCTTATCAGGAAGCCCGCTTATCAGCCAGCCTGACAGCTGAGAGACTCTCTGCCTCAGCGCGCCAGCAGCACCTGTGACCCAGTTTCTCGGCTCGCCTGGAACAAACTAAGTGGCCGATCTGAAACAGCCGTGTCACGTGCACCAGGCATCCCGTCGTTATCTTTGCTTTGCCTTCGGCGGAGTAGTGCATCAGTTTCGGGCCCTGTCCTTCGGACTCAACCGCAGCCCGTGGGTGTTTACCAGGATCATCGACGGGGTCGTCTCCAGATTCCGACGGATGGCCTCGAGCCCAGCTTCCAACTATCTGGACAATCTGCTCCTCCAGAACCAGATGGCGACAGCCTTAGTGGAGGACCGGGACACCTTGCTGACCCTGCTCCGCCAGCTCGGATTTCTGTTCAATGGAGGCAAGTCCGATCTCACTCCCTCGCGCAGGTTCTTTCACCTAGGCATGGAATTCCTGACCGATCTCAACCGCGTTCGGCTCCCCGAAGGACGTATCCAGAAAGTAGCGGATCTGGCTCTCCAAGTCTCTTGCGCGGAAGCTCTCCCGGTCAGGGTGTGGCTCCAACTGCTGGGTCTCCTAAGCGCAGCGGCGGACCTCCTGCCTCTCGTCAGACTCTACTTTCGCCCGATCCAGCTGCATCTGCTCCTCCACTGGCGCCCATCTTCCGGCGATCTGACGGCCCTGGCCCCTGTCTCCCCTTTGGCCAGATCTCATCTTCTGCGGTGGACGGACAAGTCCTGGTTGGCGTCGGGGCGGTTCCGCTCTCCTCCCCAGCGCCCCATTTCTCTATCTGCACAGACGCGAGCCGCTTCGGCTGCGGAACACACTTACTACCGGAGTTCGTCACCCTCGGGCAGCTGGCCGCAGGACCACGCAGACAGACACAGCAACTGGCTGGAGCTGAAGGCGGTGTGGTTGGCGCTCTCCGCCTGGGAAGATCGCCTCGCTCAACAAGAGATCCTGTTGCTGTCCGACAACTCGACAGTTGTGGCCTGCATACAGAACCGGGACGGGACGTGCTCTCCCTCCCTCTGCATCCTCCTGTACCAGGTCCTCCTGTGGTGCAGAGATTGGGACATCTCGCTTCGTGCGCAGCACATCCCGGGCCACCTGAACGTACTCGCGGACTCCCTCTCGCGGCGCGGGCAGCTGCTCCACACAGAGTGGTCCCTACGCCCGGACATCTTCCGGCTTCTCTGCGCGCGCTGGGAGACTCCCATGATTGACCTCTTTGCCACAAGGTGGAACAGGCAGCTTCCGCTCTTCGTCTCCCCATTCCAGATCCACTCGCCTGGGCCGTAGACGCGCTCTCCATACCGTGGGACAGGCTGGTGGCTTACGCGCCCCCCCCCCCCACCCCCTCCGGCCTCGTCAGAGGCAGCAACGCGATACTGCTCCTAGTGGCGTCGTTCAGCTGGACCAAGAGCTGGACCACCGACCTTCTGAGCCTCGCCACGGACCCCCCGCTGTGGCTCCCCAAGCCTCGGACGATGCTCAAACAGCCTCGTCAGCAGCTTTTCACCCTTGCCCGGAATGGCTGCTATTACACGCTTGGAGGTTGTCCGGCAAGCCCTCGCCGCTAGAAGCTTCTTGGGTGCAGCGGTGGAAGCAATCGCAGCAGCTCGCAAGGCTTCTACCCGTAGAGTCTACGAGGGGAAGTAAAGGGTCCTCCAGTCCTGGTGCACAGCCGAGCAGCTCTCCCCCACGGACTTGACTACTCTGCAGATGGGCGAGTTCTTTCTGTGGCTCTTCTCCCTGCAGAACCTGCCCCCCCCCCCCCCCCTTCACCATCAGAGGTTACCTGGCTATGATTGTGGACACGTATAGACACCTGGGACGGCCGGACCCGGGTGCCTGCAAAGACCTCTCGGATCTGATGGCTCACCTGGATCTTCAGCGACCAGTGTCCTGCTTGCTGATCCCTCGCGGGGATTTGTCCTGGGTCCTAACCTGGCTCAACTCGGAGCGGTTCGAGTCTCTACCCCTAGCGTGGCTGGGAGACCTAACCAGGAAGACCTGCTTCCTGCTCGCCCTCGCCACGGCGTCCAGAGTGAGCGAGATCCAGGCCTTCTCGATGCGACCCGCCTGTCTCCAGTTTCGAGCCGACGGTTTGGTACAGCTCCTCACGGACCCGGCGCTCCTGGCCAAGAACCGGCTCCCAGCGGCCGCGCCTCAGGTGTTGACCGTCCGCCCGCTCAGGGCGATCGACCAGTCCAGGGAGTCCCGTCATCAGGAGCCCGTGTGAGCGCTGAGAATTTACCTGCGCCGAACTAAGCCGCTGCGACAAGGGCGCTCACGCCTTCCTGCCTTTGGCTTCGGGCAGACGAGACATCTCCGCGTAGACGATTTCGTCCTGGCTCCGCTGGGTCATCCGGTCGGCATACAAAGAGCTCTCCCCGGTATGGGCGAAGACGATGCGCATACGCGCACGAGGTCAGAGCAGTGGCTGCGAGCATCGCCTTTGACCGCAACTGCGCCGTGAGAGACATTGTGGCAGCCGTGGATTGGCGGGCTGTCGCCCGATTCTACCTGCGAGACCTATCCGGCCAGCGCGACAGCCTGGCCTTGGTGAGCGGCGCAGCACACCCTCCAGGCATCACGGGTGCCATAGGTAACGCCTAACTGAAATTGTCGGGTGTGGCACGCGGGGGGGGGGGGGGGGGGGGGAGGGGCCTCAAATGCTGAGTACACTTGCGGGGGCGTTTCTGCAAAAGGTTCACTGGTGGAATACATAGGAGGCAGCACCCTCCTCCTATTTGCTATTCTTCCTATTAGTCATGCCATCGGTAAGAGTTTTGAGAAAACAACTATATTTTTCTCTAAAATTTATTTTTTTGAAAAATACTTACCGATGGCATGACTCCCTCCTGCCCCGCTTGCCGCTGTTGAGCTAAAGCAAATCCTGGCGGGAAACGGCCAGGCACGTGACCGGATAGGGATGCAAGGGTGGCTACTTGGGGCGTCCTGGTAACGACCCCTAGAGTCGCCCTCCTGGTTGTGAGGTATACACAACGAATTTCTGGGCTGAAATTGGTAAGCTAAGCGTACCTTCCTATTAGTCATGCCATCAGTAAGTATTTTTCGAAAAAAATACATTTTAGAGAAAAATACATTTTTACAGATGGTTCCAAGTCAGAATATGCAGCTGCAGTCTCCTCTCGCCATCCCTAACGACCTTTTAAATGCCGTCTCTTCTGTTTTTACTGCAGAGTTGCAGGCAATTCTGCTTGCTCTTATCATGCGTACCAGAGCAGTGTGAAGAACTTTTAATATTGTCTGATTCCTTGTCAGCCCTTCGGGCTCTGAAGGGTACCGGATCTGAGCACCCGCTCCTAGTCCAGATCAGGAAAATGTATGCCGATCTCATGGCAGATTACAATAATATCATTTTCATATGGGTTCCTGGTCATGTAGGCATTGAAGGCAACAGAATTGCGGATTCTGCGGCCAACAGTGCCCGCAGTGATCGTACCTGTGAGACTGAGACTGTTTTTCGTGATTTTAAGCCGGCCATTGGTGCCTATATATCTCGTGAGTGGCCTCCTGAGTGGGACAAGGAAGAGGCGAACCGGCTCCGTGAACCTCTTCCTAAAGTGTCTGACAGTCTACCTCATCGCTGTCCTTGCTCGTCTTCACATTGGCCATACTTATATCACACACTCCTTATTGAAAGGGGAGGAACACCCCTGGTGCTTTCCTGTGACGAGCCGTTTTCGGTGAAGCACTTCTTGACATCATGTGCTGACCTAATCGATATCAGACGGAACCACTATACAGCAGACTCTTTGAAGGTTTTGTTTCGGGACGTTCCCCCGAACAATATCTTCAGCTTTCTAGAGCAAGCCAATTTGTTTTACAAAATTTAAGTCTCTGTCTTCTATATAAATCTGTTCTTATGACCTTCCGAAGTCTGTAGAGATGTCCGATTGACCTGTGTGACTTTTTCAGCTAAGCTTACATTTAAACTGTATTTACATCATGTTTTAAGACCTTTCTCTTAATCTGGCTGACCAGACTTTTACCCTTCCCGCCGTGAGATGGTTTTAGTTACCTGCTCGGCGTTAAACCCCAATAACTTAGTAAATAACATTCCAAAAATGTGGCTCTACCATACATAGGGGGCTGGATTTATCATGACAGTCCAACGGTAGTGCCAGATCATCAATTTTAAGCTATTAACTCATTCTATCCCAAGACCGAAATCCCCAAATATTGCCTTTGTCCTCTGAAGACTGCATTGCAGTGCAGGACACAGATCGACCATGATAGTTCAAGGATGATGCCAGAATAGCTTGGTGCCCATAGGCGCCAAGAAATTCTGGCATCACCCTTGAACTATCATGGTCGATCCTTATCCTGCTGTGGTGTCTGGGGTAGAATGAGTTAAGTAAGACTGCGTTATCCATGTTCACATTATTTTGTTGCTGAATTTAGTCAGGGTTATAAAGGAAAATATCCACATGCCACAAAATAGTATACACACATTGCATAGATAACTGGGGTGTGATATAACAGTGCTGACCTTATTTCTTGAAGCATCTAACAAAAGGCCATCGGGCTGACATCGGCTGGAAAGGATGCACACACAAATGTGTGGAGGGTAACGGTTGCCGATGTTAGTATGATGACCTTCTGCACACTGAGACTCCCAGTCGGTTTTTCGTTTTGTTTTCAGGACAGTGAAAGTTTAAATGACCCTCTCCAGATGGAAATCGGGGTGGGTTCTATGATGGGATTTGGTGCTGCAGGATCAATGGCCAAGCTGTATGATTACCTTGCTAATGGTGGTACCGTCAAAGACAAAGTGCTCCTTCCCACCGACATCGTCAGCAAGTTCAGCGTGTCCCTCACTGATTCGCTCCCATCAGCTATAAGCGGGGAGAAGATGCGTTCATTTTCCATGGGCTTCATGGTGGAGAAGGCTTCTTGGGTGAGGCTTCTATAGCTAGCTTAACACTTTGGTTGTCAATAGTGCTTTTTGGCTCACTTGCGAAGCAAAAGTGAGTCTATGTTTTGGGCCAGTGGTCGTCCGTCCGCCGTCGTCCGTGGTAAACTTTAACGTTGGCATTTTCTTGGAGACTATTCAAGCCAGATTCTTCAAACTTGGCCCAAGCATACTTTGTGGCAAGACCTTTCTAAATATATCAGTTTGAGTGACCTCTCGCAAAGGTCAAGGTCACAGGGGATCAGGAAATATGTCCAAAATAGCTTTATTTTGACATAATTTATTTTTTCTCAAATACTGTTCTCAACTTCAAACCCAAACTTGGTACAAGGATACCTGATGGTAAGACCTTCTATGCATACTAATTTGGTTGATCCCTCGGAAAGGTCAAGGGTCACAAGAGCTCAGGAAATGGGTGAAAAATAGCCATAATTATTTTGACAAGATGGTTTTTCTCAAATACTATTCACAACTTCAAACCCACATTTGGTACAGAGATACCTGATAGTAAGACCTATCTATGCATACTAATTTGGATGACCCCTCTGAAAGGTCAAGGGTCATAAAGGGCTCAGGAAATAGGTCCGAAATAGCCATATTTTGACAAATACTATTCACAACTTTAAAGCCAAACTTGCTACAGAGATACCAGATGGGAAGACCGTTCTTTGCACACTAATTTTGTTGATCCCTCAGAAAGGTCAAGGGTCACGAGAGCTTAGGAAATAGGTGAAAAATAGCCATATTTTGACAAAAGATGTTGTTTTTTTCTCAAATACTATTCACAACTTAAAACCCAAATTTGGTACAGAGATCCCTGATGGTAAGACCTATCTATGCATACTAATTTGGATGACCCCTTGGAAAGGTCAAGGGTCACAAGAGACTGGCAAAATACCGATTTTTGGTATTACCAACATTTTTGCAAATTTTTCAGCCACATTTGGTACAAAGATAGCTGATGATAAGACCTTCCTATGCATACTAATTTAGTCGATTTATCAGTCCTTATCACAAAGGTCAAGGTCACGGGGGGTTGACAGATGTGTGAAAAATGCTTACATTTTCAGAAAACATGGATTTTGCTGCTGCAGAAGCCAGTCTTTGTCACAAAGGTCACACATGTAAATCGGTCATACACGTGAACCATAATGGCTTTGCCTTGTTATAGTGGTGATTCCTGCAGGAGTCACCTCAACAATAAGCTCTACCGACAGCCAGTGCTAACCCTCTTGCTTGCAGCAAGGACAATATAAATGATAATGGTGGCTGCATGGACATGTGTGGTAAAGGTGTAAAATGTACTGGTGGCTACATACACCAGGGGGTTACAATTTGCGGGTTTGGTTATAGGTGAGCCATTTTCCTGTAAATGAAACGTTTATGGGTGGCCAGTTATTACTGATTAGTGTTCGTTCATTAAATAATAAGCATGGCAAACTCAAAAAAAAAAAAAGTGTTAAATGTTTAGGGCTTAACGTCTTTTGTCCACCACGAGGGTGATTTCAAAGACGGGGACAACGAAAAAGGGTCTGAGCAAATTTTGACCCAAGCTGGAGTCGAACCCGGGACCTTTTGGTCTGGAGGCAAACGCTTTTACCACCGAGCCACCCAGCTCCCAAAAGGTGCCCCGGACGACCATCTACTCGCATATCAGACCATAACTACTTTGTATGACCAATATCTAACAAACAAGCTTTAATATCGATGTAAGAATGTTTGATGAGAAAATAAAAGTGGTTTTCGTGCCAAAATGGATTATGAACGATCGTTTTTACTCTTTCTTGTGGTGGAATCGAGCGTAAAATGGCCGTGAAAAACGCGTTTCACTTGGGTAGGTCACTTCCCAGTACAACTGTCAGCATACAACTCGCATCTGATATCGAAACGTGAGCGAGAATGATAAAAAATTAATCACTCTTTAATACTACAACACCTGCCTGACTCTCGGGGCGTTTTATGCTGCTGCTGTGTACTCAAAGATCGTCTGTCACTCGATACATGTGGGGTCACAATTCACATGTATGTGCACATTACTGAAACTGCTGCCCGGCTCAAAAATGGGATTGGCACAAAACGATGTGGTGTAACAAAGTCACATGGAAAAAGCCGAAGCAGAAAAAAAAATTGGCTTTCATTGAACCAAATCCGCATTTTTGCAATCTAAAAAGATGGCGGCACACACCCATGTTGCTTTTTCCCGGGAAGATCATGGCAGTTTTACACAGTGATAAGTTTCTTATCAGTGTCGCGCTAAAACATTCTGTCACAAGCATTGATACGTGAAACATGAACTTACATTCTTAGGTCATAATGGCAGTAGTTGCTTTTCTTTTCGGAATGGATTCTTGCAGTAATGGGTTCAAATTCTTGAATGTTGCTTTTGGTGACTCAAGCACTGATTTATGGTATGAGCAGAAAAAAAATGACATGTGACTCAAATTTCAGTTGTGTCCCTGGTCACAAGAAACACGATTTTATGAATCCATCTGACCCACAAGGTACAATGGAAATATTTTTCTGATCTCTCTTTTTGCGCTAAAAAAAATAAGTTTTTAAGCATTGTCTACTTATATTTTTAGTTTCAGCAGCTTTGATGAGTACTACAAGGCGCAGTGGACTGATGGCAAGACCTACCTTTTGCCAGGTGAGCGATTGTGTTTAACTCTTAAGATCCTGGAAGGTGCAGTGCTGTAGAGTAGTGCCACACCTCCCGT
This sequence comes from Semisulcospira habei, assembly GCA_036245525.1. Taxonomy (NCBI): domain Eukaryota; kingdom Metazoa; phylum Mollusca; class Gastropoda; family Semisulcospiridae; genus Semisulcospira; species Semisulcospira habei. The sequence continues at coordinate 108,179,251 of BTPG01000008.1, forward strand.
GATCTTATAAATTTCCATTATATGCAAGTAAACAAGGCAAGCTTTATTCGTAATCAATTTACTGTAAGGAACTGCGTGGGATAAAGGTTCACTATGAAAAGAACAGTTCCAGACTAGTTTGGGTCCTGAATGGTCAATTAATCTTTCAGGATTCTAAAAAAGAGCCTGACAAGTATTCCTAACAAAACAAAATCACAGTGAACAGGGCTAATAATGTACACTATTCGTGCTGCTTTCAACTCCAATGGTTAATCAGCTGTCAGACATCTTTCAGAGATACTGGACAGGTTGACTGTAATCAGCTGTCGTGTAAGAGATTGATTTGCATTACCATGGGTGACAGAGTTCAGTCCTGTAGACCGATTCAAATTCCATAAAGCTGAATTTCAGATTTTTGTTTCAGACAGAACAGTCCTTCAGCCAGCCTGTTCCGTCTGCAAGACTGAGGCATCAATTCTCATGAGCCCCTGCATTCGCAGGGGCTCATGAGAATTGATGTCTCTTGCAAGCTATGAATCATATGTCATAGTTAGTCCATGGACCGTTTTCAGTCATTTTAAGTTTTCGCACTGTCGTCCATGCATTACATTTATTACATTTTCAAAGAATACAGAGTGACCGTGACCTCTTTTGAGTGACTATATTTTTAGCCGAAAGTAAGGGCTTTGACTAAGACAACTGGGCTGTCACGAGTATTGCAAAGGACACATGGTGGTCTCTTCTCATTCAAGACCATCATCCAGGTGACTAAAGTCACCTGAATGATGGTCTTTCATGACGGGTGAGCTGTTATGATGATGGCTGATCAAAAGAGGTTCACGGTAATATCCGGTAAATATTTTTGTTCTGACTGCTTTGGTAGGTGAAAGCGACTTGTGACATGCGGGAACCGGTACATGTCAGGTTTATGAAGCAGGATGGAGCTGTACACTTGGCCTTCCAGTCCAGTTACATCTTGGGAACCAGCAGCCTTAGTCAAGGGCCCACCAGTGCAGCTGGCCATTGATGAAGAAGCTCAACGCAAAGAAAACAATATTTTTGTGTTGTGTCAATTGGCTTTTTTCACAGTCGCCGTGGTTTGCTGAAATTTATTTCACACTATCATTGTAAGACATTCTTGACTTGAGATCCAGGGTTTATACAAGGTACTTTCTGATTGCATCTTGCGGTCTTCATTAGCCTACCGTTGGAACATACACCCGTAAAAAAAAAAAAACTTTTTAAGTGCCCTCACCCGGGTCTGCCCTGGGGGACTGGGTGGGGTTAACTACTTTTTAGTTCCCATGGTCACCCTGGTCAGCCCCACAGGGTGGGTTTTCCCCTCTATTCTGGGCATGTGTTTCTGTCTACCTTTGGTCCATTCACCTGCATTTTACTTTTTTTAAACTCTCCCTACTGTCTGCGCTTTCTGTAGCTCTTGATATTGAATGTGTGTTGCTAAATGGTCTTAGGTTTATTTAGCGTATTAGATCGGCTGGCGACATACATTCAATATTCTGTGTAGTTGTTTTTTTCACAAACAGTGCAGGCACGTCCTGAGAAAGACTTGTTGCTATCGGGACGTTAAACAATGTAACAACCAACCTTTTTAAGTCCCCTCTATTTATAGAAGGGACTTTTTAGGACGGGTCGCGGTGAGGTGAATTTAATAGCATGTCCATTATGTCAAAGGCGGGCAGGCCTAAACCTCGAACAATTTAAGTAACAAGATAAAAATTACGTCATGTCTAGTTACGCTAACCTCGCTGCTGAATGTACATTTGGTGCGAAGCGCCGTATGTGCGCGCGAGCGCGTGCGTGCGTGCGTGCGTGCGTGCGTGCGTGCGTGCGTGTGTGTGTGTGTGTGTGTGTGTGTGTGTGTGTGTGTGTGTGTGTGTGTGTGTGTGTGTGTGTGTGTGTGTGTGTGTGTGTGAACAAGAGAATCTCCGATATTTCTGTACACACAAGCTTGAAATCTGGCGAAATACTATATTAAAGGGGTGGCTAAGAGAGCCTCCGAGCATATTGTGATTGAATGTCTCATTGAAGACATAAACAACCATTTATAGGAAGTCGGTTGACCCAGATTAGAGTCCGTAATTTTTGTCATATTTACTTGAAATGTTGGATATAGCTAGTTTGAAGAAAGACATTGGGGGAGTTCGTTAGCCAGATTTGTATCCTTTCAACTTCTTTAGTAAAAATTAATTCTTTTCAGAAAAGAATTAAAACAGTAAAAACCTTGACTTCTAGAGAAAGCCAGACAGTGGCGGTGACTTAAAAGAGGCAACTCCGTCACCACGCAGACATTGACATAATACTCTAAATATGACGTAATTCTCTCTCTCTCTCTCTCTCTCTCTCTCTCTCTCTCTCTCTCTCTCTCTCTCTCTCTCTCTCTCTCACACACACACACACACACACACACACACACACATACACACACACACACACACACACACACACATACACACACACACACACACATGCGTGCATCTCCAAGAGGCATAGATCCTCATGCGCCCAGAGAGCTCATGAAGATCTAAGTCTCTTTGAGATGTTTGTAGTGCGCGCATGCATGCACACACGAACACACACACACACACACACACACACACACACACACACACACACACACACACACACACACACACACACACATCGTCGCGCTTTCAGAAGAGCAAGCAGGTGACCCGACATAGCTAGTTTGGAGAAAAAAATTGGATGAATTCTTCAGTAAAAAATTCTTTTTTTTTTTTCAGTTCTAAAAAAATAAAATAAAGCAGTAAAGAAAAACTTGACTTCTGGAGAAAGTCAGACAGTGGCGGTGATGTAAGGAAGCAACTCCGTGACCACGCAGACATTGACACGATACTCTAAATATGGCGCAAATCTCTCTCTCTCTCTCTCTCTCTCTCTCTCTCTCTCTCTCTCTCTCTCTCTCTCTCTCTCTCTCTCTCTCTCTCTCTCTCTCACACACTTACAACATTTTCTAGAAAAACACAAACTCATACATCCATTACAATCTGGCTTTCGGCGGAAACACTCCTGTCACACAGCATTGGTACACCTTGTTGACAGATGGCTTACTGCCATAACTAGCAGTCAAATGACTGGAGCAGTATTTTTGGACCTTTCAAAAGCATTTGACCTCGTCAATCATGAAACTTTAGTTCAAAAACTTAATGTCTATCAACTAAGTGCAGACACACTTGCCTTCCTTACGTCATATCTGCATGGGCGTACGCAGTATGTCTACGTGAATGGTAAAAACTCACCTGAAGGGGTGATAGAGCACGGAGTACCACAGGGATCGATTCTTGGTCCATTATTGTTCTCTGTCTTCATAAACGACCTTCCATTACATATATCTGACTCCAGTGTAACTTGCAGTCTTTTTGCAGACGATGGAACACTGGACGATTCGTCATCAGACGTAACATGTATGGTGAAGATTCTCCAAGACAGTTTAAATGAGATATCTGAATGGTGCAGACATAACGCCATGATACCTAATCCCACTAAAACCAAATGCATGCTGATTACCACACGGCAAAAGCATCAGTTGAACCCCCCTCCCCTTCAACTAACACTTAACGGCCAGCCTGTGGAGCAAGTCAGAGAACATCGCGTGCTTGGAATCAACTTAGACGACAAGTTGTGCTGGCAAGGCCACATTACTAAACTGTGTAAAATAGTATCTAAAAATGTATTCCTCCTGTCGAAATTGAGACATTTTGCTGATGAGCCCACAAGGAAACTCTTCTACTATGCCCATATTCAGTCACATTTGGGGACGGTAGTAGCGATGCTAATTTAAAAAGTCTGAACTCGCTCCACAGAAGAGCCATTAAACTCATTGTTGACAGACCCTCAGAAGTCATTAATACTGACAATAAGTTCAAGCTGTTAGACATTTTGCCACTTGAAAAACAGTTTAAGTATAATAAGTTGGTGCTCATGCGCAAAATCACCCTCTCAGAAACACCAGCCTATCTCAATAGTTTGTTTCACTTTGCTCATACGAGGTCGAGTCGAACACCAGGGAACAATCTTGTTGTACCGATGCCTCGACTGGACATTTATAGGTCGTCATTGTCCTATTCTGGTGCAAAGTTATGGAACTCTATTCCTGCGGATGTTAGAGCCGCGCCATCGCTTAAAACTTACAAGACCAAGCTGCTCAAACATCTAGACAAAACTTAATTTTTCTTTTATTTTTTATTTCTATTTTTATTTTTACATGTAGCACTCAATGCTTATGCGGCATTTCCAGGATAGTCTGCATTCTCTTCTAACATTTATGAACACATGTAATATACCGCTGGCATTCCAGCAAGCCGCATTATGTAATATAGTCCATGACCCCATGGACTCGGCTGGCCAGACGGGATGCCGTCGATAGACACAGCATTGGGCGCTCGCGAGGCGTGGCAGTGCTGTGGTTTCTTCGCGTCGACCCGCGCGCGCGGTGGTTGCGGGATCGCTATACAAGTCTAGTCTAATTCCATGGCAGACTATAGCATCCAGCTGTGCGCGGTTTAGTAGCGCGGGGAGGCCGCTATCGCGTGTGTGTGCGGGTGTGTGTTTATCTGTGTGTGTGCAAGTGTATGTGTGTGCACGCGCGCATCCCTACGTGCTTGCGCACGCGTGTGTGTGTGTGCGAGTGTGTGTGCGCGCGTGTGTGTGTGTGTATGTGTGTGTGTGTGTGTGTGTGTATGCCTGTTTATGTTTGTTGGAGTGAGCCGTGTTGATTTTTATGATGAGAACAATAGCGGTTTTATGTACAAAATCCTTTATACTTTTTATATTTGCTGTAGTATAGTTTTAAGTGATAGAATGTATGTGTACATGATATACTGATGTGTGTGTATGTGTGTGTCAGTGTGTGTGTGTGTATGTGTGTGGAGGGTTGTGCAGGCTTGGCTTGGCGCCTGTAGGCTACAATCTAATCTGGCACAAGCCTGTGCACGCGGCAATTGCACACCGGCGCGTGTGTGTGAGTGTGTGTACGTTATTTTGTTTTGTAGTGTGTAGCAAGGACAAGAATGAAAACAGGTCTGCGCACCTATTCTTTTATCCTTGGAAAATAAAGTTTCATTCATTCATTCATTCATTCATTCATTCATTCTCTCTCTCTCTCTCTCTCTCTCTCTCTCTCTCTCTCTCTCTCTCTCTCTCTCTCTCTCTCTCTCTCTCTCTCTCTCTCTCTCTCTCTCTCTCTCTCTCTCTCTCTCTCTCTCTCTGAGTCGCATGACTATGTATGCCCGGACAATTTAGTCGATTTCTGCAAGCAGAGAACTGCCGGCACAAAACCTTTCATCATACCCACTATAGCGGTCTATGAAGTTGGTAAATTAATTACATCTTTGGAAAATAAAAAATCATCAGGACTGGATGAGATTAGTGCGAAAATACTCACGATATCCCTCCCTTACATTCACCCCACCCGGGTCTGCCCTGGGGGACTTGGGTGGGGTTAGGTATTTTTTAGTTCCCAGGGTCACCCTGGTCAGCCCCACAGGGTGGGGTTTTCTCTCTATTCTGGGGCATGTGTTTCTGTCTACCCGAGGTCCATTCACCTGTATTTGCCTTTTTTAAACTCTCCCTACTGTCTGCACTGCCTGTAGCTCTTGATATTGGATGTGTGTTGCTAAATGGTCTTAGCTTTATTTAGGCCCCATGTGTTAGGTTTATTTAATGTGTTTGACCGGCTGGCGACATACATTCAATGTTCTGTTTAGTTGGTTGTTTTTTTTCACAAGCAGTGCAGGCACGTCCTGAGAAAGCCTTGTTGCTGTCGGGACGTTAAGCAATGTACAATCAACCCTCCCTTACATTGTAGAGAGTATCACTTAATCTACAACCTCTGTATTAATTTTAATTGTTTTCCAGACGCATTTAAAGTCGCGAAAGTAATACCTCTACCTAAATCTAAAGATCTTAGTGAAATTAATAATTTTAGGCCCATATCACTTCTACCTGTTGTGTCCAAGCCCTTAGAACGGCATATTCACAAGCATCTATCTATATACCTGGAAAGCCGAAAATTAATCTATTCATTGCAGTCGGGCTTCAGATCAGAACACTCATGTCACACAGCGCTGATACGGATGATAGACACCTGGTTATCTTCCATCAACGACTCAAAACTTACAGGAGTCATGTTTCTAGATTTTCGTAAAGCCTTTGATCTAGTAAACCACGAAATACTGATCAAGAAAGTATCCATGTACACCAACAACTCGGCGTCGTTTCTCAAATCCTACTCGAAGGTAGAAAACAAAAGGTATTACTAAATGGCTCATACTCGAATCAAGGTTTAGTGAAGCATGGCGTACCACAGGGCTCTATTCTTGGTCCCCTTCTATTCTGCTTGTTCATAAATGATCTTCCTCTTGCGATAAAAAAATGAAAGCGTTACATGTGATATGTTTGCAGATGATGCTGCTGTACACACGCCAGATAAGGATATATCAAACATCAATTCACGACACCCCACCCGGGTCTGCCCTGGGGGACTTGGGTGGGGTTAGGTATTTTTTAGTTCCCAGGGTCACCCTGGTCAGCCCCACAGGGTGGGTTTTCCTCTCTATTCTGGGGCTTGTGTTTCTGTCTACCCTTTGTCCATTCACCTGTATTTGCCTTTTTAAAACTCTCCCTACTGTCTGCACTGCCTGTAGCTCTTGATATTGGATGTGTGTTGCTAAATGGTCTTAGCTTTATTTAGGCCCCATGTGTTAGGTTTATTTAACGTATTTGACCGGCTGGCGACATACATTCAATGTTCTGTTTATTTTTTATTTTTTCACAAGCAGTGCAGGCACGTCCTGAGAAAGCCTTGTTGCTGTCGGGACGTTAAGCAATGTACAATCAATCAATTCACGACTGCAAAACACACTGCAAAATATTGATGAATGGTGCAGTCATAATATTATGATTTTAAACCCGGTAAAAACGGAGAGCATGGTAATTAGCACCCGCCAAAAACACCAGCTTGGCTCTCTCTCACTCAGTCTGTCCCTCCAAGGCAAAACCATCAGCCAAGTTACTAACCACCACCTGCTAGGAGTCACGGTGGACAACCAGCTTAGGTGGCAGCTACACATCAGTAACGTTTGTAAAATTGTCTCCAGAAATCTGTACATCTTAGCAAAACTTAAACACATTACTGATAAGGAGACACGTCAACTGTTCTTCAATGCCCATATTAGATCGCATATAGACTATGCTTCTACTGTGTGGGATGGTTCGAGAGATGACAATTTGAAAAAATTGAACTCTCTACATCGGAGAGCTGCCAAACTAATACTCCCTGATCCCAGCTTAACTACTGACCAAAAATTGGCAGCCTTAAAAATTCTGCCCCTGAAAGATCATCTAATTTACAATAAGGGAATGGTTATGTTCAAGGCATTAAACGATAAGCTACCCCGATATATCACATCGCTATTTACCGTCCAGTCATCAACATACTCCAGATCAAGAAAATCCCTTATTGTGCCGCGACCTAGAATTGATCTCTATAAAACGAGTTTGACGTTCTCTGGCTCTAGTCTTTGGAATGCCTTGCCTAGAAACGTCACGACATCAGCTACTTTCTCCTCGTTTAAAGTCAGTCTCATCAAGTACTTATTTTTGTCAGCAGCATCCCCGTGACTGTGCACATATTGAAAAATACTATTTCTCATTAGATCATTAATTGCGTGTATCACAGGTTTCGACTGATGACTCATATTTATTCGGTACAGCTTGTATGTAGCCAGCTACTCATATGACTGACTAGCTTAAGCCGCGTAAGCGTGTGTGTGCACTTGACAGGCCACGGACCACAGTGGTGTTTCCGTACTGTCCAGTCTCTTAGCCTTAGTCAATCCCAGTCATCCCCTAATTGTTCAATTCCCTAAAAAGCACTACCGCCCACCAGCTGCACATTTGCCATGCATAAAATACAAAAAAAAAACAGCACATGACCCGTCTCATTTCTTGGCTATACTGGTTCCGCCTTACCAACCCCACACCCAAGCACAGCTGAAATCAGCGTGCCCCTCAAATCACTACGCCAAAGGCAACTCAACATAGGCCCACAAATGTCCACTGGATAAGCTCAGGATGGTATGAATCAAAGCACCAAACATGTCTCCTCTCAGCTAACCACAATTTTCCAGCAAATTCCCACATTCAGCCCAACTGCAAATTTTCAAACAAGGCAAAAATTATTTTTAAAAACACGGGACCTCTTACTGCCTGAACTTCCCAATTTAAATGTATACCGTGACCTGTCAGAGAAACTTGTCCCACCTGAACACCATTCAATCTGCCATCAGTGCAACCCTTAGACAATAGCTAAGTCAAATCCAAAGTGACACCCTTGAAAGTTGCTGCATCTTTATGTTATGGCCCATTATGTGAAGTGCCTTGATGTGGCGTTCACAACGCTGCTGACGTGTTGGATCATGCATATCTGATGCCATGAAAAACAGCCTAGATATGGTCAGAATGCCTCCAAAATTGGCATGTACATCAAGTAATATATCTGATCTTCAGAAATGTTGCATTTGAGACACAGGCACATGAAAGTGTTTTTTTTTTTCATATTTTTCCATTGCCTACCCCCCTACTTTTTCTGTTTTTCCAAGTTTACACACGCATGCAATACAGTCAAACTGACTTCTGGTGGGCTGGACAACTTAAAACAGTTACAATGACACTGACACTGATGAAAAATGAGCTTTCAGACCCAAGGCCATTTCCTTGTGTATCTTAGGGCAGCCCAAAAGATAACACCCAGGCATCCTCATTGACCCTGTTGTCTGGTGACAACAAGCTGGAAGAGGCCTGTAACCAGCTGCCATGCCCTATGTGCTGCTGGCAATCTTTCCCTAGGCAAAAGGGGTCATGAAACAGCTCTGCAATTTAAACATTAAGTCTATTGAGCTATCCTACAGGAAAAAGTCTACACAAAACAACCAAAACTATGCTTCGCGGGACACGCCACATACGCTAATTAGTGTCTGGAGTGCTGATTTAGGAGGTAGCATAGAAAAATGGTTATGTACAGTTCATTTTTATATAAAACACACTTGTCAGAGTCTCAAAACACCTCAGCTCATCTTGCAGATGTAGTAGGCATGTGTGTGCCAAACTTGTCAACACTCCTGTAAAACCCTGTACTGGTGCCTGCAACTGCTGGTCCCATAACAATGCACTCAAATGAGCTTTACTCAGTGTACAAGTGCTTGTGTTTGGCTTAAAATAGACACCAGAGACATCCCTCATGACAATTACAGCAGAATGACACCTCAGATGCAACCAGTGTAGCAGTACCATGCAAAATAACACTTCTGCAGGTCACATTATTTTGGCCACTTATTTCACTCTGAGGTCAGCTGTCTGATGAAATGCACATGCTAACACTGTTTCATTGTAGTTTTTATCTTAACCTTTGACCTTAAGCCCCCAACCCCCCAACCCCCCTCTCCCCCCCTTCCCCCCACCCCCCCCCCCCCCGGCCTCCAACCCAAACCCCTGCCCACCCCACCCTACACCCACCCCACGCAACTTCAATAACTGAAAGAGTGAATTTTTTTAACGCATTTATCAAACTGAACACCCCAAACCCCACCCCTTTCAAGGTCAAGGTCAAAGGTCACAGCTCATGGTCGAAGGAAAGACTCATGACTACCTGTAAGACAAAAAATAAATGAGCAAACACACTAAACCTAGCTCACAGTGCAGGTAAACAGGGTGTTGCCACGCAAAACATGCCAAAACGCCTATAAACTGCATGCACAGCGATTTTTTGGCAAAATTTCAAATTTTTCATGATTTTCTTACTTTTCCAACTGCAACCATCCAAACTCATTGATCTGGTTACACTAAACCAGTTTCCGGTCTATGTCACATATGGTATGTGGTGCACCTGACAGGCCACGGACCACAGTGGTGTTTCCGTACTGTCCAGTCTCTTAGCCTTAGTCAATCCCAGTCATCCCCTAATTGTTCAATTCCCTAAAAAGCACTACCGCCCACCAGCTGCACATTTGCCATGCATAAAATACAAAAACAAACAGCACATGACCCGTCTCATTTCTTGGCTATGAAACTGGTTCCTTACCAACCCCACACCCAAGCACAGCTGAAATCAGCGTGCCCCTCAAATCACTACGCCAAAGGCAACTCAACATAGGCCCACAAATGTCCACTGGATAAGCTCAGGATGGTATGAATCAAAGCACCAAACATGTCTCCTCTCAGCTAACCACAAATTTCCAGCAAATTCCCACATTCAGCCCAACTGCAAATTTTCAAACAAGGCAAAAATTATTTTTAAAAACACGGGACCTCTTAACTGCCTGAACTTCCCAATTTAAATGTATACCGTGACCTTGTGTGCGTTGTGCGTGTGCGTACGTGTATAATATTAGAGATAGAGAGTGGCGTGCTCAAATGTGCATGCGTTATGTATGCGTATTAGGTTGTGTGTATTCTTATTATATTATTTTAATTAAACCTCACAACATGTCATTATGCCCGACCAGTAAAGTTGGTAATTCCCTATGTCACTTCCCCCCTACATTATTTTATTTATTTATTTATTTATTTTTTTCATTCTTGGCTTGTGCTGTGTCATGTAATTTTTTTCCCTTCTTAGTAGTAAAAAACAATTAGTACGATAGTAACTCTGTAATCAGTAGATTAGCAACGGCAAGTTCGAAAAATGGTTGTTACTACCAAAACTTGTACCGTTGTCAAATAAAGGATCATTGTCATTGTCGGCATTCTCTCTCTCTCTCTCTCTCTCTCTCTCTCTCTCTCTCTCTCTCTCTCTCTCTCTCTCTCTCTCTCTCTCTCTCTCTCTCTCTCTCACACACACACACACACACACACACACACACACACACACACACACACACACACACACACACACGGGCACACACACACACACACACACACACACACACACACACACACACACACACACAAACAAACATGCGCGCATCTCAAGGAGGCATAGATCCTCATGCGCCCTCTGGGCGCGTGAGGATCTGTGCCTCTTGGAGATGTTTGGAGCGCGCGCGCACGCGCGCACGCACTGACACGCATAGCAGAGCTGCGCCATTAAATCTCCGTACTAATCGTTGAGTTCATGACCGCACGAAACTCGTGAATACACGGATGTCACCAGAGAAACCGCTGACACGACAGCACAATGCAGAAACCCTGTCTAAACTTTATGCGTGGGCATAGAGCCTCATCACAACCATAACCCACAAAGTCCCTGCTATATGAGGTTTATCCTCGCTGTCAAGGGTCTCTACCTTTTGTCTTTTTCTGTTTTTGAAATATCTCGTCGGCATTGAAAAAGTCTCGCAGATCTGCCAATGCGTCAGTGAGCTCTTTAAGGGGCACAGGACATACGCGTCATTGGTTTGTCAACCGTCATTTGTCATGGCGTAAGTTTTAGTTATTACATAATTTTATATTTCACGTGATATGAGTTTCATTTTCGCTTAAATTAAGAAAATGGTGACAAAACTAGAATTTCACGGTACAATTTCAGTCTTGCGTTTTTGTGTGAAAGCAGGTTGACTTTACCTACCATGAAATACCAAGTAGGCCTACAAGGGTCACTTGCATGCTCTTCTGAAAGCGCGTCGATGTGTTCAAGAGTACGTCAGTGCTATTCTGTCATAGAGGACGAACGTATACACTACTCACAAAGCAGATAGGTGAGGCTAGCGCTGGCAGAATTGTACAAACCAAGGGGAATCACTCAGCGCTGGACAGACAAACAGTTAGATCCCCTGCCCCCGCCTATCAGGCACCCAATCGCCAGCCCACAGAGAAATACGCAGGTATAGAATAAAACGATCATTTGCATTCTCATTTGCGATGAGTGATTCCCCTTGGTTTGTACACGAACGTATACACTAGCCGTTTCCAAGACTCAGAAACCGAGATTCAAGGTACGTTTTTTTTTTTTTTTTAATGTATTATCGACAGCTATTGAGTCAAAGGTAGTATGCGTTGTGTAGCATTGATTTGGTTCAGTAATGTCGGTTTAGAACTTGTTGAGATAACCGCGGATTTTCTATATAGTTATTTACCGGGATGGATAACTAAGGAATGTGATGTGTGTATGCCTAGGGTTGTTTACGAAGGTAGTACATGGGTTTGTTAAGTATAATCTTTTCCTATGTACGAACCAGTGTATAGCGCATGCGTCATGTTATAGTCTTTTTCAATGTAGTGACTGAGTTATGGTGTGTTGCGAAGTCTGTTTTATAAAGCACGAGTGTGTGAAAAAAACGTGTAGATTTATTTGTATCAACCAGGTTACGTAATGTACCTTATATCATCCAATATGTGTGTGTTAAACAAGTGTTATGACATTAGAACTTTATTGTACAGAGCTCTTGTGAGGAGCGAGGGACTTGACGCCGAGACATCAAGGTCAACAGAGGCTGCCGCTGGAGGAACGTGTCGTGATGACATTCACAGCTCGGGGAGCGTGAGACTTGGTGCCAAGCCATCAAAGTCAACAGAGGCTGTGTTAGAGGAGCGTGTCGAAAAAAAAAAGTTAAATGTTTAGGGATTAACGTCTTTTGTCCACCACGAGGGTGATTTCAAAGACGGGGCAACGAAAAAGGGTCTGAGTAAATTTTGACCCAAGCTGGATTCGAACCCGGGACCTTTTGGTATGGAGGCAACCGCTTTTACCACCGAGCCACCCAGCTCCCCAGAGGAGCGTGTCGAGGAAGTCCACAGCTCGGGGAACGTGGGACAGCTTCAGGAATGCTTGACAGAAGAAACTACAAGCCTAGACTGACGTGGAGGAACGTGCGAACGATACAGAACGATAACACCAGTTGAGCAGGTTGGATAATGACAGTTTACCTAACCTGGCTTTTATTATATGGTGTGTGGAGTGTGTGTGACATGCTAGTGTTGAGAATTATGTATCTTGTGAAGAGTTTTTTTTTTTTTTGTTTTGTTAGTTAGGATTATTAGCTGGGCCACAGAAGGAACAAAAGTTTTGCGTTTACACTGCACGAATGCCTCCGACTGAGAGTTAGCGTTGTGTATGTGGCCGTTGCGTTTGTGAGTCTGTGCGTGCGACCGGTTGAAAGTCTGCGTGCGTTACAATGGTTCATCCCATCTTGTTGTTGTTCCTATTTAAAAATAGGAACAACTTTGAAATGGGGCTCGTCGGAGCGCATTCTGGAGAATGCACATGACATTTTTCCATGCGGGTCAAAAATTCGGGCAAAGAAGTAACAAGATGAAAATGACGTCACGTCTAGCTACGCAAACCTTCCTAAAGAACGTCTTTTGGGCGCCAAGCGGTGGGGTGTGTGTGTGTGTGACAGCGACCAGAGGACGGAAAAGTTTGAAATTGTATGATATTGTCCCTAAGAAAATAATCTCGAGGCAGTTTTTTTTTTTTAATTTTTATTATGATGCTTATTGGCGAGAAAATGGCCGTTTCACAAACAAAACAAAACAAACAAACAAAAAAAAAACCGGTTGGTCCACACTGGTTAAGTCCATATTTGTTCTTGTTTTTCCTAGATAGTTTTCGTATAGCTAGATAAAAGGACGATATTGAGTGAGTTCGTTAACCAGCATTGTACGTCTGTAACATTCTGAGTGATAATGAAATATTTTTTTCAACAAATATTTCGCTTTTTTGGGGATTAATTTCACAAATTATTTGGGATTAATCGTAAAACAATTGAATATTTTTTATGAAAAAAACAATCTTCTCATTAATAATCGCATGATTTTTCATATACGGTATTTACATAAGCCTACAGTTTGTCTCAGCTGTCGGGTACAATTAGGTCAATTGTGACCTGTATGCCGGCCTAGGTGTAAAATCAGATAATTGTCTGCACCACTTTTTCGGAGTTATTTGTAAAACATCTAACATAACTTTAATTTTCTTTTACGAAAAAAAAAATCTTCTCATTAATACCCGTATGATTTTTCATAAACAGTGCTTGCATAAGCCTACTGTTTATCCCGGCTCTGGGGTAGGATTAGGTCAAATTGTGACCTGTAAGCCCTATGTGTGAAAATCAGCAAGAGAATTGCCTCAAATACGTAAAACGGTAATACTGCGATGAATGACGTATAACATCGAGTCGTCACTATGAACACTCGTCGTGGGACTAAAGATGCTATGACGTGAAGCTTGAAGTGACGTCATTTCGCTGCTCGTGCTATTATTCTTCTTCAGAATAGCTGTTGCTACACCATACCACAGAGCTTACGAATGGCGGGAATCACCGTATATCCGTCTTCATTTCTGTGTGCCAGTGCGCCTCAGAGGGTGGGTTAGAGTAGAAGGAGATGGATCAGAAGGGTAAGCTTGAAAATAGGAACAACTTTGGGCTGCAGTCCCATCTTGTTAATCATAAAATAAAATTCAAAGCAAATTCAACTTGTGCCTTTTTCGTCTTCTTGTGGTTGTGGTGGCTGTGGTGGTGGTATCACTGCTGTAATTTCTCACCCAGTTTTCTGCTCCTGTGAGTAATCTTGTGTCCTGAATAACTTAATGTCCTTTGGATAACATCTAAAAGAGAAATTAAATACTTGTTGAAAACAAAATCCAGCAAGCTGAGGCATGCTGTGTTTCCTGTGACAAGCAAAAACTACCTTTGCTGTGACTGCTTAAATTAAATGAGTCACGAGTGCCGTTACTATGTCATCTCTGCTCATGATCGTTTTGTTCACATCTACACTGAAATTTTTGTGTCAGTTTGCGTTAGTATTGCACAGTGAATCCGTTCCATTGAGTTCAAAGTATGTTGTTTGATCCAGGTTTGATGCGTATTGCATGTTACTTGTGACACGTGACGAGTCAGCTTTTCTCACACGCATCATCTTTTGTCACAAGTAACATACTGATGTGAAAATGTTTACTTTAGAAGTTTGCTGACTTCCTTTTCAGAGTTCCATCTTTATTTTTACACAGAGTTATCAATGTAGACAGTCATAATCTGAATATCACGATGCACCTTTTGTCAAAGAAAATGTGTGAGTAAAGAGTCACCTATGACTGATGCAAAATTTAATGGGTTCTCATTTTGCACATAATTAGCTCATCGGTTTCCGGTTTTCCAGAAATATTTCATTAAGGGCTACCTAGGGGAATGGTTTTAATCAGTTATAGGTATCATTTAACCTATAGTTTAGGGAAATGAAAAAATGCGTCGTCACATGTCACAAGAGACACATGTTAACCTCTATTATAGCTTTAAAATCTCAGTTTCTGATAAACCACTCAGAACATTTTTAAAACCTCAACAGAACTGAGAAGCCAAATGGAAAACAAACTCAGAAAATCTTGTCAGGTTGTTTTCAACCCATGTTTATTTTTTGGTTGTCTGCATGGCACCTTTTGAGAGTGAGTTAGATATGAACTACAGCTATTGGAAAAAGTGAAAAGTACATGTTAGAAAATCGCTGATATCACTGACTGGATTAAATAATCATACTTATGAGAAAACAATCTGAAAACAATGTACAGAATTCCACCCAAAAACGTGCACTCCAACACAGCTCAACTTAGTTGTATGAACTGCACATATCTGTAAAGAGTTTTAGTTCTGATTAATATCAATGGCGGGAAAATGGACTAATTTTTGGGTTCAGTGGGCAGTGTGCAAGCCTTTTTAGTTGTTTGTGTAAATGTACATAGTAGGAGCTAATCGGCATAACATGTCCAACACATGGGCCACATTCCTTCTTCGATCAGGGCCGGATCACAGCTCCAGGGGGGGGGGGGGGACAGCTTGTTTGGGACCTTCAACCTCATGCAAAAGGGGTCCACCACGCTAGCACTTTAACAAATTTGGGGTCTGGGGAGGGGGGGGGGGCATGCCCCCCCCACCCCTCGGGATTCGGGCCTGTCGCTGATAAGATAACGGTGACGACTGAATTCTATACTTGTTTGTCTGTTTTGAAAGAAGGGTATTTACCCGAAATAATTATTAATAAATTGTGTTGTAACTGTCTTTTCTAAGCCTGTTTCTGCCTCCGTTGACGTCTTCACAACACATGGTGTCAGTTTTTTGCTTCACCTATTTCTAGTCACATAAAAATACACCAGAACTTTGACAGTGATATAACCCACTGAAACTTAACCCATTCAGCCCCGACGCACTACAGCAGGAGATGGATCGACCATGATAATTCAAGGGTGGTGCCAGATTAGCTTGGCGCCTGTCGGCGCCAAGCTAATCTGGCACCACCCTTGAATCATGGTCGATCCATCTCCTACAACAGGTGCATAGTCGTTAGATGACGCCTCCAAAATGCGTGCGTCGGGCTGAATGGGTTAACTGAAACAAAGGAAACATCTTGTTTGTTGCACTGTTTGACCAGTCAGTTCTTAGCAAGTACATACCTGTGCAAGAGGTATACATTGCACATACTCATGGGCTCCTTTGGCCACAGAGGCTCATGGGAAGCTATATGGCTCTTGCTGGGTGTGGAGTGTCGGATACCATTTCTTGCGACACCCTCAAGACCTGTTATAATAAGCGGCTTCTTTTATCATAAGACAGCGGAGACCATGGTCAGTTCCCAACTGGGAGTTTGACCGCATCGGAGGACTACACCAGACAGAACAACCATGATACTGTAGTTCAAAGATAGTGCCTAATAGCTATCATATGATTGAATTTCTCCTGTTGTTGGTATGCTAGGACAGAATAGGTAGATTCACAATAGAATGTTCCTTCATTTATTTGTTCTTAATTTAAATTTCTTCTTGATGATGTAGGGAACAAGGTTTGGACATCTTGGTTTGGGTGGCCAGCAGTCTTGGGCGGATCCTCAGAACAAGTTTGGGATTGCATATGTCACCAACTTCAATTGGCCTAACATCCTGACTCCACCATATCACTACAGAGAACTGGAGGCTCTCTTCTATGCATGTTATGCCCACCACCAAAGCAAATCAAAGAAGGAATGAACAACATTTGAATTATGACATTTGTTTGCACCAAAGCTTATACGTGTACATGTAGAAGGATTGAATAGTGGTTGATTTGTTTGCTCAAAACATATGCTAATACTGCTACAATGTCATCAGATTTTGTTTCAGTGTATTTATACTTAATTTTTGCTCTCCTATAATAAAGTACACTTTGCGAATCCACCTGTATAATTTTTTTAAGGAACATTTTTTAAAGAAAATGTTGATTATATACACTGTTTAACATTTGTTTCCACCTTCTGAGAAACCTGTGACTGTAGCTGATGACCATGCACTTATGAAAATTTACCCATAAAGCCCTGGCACATTATGACAAGATGTGGATCGGCGATGATAGTTCAAGGGTGGTATCTCCAGCTATTCGGACACCACTCTTGAACTATCATGTTCAATCTGTCTCCAGAACTGTGACGTTGACTTCAGAGGGTACCGTATCTGCAAAATATAATACTGTTGTCCGAGTCAATTAGTGTATTGTAAATTTTTGCCCGTTTCCAATATGTGTGCAAGTATGTGGTTCTGGAGCTAACAAATGAGCCATAAGGTCTAAAATCACAGAACAACACTTATGCTGCAATTCTTCCACTGTGCAGCTGACTATTGCGTTAATGAAATTAGTATCATACAATGTGATAATTTCTGTACATTTTTTTCAGTTCCCGTATTGACAACTTTAAGATGGCATTTGGGTTTGGTGAAAACTGTGCCGTGAAAAATGATTAATCTTTTTTGGCATAAAGGTATTGGTATCGTTTTCAGTACCGGTGGCTGTATGCACAATTATAGGGGTGAAATCTTGGTTTTGCCATACTTGCACCCACTGTTCAACAATGCCATTTTTGTATTTTCATACTGTGTTTTATTTCCTTGTGTATTATCAAACTTTTGCTGAAAAATATTTACTACCTGGCTAGTTTAACTCATTAAGCCCTGCCGAGGACGACATTATCATCTGAGGTCTACCTCATTGTTTTGGCGACTTGTACACGTAAAGCGATCATGATAGTTAAAGGGTGGTGTCAGAATAGCTTTTGGCCTTGAGGCGTCAAGCTATTCTGACATCACCCTTGAACTATCATGGTTGATGCAACTCCTGTCTTTATGGGTTTTAACCTTTTACTGCCAAGAACAAATTAACATCTCCCAACTGCGAAAGGTTTAGAGAGAACCTCATGAGCCCCCACAGATGTGTGTGAGGGGGGGGGGGGGAACTCATGGGGATCTATGCCTTCCACAGAAACTTTTTTGTATCCTTGTTCCTTAGATGGTGGGGACTCGAGCATTGAATTAAAAAAGGTTTTGAAAATACAATCTGCGACCATTTGCACTAAAGGGTTAGCAATACAATCTTTTTGAGTATGACTACATATTTACATGATTTCTTTATTTTCGCCATGAAATCCAATAAGCACAGGCCGATGTCGGCTGCAGCTGGCCCGCGCACAGCTGTTGCCTGTGCACAAACCAACTGACTGACATGGGCCCTCTGATGGCAAGATATCCAGTTGTTCCTCTTGTACTCGCGTGTTCATGTGTGGACACGGAACAATAAATGGCACTATGTAAGCAGAGATCCTTGTATACAAGGCAGAGCTTTATTTGCTTGTGAACGTGCTTATCTTTTCGCATGTGTATAGCTTTTTTCCATTTATTATTTTCTTCTTTGTTTCTTTCTTTTTTTCTTCTTTTTTTTATTTATTAACAAAGCGTGCATTAAAAAGAGCTGGCGAAATATATACTTTTGCATTTTCTCAAGACTTATTGTCACAGATAATCTAGAATCTTTGCTGAATATATTTTGAAACATCAGGTTTTGCATGCTTTAAAACAATTAAGCTGCTAATAAAGAAATATCGAATCTATATATTCAGGTATGACTTTTATTTTGTGCATAGAGCAAGCAAGTTCCAAACGGCAGGGCCTGTGAACACTCGGTGACATTGACCCTATACATACTGCAGGTGTACTCACTGTTACATGGTAGTCGTAGTATGATAGAGCCCTGCAGCGCATCACGTCCTGCTTCGCAGACGCTGCCCAGCTCTTTGGACTCGAGGTCAGTCTGAAAAAGACAGAGGTCCTCCATCAGCCGGCACCCAAGACAGTGTATCGCCCTCCTCACATCACCATTGGCGAGTCTGAACTAAAGTCAGTGCACCAGTTTACTTACCTTGGCTGCATTATCACGTCGGACGCCAAGCTGGACAGGGAGCTTGACAGCAGGCTGGCAAAAGCGAACAGCGCTTTCGGGCGACTTTTCAAGCGGGTGTGGCACAATCAACAGCTGAAAACAGGCACCAAGATCAGCGTGTACAGAGCTGTGGTCCTCACCACCCTGCTGTATGGCCGGTTCCGAGTCCTGGGCCCTCTACCGCAGCCAACTACGACTCCTCGAACGTTTCCACCAGCGCTGCCTGCGTACCATCCTGGGCATTCACTCGAGTGACTATGTCACCAACGTCGAGGTCCTTGAACAGGCTGAAACTGTGAGCATCGAGGCCTTGCTGCTGCGGACACAACTCCGCTGGGCGGGGCATGTCTCCAGGATGGAGGATCATCGCCTACCAAAGATCACCCTGTTCGGCGAGCTTGCTACTGGACACCGTGACAGAGGGGCACCAAAGAAGAGATACAAAGACTGTCTCAAGAAGTCACTTAGTGCCTGCCAAATCGACCACCACCAGTGGTCCTCGCTTGCTGTGGACCGTGACACCTGGCGCTCCACCATTTACGAGGCATATGTCTCCTTTGAGGACTCTCGCAGAGCTAGCCTTATGGACAAGCGGCTCAGGAGAAAAAACAGAGATGCCGCAACTCAGAACCCTGGCCATACCTTCCCCTGCAGCCACTGCGGTCGAACCTGCCTGTCCCGGATTGGCCTCCGCAGCCACGAACAAGCCTGCAGACGTCGTGGGCAACTCCTATAAAATCTTCGTTCGCGAAGTCAAGCCAAGAGTATGAGTATACAATCACACCAGACGCACACACGTAGAGTTCTTGTAAAGAAACTTCACTCGGCTGCAACTCGTCGCACACGTCACAAGGTTGTAGACCACACTGGAATAACGGTTCCAACTATTTTATTCTCACGATGCACTCTCGGCACAATGCGTCCACAAATGCATTTACACGTACACTGCCTCGTACAATGCATCCACAATTCTAACACACTGCGTCTCCCATAAAATGCATCAGTTGAACACTGATGCACTGTCTCCTCTACAATGCATCAACACTTGACACACAGACGCTGCATCTCTCACATACAATGTACGTACATATTTCCTATCACCGTCTTTTATACTATTACAGATTTCCAGAATTCAGCAAATTCACACACGACCCATCGGAAAAGAAACCGTAACCAAAACTTATTAATATTCATTGAAAATAACACTCTATAACTAACTACAGCCTCCGACTAACATCTAGCTGCATTCAATAAAAAGTTTACTAAATGTAGCCAACCACTTTGACGTCATATTTGAGGTCACTAGAATAATCGCGCCGTTTCGAGAACGACCTAGGTCAAACGAGGTCGGGCTTCAGCAACAATGTAACGAAAAGACGCGTCATTTTAGCTACACAACAGAAATCTATCCAAAGTAACTCAAATGAATATCGGATCTTTCCGATGATCAACACACACATGCTCTCAACAAAAAAAAAAAAAAAAAAAAAAAAAAAAAAAAAAAAAAAAAAAAAACACAACCACAAATGTAACACAGACAAACATCTGGTCTTTTAGCTTTTGCCTATATAAATTAATTCAACCCATTGTGTCCTGTGAGGTTGAAATCCCCAAAGTCTGGACTGAGTTGTCCCCTGAAGACTTTATTACAATTCAGAGACAGGTCGACGATGGTAGTTCAGATGTGGTGCCAGAATAGCCTGCTTGACATCTATGGGCACCAAGTTATTACTGGCACTATATTCCTTGAACTCTCATGCCATATCGGTCCCGTTACGTCGTAGTCGTAGTATGATGCAGTCACACCAGACGCATGCACGTAGGGTTCTTTTAAAGGTGACTTTACTCAGCTGCAACTCGTCACATGTGGCATAAGGTTGTAGACCACACTGGAGTAACAGTTCCAACAATATTTTCGTTATTGCAGCGATGCGATCTCCGCACACTGCATCCACAAATGCACCAACACTGATACACTGTCTCCTCTACAATACATCAACACTTTTGACACACTGCGTCTTATACAATGTACGCACATAATTCGCTAACACGCCTTTTTATACTATTGCAGATTTCCAGACTGATAATCCAGCAAATTCGCACAACACAACCAATCAGAAAAGAAAACCTAACCAAAACTTATTAATATTCATGAAAAAAGAATATTCTAGAAATCACTACAAATTTCCACCCTGCTCGAATCTTCCAGTCTAATGAATGTCAAACTTTACTAGCTAAACTACGCGTCACAACAAAAATCAAAAGCAATTCTCCGTGCAAAAGAAGATGAATCCTACTAAAAAGGTACGTAATTCTTATCCAAAATAACTCGAATAAACATCGGATCTTTCCTATGATTAACACACATATGCTCTCAAAAATGATAACACAGTGCCACAAACGTAACAATCAGTCTTGCGATAGTGTGTCAGAACTAAAATGCGAGTTAAAGATAAAGTCCATTAGTTTAATGATAAAAGTTATGAAAACTACTGTACGAGTATAATCAAAAAATTTTTTTTTATTCACAGTGATCATACGTTATAAGATCTAATAACTTAATGTAACACCAAATGCTACAGAAGAAGCCACATACACTTGTACTGAATGATAAAAACAATTATTGACTAAAATAAGTCTCATTTCAATTGATTAACTGCTCAAAAAAGCATAATTGGTTGCCGCTTAACTACACCTGACTGCGTCACGCATTACCGCCACACCAACATGGACACTTTCTGTTTGACACTGGTTGTCTCCCACGAAGTGCTACATCTGCTGCGATTCGGAGACAACCAGTGTTTTTACGTGTGTTTGAGAGTACAATGTACTGTTTGTCTCATCAGCCCCCCCCCCCCCCCCCCCCCCCCTCCTGATCACCATAATTATGTGCAAAGGGGGCCTAAATAGGAAATATACGGCTCACCATATTATCCATAATCTCCCTTGCACAAGTTTCTTAGTGGCTGCTATCTTCTGTCTCACTGGTTGTAAACTTCCGGGCTTCTCACCCCGCGTGGTCGCCCGCCCACTTGCCTTTAGTTATTAGAGTTGCATAACGACCTGGCTCGATTCGTATTAAATCCCATAGTTTCAAGATTAACAATGATTCCGCCGTTCGAGGAGCAGAAATTTAAGTTTGTTTCCAGAGACTGATCGAGGGTAAACGGCGTAAATTTGCCTGAGTCCCTGAGAGTTTACGCCTCTTGCAGATGGACCGTGGCTGAATCGTTCAATTTTTTTTTTTTTTTTTTTTTTCTATTTAATTTTTGCGTCCCCTGGTACTGTTCGTTTTGGGAAGGCTGAGACGCAGAGATAACGTACTGCATTTAATATTGTGGCACTTCGTGGACAATCGACGCTGCAGAATACAGTACATGCTGATCAACCCAATCTCGCGGCCGGTATGGCGTCGACTTTACTGAAGCTGGCCGGCGTGGTATTCCTGGTGGGTGTTGCATGGCAGTGGTATGAAAGGTCGCGACGACTACCGCCTGTTGTGGAAGGGTACTTTAGACCTGAGTACAGACCGGTGGCGGAGCTCTTCAGGTAATAGATAAATATACAAGTTATATATATATATATATATATATATATATATATATATATATATATATATATATATATATATATATATATATATATATATATATATATATATATATATATATATATATATATGTATTATGAGCCTGTGACAAAGGTCGTTTGTACCAAAAGTAACAACCAACAGAAATGTCCAAAGTAACAACCAACAATAATGGTCAGTTGGTTGACCTTGGCAGGGAATCTGAAGAAGAGAACAGAGATTCTCTAAAATAGGCTTATGTTAGGCACTGGTTAGTTTTGATGTATCTGGCAAGTGAAATTAATTAATGTGAATGCAGAAATACATGATTTCCAGCAACGAATAATTAAATCTGGCCCATTCTGAAAATGTTGGTTGTTTCGGTGGGCATAGGGTGATAAATATAATCACATTGTCAGTTTATCTTTTTTAATTATTCTCTTTCAAAAGAAATTAATTGTATAACCTGTTCTCACAGGTAGAAGTACAAAGAGTATTTTATTCCTTTTGAAATTAAGTTTTCTGTAACAATTTGTGTTGGTTGTTACGGTGGACATACTCAGTCAATTTAAATTTCAAAAACACAGTTCTTCGTGTGATTACCACATTTTACAGAAAAATTTCTTCTGTCATCTGTATTTCTGTTATCTAAGGACAATGACTGAAGAACTTTTTCCTGTCACTCAGAGTAGAGAAAAATATTTGTTGTCACACTGGACATACTATTGGACATACACATGAAAATCATCTATAGATTAGTCCATTTTGGTGAAACGGAAACTCTGTGAGAAATGTAAGTATTCCAACACCAATGTTTTCATAGTGGAATAAAAAAAAACCCACTAATTTTCTGATGTAGTGCGGTTTTCTTGACTAAAAATATGTCGGTTGTTATGCCGATATGCGCACGATGTTTTGTCACAGGTCATAGGTATTTGTTTTTATGTATTTATTTTATTGAAGGTGGGGGGGGGGGGGGGGGGGGGGGCTCATGAAAATCTTGCTGACAAAGGCAAGCTGGGGATGCATATAAATACTTTTTTAGGGGGGGGGGGGGGGGGTTAAGGCTCATTCTCTAAGATCCTCTCCGACTACTCCTTTTGGATTAAATATTCAACTAATTGCTTCAAAATTTGCTATAGTAACTGGCCACACACCCACTGCTTTATCATGACTTATTTTGCAGGAAGTTTGTGGAAGATGGAACCGAACGAGGTGGCTCTTTTGCAGT
Source organism: Semisulcospira habei (assembly GCA_036245525.1). Classification (NCBI taxonomy): domain Eukaryota; kingdom Metazoa; phylum Mollusca; class Gastropoda; family Semisulcospiridae; genus Semisulcospira; species Semisulcospira habei. The sequence goes on from BTPG01000008.1 coordinate 108,203,231, forward strand.
GTACCAAAATGGAGAGCCTTTGATAGAGATGTGGGGCGGCTACGCTGATCCCTCCAGCCGTCGTCCATGGCGCAATGACACTGTCACAATGGTGTGGTCAGTGACAAAGGGTGTCAGTGCAGTTGCTGTCGCTAAACTTGTTGAGAGGTAAAATGTAAAATGCCAATACGTAAAAGATCGTGAGGCTGCAGGCAGCCCACATGTGGACCGACAGCGTTTGACATCAACCAGAAGACCTTTGTGTACTCGGATATGCTTACTCGTGTAACATTGCAGGTTGACAGCATTTACCATTCTATAGTAAATGTGACAGTACTTGAGTACCGTATTAGATGCACAGTTCTTGACTATCTGATAATTATTAAGTCGCCTGCACCCAGTCTGGTTACAAAAATTGCTTACTAGTGTAATATTGCAGGTTGACAGCATTTACCATTTTATAGTAATTGTGACAGTACTTGAGTACTGTGTTAGATGCACAGTTCTTGACTATCTGATAATTATTAAGTCGCCTACACCTAGTCCGGTTACAAAAATTGAGCTGTCCTAATGCATCCTAAAATATGTTATCATTCCGGTCCCGATAAAGTCCACAGTTTCCTCCCTTAACGATTACAGGCCTGTTGCTCTTACGTCTGTCATTATGAAAATGTTTGAGCGTCTGGTTCTGCAACACATTAAAACTGTTATCCCAGCCACCTTAGATCCCTACCAGTTTGCCTATCTGGCGAATCGGTCAGTGGAGGACGCCATATCCCTGGGTCTGCATCGTACACTGGAATATCTTGAGAAGGCCAACACATATTAGGGTATTATTTATTAGGGTATAGCTCTACATTCAATACTATTGTGCCACCCAAGCTCTATGAGAAACTGATCCAGCTAAGTTTTGACAGTTTACTATGCCAGTGGATCAACGATTTTTTGTCAGGTAGACCTCAGGTAATCAGTTGGTCTGTGCAGTCAGCATTCAGACCCAGGGAGTCGACAGTTGGGTGGATGTAACCACTCATCTGGTTCATGTAGTCGTGTTTCTAAGCCCGTCACACTGAGCACGGGTGCACTCCATGGCTGTGTTTTGTCCCCAATGTTATACTCTCTTTTTACCCATGATTGTACATCAACGGATGATAACTCCCTTAAGTTAAATTTGCTGACGACACCACTGTTGAAGGTTTTATTTTAAACAACAATGAAACAGAATACAGAGAGAGAGTAGATGAACTTGTTGGCTGGTGTTCTGACAATAACCTTTGACTTGAACGTGCCAAAAACCAAAGAAATGGTAATGGATTGCAGGAAAATCAAAAGTGACATTGTTCCCCTCACTATTCATGGTAGCCATGTTGAAATTGTTGTTTCAAGTTTCTCGGCACCCACATCTCAAACGATCTTAAATGGGAGAAAAATGTTGATTCTTTAGTGAAAAAATCACAGCAACGACTGTATTTTTTCAGATGTCTTAAAACGTTTGTTGTCAGCAGACAAATTTTTACCAACTTCTACCGGGCAGTTATTGAAAGTATTTTGACCTTCTCCCTGACCGTTTGGTTTGGCAGCACCACACAGAAAGAGCAATCCAAATTAAACAGAGTAGTAAAAACTGCATTGAAAATCATAGGTATTGATTTGCCCTCATTGGAGTCTCTCTTCCATGAAAGAATGCTAAAAAAAGGCTAGATCCATCCTCCGTGATGATTCCCACCCAGCCCATGAATTGTTTGAGATGTTGCCGTCAGGGTGATTGGAACATGCACAAGTCATTTTAAAAACAGTTTTTACCCAACTGCTGTCCAGACTTTTAATGATGCAAACAAACGCCAAACCTGACCCATCCATCCCACTGTTTACTGTAATGTATATACAGTATTGTCCAGCTATCAACATAATACTTCATCTACATGGCTGTGCAGAACACACTTTTAATTAGGAGCAGACGGATGCCACTGAGTGCAAGATAAGCCATCAATGGCAGTAGCCGGGCGTGGAGGCAATTAATCATTAGCGTGTGCCTAGTCAGGCAGACTGGAAGAACTGTTTATGGTGCTAGAAGGGAATGCTCTTCCATTATCCTACTACTGTGTATATCTGCTGTCAAACATCCCAAAGGGTATGTAGAAAACTGAGGGAGAGAGTTAGAGAACATTAAACACAGGCATAACACACCACACATCAGTAGTCCATAACAGAGATTATAGAAGGAATAGTTGATGCCAGACAGTGACCTAGATAGCCTGCTCGCAGCGGGGAGTGGCTGCATACCACAGCAGCAGGTGGCCGGCCAAACTAATGAGTAGGAAATCGGGCTAACTGCACAGCTGTGTCTATGATGCGAGTGATGTGTTTTTATATTACGATAATTATGTCCTATGTGATTTGTGTTACTGTGAAATCGTGTTTATTGCCTTTACGTTTAGACCAAAATAAGTTACTAATGCATATGTGTGTGTGTGTGTGTGTGTGCGTGCACGTGAGTAGCTTAATTATATTTTGATGTGTTTAATGTTCTTCTTTTTAAGTTGTGCAGCACTGCAACGATTTCCTAATGTATTATTACATATGGCAATAAAGTTCTATCATCAACATCATAGAGACCCTAAGTGAAAATACATGTATCTAAATGAGCTCTTTTGGTATACCTACTGTATATAGATCTACCAGTGCTTGCATCACCATTGCTTGGTGACGAGTACTCGGTAATAATGTATGCAATAGAATGAGTAAGGTTTGTCTTATGGCGTTATTTGACAGCTTTATGGGATGGAATGGAGTAGTCATTGTGAGGACAGTTTAACCCCTTTGCTTGCAGAAACATGAAAACAGTTGCAGGGGGCCCATGAGGTACTCTTTTGTTGCCTCTTGTGGACCCCATTGATATCGGGTTTGCCTTCCATTGACATGATTTTGCGGTGTTGAGTTTGCGCTGCTTTCAAAGACATAATTTTGCATCCACAAGGCAGTGAAGGGTTAAACAGTCAGTTCCTGAAGGTGTGTTCACTCTGATGGGTTAGGTTCACACTGGGACTTTGATTACCGTAAATTATATGCCTGCCAAGCCTTTAACTCATTCCACTCTGACACACCACAGCAAGACATGGATCAAGCATGATAGTTCAAGGGTGGTGCCAGAATAGCTTGGCGCCTATAGGCGCCAAGCTATTCTGGCACCACCCTTGAACTATCATAATCGGTCTGTCTCTAGAATTGTAATACAGTCCTTCAGAGGGCATCTTCATAATTTGGGGATTTCGGTCCTGGGGAAGAATGTGTTGAGTAGATAGGTCAAAACTGTAACATTTTGTTTCTTATTGTTTAAATATTTCTTCAGGGGTTTGCTGGACTACAAGAAAGAAGTGCGTGAGTACTGGCCACAGTTTGCTCAGAATGACAAGTCCAACATTACTGTGGAGATGCTGCTGAGTCATCAGGTATTTGGAAACGATGTGCATGCTGGATATTCTTGTCCTTCAGTAAATAAAGGTTTCAAGATCAGAAGCAGGTCAAATTGCATGTGTTTTGATGAAAATTGTGTTAAAAGCCTAGAAATGCAATAAAGCCTGGACGAACATGCAATATCACATGTTTGTCTGAGCTTTTGATCCACTTTTTTAAAAAATTGAGACATACGCAATTTTGACCTACTTCTAATCTCTCGAGATATTTTATTATTCCTCTTTGTGCCTCTGCCTGCGATAGCATTTGAGTCCAAAGTCTTTCTGCGGGAATTATGATTAAAGCTGTGAAATGCATCTACAGATGGCAAATCTGTTTAAGTTGTACATGTTTCATAACAGAGGTGCTTGTGTCTTGCTAGGCCTAGATGTTGTCACTTTTGAGTTCTCTTGTCACATTTTCTGTTACAATTTTAACATGCATAACCCAGATTGAAGACCCCATTACATGATAATCTCTAATGGTGCATGTACGTTATGCATACTTTAACTGACAGAGAACCATCAAATCTAAGCACACTGAGCAGTATATGTATATTTAAATATGTGTGCACGCATGCGTGTGTTTGTGTTGATTTGAATGCAGCGCATTACACGCAGTTTTTTTTTGGTGTGGTTGCTTTTTTTTTTTTAATTTTGCTTAACTCATTCTACCCCAGACACACCACAGCAAGATAAGGATCGACCATGATAGTTCAAGGGTGATGCCAGAATAGCTTGGCGCCTATGGGTGCCAAGCTATTCTGGCATCACCCTTGAACTATCATGGTCGATCTGTGTCCTGCACTGCAAAGCAATCTTCTGAGGACAATGGCAAAATTTCGGGATTTCGGTGATGGGGTAGAATGAGTTAAGTATACACATGTAACTTCTTCACCGCTTTAATTGAACACCACCCAACTGCAAGAGGTATAGATAAGTGGAACAGATTATGGCTGCTGCTCCCCCTGACTTCCCTCCAGGTACACAGCCTTCATAGGGGATCTACATAAGCCTCTTGATGGAGCCACTGTTTTTATCCATGTTTCTTTTGATATCTAGGAATCTTTGACACTATAAATATACAGCGACTTGCGGTGAAACAGTCTGCTTCCACTAGCAGTGACGGGGTCAATTTGTTTTATGTGCAAGGCACGCAGTCATCATCCGAATGGTAGTTCCATCTATGTCTGCTGGTTTGTGATTTTGTACTTATGGCTTGGACACGTACATGTGTGAGGCAATAGATCGAGCTACAACACACCTGTGGAATGAAAAGGATTGCAAGGGACATTTATCTTCCTGAGTTGGTGCTGGTCTGTTGTATCCAATGGTCACCTATTTCAAGTATTTGGTCTGGATTCCAATTGTTTCAGGCAGGGCTGGGCTCCCTTGGAGGCCGACCCATCTCTCTGATGGAATACAAACATGAGTGGGAGAAAGTGGAACAGATTATGGCTGCTGCTCCCCCTGACTTCCCTCCAGGTACACAGTACTTTGATGTGCACTTCACTGTCAGCATATCATGAGTGAATCTTGACCACTTCAGGGCAGCTGTTTTGGCATCATGTTTAACCCATTTAGCCCTGAGGTCCTACAGCTTGACCACGATAATTCAAGGGTAGTGCCTGATTAGCTTGGCGCCTTATGGCGCCAAGCTAATCTGGCACCACCCTTGAATTATGGTCGATCCATCTGCTGCAACTGGTACATAGTCATTAGGTGATATTACCCAAATTTGGGAGATGTGCCCTTGGGGTTAAATGGGTTAACGGCTGCATTAACACATTTTTGGAGGTGTTATCAAACGACTATGTACCAGTTGTAGGAGATGGTTCGATCATGATAATTGAAGGGTAGTGCCAGTTGGCTTGGCGCCTTCAGGTGCCAAGCTCATCCGGCACTACCCTTTAATTGTCATGATCATCCATCTCCTGCTGCAGGGCTTTGGGGCTAAATGGGTTAACCCTACAGCAGGAGATGCATCGACCATGATAATTTATGGGTAGTACCAGATTATGTTAGTGCCTTCAGGTACCAAGCTAATCTGGCACAACCTTTGAATTATCATGGTCGATCTATTTCATGCAACTGGTGCATGATCGTTAGGTGACACCTCCAAAATTTGGAGCAGCAGGAGATGCATCGACCATGATAATTCAAGGGTACTGCCAGATTAGCTTGATCAGGCACCAAGCTAATCTGGCTCTACCCTTGAATTATGGTGGTCAATCCGTTTTGTGCAAGCGGTACATGGTTGTTAGTTGACACCTCCAAAATTTGGGAAATGCAGCTGTAGGATTAAATGGGTGAACTCATTCGCAGCCAGCAGCGCGTCCGAATGCGCGGCATAAGCCGCGCATCCGGATGCGGCTGGCCGCGAATTAATTAACCTATAATGGTTGATACATCGTCTGCTACAGTGTATCTGGGTTGAGTGGGTGCATGATCCTTGCATTATTTCTCAGTGCGCTGCCTTGCCCTCTGCTTTTCACTTTGGTACCGGTCTCAGGCCTCGCGCTGGGACCATACGGCGTTGAGGCGCGTCCCCTGGGTGGTGGATAAGGGGTCCCTCGTGAGAGGGGTGCACCGAATGAAATAAGGTGCCGTGAACCAACATGGTCTAAGGGAAGGTGACCCCGACAGAAAACCCCTGGTCCTCCTAGTAAGGGGGTTGGGCGTGGGGGTAGCTTCCCCACCCTGCAAAAAAGGAAATAGCTACAAAAACGCCAACGAAAAGACTAACAGTAATTCCTTTCCTGGAGGAGGAAGGTTCTTCTACTAGAAGACTTATGACGTCCTGTGGTGAAAGCTGGAAGTCTTCGGAAGCCACAAGACCGAGCCGCCTCTCTCTATCCAGGGATACAACCATGGGCACATGGAACGTCAAGACCATGTACCAGAGCGGCAAGGCCGCCCAGATAGCAGCGGAAATGCAAAAGTACAACCTTTCCCTGCTAGGCATCAGTGAAGCCAGATGGACGCAGTCTGGCCAGAAAAGGCTGTTAAGTGGGGAGATGATTCTGTATTCAGGTCATGAAGAGGAGAATGCCCCCCCATACAGAAGGAGTAGCACTCATGCTGTCACCAGTGGCACAGAGAGCGCTGATGGGCTGGGAACCTCTTGGGCCAAGAATTATAACAGCAGCCTTTAGAACCAAGAAAAAGCTCAAGCTGAACGTCATCCAGTGTTATGCGCCCACCAATGACAGTGACGAGGAAGAAAAACAAGAGTTCTACGACCGACTCCAGAGTGCCGTGGACAAATGTGCGGAGCGAGACATCACCATCGTCATGGGCGATTTTAATGCCAAAATAGGGGAGGACAACACCGGATACGAAGAGGTGATGGGGAGACAGGGACTAGGCTCGGAGATGAGTGAGAACGGGGAGAGGTTTGTAGACTTTTGTGCTCTAAACCGACTTGTCATTGGAGGCAGCATCTTCCCACACAGAAGAATACACAAAGCAACTTGGGTCTCACCTGACCATACAACAGAGAACCAAATAGACCATATCTGCATTAGCAAGAAATTTAGAAGATCCCTTCAAGATGTTCGAGTGAGGAGGGGAGCAGATGTCGCCTCAGACCACCATCTGCTTACCTTAAGAATGAAGCTCAAGCTAAAGAAAAGCCGCACAGAGACAACAAGAAGACAGCGCTATAATGTAGGCCTCCTGAGAGAAACTGGAGTTAGAGAAGAGTTCAAACTGGTGCTGTCCAACCGGTTTCAAGCGCTACAGGAGCTAGTAAATGAAGAGGAGGCGGTCACCACAGAACAGCAGTGGAAGGCAGTTAGAGAGGTGCTGAACTCAACCTGCAAAGACACTGTAGGGTTCAGGAAACACCACCACAAGGACTGGCTGTCGGCACAGACCTTGAAGAAGATAGAAGCGAGGAAGCAGAAGAAAGCAGCGGTCAACAACAGTCGCACGAGAGCAGCCAAAGTAAGGGCACAGGGGGAATACTCGGAAGCCAACCGTGAGGTGAAGAGGAGTATCAGGGCAGACAAGAGGGCCTACACAGACAGCCTGGCAGCAGAGGCAGAAAAGGCAGCAGGCAGCGGCAACATGAAACAGCTCTACGACATTACCAGAAGATTGTCGGGTAAGTATGGCCATACAGAAAGACCAGTAAAAGACAAAGAAGGCAAGCCTATTGCAGACAGAGCAGACCAACTCGACAGATGGGCCGAGTATTTTGAAGAGTTACTGAACAGACCTAGCCCACCCGACCCCCCCCCCCCCGACATCCAGCCGGCAGAGACTGACCTACCCATCAGCTGTGACAGACCCAGCCGGGAAGAGATCAGAAAAGCAGTGGCATTTTTGAAGAATGGCAAAGCAGCAGGGCCAGATGGCATCCCAGCGGAGTCTCTGAAAGCAGACCTAGAGACAACAGTGGAGATGCTGTACCCACTGTTTGGAAAGATCTGGGAAGAAGAGGTGATGCCAGCTGACTGGAAGGAGGGGTACCTAATCAAGCTTCCCAAGAAAGGCGACCTCAGCAAGTGTTCCAACTACAGAGGAATCACCTTGCTGTCAGTACCAGGAAAGGTCTTCAACAGGATCATCCTAGAGAGAATGAAGAGCTCCGTTGACCCCCAGCTGAGAGACCAGCAAGCAGGATTCAGGAAGAACCGATCATGTACAGACCAGATCGCCACTCTCCGCATCATCGTGGAACAGTCTCTGGAGTGGAGCTCCCCGCTGTACGTCAGCTTTGTGGATTATGAGAAAGCATTTGACAGCGTGGACCGAGAGACTCTGTGGAAACTCCTACGACACTACGGTGTACCCACAAAGCTCGTCCGCCTGATCAAGAGCAGCTATGATGGCATGACATGTCGCGTGATCCACGAAGGGCAGTTCACCAGAGAGCTCCAGGTAAGAACCGGTGTCAGGCAGGGGTGTCTGCTGTCTCCGTTCCTCTTCCTTCTGGCCATAGACTGGGTCATGAAGATGACCACAGAGCACAGACGAAGTGGAATACAGTGGACACTGTGGACACAGCTTGACGACCTCGATTTTGCAGACGACTTGGCATTACTGTCCCACACTCATCAACAAATGCAGGACAAGACCACGAGGCTTGCTGACATCTCGTCCCAAGTGGGCCTCACCATTCACAAACAGAAAACAAAGACAATGAGGCTGAACGCAACCAGGGAAGAACCAGTCTTGCTTGCTGGCACCCCGTTGGAGGAGGTGGAGTCCTTCACCTATCTCGGGAGCATCATAGACAAAAAAGGCGGCACTGATGCAGATGTCAGAGCACGAATCGGTAAAGCCAGAGCAGCCTTTCTCCAGTTGAAAAAAGTGTGGAGTTCCAGAGAGCTGTCACAACACACCAAAGTCCGGATTTTCAACTCCAATGTAAAAGCAGTTCTCCTATATGGAGCAGAGACATGGAGATTGACAAAAACCACAGTCAACAGAGTACAGACCTTCATGAACAGTTGCCTTAGAAGAATTTTGAAAATCCACTGGCCAGAGAAGATCAGCAACGTCAGACTCTGGGAGAGAACAGAGCAGATAACAGCAGAAAATGAAATTGGGCGAAGAAGATGGGGATGGATCGGTCACAGTCTGAGAAAGCCAGCTTCCAGTATCACTAGGCAGGCATTGTCATGGAACCCCCAGGGAAAGAGGAAAAGAGGTAGGCCGAGAAACTCCTGGCGTCGAGACCTCCAAGCAGACATCAAGAGACTGGGAACCACCTGGAGTAGAATCGAAGGAGAAGCACAGGACAGGAGTTGCTGGAGGTCTCTCGTCGACGGCCTATACCCAGGTAGGGGTGACAGGCGTAAGTAAGTAAGTACCGGTCTCAGGCCACTTTACAAATTTCAAAATACAAGCGATCAAAAATCTCTGTAACTTCGGTAGCTGACTGGCCCTTCGTTTGTCTTGTACTGTGTTTGTCTTAAATGGCGTAAATCCGTGTCTGTTTCGTGAGTGTGTGTGTTGGGTTTCAGGCGCGGCGCTTTGAGTCGATTTCCCAAAAATTGAGAAAAAGCGCCTATATAATAACGGTATTATTATTATTATTATTTTCAGGTAGTGCAGTGGGTTACCAGTCCTTTACCTTTGGCATGTACGTTGATGCCTTGATACGACGAGTGGACCCCAAGCACAGAAACCTGACGCAGTTTTTTGATGAGGAGATTGCTAAACCTTATGGTAAGCTTTTACTTACCTACCCAGCTGTGATGCAGCAGTGGGAGATGGGTCAAGCATGATAGTTCAAGGGTAGTGCCTGCTTAGCTTGGTGTTTTGCCATCTGTGAACCATCATGCTGGATCCAACCTCTGCACATAGCTATAATTATATATGTTTCACAGATGATACTGAGCAACCTGCTACCTGCTAAATGTTCTTAGTATGTCTTACAATAATGCTGCACAAAACGACGACTATGATTTACGAAGTTTGAATGTCGTAAAATGAAAGGTTTTTCAGCTGCTTTTGTCCTAAGCCGTGCAGGGAAGTTCACCCTGTGTGTGTGTGTCATTGTTAGATATTCATTTATGATTTGTAATGGAAACATGTTACTGGTGCAGTATGTAGCTCAGTACTGGCCTGTTAATCCATTTAACCCCATGGGTGCATTTCCCAGAGTTTGGATGTGTCACCTGATGACTATGTACCAGTTGCAGGAGATGAATCGACTATATATGATAATTCAAGGGTAGTGCTAGATTAGCTTGGCGCCAACAGGTGCCAAGCTAATCTGGCACTACCCTTGAATTATCATGGTCGATTCATCTTCTGCATTAGGGTGTCAGGGCTAAATGGGTTAAAAGCATAGTTTCCCTCAAGGACCCTACCCCCCCCCCCCCACCCCCCACCCACCCACCCCCACCAGCACCCCCCACCCCACCCCCCCATCCCCCCAATCCTGCCCACCCACCCACCCTGCCCCCATCCTTCAAGCATTTATGAAGTAGATATTTGATTCACTTGGTCAGTTTGTCTTTTAACCCTTACCATTTGGAATACACCAGTGTGCGAAATAAGTTGGACTAAAATAGTTCAAGGGTAGTGCCACAATAGCTTGGCGCCTCTAGGCGCCAAGCTATTCTGGCACCACCCTTGAACTAAAGCCATTTATCTATATCCTCATCTGTAACTAAGTACTATATCATAGCTTGCATATATGGCAGTGTACAAATTTGAAGCTTTTAGCCTCAGTATGATATGGGTTAAGGTATAGTTTATAACATCTTTCAGGTATTGATTTTTATATTGGCCTGCCTCTGCCGCTGTATTACCGTGCGGCTCGCCAGTTTGTGGCTCCTCCCTGGAAGTTTCTCAGTTTTGTGTTTGATCCCCCTCACTACCCGATGATTTGGGAGCGTCTGATAAACAATAATGGGTTCACCATGAGAGCATCACGCAGCCTGGATTTCTTCAATAAACACGTAAGTTTTTTTTTCTTTGATATGAAGTGAATGACTCATTGCAGTATGTAATAGTTAAAATGCCCCATTTGAGTAAACTTGCTTTTAAATTGTTTTTTTCCTCCATGATTTCATATACATAAAGAAATTTAACCCATTTAGCCCTGACACACTACAGCAAGCGATGGATTGACCGAGATAATTGAAGGGTAGTGCCTGATTAGCTTGGCGCCTGTAGTTAATCTGCCACTACTCTTGAATTGTCATGGTCGATCCGTCCCCTGCAACTCCTACATAAGTGTAAGGTGACAGCAACCTTGGGGTTAAGTGGCTTAACCCTTATCATTCGGAATACACCAGTGTGAAATAAGTGTTACTAAAATAGTTCAAGGGTAGTGCCAGAATAGCTTGGCGCCTCTAGGCGCCAAGCTATTCTGGCACCACCCTTGAATTAAAGCCATTGGTCTATATCCTTATTTGTAAGTACTGTAGTGTAGCTTGCATATGACAGTGTACAAATTTGAAGCTTTTAGCCTCAGTATGATATGGGTGAAGGCTTGTCTGGTGCAGCGTGCAGTCATCCTTGTTACTTTTCAGTAACATATTTTTCAAGGAAACAGAATGGAATGTAGTCTCACGGTGTTTGATCATAAAGTAATACGTTTGAGTAACGGTGCATTTGGGTAAGCAGCTTTATGCCACGCCGCATGTCCAGATGTAGCACATTTTGATTGCGCTTTTTACGCTTGAGCTGATCCACTTACTACTGCATAGATGTCGAGTTTGAACATGTCCAGTATATCCACCCATTCTCCCATTTAGCCTCGATGCACGACACCAGGACATGCTTTGACCATGATAATTCAAGGGTAGTGCCAGATTATCTTGGCACTTAATGGTGCCAAGCTAGTCTGGTGTTACCCCTGAATTATCATGGTCGATCCATCTCCTTGAACTGGTACAAAGTCCACAGGTGACAATGATAAAATTTGGGAAATGCAACCATGAGGTGAACTCATATCATACTGAGGCTAAACGCTTCAAATGTGTACACTGCCATATGCAAGCTACATTACAGTAGCTACAGGTAAGGATTTAGACCAATGGCTTTAGTTCAAGGGTAGTGCCAGAATAGCTTGGCGCCTAGAGGCGCCAAGCTATTCTGGCACTACCCTTGAACTCTTTTAGTCAAACTTATTTCACACACTGGTGTATTCCGAATGATATGGGTTAAGCCCTTCTCCTCCGTAGCACACAACTGTAAGAGGCAGGGGCTCATAAGGATCTATGCCTCTTGATGGGGAAAAAAGTCTCTGTCATAGTTCATGACCACTGGCAGTGCAGGAATTAGTGGAGAAGGAGTCCGGCAGAATTGTTGCATCTTCTTTGGGCAGATTGAAATTCTCAATGACCCGTACCAAATGGAGGTGGGCATTGGGTCCCTTATGGGCTTCACATCAGCCCGTGAGTTGGCCAAGTTTTACGATTATCTTGCGAATGGCGGCACCATCAAAGGGAAGCAGGTTCTCACTCAGCCTCTGGTGGATATGTTCAGCCATCCGCTGACCGAGACTCTGCCTTCAGCCCTATCTGGCCGGGTCGGGGTGTCCCTCTTTTCCCAAGGCATGCAGGTTTTCAGAACGAAATGGGTAACTACTGCTTTTCTTACAGCTTCTCTTTACAGTGGGATGGAGACAGAGCATAAGAGAACATGTACATAATTATACATGCTGCAACATGTATACACACACACACATGTATGTGTGCACTTGCACACATACACTTTTATGCTTGCACACATATACACATGTACACTTACTTACATGCGGGATACCAGTAGACAGTGTACTCCTTATAACAAGGTCAGATATAACAAAAGTCAGATATAGCAACACTTCTTTAACTCTTTCGAGACGTGCCGCAACCGGATTCGCGGCATTAAGCCGCGAATCCGGTTGCGGCACGTCTCGAAAGAGTTAAAGGTCCCAACAGCAATTTTTCAACATAAATCACTTTGCTTATAACAACATTGGATATGACAAGAAGAAAAATTGGGTCCCTTGGCGATTTGTTGTATCTGGAATTTACTGTATATGTTCACACACACGAACACACACACTAGTTGGTTGCATTCTTTGTACGTTTCTGTTGCAGGGCACACATTTTGGTCATGATGGTTATGGAGGGCAGCAGGCTAACGCAGATCCAGGGCGCCGTCTGGGACTCGCCTACGTTACGAACTTCCACTGGCCGAATTTAGTCACCCCGCCTTCACACTTTGTGGAACTAGAAAACCTGTTCTATGAATGTTACGAGAAACACCACGCCAGGTTAGAAGACAAGGACAAGAAATAGGGATATCATGCAATATTTGAGAATGTGAATGCAGTAAAACCTGTTTTGAGTGACCACCCACATGACAGATAACCTGTCATTCAAGACCATTATTTAGGGGGCTGTAGCCCTTTTGCCCTTGAAACTTTGAGAGAGAGAGAGAGCATCTGTCTTTTCAGAACACATTTGTCTGGCACATAAGTGGTTGCTGAAAGCAGGTTCTATTGTATCATTTGAGATTATGAATACCTACTTGTGTGTGTGTGTGTGATTGTGTGCGGGTGTCACGGTTTTCTTTACCCTATTTGGAGCTGGTACACTAGAAGATATTAATTGACCCTGAGAGTTCAAAGGAGGTGTTAGAAAGCTAGGTGCTTGTAGGCATCAAGCTTTACTGGCACAACCCTTGAACTATTGCAGTTGGTCTGTTCCATAACTGGCATGTACAGACATGAGAACAATAAAATGTGAAAAAGAAGCAACAGCTACAGGTCATGGAGCCACACTGGCCATAAGGTAGTCAGGATACACTGTAATATACTAAAACAGTCCGTTTACATCCCTTTGTTTGCAAGTTTGATGACAGGATTCAAATTTACTGAATTCTGAGTGAGTTTATAGGATTTTCAGACTGGCCTCTTGTGGGGAAAAAGAAGGTGGGACCCCAGCCCAAAGTTGCTCCTATTTTCAAGCTTATCCTTCTGATCCATCTCCTTCTACCTTAACCCACCCTTTGATCCACACACACTGGCACACACAAATAAAGACGGACGCACAGCGCTTCCCGCCATTCGTAAGCTCAGTGCCTGTGGGCTGACACACGATAGCTATTCTGAAAAAGAATAACAGCATGAGCAGCAAAATGACATCACTTCTAGCTTCACATCATGGCATCGTTAGTCCCACGACACCGTGTTTATAGTGACAACTTGATGTTATACATCACTCATCGCAATACTAACATTTTGTGTATTGGAGGATCAAACATTGGACTTGTCTAGCTGATTTTCACACATAGGGCTTACAGGTTGACCTAATCCTACCCGACAGCCGGGACAAACAGCAGGCTTATGAAATATTATGCTGGTATTAATGAGGAGATAGTTTTTCGTAAAAGAAAAATCAAATTTATGTTAAATGTTTTTAAAATAACTCTGATTAGCTGATTTTCAAGCCTAGGGCTTACAGGTCATAATTTGTACCCGACATCTGAGACAAACTGTAGGCTTATGTAAATACCGTTGATGAAACAATCATGCGATTATTAATGAGAAAATCGGTTTTAAAAAAAGAAAAAAGATTTAATTGTTTTAAGATTAATCCCAAATACTTCGTGAAATTAATCCCAAAAACGTGAAACTATTTTTTTTTTTTCAAAAATATTTAAGTATCACTCAAAAAGTTGAAGAGGTACAATGCTGGTTAATGAATTCATTCAATGTTTTTCTTTAATCTAGTGATATGCAAAATATCTAGTAAAATAAGAAAAATTATGGACGCCAGTGTAGATCAACCGGTTGTCATGAAATGACCATTTTCTCACCAATGTGCATCTTAATCAAAACATTTTTTTAAGTTCCTCTGGTCGCTGTCACATACACACACACACACACATATGGCACTTCGTGCCAAAAGAACATTCTCCAGCAACGAGCAAAGTTTGCATAGCTAGACATGACGTCATCTTCATCTTATTACTTTTTTCAGACCAAAAAGTCATTACATGCTCCATAAGGTGTTCTGGCAAGCACCATTTAAAGTTCCTATTTTTAAATAGGAACAACAAAAATGGGAATTCAGACAAAAGTAGGAATTTCCCTTGACCGAATTGTAGTCTTTGAGTACATGGAAATTTCATCCTTATGGTTAAGTGTGTTATGACATATGAAATGTGCTGTATTTGGATGCATGGTTTCATGTCGAGTATCGGGATGCGTCACATCTGGAGTGTGTTATATTAGTGTACATTTGTGTGTTTTTCCTTGTGGCAGCAGTACTGTGGCAGTGTTTGTAAAAGAAAAATGTAGTGTTTAGTTCATGGTTTTGTGCTTTATGTATCTAATTTGAAACAGTGATGCCTTCATCTCAATAGATATCAGAATATATAAATCTAAATTTCGTCACACTTTGGTGATGCAAATTACATACATATCCATTCCATTGAATGCCTCAAACTGGCAAGTGTGTCTGTATATATTATACACTTGGACAGGTTTACATTGGTCTGCAGATATACGTGTTGTTCTGTGATTTTGGACCTAACAGCCTGCAACCATTAGGTCCAAAATCACAGACCAGAACATGTTTGAGGTATACTTTGGGCCGACTTAAGACATACCTGGGCGATTCAGTAAATGTTTTTGTGTGCGTGTTGAATTTGGAAAATACTTTCCAGTCATTAACTCATTCATCCCGGCTCACGTATTTCCCAAATTTTGGAGGCGTCATCCAATGACTATGTATCTGTTGCAGGAGATGGATCAACCATGATAATTTAAGGGCAGTGCCAGATTAGCTTGGCGCTGACAGGCACCAAGCTAATCTGGCACTGCCCTTGAATTATCATGGTCGACCCATCTCCTGCTGTAGTGCGTCAGGACTGAATAAGATAATTAAGTGATACCATGTGTGTGTACTGTCTGTGTGAACTGCAGTTTGGGCATTGCATCATTATTACCGTATGCAGAAATTAAAATCTGCTTTGATCAACTTTCAGTGTGAATTAGTGCATGTCTGCATTATTCGTGAATGTTAAGATTTAACCCCCTCATGTACTGTAGGCATTAGTGATGGATGCATGTACAAGTGTTAACCCATTTAGCCCAATGGCCACATTTCCCCAAATTTTGGACGTGTCACCTAACCTCTGTGTACAAGTTGCATGAAATGGATCGACCATAATTCAAGGGTAGTGCCAGATTAGCTTGGTGCCATCAGGTGCAAAACTAATCTGGCACTACCCTTCAATTACCAATGTCAGTCCATTTCCTGCTGTAGTGCCTTAACACTAAATGGGTTAAAATACACAGTCAAAACATGTCACACTCATTTCACTCACCGAAACTGACAAACACTCGTCAAAGATTTTAACATCATCTACATTTAATCTGCATCATGACATGATTAACTGCATTAGGTCACAGAAGGTCATGGAAACCCACCACTTAAAAAATAGAAAACATAAATGCTGAATGCCAATACACTCTGTTACTGACTCGCAAAGCTCCGATACAAATCTGTGATGTTGCAAAGAGACTCCTTTCTTCTTAATAGTACAGGCAGACGTCGTTTAAATTTTACACAAAATTTTAGGGCAGCAAGAAACCACCTTCAGTGTACAAAATTATTAAATTTTTGGCAAAAACGCTTTTTTTCCTATAATTTACCAAAAACATTCTGATGAACATCTGGTACATAATGGTACCTCTACTCACACACTTCCAGATTATATGAAATCATAATATTAGACATGTATCGGCACAACAAACTGAAAACTTTTAAAACAAGCTGTATATCGTCTAGTCCTTGGATAGAAAAGATGAAGTTTGTGCTCTGCACTTCCAAGTGTTAATGTGTATCATAAGATGTACGATGAATATGGAAGATTCACTCAGCAGAATCTTTCCCTACAGAGCACATTAGCAAACTGCATAGAGTACAACAGAACATTATTAACCATATTGAGAAATCAAGTCACAACAAAGTTCAGTTCTCTATGTATGGGGACTTGTTCTATTTGAACTGCAACAAAAATGGCACAAAAACACACTGTGAAGAACTTCTGTAATGCTGTGCTTTGGCACACTCGAAAAGGTGACTATTCTAAATGTACAAAGACTTCAGAAAAACATCTTTATCACAAAGAAATAGCTCCACGAAATAAGGCCTATGTAGCAAGTACATGCACCACCAAAGCATCCGTCACAAAAGTAAAACAAGTATTCATTTTCAGTCTTCATTTCACATTGCAGACCAAAAAATGTGACTGCCAAGCGTGTAAAATGCAAAGAAAATCCCAACAAAAAAGGAACATGCTTAGAAAGGAGAATTACTTCACAGTTGTGTTATAATTGTCCTTTCTAAGCATGTTCCTTTCTTTGTTGGGATTTTCTGTCAGACAGCCGCTTGTCGCTAATCATCATTTACCCCAACAAATCATTCTTGCAGTTACCATACACTCGTATCCTTGCAGCAGGAAGGGCACTTGAAATAAAAGTTTAGCAATAGCATATTCATCCACTATTTAGAGTGCAGTATATGTTAGTGTGCTTGCAAAGTTGACAATACAGTGGCTCAGCTGATATGATAAGATTCCCTGATTCTATTATTCCTTGTTTGGAAGGAATGCAAAACATCTGGGTTAACTCTTTCGAGAAGTGCCACATCCGGATTCGCGGCGTAAAGACGTGAATCCGGATGCGGCACGTCTCGAAAGAGTTAACCCCTTGACTGCCAGTGGAAAAGAGTTAGCACTTAGTGCACCCAGACTGTTTTTGAAATAACTGTCAATTCAGCGTCACAGATCCCATCCCCAGCTGTAAAAGGAACAAGCCTGCACAGTGGTTTCATCAAGAAGCATAGATCCTCATGAGCCCCTGCAACTACAGGTGGGGGGGGGGGGGGAGGGAGGGCCTTGAGGATCTTTACTTCTTGCAGTTGGGTGGTGTTCCAAAGTTTCAGGCAAGGCAGGGCTCCCTCAGAGGCAGTGAACAGGCTAACCCTTTTAGCCCCAAGGTCCCGTTTCTCACATTTTGGAGGTGTTGCCTGACAACTATGTACCAGTTGCAGGAGATGGCTTGACCATGATAATTCAAGGGTAGTGTCAGATTAGCTTGGTGCCTGAAGGCGCCAAGCTAATCTGGCACTACCCTTGAATTATCATGGTCAAGCCATCTCCTGCTGTAGGGTTCTGGTGCTAAAAGGGTTAAAACCACTGCACACTCCACAATCCCTATAGGCAGATTTATAAATGGGGCCATGAAGAGGAGGCATAGACTTGCATTTGCCCTCACAGACCCTGGAACATTTGAGGATCTATGCCTCTGGCTTGGGTGGCAAGCACTGTCACAAAAGTAAAGGGGTTAAACCCAAAAACATCCATGGTACTTGATTACACACGTAAGTAATCTCACCTAGAACACTACTAATGCTCCCTTGAGAATGACTAGGCTACCGGCAGACTATTCAAAACCAAGAATGCGGAATGGGCGAGGATGGAAAATATGTTTGGTGGGTCCAGCATTTCGCCGAGTGAGGCAGTACTGTCCCCCTACTCGTGAACAGACTATGAATGTCTTGACTGGTAGAAACCAACACCTGTACTGTTGTCACTTTCATCTGAATAATGGAAAGTCCGAGACAGAAACAATTTGCACAGGCATACAGTTAGGCTACAAGTAGCACAACTTAAGGAAAAAGTGAAAACGGAAAACATCACAAAGCCACTCCCACCTGTCTGCAAGAGACAAAGATTCTCATGATCCCCTGCAGTTGCAAGGGCTTATGTGAATCTATGCCTCTTGTTGACTGAGATCGGCTCCAGCTGTTCTCAAACTGATCCAGGTTAAGTATACACATATAGTGGGTATAGACTCACCCATCCGTCTGCAAGAGACATATTCTCATGAGCCCCTGCAGTTGCAGGGGCTCATAAGAATCTATGAGTCCTGCTGATCGAGATCGGCTCCAGCTGTTCCTCAAACTGAGGATTAATCCAGGTTAAGCATACACAAGTAGCAGTTCAAGACTCCTCTCTGCTCAAACACAGAGATCAAATGCCCTGTTGGTTTGTCAGCCTTCAGTCAAAACAAGACCCCTGGGCACACATTGTACACATTCAGACACCCTTCTCTCTCTCATCTTCCTAGCATTCACACTATATAATATATTATAATAGGCTTCTCTATATACAGTAAAGCAGGGGGTGAACTGTGCAGACCCCCATCCACTGTTCAATCACCAGACACAATGTAACTGAAAGACATTTGGCACAAACTGAACACTAATCACTTTTTCTTAAATCTCGTTTATCCACAAAGATCCTCGGGCTGATGCATGGCCATGTGCGGACCAAAGACGACTGACCTCAGCCTGACAAATGTTTGCTCATTTGATTATTTGTGACTCAATGGGATGCAGTATATCATGGTTCCTCGCAAATCTAGACATCACTGAAAGAAAGAAAAATCATGACCATAAACTACTGGCAACTCCTCCAGTCTGGGATCTGTAAAAGTCAGTAAAAGAGTTCGTCTGCACACAAAAAGGTTTAGTCTGCTAAAACACTGATGCTTATTTACAATATCTTTTCTGTCTTTCTTTGCCGATTTTCATTTCCTTTGAAATTTGGGAACTTCAGGCTGAAATCGTGTTTCATTCTTCCTATATTCCCTTAAACACCCTTGTGCACACAACCACCAGTACTGTAACTGCCTTGTGCATGCAACCCCTGATACTTTAAATGGCTGCATCCACAAGGGGGGTTACAACTTCTTGTAATCTTAAAGTACAGCAAGCTGAAGTCACAAAATTCCATTTTTGCGAAAAGAGGCGATAGCACCAAGCACACCGGTGCCACCACCTTTGGGCATAATCTGACTGCCGGTTGGTTTCTGCTGAGGTTTGGCGTGAGCCCCCTCTGTTGGTGAATGGGCTTTGCCAGCCTGGGGTTTGCTGGCCTGTGGAGGGGAAGCCACTTCAAACGGCGAGTCCGTGGAAGACTCTAGACTGTCTGACTTGTTCCACAACAGGGAGTACCCTGTGCTCATCAGCTTGCCGAAAAGTCCCGCACTCAATGCAGATGACACTGAAGTGCTGCCAGATAAGCTGCCCTTGCTTGGGGAAGACACCAGGGTTGATGCGCCTGACAATCCTGTTGCTGATGCAGATGCTGGGGCATCTCCCGCTTCTGGTGGCATGACGGGGCAGGAGGCAATGGGTCGCATGAGAGAGCGAGTGGTGGAGCCCTCACGTCCCTCCAGGATGGCAGCCAGGCCGAGAGACATGGAGTAGGTGCTGCTGGTGGTGCTGCGTGTGGACTTTGGCGTGGAGGTCATGCGCGGGCTGGATGTGCCCGACATGTGGAGACTGCTGGCTGAGCTGCTGCTGCAGTAACAATAAAATAATTATTCACACACGCACCCTCACGACACAACTAACTTTTCATCTGCAAGGCATCGATTCTTACAAGCTGATGTGAATCTATGACGAAGGCCATAGGCATAGATTCCTATCAGCTTGTAAGAATCGGTGCCTCTTGCTAACTGGTGACGGTATCAGTAACTTCATAACCACAATGCGCCCTTTCTCAATCTTTTCAAAAGCAAGTGGCATGTGCATCCAAAAGAACGAGCATGCCACCAGCACTGAAATTTCCCCAATTCCCTTTTGAATTTATTCATTCACCATACATTTGATACCAAGTGTTATAAATTTGGAACTATTGTGAGCCCAAAGGACAAAATTACCATTGGTGTTTGTGGACAAATTAAAGTGATCTCATTTAAGTCATCTTATTAATTATTGCCTTGCGGCAGTGCTAATGCTAACCTTGTCATGAAACTGAGGTCCCGAGGGTTGCTGACCATAGAGTTGGTAAAAGTGTAGATGGTAGAGCTGTCAGCCATACGCCGACTGGGACACTCTGGGACCTCATCTGAAAAGTACACGACAGCGCACTTAGTTAATGAAATATTTTACCTAAACAGAAATGTATAAGTGAACTTTGCACAGATGGAAGAAAAAGCAGTCCGAGGGTTAAATTTTTGTGTGGGATCATCCTTGAACTACTATCCACGTTTCTGAGAGTGTCAATGCTAAATAGTTTTAAAATTGGAAACTGTGACTCCAAACCTATGTGCTAAAGCCTGTGAACACTCACCATCCTCCTCGAAATCACTGAGCGTATACACCTCTCCCTCAAGGTCGAGTTTGCGTTCCCCCCGCACCTGCACCCCATCTCGCTGCTCAAACAGTCCACCGAGGTGAGGCTGAGCAAGACGCTGCCAGTGGCGGAGAGTTACTGATCCTAACATGAGAAACAATTCAGATTACATTAAAAAAAATACCTGCATCATTTTCCACAATTAACTGCTTCGCTCTAACAGCTACAAACACAACTCATCAAACGTACAAACGTATCATATAGCTCTGACAATGAACAAAATACA
The DNA here is from genome assembly GCA_036245525.1 of Semisulcospira habei. Classification (NCBI taxonomy): domain Eukaryota; kingdom Metazoa; phylum Mollusca; class Gastropoda; family Semisulcospiridae; genus Semisulcospira; species Semisulcospira habei. Next base: position 108,224,564 of record BTPG01000008.1, read on the forward strand.
GTCTACTTCAGTTACAAAAATGTCTGCCGTCACACATCAGATGTAGAACCTTTCATTTCACCCCTTCACTGCTGAAACAGTAAAATGGAATAAAGCAAACGCCACACAACTGCAAGAGGGATAGATGCTCATGACCCCCGCAGTTGTGGGGGTTCATGAGGATCAATGCCTCTTGCTGGCCTTATTTTGTATTCACATCCCTTGGGTGTTTAACTCACTCAGCCCTGACGCACTACAACAGGAGATGTGTCGACCATGATAATTCAAGGGTAGTGCCAGATTAGCTTGGCACCTGTTGGCGCCAAGCTAATCTGGCACTACCCTTGAATTATCATGGTTGATCCATCTCCTGCAACAGGTGCATAGTCGTTAGATGACACCTCCAAAATTTGTGAAGTACGTGTCGTGCTGAACGAGTTAACCTACACACAAAATCACAACTAGCAATCACCAGCAGTCAAAGGGTTATGGTCCCGAGCACATTTTCTAATTCCCAGTCAATTACTTCGCTTAGCAACCTTTGGATTAACAACCAATACATCCGGGTCCCCTGGCGCCTTTCTTGAAAAAAACCGGAAGTAACCATAAAAAGCTTTACCTTCCAGTGGCTTTACGATCTGCAGTTTGTCTGGCAGCTTAAAGTGGGGGCTGGTCTGGGGCTGGCTGTAGCCCAAGTACGAGTAGCCGCTGGCTGGCGAGTTGATGCTGTCAGGTGTGTCGCACACTCGGAACGGGCTCATGCCTTCACTCCTGTGCAGGTCATCCACAATTTAGTAATGATTAATGTTTTTACGAACATGAACACTACCATAAATATATCAGCAGCAGATGTGACCGACACTGAAACGAACATGAATATTTCAATACAATGTGGAATTACAGGTTGCAGCAAACTCATGCAGTCCTGATATTGATAAGATACAAGAAAGAGACCAACCATGATAGTTCAAGGGTGGTGCCAGAATAGCTTGGCGCCTAGAGGCGCCAAGCTATTCTGACACCACTTTTGAACTATCATGGTCCATCAATTTCCTGAGCTTTCAATGTAGTTTTCATAGAACAACTCCTAAATTTGGGAATTTGAACCTTTCTGTTCAGTGTGTTAAGAACAAGCACCAAAATCGACTGCAGCACGGGCAGGTCAGAGCTCCTTCATCAACCTAAGAACAGGCAGAACCATGGTGGATGTGAAAGACGGTAGCATAGAAGCGTCACAGCTTTAACCCCTTCACTGCCAGTGGCTGCAGAATACGCTTTTGAAATCTTTGTTAACTCACTTAACCCCACGGCCACATTTCCCAAATTTTGGCAGTGTCACCAAACGACTAGGTACCAGTCGCAGGAGATGGATCGACCATGATAAAATCGAGGGTAGTGCCATATCAGCTTGGCGCCAAGCTGATTTGGCACTACCCTTGAATTATCATGGTCGATTCATCTTCCGCTCTAGTCACAGCTGTGCAGTTAGCCCGATTTCTTACTCTTTAGTTTGGCCAGCCACCTGCTGCTATGGTGTGCGGCAGCCACTCCCCACTGCGAGCAGGCTATCTAGGTCACTGTCTGGCATCAACTATTCCTTCTCTAATCTCTGCAATGGACTACTGATGTGTGGTGTGTTATGCCTGTGTTTAATGTTTTCTATCTCCTCTTCAAAAGTTTTCTACATAGAACCGTTTGACACACTTGTGCACTGTTGTCTGCTGGTTCCCGTGTTGGTGGTATTATTCCTGGGCCGTTTTTTTTAAGGGTGCAATCCAAGGATAAAGACAGTAACCGTGTTAGTGTGTGACTGAACAATACGTTATCTGAGCCTCACAGTACTGAGTAGGTCTGAACATTCATTCTCTATTCTGGAATACTGTTGTGTATTGTGTAATCCCTGTGTTTTATGCTATGCTCATAGCCTTCAGTATTCTCTGTGATATTGTTTAATACTATCAGGTACTAACTGTTGTCTGCTCATTCATTATTAGCACTAGCAGTCCCCCCCTTTTCGTAGGAACGAACAAAAGTTAAACAACCGAAAAAAAGAGACGTAATTCAATTCAATTACAAAAACTGTATTCATCCCTGAAAGAGAAATTCTAAAAACTGTTAATATAAAGGAACCACCAGGGCGATATGCTTAGGACCTGTTATTGTGTTCGTGTTGATATAAAGGCCCAGTGTGATGTGCTTCAGACCTGTTATTTGTGTTGGTGTTAATATAAAGGAACCAGTGTGATGTGCTTAACTCACTCCACCCGGATCACCGCGATCCCGGTGATGGCCTGCACAACGCTTGCACACTGATCACCGCGATCGCGGGTTGTGAAGTTGGCCGCCTTCTACAAGAACTGGGGATTACTGAATACGAAACTAACCTGCCTAGTGTGCAGCTCTGTTTTCGTACAATGACCCTCATTCCTATTTTTATCACTAGGCCTCACAGTTACTGAAGTAGAGCGTGCTTTTCGAACATACTAGCTTTGCTTACATTTGCGAAACAACATGGCGTTTCTGTGTGCTTCACTCACCACAAGAGCGCAAAGTAATCGTCAATTTACTGTCAGAGAAGTGATAGAAATCATCCAGATTGAGGATTCTGATGCAGAAGAGGCTGCTGAAGACAGTGATAGCGATTTTGAAACAGCAGAGAGTGAGAAGAATGCATCTGATTGAACTGTTCAGTGGGTCACAAGTGAACTGATAACCGATTACACTTGGAAGTGCAGTGTGAAAAATAAGTGGTATCTTTACTATGCTCCAGAATATACATTTTTGGGGTTAGTAACTCAAAATTTTGTATATGCATGCACCCATTTACTAATCAACTAACCTGAAAATTGTATTTACATTTGTCAGAAAGTTTTTTTTTTATGATTTTTTTTCTAACCCATCGAAACAGCCAGTATACAGAGCATTGCTAACGAAAAAACAGCCAGTGCTGATTGAGTTAAGACCCGTTACTTATGATGGTGGTTATGAATTTATTTTGTAAACCCAAGTGCATAAACACAGTGCACAAATGCTGGTATCAGCATGTTTGTGTTGATCGTCTTGATGTACCCAACAGATTACCAGCTTCTCAGCAGTGGAGTGCTTTCTGACGCTAGTGTTGCTCTACCAGGAAAGGCCCGGGAATTCTAGTAAGTGATAACAGTAGAGGCTAGAATGCTGTGTAGATACATCAACTTTTCATCCCACAGAAAACCTACATGCACAACAGATTGAGCTTGAAAATTAACGCTTTTTTTTGTGTCAGTGCATGTTCGTTGTATTGCAAACATGAAATGTAACTGCTCTTGAAGGTGTGCTGGTAGTAAGCAGCATTGGTATGTTTAGTATGAAAAGAAAGCAAATTTTATCAGCTACAAATTTACACTCATGTTATGACATTCTTGAGAAAAATAAACATTCTGTAAATGTTCAGTTACTAACACTTTCCAGCATTTCCGCTGCAGTGCGCCGGCATGCGGCTGTCGGCAGATACACATAGTGTAGAGTAATGGAAGAGCACTCCATTCTAGCACCATGAACAGCTCTTCCAGTCTGCCTGACCAGGCGGCGCTAATGATTAATTGCCCCCACACCCCGCTACTGCCACAGATGGCTTATCTTGCACTCAGTGGCACCCGTCCGCTCCTAACTAAAAGTGTGGTTCTGCACAGCCATGTAGTGCATCAGGGCTAAATGATTTATTAAACGCCAAAGAAACCAATAAACCCAAGGAACATATATAAATTGGAGTCAGCAAGAGGTATAGATCCTCATGAGCCCGAGCACATGCAGGGGCTCATAAAGAGCTGTCTTTTGCAGCTGAATAGTGTTTGTTTTTTTCAGCAATGAGGGGGTTAAAAGGCCAACACAACATGATAATAACAATGAATACAACAGTAGGTTTTGGAATTGCCTTGTACCTTGTCTCCCTATCAAAGTCTCTGTGCACTGCATGGTACTCTCGTTCATTCATATCATTGGCTCTGCGTGCAGCTAGTCTCCTCAGGGCACTCTCGAGATCGTTGGAGCCTGGGATGCCAGGCCGACCCAGGCGAGCCAGCTCAGAATTGGATCTGAAAAGCATGACGAGATTTCCTTGAATGTACACATATTCCTAGGCTCTGGATGCTGATGATTTTTCTCGCTCTTCCAGTATAATATACTGGAGACCTACATTTAGAGGTTAGCAGATTGTTTTAGAATGGAGGCCATTCGGCTTTGAAGACTGCCAGTGGATGCAAAATTATGCCTTTAAACCATGGCAACTCCAACAGATTTAAATTTTGACAACAAGAGACAAAGAACTTCCTGAGCCCCTGCATTTGCGGGGGCTCAGGAGGTTCTTTGCCTCTTGCAGTGGGATGGTGTCATTCTTCTGGCAGTTAAGAGGTTAATGAAGAAAAGAAATCCTTACCCATAGATGCTGTCCATGTCTGCACTGTAGCCATCACTGGTAAGGGACTCGTTGTCGGAGGGTACATTAGAGGGGGTGCCAGAGTTGGGGTCCTTCAAACTGGAGGAGGCGGTCGTGGACATGCGCACAGAGCTCTCACGCGACGATTTGGATGCCGCTTTGCGGGCTGCTCGGGCCGTCTCAAACACCTTCCAGCTGCGCGCCCTGCAAGGTACACTGGCGGGTCTTAGATGAACATGTTGTATGAATGTTATTGTGATCACAACAAAATTGTGACATTTGCCCAAGATACTGATGTCCTAACACTAATGTTTTATGTATTACTAACTCATTTATTTCACTCACACTACCATTAATGATCATCATCCTCCCATTAATCAATTTACCTGATGTTCCAATAAATAAGACTTTTCTTTTAGTTTAACAAATTTTTTATTACAAGTATTTGGGGGGGGGGGGGGGGGAGCAAGTTTTACAGTAAAGCAAAATAAGTTCATACCTTCGTTCCTTCTCCTCTGTCTCTTCTTGCTGTAGTGAGTTCTGCAGTTCAGAAGCCAGCGAGTCCATGGCGCCAGTGGCGGAGGGGAGGGCAGCACTGAGATATTGGTGACGCGTGGCACGGGGGTTGTTACGGTTACGGTGACCCCGCAGTTCATCTTGAGCTTCCTCTAGCATCTCAAAGAGTTCATCGTATTTGTCATGCTGTATGCTCAGCTGTCAGAAAAGAAATACACAGACGTGTAAGGAGGGGTTGGGTGTGCCCTAAAGTCGTGATTGGCATTTTTTGGCTCTCGTGGTCTGTATTTCAATTTATTCATCCTTGTGATCCATAAAAGAGGGATTCGTTGTGAAACATAAATGCCAAAATAAGACCTTCGTGATCCATGAAAAAGTCGTGGCTATTTTGAGCAACATAACAAGTCTTTTGCCACTCTTCCACTACCAAGCAAAAATGAACATGATACAACTGAAAGAGACATAGATCCCAATGAGTCCCTGTGACTGCGCCCCCCCCCCCCCCCCTACTTTAGTACAGTAGAACCTGTTTTGAGTAACCACCCAAGCAAAAGTGATCGTAAATGGCAGGAGCAAGAGAAGCCTTCAATGGCAAACAATGTCAACTGTCGCTAAAGACGATCACTGGCAGCTTAAACAAGGTCCTGCTCCAGTGGCATACCTCTTTGGTTAATTGCTTTTGTGACTCTTGAGATGCCTGAAGTTTCTCAGCCAGATCCATGTTTTCTATTGTCAGCTGAAACACAAGACATGAATACCAATGTAAATCTCTGATCACCAAACAGTGAGCTCCAGTTAATCCATTTAACCCCAAGGACGCACTTCCCAAAATTTGGAGGTGATCAATAACGACTACATGTACCAGTTGCAAGACATGGATTGACCATGATAATTCAAGGCTTATGCCAGATGAGCTTGGCACCTTCAGATGCCAAGCTCATCTGGCACTACTCTTAAATTATCATGGTCAGTCTATCTCCCACTGTGGGGCGTTGGGGCTAACTGTGTGAGGTAACCATGAAAGGGAACATACAAAAATGGTTGCTTCAGACAGGTGGTATGCTTAGAGAGGGTCATCTGAGACGCAGAAAGAAAACCATGGGCCCAGCATTGGTTGTTTCGGCAGGTGGTAGCCTTACACAGGTGGTGGCTGTGAAAAGTTTTATTGTAGTTGTACTAAAGAGAGATAGGTTTTCAGTTAGGTCTCTACAACCATAAAATGGGGAAATCCTGAAGAAAAAAACACCTCTGCAGTCATTAATTAACACAGCTGATGGTTGTACATTTAAACGGAAATGACCACTGTCTGCTAAAGACATAGTCATACACAGCCATGAGCCCCAGAAGCTGCAGAGGCTCAAGAGCATCTATGCTTCTCTTGCAGATGGACAAATGCTTGTAAAGCTGACTTACCTGTCTGACGCGTTTGTGAAGATCTGCCACCTGTGCCAGTAACTGTGTGATTTCCTCTTTTTGACGAGCACTCTCCTCCTGTTTCAGTCTCAACTCTCCTGCAAATGTCTCCACCTGACTGTTGACTTCAGCTGCAGGAGCATAAATAGTGAAAACGCTTTAAGCCTCTTAGCCCACAAGGTCCCATTTCTCAAATTTGGGAGGTGTTGCCTAATGACTATGTACTAGTTGCAGGAGATGGATTGCCCATGATAATTCAAGGGTAGTACCAGATTAGCTTGGCCCCTGAAATGCTAATCTGGCACTATCCTTGAATTATCATGGTCAATCCATCTCCTGCTGTAGGGGGACTCGGGGCTAAATGGGTTAAAGATCCAGACCGAAAGAGTGACTGCTGGGTGTTTAAAATGCTAGTAAATTCAGACCATGTTTTGAGTGACCACCAGTTTGAGAGATCACCTGTCATTAAAGACTATCATTTATGTGACTGTAGCTGTGACTGTGGCTGTAGCCACCTAAATGATGGTCTTTAATGACAGGTGACACTTTTTGCCCTTCACGACTTCTCTTGTGACAGCACTTGTTTTGGAAGATCACTTTTTTTTTTCTTCCAAAAGGTGGTTGCTCAACAGGTTCTACTGTACCAAAATACTTCAGAAGAACTAGAACAAAGCAGTACAGCGTAGACTGCTTTGCCCTTTCTATTCTAAAGTGTGTCTTTTTCTTTGTGTGTCATTTTCTACAAACTATTGCAGTTACTGCAACAAACAAACAAATCCTCAAATACTGAATTTAACCCATTTAACCCCACGGGTGCATTTCCCTCATGTTAGAGGCGTCACTGAACGACTATGTACCAGCTGCAGAACCTGGATCGACCTTGATAATTCAAGGGTAGTGCCAGATTAGCTTGGCGCCATTAGGCGCCAAGCTAATCTGGCACTACCCTTGAATTATCATGGTCGAGCTATCACGTGATATTGGGTGTCGGGGTTAAATGGGTTAAAGAAATGTTTTCTTATGACTGAAGAAAATCATAACATTTTAATGCTGAAGCTCCTACCCCCTTGTAAACCTTCCTATCCACGCCCCCCCCCCCCCCCACCCCCACCCCACCCCCTACACACACAACCCTCCACTTCCAAATCATCCCCACCCCACCCAAAGTCCCATGAAAGATAAACATGAAAAGTTGAAAAGTCAGATAAAGTCTTACTTAGCTGTTCCAAGCAGTCTTCCACAAGTTTCTTTTCTTTTTCTTCATAGCTTTCTGTTTCTGACCGCAGCTGGGCGCTCTGCCAATAACACATAACATATGCAAAGTGTGTGTCAAGATAAGCATGATATACATCTACATTTTCTAATGCAAACAATCTAGAGGAATGTAACTTTGAAGCCAATGATAATGATTTTTTTAAAAAAAAGAGTCCACTTTTGTGAAACATTTGAAAGTGATATTCTCTGCTTATAAATCATGGTTTGCAATTGTTGGCACACACATCCTCACAGATTTCTTATTCATTCGCATACACAGCAAAACCTGTCATGAGCGACCTCCTTTATTAGAGATCACCTGTCATTAAAGACCATAAGTTAGTGGCTGTAGCAATCTAAATGGCTGTAGCCATACAAATGGTCTCTAAATCTTTTAGCCCCAAGGTCCCATTTCTCAAATTTTGGAGGTGCTGCCTAACAACTATGTACCAGTTGCAAGGGATGGATTGACCATGATAATTCAAGAGTAGTGCCAGATTAGCTTGGCGCCTGAAGGCGCCAAGCTAATCTGGCACTACCCTTAAATTATCATGGTCAGTTAATTTCCTGCTGTAGGGACTCGGGGGGGGGGGGGGGGGGGGGGGGGAGGGGGGTAAATGGGTTAATGACAGGCGACACGTTTTGTCCTTCAAGACTACTCTTGAGAAAACACCCCTCCTTGAAGACCAATGTTTTCTTGATTGCTCAAAACAGATTCTACTGTAATAATGACTCTGCAGCTTTGGGAGCCAGCCATCTGCGCATCCAGATACCAGTTATGGGAGCTGGATCAGCCACAGTAGATCAACAACAGTAAAATATTAGCCTGGTGCCATACCTACCCTTGAACTACAGGTCAGACTCGGTACTGTGCACTCTAGCATACTGCGGCATCTGATATAACACACGCAAATTTATGGCTTCCACAGGGATGTCTGTTGAGCAAAAGGTCCTTGGACCAACATCAGTCTTGGCTGGCTCAAGCACAGGCACGTACAGCTCAGCCAAGGTTGACAATGGAATGAGGGCATGTCTATGACGTGCATTCAGCACCACAACAATACGATCATGAGTAACACAGTCTGACTAAATAGCTCCAGGATACTGTGATATACTGAGGCTGACCTGTATTTTGGGCCAAGTGTACAGAACTTAACAAACCAACAAAAAGGGGTGTCCACTGTACCTCTAAACGCAGGTTGAGGTTTTCCTCCTCCAGGGTGCCCACTTTCCGATGCAGCATGTCAATGTTGATCTTGCTGAGACCCGCGAACCCATCACTACACAAACATTTGGTATAAAATCACCCAGGTGTGAACAGACATTAAAGAAAATTTTGATCTGAGCTTGAACAAAATTTAAAGGGGAAAAAATATAAATAAAACTTTCCACCAATGGGAAAGTCAACAAAGTGCAATCATAACATTGTTACCGCCTACCCGACATTTCTTCAAAACCAACAAATGTAAATCCTACCTAACCCATTCAATGCCAGAAAAATGCAACCACCACCCAACTGCAAGAGGCAAAGAACATCAAGAGCCCCCGCATATGCGGGGGCTCTTGATGTTATTTGCCTCTTTGCTGACCCTTTTCATATCCGTTTCTTGTAAACTGATGGGATTGCTTGGTGTTGAATTTGCCCTGCTTTCAAAGACATAATTTTTCGTCCCTGGCAGTGAAAATCTCAACGCTTTTTTTAAATTTTGTTTTAGCCCCATAAACATTGTATTTGTAAGCACTATGTCAACAATTGAAATCCCACCTCACTCACATAAAAATATTGTTTCTGTAAAGAATAACACTGTGAAATCAATGCTATAACAGCCTGCATCACGGAAGTGCAGCCTTTTCTATAATTCACGTCTCACCCATCTCCTAGTCCTACACTTTTCACTCCTAAGTTGTGCGGTAATTTTGCACCTATGGCTTTGAAAAGTAAGATCCAACATCACAGACCAGCATACACTTTCATGTTGACAGTGAGTACAGCAGAACCTGTCCTGATCGACCACATTTACGAGAGATCACCACTCATTAAAGGCCATTACTTGGGTCACCGTTGCCCCCTAAATGATGGTTTTAATGACAGGTGACACTTTTCGCACTTCAAGACATCTCTTGAGTGAACACCTATCTTTTAGGACCACCTTGTTTTTCTTTTCTTTAATACCAAAAATTTGGTTGCTCTGAACAGGTTCCACTGTATATACACTCCCCTGCAGCCAACACCAATGATTCACAAAAGATCCCCATGATCATTCAAAGCCTTGGCCCAGCTTTAGTTATCAGGGGGTAATCCAAGCTGATACATCTCCAGCCATTTATATGTAGTGTGCAGTTCAGTGAGCTGATCTGTGAATTGAGCTGTGAAGTGTAAGGTCCAAAATGCAGCATGCAAAGATACAAATTATATGCTGATCTGGCACTACTCTATGCTGATACATCTAAAAAAAAAAACAGAAAAAAAACAACAACACACCTTTCTATACGATGCACATTCAAATGTGTTGGTGTGTTTTTGGACCTTACGGCTGAAGCCGTAAAGTCCAAAATCACACACCAGCACACAGTACAGGATTCCAAAGTACAAAACTTGACCCTGGAAGCGAAATGCTTAACAAATCAATAGTGGTACCTGGGTGAATTGTTGACGGGAGACTCATCCTGCAAGTCCTGGCAGTAGAAATGCAGCAGCTCATCTTTCATGGACAGGTCGTGTTTCAGCTGGTTGATCTGTAACAGTCATCAAATATGCATGCAACCACTGTAAAAGACAAAACAGCAATGAAACCACTGTGATCTGACATGGTCATCAAACATTTATGAGACCATCAAGAAATATGTGTTAACTGTTTTATTTTTTAACTGGGGTATTATAATTGTAATACCTAGTAGGTTTAGTGTGATGTATTTTTATTTTATTTTATGATAAGCCTAAAGGCAACTTTTTATTCCAAAATTTTCTTACAGAAAATGTAAGCGATATATTATATTGTATTGTTTTGTACTGTGTTGTGTTGCATTGCACTGCACTACATAGCACAGCACTGCATTGCACTGTCCCGTATTGTGCTACACAGTATAATTTGATACAGTCATGAAACATGCATTAAAACACCTTGAATTTCAGAACAGTCATGAAAACCAAACATCAAAAATCCATAAAGTGAAACACTAAAAATAAGCACTGCATTGCGAAACTGCAGGGATAATGTCACAATGATGCTGGTTCCATGGAGACAGCAACAGAATTACACACAGCAACATCATCTGTCCCAAGAGCAGGGGTGGAGATAAGTAAATGGAACTGGCCCCCTTCCTGCTAAATGGCACAGATTTTTATGAGCCCCTGCAAGAGCATGTGCTCATGAAAATCTATGCCTCTTGCTAAAGGATAGGGGCTGGTTAAAAGACTGACTGATCCTTGTCTGCAATTTGCTGAGCAACATTGTTGTTCTGCACTAAATTTTCATACCCTAGTACTAGGTCAGGTGTTTGTTCACACACACTTGCATGATTGCATGTGTGTCTGTGGCTCAGTGTGTGTCAGTGTGTGTGTGTGTGTGTGTGTGTGTGTGTGTGTGTGTGTGTGTGTGTGTGTTCTACTTATATGCATAGGATTATTGTGAATCTGTATTACTGAGTGGAATAGCATTGCTGGAGGAAAAAGCATCTCTGATGGCAAGATGTCTGTGTGTCTATATTTACAACATTCTCTACTGCACTAATGGCGGGTGCATGTAACACTCCTATTCTCTTCCACTCAAATGATCCTGACGGCCTGACAGCTCATTGTTTTCACTTTAAAATTTAATGTCCGTGTGAAAACTTCAATTGTTATGTAACCTTATCTTCTTGCAATCATCTCAAGCTTTACAATCCATTGAACATAAATTTACCACTCTGAACCAGGATATGCACACCTTGTCAATGCTCAAGCAGCTGCAGAGAATTGCGATAATGTCCCTCAGTCAATTTCCATGTGCAAGAGGCATAGATTCTCATGAGGCCCTGCATTCAGGGCCTCATGAGAATGTATGCTTCTTGCAGATGCTGTCTTGCAGCTATGTTATCTGCTGGCTTGAGGAGGCCTCATGTTGACCCTCTGTGGTGGGATCTTCATAGCTAAGTGTGCAATAGATTTTTTCCCCCTTTTTTTCTACAAGGATATGGCGGGTTTTGTTCTTTGTGCTAAGTATTTGTCAAGGGCTGGCAACACAGTTCTCATAACACTCACGCTTCTATTACTATCGAGCTATTCAAGATCTCAGGTGTGCGAATTTGCACGTAGGCACATCCTTGTAGCCACTTTACTTTGAATTGGTTTCAACCCATTTTAAAAATTCAGTGGGTCATCCTGATCATAAATAAATGCGGTCTATCTCATGTAGTTATAGGCTTCCATTCTGGACAGCACCTGCATCTGCAAGAGGTTCATATCCTCATGAGCACCTGCATATGCAGGTGCTCATGAGGATATGACCCCCTTGCAGAACCCATTTAAATCTCTTGGTGTTAGTCATAACTGTACTTTCACTTGCAATGGTGTATGAAAGGGCAGGTTGTTCTGACATAGTGCTGACGATCATTTAACCCATATAACCCTAAGGCTGCATTTCCAAAATTCTGGAGATGTCACTTAACGACATGTACCAGTTGCAGGGGATGGATCGACCATGATAATTCAAGGACAGTGCCAGATTAGCTTGGCACCTGACGGTGCCAAGCTAATCTGACACTGCCCTTGAATTATCATGGTCGATCCATCTCCTGCTGTAGTGTGTCAGGGTAAAATGCACTTCATGCACTTCTGGACAATGAAAAAATTCACACGCACACACATACACACTCCCAAATCAACCCTGTCCTGAGAAGGCAAAAGCCAGTCAGTCCATTTCTCTGAAAAACAAGATTTTCATTGTCATACAATGAACATTTTGCTTTTTACAAAAATGGACTAGTTCTCTTGTGCAACGAGCAGAATTGTCACTGACAACACAAATGTTGTACACATGCACGATTGACTTACTTTTTCATTGGCATGGTTCAGCTGGTCTTCTAGTGACTCTCCACGGCTATTGAGTTCCTTGTTTTTGCTGAGCAGAGTCTGCCCGATGCGTGCAGCCAACTCAAGGTCACGTTCTTTCTGCAATCAAAAAGCAATTAAAAAAAAAAGAAAGAAAAAAAAAAAAAAGAATCAAAGTCCAGAATAATGTGTGCCAGATAAAAAACTCACAATTTCAAGATAAACTGTGAATTCAACAGATACGCAGAAATGTGATTTAAGTATTTCTGTTACAAGTAACATGCAACAAATGCAGTAATTGGAAGCAGTGACCTACCAACCTAAAACAATGGAAGCATAAGTTCACTCTAGTCTAAAGTCATCTATTAAACGCCACATGCAAGTGAAATGGACAAAATGATTTTTTTAAATTTTATTTTATTTATTTCTTCTTTTTTTTTTCTTTTTTTTTTTTTTTTTTTTTTTTGGGGGGGGGGGGGGGGGGGGGGAGGGGCTAGCATTTACCCTCTTTTGACATGTATGTGGTTCTCAGAGGGGACCAATATGTCTGACTGTGATTGAAAAATTGCCACTTGCACCAAAGTGCTGGCAGTCAGCGACAGAAAAATAAACTGAAATGAGCCAACTACAACAGCTAGTCATGTGTGTAGTTTAGCATGAAATGCTTTGAAAGACTGATAATCACAAAAATTTCAAAGGGTTTTCATGGTGAGCTTTGCAGTGGTCCATCAACAGCAACAGTCTCAAGCCAGGAAGTAAATAAACCATTATTAATATCGTCAATAAAAATGTTATGATAACAAATTTGTGTTTTACCTCTTCCAATAGTCTGGTAACAGCCTCAATGTCATTGTAGGTCTTGGTCATCTGGGTTACCCTCTCCGCACATAGAACTGAAACACACAACCATTCACAACCCTATGAACGTGTACTGCAAATAAATTAATTGAATATTTCACACACCATGACGCCAGCTGGCAAGCAAAAGTGCAAAGTTATGACACAGATTATTCCATTTTGACGAGACATAACTTCTCATGAGACCCTGCAGCTGCATGAGAATCTATGCCCCTTGCAGACAAAAGCTTTGCGTCACTTACATTCACAGGCTCAGGCTGTCTGGGGTTCATGCTTACAGCTGGGCTGACACTGCCAAAAATGTAACTGTTAACCCATTTAAACCCAAGGCCACATTTCTCCAATATTGCAGATGTCTCATAATGACTATAGCTTGGCACCTGACATCAGGCAAATCTGGCACATTCCTTGAATTATCATGGTTGACCCATATATACTACCGTAAGACGTCAGGGCTAAATGGGTTAAACCAGAAAAGGCTCATTTTAATGAATAGACAATAACATTTTAAAAAAACACTTCACAAAACATCCACTCCTTCGAATACCCAATCAGGCATGACTCAGTAGCAGACGTTGTGGTTGAACAATCGCCAGTATGCTATTGAAATAGCATTTACACGATGTATACTGGTTTTTGTATGTAGCAGAGTCATGCATGATGCAAATGAACCAATCAACACAGGAAGGTGGGTGATGAATTATACAGTGACCGTATGCTAGGGTTGACTGACAAATGCAGATTGTCCATGATGGTTACAGAAGTCTTTCTCTGTAACGATTGCCTTTTAAATGAATAACAAGTACTACAAATATGCTCAAGTACACAAAAGTGTTTCCCATGATTTAAAAAAGTCACATTTCTTTGGCTTGTCAGTACACATATCTAATATATTATCTAGACTTGAATGCACTACAAAACTAAAGTTAGCTTGCAATTTTGTACTGACTTTTCTTCCAATTCGGCTCTTCCAAACCTATATGCAGAAATGTTTCATAAGCAGTCTGAAATGCCAAGGATCACGTTTAAGTGCCTTACAAAATATAAAGCAAAATATTGAGCAGAAAGCATAGGTGTGTGTTAATGTATTATTTTTTATATTACAGCCAAAGTAAGCTATACGGTACAAAATCACTTATCAGTACACTTATACACTGAATCTAAAGACAACAGACATTTAAAAAGGTCACATCACCCCCCCCCCCCCCCCCCCCACCAAAAAAAAAAAAAAAAAAAAAGAGGAAAAAAAAGAAAAGGCACAACATACGGTAGTTGACACTGATATGTTCAAATACTCTTCAAAAATGCAAAAAGTACAGAATTTGACATTTACATGTTGAAAGAATTAATAAGCCATCACAAAAAGAAAAGGAAAGTAGTTCCATACCTGTCTGAAATGGACAATTTAGTCCCATTTGGAAATGTGTTCCTGATCTCTAGAGGTACAAGTTTAGTGTGTGCGTGTACAATGAAATGAAATGGGCATGTCAGTACTTAACCCCCTCATATACACAGGCACTGGTACTGTGTACAATACTGATGGCTGCAAGTAAGTGGGGGTTAACGCACTGCTTATATAAATGACCTAAGTACTCGTTCGACACTGATTACCGATGACGCTTGTCATCATCACGTCCCCAGAGAAACAGAGGCTCACAGTTGGACGCTGACAGTGACGCATGAAAACCTGATCTCGTTTCTTCAGTGGCCTGATCGATTGATTGATTGTACATTGCTTAACGTCCCGACAGCAACAAGGCTTTCTCAGGACGTGCCTGCACTGCTTGTGAAAAAAAAAATAAACAGAACATTGAATGTATGTCGCCAGCCGGTCAAATACATTAAATATACCTAACACATGGGGCCTAAATAAAGCTAAGACCATTTAGCAACACACATCCAATATCAAGAGCTACAGGCAGTGCAGACAATAGGGAGAGTTTTAAAAAGGCAAAGACAGGTGAATGGACAAAGGGTAGTCAGAAACACATGCCCCAGAAAAGAGAGAAAAACCCACCCTGTGGGGCTGACCAGGGTGACCCTGGGAACTAAAAAATACCTAACCCCACCCAAGTCCCCCAGGGCAGACCCGGGTGGGGTAGTGGCCTGATCGAACCACATCCGTAAGAAACATAGATTCTCATGACCCCAGCACCTGCCGGGGCTCATGAGAATCAACGCTTGATCGGGCTTGAAGGATCTGACAGCAGGAGGCTGATATACATGTGAATCAAACAACCTAATCTCTCTTCTTCACTCCACAGTCCCTCGTCAGGATCCTTTGCAAGAGGCACAGATTCTCGTGAGCCCCTGCAGGTGCAGGGGCTCACGAGAATCTTTGCCTCTTGCTGACAGAGACTGGCTCGATTACATCCTCTGACGGAGAGTTCATAGGGTTTTTATGTATGTCTGTCCGGATCATCTCCTGATACAATAGGACTTTGTGATAAAAGGAAGCCACGTCACGCTTTCAAACCCACGTAATCACTCGGGAGGTCGACGAGAACAACCCCCCCCCCCCCCCCCCAAAAAAAAAAAAAGCCCCAAGAAAACAACACCAATTTTGAACCATGCTGCCCTTTTCTAAAGCCATGGACGTTTTGGGAGGCCCTGTTAGACTAAGTCTAGCTGCTAAAACACCTTCAAGTTTGTTTGTTTTTTCGTCGACTCAAGCTGATTTGGCGTTACTCTCGATACAGTTTTTCGCCGAAGCGTGTTGAGTGCTTGACGAATCTCTCGTTGCAGTGTGCCAGGGCTGAATATTGTAACTGACTTACATTGTTTGATCTATCTTTAAATCTATCTTGTTTATTGTTTATATCAACGAATTATCAAAACCTTTCCACTCTATGCGTGTTCTCCAGAGACCGTCAATTTAATAAATACGTGTAGTAGGAAAAGGTTCAATAATAATTTTTTTTTTAAATCCAACAAAACACATTAACCCATATCATGCTGAGGCTAAAAGCTTCAAATTTGTAAACTGCCATATGCAAGCTACATTATAGTACTTACAGATAAGGATATAGACCAATGGCTTTAGTTCAAGGGTGTTGCCAGAATAGCTTGGCGCCTAGAGGCGCCAAGCTATTCTGGCAACACCCTTGAACTATTTTTAGTCAAATTTATTTCACATACTGGTGTATTTCGAATGATAAGGGTTAAATAAACACAGCCAAAAAACAACAACCTGAGGTTGCATAACTCGCGCAAAATTCCCGGGAAAATGGCCTGCGTAGGAGACCCATTAGGTCACTGTACTGGGGCAGAGATAGGGACCAAAGTAGTCCCAGAGGAGCGCTGATATCGTATCTTTGATCAGTGTGTGTGCTGGTCTGTGACTTTGCATCTTCCAGTCCTAAACCGTAATGCACAAAACTCAAAGATCAACATGCTGTCTGATAAGCGTGCTGGTCTTTGAATTTGGCTCTTACGGCCGAGGCCGTAAGGTCCAAAATCAAGGACCAGCACACCGCGTGGAAACAGGACAGACAGCAGAAGAAGGACACGACCCGGCCTGTCTAGAGATAGTCCGGTAAATATTGTTTTTGTGTTTATAGCACTTGTGGGCCAGTCTGAATCCGCCTTG
The DNA here is from genome assembly GCA_036245525.1 of Semisulcospira habei. Lineage (NCBI taxonomy): Eukaryota > Metazoa > Mollusca > Gastropoda > Semisulcospiridae > Semisulcospira > Semisulcospira habei. The sequence goes on from BTPG01000008.1 coordinate 108,241,616, forward strand.
CAAAACCAGATGCATTCAATCGCCATATCTGTCATTTATTTGTTTGTTTATCTACCCATTTTCCAAACGGATATGAACGTTGAGCGCGCAGGTGAGGAAAGTACAGGTATAGTTGGATTCAATTATTTGACTGCCAGCGAAAACTGCGACAGACGGGTAAAGAGTACTATCTATCCCTACGCTAACGCTACCCATAGAAGGCATGCGACACTAAGTCCATTTCTGAGAAAACGATATTTTTTATTGTTTTACAAAGACAATCTCGCTTTTCGCAAAATGGACTTAACCGGCAGAACGTGCATAAACTGTAGGTCATTTTGCTCTGGGAGTGGCATGGCTTGGCGACGCTAATGCCTTTCCTACACCGGCTCCACTTAAGCCCCATCTCTTCCTTCTTCTACCAATCAGTCCGCTTCGTATTCATATTATCAGAGTATCTCCTGTCCACTTAACCATTGTATTTTCATGTCTTCCGTATTCCCACTGTGACGGGGACGTTCAAAACTTGGACATGCAATTATGCACGGACCTCCCAATACATGCACTTTGCAAGAACGAAGATCCAATTTAAACCACCACATTGCCAACCCTTTGCGTGTCGGTAGCGGTTTTAGTCGCGATGATTCCTGCAGGCGTCATCGCAACTAAAACCGCTACCGACACGCAAAGGATTAAGTCAGTTTAAAGAGGAGACCACAAAGCAATGCATAAACAATGTGGTGTGCCGAAATCAAAAGCGAATGCACTGGCGAGGAAAAAAAAACCAGAACAAAGCAAAACACGGACCATGTGGAATCCACAGCAAAGCCCCCGCCCCCCCCCCCCCCCAACCCCCCTCGCAACTAAAGTCATAAAGATGCATAGATTTTCTTAACCGACGCAGTCGCAGGAGCTCATGACATCGATGCCTGTCGTTGGTAAAGAATAAGTAATAGAGGGTGAAATCGGAATTTAACCCTCTGGGTGTCGTAGCGCTTTTAATCGTGATAATTCATGCTGGAATCATAGCGACAAAACTCCCCACTACCAACAACCAAATGGCTAGTCCATTTAACCCCACGCACGCATTTCCCAGATTTTGGAGGAGTCACCTAACGACTGCAGGAGGTGGATCAACCATGATAATTCAAGGGTAGTGCCAGATTAGCTTGGCGCCATCAGGCGCCAAGCTAATCTGGCACTACCCTTGAATTACCATGGTCCTGTTGTGCGTTGTGGCTAAATGGGTTACGTTTGTGGCTACAGATAGTAACTCACGGTTGTATATTCTGTTAAAGACCTTCTCCGGGTCCAGCATGAGCTCCTCCTCGCTGAGGAACCTGCCCACGGGCGTGCTGGGGTCGGCGGGGGTGGCGGGCGCCGTCAGGGCATTGCGCTCACACCCTTCCACTGTCAGCTCCCCACGCACGATCCGGTCAGGCAAGCCATACACCCCGTTGTCAAAAGACGCCCGCCGCTCGAGCTTGAAAAAACTGCTGCTCCTCGCCCTCGTGCGGGGGCTGCCTTTGCCGGTCGGTGTGTCTTGCGCGTCGTCAGATTCTGGCTCCGAATGGCTGTCCGCGTCTTCACTTTCAGGCTCTAAAGCAGAGGGTAGTTCCAGCGAGAATCTAACGCCGCCGTCGTTCCCGTTGAGGTCCTCATCGTCCGTGAGGTCCAGCCTGAGATAGGCTTCGTCCACTGACATGGCTCTGGTGCGGGACTCCACATCGCGATCGTCCTCGCTGCTGTACAGAGTGTCGGAGGAGCTGTTGAAGCAAAGCCCGCGCCCGCTCTGCCCCGGGCAGTCCAGGTCATCCTCGTTTATGTTGAAGTTGATGTCGGCGCCTGCTGCCACACAGAACGGCTCAGAGGCGCTCTGGATGAAGATATGCGGGACGGTGTTATAGCGTGCCATTGCAGGGGCGCTCGAATGCTGGTACATCCAATTGTCAATTAGTGAAGATCGTACAAAGCCTTCAGGGATGTTTGGCGTGGATGAGATTTGATCCATTTCAGCTAAATGTGAAGACTAATGTCTGGTGCATCCCATTCAGTTTTGACGCAAACAGACAGTACGCTCTTAGTCTCTCTCTCTCTACCTCCCTAGACGTTCACTTCAGTTTGCTGAGTAAGGAAAACGAAATCCAAATCCTCTCAGTTACGACGCTGTATCTTACGAGGACAGAAAAACTGTCTAGGGAGACTGCTTTTGAAAGGGGACTTCAAGTCCACTGGGTTACAGGGGGGAGGGGGTGGCAGCGCACAGCTGCAAAACCGCGCAAACACTGCTGATTTCGCTATCCCAGCACTCAGACCCTCTACGAATGATTAGGGATTGAATATTGTCTCTCGACAGATAAAACGCTTCTGTGGCGGCAACGCGGCGGGCGCGGCTTAAATAGTACATCGTGAAGATAACAAAAAAAGCAACAAGGCCAGTCGAGTAGTATCCCAAGCGTTGAGCACGTGTCCAACAACCAATCGATAAGCAATCCGTCTGTGACGTCAAGGGTGTGCACCGGTGTACTATTTTTTCATTAAAAAAAAAATCGTTGGCTGTCGTTAGCGCTTTTTGTCGCAATGATTCCTGCAGGATTTAAGGATTGAAGATAAAGACAACAGATACATTTATCTGTATCTGACTTTCAAGGCATGATGGCGGACTAAAAACGTCGGCTGGTCTAAAACAGAAGTTGTGGCCTACTGTTTACAGTGCGCCAGAACTTCTTATTTAGTCAGGCCTTGGCTCTTTTTTTTCTGGAAGCCAGCGCTCTGTTAAAGTGTGTCATGAATTATTCGTCGTGTATCATTGCAATGCATTAATTCGTTTCCTTTCAGCGTCAGCTGCTAAGTCTGGCAATAGCAGACAATAATAACATGCGAACATTTTTTTTATCTGATGACAGAGCTGAAGAAAACAGTCTACATGTATACAGTTACACTGAATGCTTATCACCATAACGTAAAAAAATAAAAATTAAAAATCAACCCGAATGTGAAAACTTGCCGAACAACTTTTGAAATACAAAAAGTGTGGCAAGCAAAAGGCACAATGTGCTCATTTAGCTTGGGAGGAGCTGTAAAATTAAATGACACTTAAAGACAACCAGAGAGAGAAAGAGACAGGGGGGTGGGGGGGGGGTGGGGGTGGGGGCGGGGGGATGTCAAGCCCTAAACCGACTTAGCAATGGTTTATGACCAATATTGTCCCTATTAACAAACAAAATATTGTCCCGAAATAGCCAAAGCATGTACGTAAACAATCTTAGAGATAGCCAAAGTCGTGCTTTGTTATATCAAGATAAAATAATCGACTGCTCTTGAAAACACATATGTATCACACTGGTTGTCTTCCTAGATTCGCCAAGGCTACGCAGCGAATCGAGGAAGACAACCAGTATGGTACATATAATTTTTATACGTGTAGATTCGCATGCATGTGAAAATCGTCGGAATCGTCTTTCCAACATCGCACGTCTATGACAATCGTCCCAAAATACAGTATCTAAATTGCACAAACTGCGCTACTGAGGAAAGTAATCTTCTTTTTTTTTTTTTCGTGCACTACAATGCCGTCAGACAATCTACACTTTCTTTGTACGCTAAACAAGCACAAAGTGACCATGCACGAAAATATCGAACATGTCAGCTCATACGGAGATCCCTATTCTTCAAGATACGCACATGAACGTTTCAGAAAAAAAAAATAAACAAATAAAAAACAAACAAGAAAGCATGTAAAAATGTATGTCACCAGACAATCTTATCTCTGCTTATTTACATTTTCCGCCCTATTTTTCCACCTACTATCTTGTCTACAAACAGTTTTATATCTAAATACACTGCACTGAAATGGACACCTGTGCTTTCAAAAATCACCAGAAAAGATAATGTATTCCTCACAACTGAAGACTGCGAACAAAGTGAAAAACATTAGAGAAACAAACACGTTCTTGTCACTGAAAATCGCAATGCAAACTTATAAATAAAAACTTCTATACATTCAGGTAAGTGCTGAAAAAAATGTTACTGTTAAGGTAATACTGTGGGTGAGAGGAACGTGCACATTGTAATACGGCACTTGTTTTGTTAAGCGCTTTGAGCCAAAAGCAATGGGGATTTAGCGCTATATTAAAACTCGTTAATATTATTATTATTATTATTATTGCAACAGCTATAGCCTATAAGTATAACATTTATGATGTTATGCTTACAAGCGTCCATGTAAGCATTTAACTCATTCGAGATGTGCCGCGTCCGGATACGCGGAGTGAAGCCGCGTATCTGAATGCGGCACGTTTCGAATGTGTTAACCCGCAGTACACCTGACAAAGCAGATATAGTTTGTGCTATAAATATCTTTGTTCTACATCCTAGAGGCTCTAACATTACCATGCGTTCCCACACTTCTAAAATAACCCACTATTTGCATGATCGATTTACAATCCGCGTAGCATTATGCATTGTCGTGAGTAAGCATTTATAAATCTGCATGGCCTACGATACACAAGACTCCATCAATCAGTCAAGGCACACAACATCGCATACACCATAAGAGGAGGCGCAGGTATAAAAACAATGCACTCACGATGACCACTGCGAAAACGAAATGGTAAAAAAGAAAAATAAAGGCTACGAATGTTGACACTTTGTAACTGAGACTAGGACTGACAAGCACAGGCAAAATGATCAAAACTACGTCCTCTTACCTTGCTCTTCAAGAGCTGGTAAATACAAGCAGCAAAAAGAGAAAAACAATTTAGAAATGTGTCATGCCTTCACGACAGGACTTCTAAATGGGGACATCTGACAGAATGTGTGAAAGACTGAGATGACTACTGAAAGCTGCATTTGCATGGATTGATTGATTGTACATTGCTTAACGTCCCGACAGCAACAAGGCTTTCTCAGGACGTGCCTGCACTGCTTGTGGAAAAAAAAACTAAACAGAAAATTGAATGTATGTCGCCAGCCGGTCAAATACGTTAAATAAACCTACAACATGGGGCCTAAATAAAGCTAAGACCATTTAGCAACACACATCCAATATCAAGAGCTACAGGCAGTGCAGACAGTAGGGAGAGTTTTAAAAAGGCAAATACAGGTGAATGGACAAAGGGTAGACAGAAACACATGCCCCAGAATAGAGAGAAAAACCCACCCTGTGGGGCTGACCAGGGTGACCCTGGGAACTAAAAAATGCCTAACCCCACCCAAGTCCCCCAGGGCAGACCCGGGTGGGGTGCATTTGCATGGAACTGAAGTTTACAAGTGGACAAATATCGTACACAAAGTTTGAAAAGAAAAGGGGAGACTGCACACTTCTCTCCCCTGACAGTGCTATTATCTACTTTACTTTGTAACCGTACACAAAGTTTGCAAAGAAACTACATCATAAAAGACTGATTAAGACATTTACAACGTGCCAAAGGAAAAGAAAAAGAAGAAAGTAACAAAATGACACGCACGCACATACACACGCACATTTTTTCATGTGTGTGACAGTATATTACATTTTTAGCTTCGTGTTAATAATCGCATAACGTGAAATTGCGTTTTCCACACAAAAAAAAAAAAGCTCTATAAACGGTACTATATCCTACACTCATGACTATTATAAGTAAAAGAGGTCTCTGCAATGTGTTTTTCTTAACTCATTCGCCACGTGCCGCGATTTGGCACGTCTCGAGTGAGTTACCGTGTCGGTATTTACATACATGTATGCGACTGAATATAACTGAATACAGTCTTTCGAAAGTGCATCTGCCCAGCGCACATGTATACACAAATGTAAATTTTATATTATCAGTGGGCAAAAGGTGCTCGAGCCAACGTCTGCTCCCCGTCGGCCCGCGCACTGCTGTGCGCGGGCACACAGCCGCCGACGCTGGCCCGATGTTCTTTGCTTGATGGGTATGTAAGTGTGCGCGGCCTCACCCAACACGTTCTGATCACGATCCGGCAGATCCGTTTGTACCATTTCAAGACCGGAGCAAAACGTCGGCAAAACTAGTATTAGTACTGCGCAGCAGAGTACGGGTTGACCGTGACAGCTCAGGAGTGCGTTATATTAGCCTGCGGCGAAAGACGCACCAAGCATGACAACTATAGGATACAAGAAGTACTTGATTATTTTCAAGGTTGGAGAAGCGGGTGACAGACGGACGCGTATCTCTAGCAGTACGTATCACGAGAACTACGTGTCGATAGCACTGTCCATAACACTACGTGTCGATACGCTGCGATCGCTAGCACTAAATGTCGATAGCACTACGACCACTAGCACTACGTGTCGCCGTGATGGCCGTAGTGCTATCGAGCAGTAGTTCCACTGACAAGTAGTTCTAGTGATATTTCGTGCTCATGATGTGTAATACTAACAGGATTCAGCCAGAGAGCCAATGATAGCTGAAGGGCAGCGCCTCATTAGTTGGGCTCCTGAACAGGAGCTAAATTAACCCGGCACCACCCTTGACCTATCACGCCCGACCGATCCAGCAGATGGTGCTTGACTTGAAAGAGGTGTAGAAATGATACTGACGGGATTCAGGGCATCATGATATGACTTTTTCCCCAAACTATTTATCGTGTTTACAGAGGCACCTGAAGAAAGTTTCATTCCCTATTAAATCTCAGCAAAAAATGAAATGCTAGATCGACTTTCAAGAGATTTTTTTTTTTCTCTCGGTCGGATGCCTCTGGCCCTTGTTATTAAACACCAGACGTGCTCTGTCCCACGCTCAAACTATTCACACGTTCAACTGGCGGAAAAGAAAATAACACTATAACTGATAAATGTAAACAAAACTAAGCACTCAGCGCGCTCTCATTGGCAGGCTTCGGTTGTACGAGGTAAAGAGCTAGATCTAAACTATACCCGCTCATCGGAAGGTTTCCACAGTGCAAGTACTGCTTGCAAGGTCCCGTCTACGTGATCAATAGCATGAGACTGGCATAATTCACCAACAGGACACTTTTAACGCAATCCAGCTGCAAGAAACATAGATCCTCATGAGCCCCCGCAGTTGCGGGGGCTCATGAGGATCTATGCCTCTTGCTGAAACCACTTTGTACCCATATTCCTTGGACGGGTCTCTTTGGCGTTGAATTAAACAAAACTTTCAGAAACGCAATCTTCATCAACTGGCAGTGACGGGGTTAACAATTGTGACGTGCCGTTTGACGATACACAGCTTTTTGCCGCGTATCCGCATAAACAAGTCTCGATGGATTTAATTTACAAAGTGCCCAGCTCACATACTTGAACTTCCCAGCAGCAGACTGTACTGTACACAGGAAACACCTACAAAAACGGTACATGTATATATTTCTGAAAACTAGCATGTAGTTGTTTTTTTTAAAAATCCCAACAAAGAAACACTCCTAGAAAGGTCAATCACAACACAATTTTTTTAATGTATCTTAAATGTATGCGGGTGTTTTTTTTAAACAGACAAAAAAACAATACATTATTTATCTTCTCTGTCAAGTGCAGATGCATATCTCAGTTATACATCCTGCAACTGAAAAGAAAAATAAATCTAATAAACTGTGTTGTAATGGACCTTTCAAGAGTGTTGCTTTCTTTCCTAGAATTTCCTTTGACGTGTACACTCGTACACCGAGTGCTGGTCTTTGATTTTGGATATTACGGTCTCGGGCCGTAAATCCAAACTCGCATACCAGCACACAATTAAACCTATCTGCTATAAACATGACAAACTTCTAAGTCCACCCCTCCCTCCCATAATTTATATCAAAATAAATGCACTGTACTAGACAGGATTTCCTACGCACCCGTTTTCCACAAATGTTCGAAACAAAACAAGGATCCTTTTCTATAGCGCAAATAAAAATTATCAAAATTTACCTGATAACGGCATAGTGCACATGAAACAGTCCTTGTTGTCAGCGGTATCCGCTCATTAACATCAGACAATAATCGATACACAGTCTCCACATGCAAACCCAAAATACAACTTAACGTTCAGAATATTTTCGAAAGCTCCGCACACTGTGAAAGTCGGTGGGAAACTGACCATCTCCAAGTCTGACCAGCTGCTTCAGTCCAAATGTCCATCGCAGTTAAACACTAAAACGCAAAACCCTTCTTTTCTTCGCCAGCGGAACACGGGTACAAAATGTCCGGCAAGAGTCATAGCCATCTATGAGAAAGCAAGAGGCATATAACCTCATGTGCCCCCGCAAACTGCGGGGCTTATGAGGATCTATGCCTCTTGCGTCTGGTAGGAAATAAAGTCCCCGACTGTCGCGAAAGTCAACGGCCATTCTTCCTCACCCGTAATTGTGGGCAATGTTATGCTCCACTAGCTGGGACTACCTGACTACTCCAGTCGCAACCCGAGAGATCAATAACGCTGGGTGATTATGAAGGGTCAACGTGCTAGCTAAAGAAAAGGTACTGAATAGGCAGCTTCTGTTTGGTCCAAACATACTTCACCGTGTCTCGCAAGGTATAGCTAGTTTCATACCCAGCATCAAACTTACCCGCAAAGCAAAGGCCGTCGCGCACGGATGTGCACGGGCCAACCGCGGCCCGATAACGTTGTGCACACTGCGTAATTTTCTGTACAAAATTCCGAAATAGCATAATAATAACTGTATCATTTGTAAATGTTAATTTTTTTGCGAATCACCGCTGATGCTAAGTTTCGGTATTTAAATGAAGAATATATACGAAACGGCAAGTCATACAGCCAGATTGCTGAAACAAAAACCAACCCAACCACACAGTTTATGAAAGGTAGCCAAGAAAATCCCGAATGTAACATGGTCAGATAAAGTGTCGATGGCTTTTAAAGGACACGAAAAGGCAGTGCACAACAAAGCCTGGGTGACCATAAAACTTTCAGACACCCAAACGCAACCATGCAGGTCATCATAAAATTTACTGTTGCTGGAGACGCCCTTGGGTATAAAGACTACATCTTCCAATGCATTTTTAGCCCATAAAATCCTGAGACCTACGACAGGACATGGACGATCACGATAGTTAAAGGGTGGCATCAGAATAGCTTGGCGCCTCGTGGCGCCAAGCTATTCCGATGCCACCCTTTAACTATCATGGTCGATATGTCTCCTAAGTAGAGCAATGTATTCTTCTTATCTGTACGTCCATTTTGAATTGTAATGAATTGTGTTGTAATAGTCTTTTGTAAACGTCTTTCTTTCTTTGTTGGCATTTTCTTTGTCCCCAGAACTGCCATGTAGACCTCAGATGATTATCTTTAAAATTTGATAATTTCGTCCCCAGAGAATGACCTAGAGGTGTTGGGCGTACAGTCTAGATATATTCGGTCGCTACGCCCAGCGCCTCCTCTCGCTAAGAAATGTACATCACTTGCGCCAGCCGCTGACAGTGACCCTTATAAACCCATGGAGACTTCATGAGAATCTATGCCTTTTTCAGGTGGGTAGCGCTTGAGTAATATGAGAGACTGGCGGCGTTGGACCCGATCGCGGGGTGGCGGGGGTGGGGGGGGGGGGGGTCTGGTTGATTGTACATTGATTGTACATTGCTTAACGTCCCGACAGCAACAAGGCTTTCTCAGGACGTGCCTGCACTGCTTGTGAAAAAAAAAAAATAAAATAAACAGAATATTGAATGTATGTCGCCAGCCGGTCAAATACGTTAAATAAACCTAACACATGGGGCCTAAATAAAGCTAAGACCATTTAGCAACACACATCCAATATCAAGAGGTACAGGCAGTGCAGACAGTAGGGAGAGTTTTAAAAAGGCAAATACAGGTGAATGGACAAAGGGTAGACAGAAACATATGCCCCAGAATAGAGAGAAAAACCCACCCTGTGGAGTTGACCAGGGTGACCCTGGGAACTAAAAAATACCTAACCCCACCCAAGTCCCCCAGGGCAGACCCGGGTGGGGTGGGGGTCTGGGGGGTTGATTGATTGATTGTACATTGCTTAACGTCCCGACAGCAACAAGTCTTTCTCAGGACGTGCCTGCACTGCTTGTGAAAAAAAAAAAAAACAGAAAATTGAATGTATGTCGCCAGCCGGTCAAATACGTTAAATAAACCTACAACATGGGGCCTAAATAAAGCTAAGACCATTTAGCAACACACATCCAATATCAAGAGCTACAGGCAGTGCAGACAGTAGGGAGAGTTTTAAAAAGGCAAATACAGGTGAATGGACAAAGGGTAGACAGAAACGCATGCCCCAGAATAGAGAGAAAAACCCACCCAGTGGGGCTGACCAGGGTGACCCTGGGAACTAAAAAATACCTAACCCCACCCAAGTCCCCCAGGGCAGACCCGGGTGGGGGGGGGGTCTGGGGGGGGGGGGGGGGGGGGGCAATGTCGTTTCCATACAACTCATTGTCCAAGTCTTACGCAGTACTTGGGAGAGGTCAGGTAAAGTACAAACGGACCTACATATGTGCATTTGTGTGTGTGTGTGTGTGTGTGTGTGTGTGTGTGTGTGTGTGTGTGTGTGTGTGTGTGTGAGAGAGAGAGAGAGAGAGAGAGAGAGAGGGGGGGGGGGGCAGAGAGAGAGAGCTTGCGTGCGTGTTGGGGGGGGGGGGGGGGGTGGTGGGTGGGTGGGTGGGTGTGCAAATAAGAGAGTCCAAGCAAGACGAGGTACCTCACCTCTGATTCGTATTGTTTTACCACAAGTAAGCTAAATCCACACAGTAATGTGGCTAAAACAGCAGTCATTTAAATCCCGATGCAAAATGTAGGCTAAACGCATCATTAACAAAAGCCTAATCTGCCTAAAAAAAACAACATAAAAGACCCACAGCGGTTCAAGTAGCCGATTAAGTGAGGTATCTCTTGGCTTGACTTCGCGAACGAAGATTTTATAGGAGTTGCCCATGACGTCTGCAGGCTTGTTCGTGGCTGCGGAGGCCAATCCGGGACAAGCAGGTTCGACCGCAGTGGCTGCAGGGGGAGGTATGGCCAGGGTTCTGAGTTGCGGCATCTGTTTTTTCTCCTGAGCCGCTTGTCCTTAAGGCTAGCTCTGCGAGAGTCCTCAAAGGAGACAGCTGCCTTGTAAATGGTGGAGCGCCAGGTGTCACGGTCTACAGCAAGCGAAGACCACTGGTGGTGGTCGATTTGGCAGGCAGTAAGTGACTTCTTGAGACAGTCTTTGGATCTCTTCTTTGGTGCCCCTCTGTCACGGTGTCCAGTAGCAAGCTCGCCGAACAGGGTGATCTTTGGTAGGCGATGATCCTCCATCCTGGAGACATGCCCCATCCAGCGGAGCTGTGTCCGCAGCAGCAAAGCCTCGATGCTCACAGTTTCAGCCTGTTCAAGGACCTCGACGTTGGTGACATAGTCACTCCAGTGAATGCCCAGGATGGTGCGCAGGAGTCCTCGGCAAGCATGGCGTCGGGAACTGCAATGACAATGGCCGCCTACTGTTGGAGTTCTGTGCAGAGAACTGGTCATCACCAACACTACTTTTCAGCAAAAGGACAGTCGAAAGACCACCTGGATGCATCCTCGCTCCAAACACTGGCACCTTATCGACTATGTCCTAGTGCGTCTGAGGGACCGCAGTGATGTCCTCCTCACCAGAGTGATGCCCAGCGCAGAGTGCCACACTGACCACTGCCTTGTCCGCTGCAAACTCAGGCTCCACGTCAAGCCAAAACCCAAGAAATGGGGGCCCCCCAAGAAAAAGCTTGATGTTGCCAGCCTTCAGCGTGACGACGTGAAAGCTGCCTTTCAGACAGATTTACAGCGGGCTCAAAGACACAGCGGACCCAGCAGACTCCTCCCCTGAAACACTCTGGGAACAACTGAAAACTGCTATTGCAAAATCCTCTGCAGAAGTCTTGGGTTTCGCTAGAAAGAAGAACAAAGACTGGTTTGACGAAAACGATGTTGAGATCCAGGAACACCTAGCAAAAAAAAGAGCCGCCCATCAGGCCCACCTAGCCCAGCCTTCCTGCCCTGTGAAGAAGTCTGCCTTCAGCCTCGTCTGCAGCAGTCTCCAGCGCAAGCTCAGAGATCCAGAATGAGTGGTGGACCAGACTTGCACAGAGGACCCAGCTTTGCGCTGACAATGGTGACTACAGGGGCTTCTACGAAGCACTGAAAGCAGTGTATGGCCCCAGGCACCCCCCTGCGAAGCGCGAATGGCCAGGCACTCCTCACAGATAATACCTCCATCTTGAACCGCTGGTCGGAGTACTTTCAGAGCCTCTTCAGCGCTGAGCGCACTGTTCAAGAAGCAGTCGTCCTACAAATCCCACAACTCCCAGTAAAGGTTGAATTGGACGAACCGCCCACCGCTGAAGAGACCCTCACAGCCGTCCACCAGCTCAAGAGTGGCAAAGCAGCAGGCATTGATGGAATACCGCCAGAGATCTGGAAACATGGAGGCACAGCACTGCACAACAAGCTCCATGACCTCTTTCTCTGCTGCTGGGAGGAAGGAACACTACCAAAGGATCTCCGTGATGCTGTCGTTATCACCCTGTACAAGAACAAAGGCGAGAAGTCTGACTGTTCCAACTATCGGGGAATTACCCTGCTGTCCATTGCTGGGAAAATTCTTGCAAGGCTGCTCCTGAATCGGCTGGTACCTGCCATCGCTGAAGACCACCTCCCAGAGGGCCAGTGTGGCTTCAGAGCAAACAGGAGCACCACCGATATGGTCTTTGTGCTGAGACAGCTTCAGGAGAAGTGCCGCGAGCAGAACAAAGGGCTGTATGTAACGTTTGTCGACCTAACAAAAGCGTTCGACACTGTGAGCAGGCAAGGCATGTGGCAGATCCTGGAGCGACTTGGCTGTCCCCCAAAGTTCCTCAGCATGATTGTCCAGCTACACGAGGACCAGAAAGGCCAGGTCAGACTCAACAATGACCTCTCAGAACCATTCCCTATTCTCAACGGCGTAAAGCAGGGCTGCGTGCTGGCACCGACCCTCTTCATCTTTTTTAGCATGATGTTGAAGCAGGCCACAGTGGACCTCGATGATGACGATGCAGTGTACATCAGGTATCGTCTCGATGGCAGCCTGTTCAACCTCAGACGACTGCAGGCCCACACGAAAACCCTACACCAACTGATTCGTGAGCTGCTTTTTGCTGATGATGCTGCCCTCGTTGCACACACAGAGAGAGCCCTGCAGCGCATCACGTCCTGCTTCGCAGATGCTGCCCAGCTCTTTGGACTCGAGGTCAGTCTGAAAAAGACAGAGGTCCTCCATCAGCCGGCACCCAAGACAGTGTATCGCCCTCCTCACATCACCATTGGCGAGTCTGAACTAAAGTCAGTGCACCAGTTTACTTACCTTGGCTGCATTATCACGTCGGACGCCAAGCTGGACAAAGAGCTTGACAGCAGGCTGGCAAAAGCGAACAGCGCTTTCGGGCGACTTTTCAAGCGGGTGTGGCACAATCAACAGCTGAAAACAGGCACCAAGATTAGCGTGTACAGAGCTGTGGTCCTCACCACCCTGCTGTATGGTTCTGAGTCCTGGGCCCTCTACCACAGCCAACTACGACTCCTCGAAGTGAAGTATAATGCAAGGTTAACGGCACATGAGATATGTGCCAGCAGAATCCATACACAACACACCGGTCTGGCCACAATGATCATAAACGTCAAAATAACGCTAGGAACCAACATAAAGCACGCGAAAGTGCATGCCGAAGCCTTGAAGAACTAGTGTGCTGGTGTGATTTGAACCTTACGGCTAGAAGCCGTAAGGTTCAAATTCACAGATCAGCACATAGTTTCCCCACCAGTGGAAAGAAAGCACTTTCCTGACAAACTAATGATAACAAACGTCCCGGAACGCTAAACACCAAAGTAGCAAATCGGCACGCTTGGTGAAGCATCGAGTAACCCTTTTGGCTGTCGGTAGTGCTTTCCCACAGAATCACCTCGACGAAAAGCGCTACCGACAGCCAATGGGTAAATCTGCGATTGTGAATCCTACGGCTTGGAGTCTAAGGCCCCAAACCACAGACCAGCACAGGTTAGTATCAAAACGCGGGGGGAGGGGTGGGGGAGATGCTAAATGGCCTTGGTCAATGCACCTGTGCGTGCGGACACAATGATACAAACAAATTAGCAGTATATGTCCTTCGACCGCGCCTATCACAAAATACAGTTGGTCGGCATCGAACACAACGACATGCCCTGCGTGAACATCGACGTAAATTGGCGGACAGTGTCAATCATAAAGATCGGTCTGACTAAATAAACACGGCCTACCATTTTCCAATACAAACAGAGACCAAAATAGCTCAGGCGGTTAAACGTCGGAGCAGGAGAGCGAAGGAAATCGCCGGGTCGTGGGTTCGAATCCCGTCCCGGCCCCGGTAGCTGGACTCACAATCCAGGGGGGAAAAACGGATTTGTTCAATAGCATGTCCGTTGAAAGGTCCTGGTAAATCAAAGTGGCACAGTTGGAGTGCGCCTGAGTTGATCAGTGTTCAGGTCGTACTCCATAGGCAATAGATTTCCCTGTCCCCCATAACCCGCCCGTCAGGGCCGTCCATGATCACCTCGGTGCTGTGGACGTTAAAACCCGAATTAACCAACCATCCAATACAAACAACACATTGTGATCGATAAGCATCACCATGGGGGACGCCAAACAAAACAAAAGGCATACGTGTTCATCAATGCACTGTCCCCATTGGGCTTTGTACTGAACATTCAATTGTAAGCTGGTTTGTGATTTTGGAACATTAAGGCTCTCGGCCGTAAGGTCCGAAATCACAGACCAGTATGCATCTGTTTTGATGAATCGGCGGCTTTGTTTTCTCACAATGGATTTACAGCATATCCGTTTCTTGGTTCTGGTGAATTATTTATAACCGATATCAGATGGCAAAAATGCAAAGACAAGCGACAAAGTCTGTGATTTTGGACTTTACAGCCTGACGCTGTACGGCCCAAATTCACGGACCAGCAGACGATAGCAGTACACAGACCACGGCCGAGTTGCAGGCGAGAATGCTAGTCCTGCGCACGCCACTAAGCAAGGTTGCTCCGCTATAGCAGAGCACCTTGCTTAGTGACTTGCGCAGGATTTCGGTTTTCTCATGCAATTGTGCCCCGGTACACAATAACGGAACTGTAATGTGTGCTATGGGACGAGACCGAGGGTCAGTTGCATGAGAGCTTAGTCCTGCGCCAGCCACTAAGCAAGGTGCTCTGCGATAACACAGCTGTAGCGGAGCATCTTGCTTAGTGACTTGCGCAGGATTTAGGTTTTCACATGCAACGCAGCCACAATAACGGAACTGTTATGTGTGCTTAGGGGCAGGAACGCCGGCCGTCAGCACGTATGCGTGGTAACTGTGGCCAAGGGCGGGTGTCAACAAGAGTTTGCGAAATGTACTGGTTCACACATGCTGTCTCCCACGATTCGCTACCGCTGTCGCGGTAGCGAATCGAGGAGGACAACCAGTGTGGTACTGGCTTTGAAAACGCGTCGTCTGTTAATGGGGAATGGGGCACTACATTTGTGCAAACACATTCTATCAGTCTCAAATTGTCCGAGGTGCTCAGCTGACGATAGTGCGATGTGAGGTACATAGCTCGAGACGTCACAAGTCTTATTTTTACCTGCGATTGCATCCAGCTCTGTGCTGCTATACTCCTCGTGGTCCCCAGTGATCATGCCTGCTGCCATTCGTCCATTCTGGTGACACGCAACGCTGATAATGCTAGTCCGGAAGATGCATCCATTAGAAACACAGTGCTGACTTCCGATACTTTGATAGTCACTAGTTGTGTGTTGTAGTAGAAACAGTTCTGGTATCACAGCATTTTAGGGGCAGATGACGTTGCTGCAGTAGCAAACTGTATATAAGTACGTGTATGTCGCGTACTACTTTAGTTAATGTAGGCATTAAAGCACTGTAAGTTTCTGAAGGCAGATAAAGAAGTTTCCGCCGCTGTACAATGTATCCAGCCTCCTGTGGTCAGAGCTAAACACAAATATCACATTTACATTGTTTACGGGGGTTGTGACTGGATCCATGCACAGGTATGATAGGTGGAATTCTGTCACAACAGCAACTATGTACCAGCAGTTCTTTTATCCAATCACGATGAAGCAGCGACAACATCAGTAACATTACTAACAACAACCACCCGGCAACAAGAGGCTGTTTCTATGGCACCAACCTCATCAATCCCTGGCTCCGGTGTCACGATGCCGTGACTGATAGTCTGCACAAAACGGGGCGGTTAGCACAAACATGCATCCATCATTGTCACTGCCCCAAGACCTTCACATTTTATCGATTTTGAACACTGTCGTATATTTCCATAACAAAAGTTGTATTCCTTTACGAAAAGGGATGCGGTGTAATGCCCAGCGGCGACTGACACGAGCTGCCACACGGGGAAGCTAGCATAAACACTGTATCGATAACTGTAGACGCCCTGTAGGCCCTCATCACAGTTCATCGATTCTGATGAACGTAGTTGTATGCTTCAACGATGAAACCCAAGGCGATCGCCGAGCGACTATAATAAACAAAAAAAAATGTCTTAACCCTTTGGCTGTTCGGAATCACCTCGACAAAAAGCACTACTGACAGCCAACGTTATGGACTGACAGAATTACATCGCTTGGGGACTGACGGAGGCTGTATCACACAACGCAGTGGCACAAACGCACGCCTGTTCAATTACCACTATCCCACAATCTTCACACTAAATCGATCGTAAGCACTGTCACGCATTTCCAGTTCCACCCGAGGCTGAGGTTCCGGTGCGATCAGGATACGGGTGTGAATGTCCCGCGAGGGTCGACAATAGATTTCACGGGTTCAAATGTCTTGTATAATGTCACCGCTCTTTGCACCACTAGCCTATATCCCTCCTGCGAAGTAGCAGCTACACGGTTCGTTTTCACGTTCACGGCAAACTGCATTATATGAAACGACTGATATTTCAAGGGTGGTCGAAACTGTTGGTGTCTCTCCTAGATTGACCATGGTCGTTCAAGGGTAGTGCCTGATCAGCTTGGCGCCTTCGGGCGCCAAGCTAATCAGGCACTGCCCTTGAGTGGCCAGCTCTTCTTGCTTGCAGTTGCATACAGGTAGTGCTCTGCTAATATTTCGAACACAATAAACCGTGAAAGTGGAAAAGTAATACACAGGTAGCTGTGGTCTAACATTTCAGTTCACTGCGTTGCTACACTCGTGTTTGCCGACGAGGACGTGCCTTTTGTTGTTAGCCCGTTTGTGCAGCCATCGGTACTGTGAATACATGTGGTACCGGCGGCTTCAGGCACAAGCGGGTTAAATCCCGCAGTACGTGATGTCGGTGTAATATAAACACAATCCCCCCCCCACCCCCCCTCCCGAAAAAAAAAAAAAAAAAGAAGCAAACTATAGACTGTCTTTTGTGTCAAATAAACACGAAGGCAATCCAAGTAGTGCATGCTGACTGAAAAAAGCAAACAGTCAATTCAAAGAGGAAGCACGGCTGTGATGAACTGTGAAATTGCGGTTGACGGAACATAGGCAGTGACTAATCGATAACCACCGTTCTGCGTGACATTTTTGCAATGTCCTTGTAAACTCAGGTACGTGATTATTTTTCTCATTCGAAAGGGAAAACTCAATATCCAGTGTAGGCCTACCTTGCTAAACTCCTCGACAGTTACCGACGATAACAGCTCGGCCGAAAAGACGCGTCGCGTGACGCGTCTTTTCGCCGAGTGGTATCTCAGTGGTAGTCAAGGGCTTACTTATTATCAAGGAATCAGTGGCCAATACGAGCGACTCAGCTGTTGTGTTGTTGATGATGTTCGTAATGTAGTGATGATGTCGTAATGCCCGTCTGGTGTCCCATGTTTTGAGCAAATGTCCCGACTGAGCTGTGTTTGAAACTCATTGCTTTTAACCTCACTATTACTAAAGTATTCCACAAACTCACCGTAGGCGTACAGACAAAGCCCCCTCAAAGTGTTTGAAACCGGAGTTGAACACGCAACCCTCAATGTGTTTGAACCCGGAGTTTAACCGGAGTACGTGGAAAATAAACGTCACGCCTTTTAATTGTGTTTCCGAGTCGCTTGCCTCGTGATGTACCTGCGAACCCAACGCGTTGGTCAAACGCTTAACCAGCATTATCACCCTCATTCTAAGGAACCGCAAAACCGACCTTGGCCAGCACCAGACAGAGATTCTCATAATCCCCTCCAAATGCTGAAGCTCATGTAAATGTGTGACTGTCAGTTAGAATGAGTGGGCTTTGGGACTGCGTGAGTCTGATAAACCTGGCTTGCACAAACTAACCTCGACAAGACCTAGACACAGGAACCTAAAAATAAATGGTGAAAAAAAGGGTGCGCATATTTGAGGACTGATTCACCGACACCGATGCTCACACCTCAAGCCGAGCTGTCACAACTGTCAACAAATGTACCACTTACCGACGGTCACTGCAGAAACATTAAAAACTGTTTTGCTGTTAACCCATTTAACCCTGACGCACTACAGCAGGAGATAGGTCGACCATGATAATTCAAGGGTGGTGCCAGATTAGCTAGGCGCCTGTCGGTGCCAAGCTAATCTGGCATTACCCTTGAATTATCATGGTCGATCCATCTCCTGCAACAGGTGAATAGTCGTTAGATGATCCCTCCAAAATTTGGGAAATTTTATACGTGCGTCGGCCTGAATGAGTTAACACATTTAGAACTCGAAATCGCGTGCCTGGCACGACGTACTAAGCGCAAGGGGAAAGTCGACCAAAATAGCCTAACCCCTTCGCTGCCGGTGAAAAGAGAACATGATACAACTGCAAGAGGCATCGATCCTCATGAGCCCCCGCGGTTGCGGGGGGCTCATGAGGGTCAATGCCTCTTGCTGACACCACTTTGCTCCGCCTTGTACGGTTGGGGCTCTCAGGCTTTGAATTAACAAATATTTCAGAAACAAAATCTGCGACCACAGGCAGGGAGGGGGTTAAGGACATTGCGTCGTACGCATTGGTTTTAACTCCTCCAGGTGGCACTTTGACCTATTCCCTTATGCACTTGAACTCAGTTACCAGAACATAATTGCTATGTTCAGTTGTCACTACTGTTTTGTATGTCTGTCTGCAGCACCTACACATCATTCCATACTATTCGGTACGGACATGATATGAACGGAGTATATGCTCGCCCAGATAACGCCTTCATTTGTAATCTGTGTATTATCAGCGTGTCCCCGTTTAGTAACGAGAACTACCCAACAACGGATTACAACCCACACCAGATACATGGGCCGTGGGAGGACACGCTTCCTCAGCAAGAGACAGATTTCCAAGGATCCCTGCTGGACTATGTGGCTCTTGTCAGTTCAATGGAATCAGTGGCATTTACTTCGTACCTATTTGCTAAGACACAGGAAGTCATCACAGGTGACTCGATCCAACCCTGTGAGACTTGAAAGGTCCTTGGGCCGACGTCGGCCACAGTAGACTCGCACACCTCTGAACATGAGCTAACTGCAGTCAAAATTGCCACGAGGATCTGCTGCTTACTGGGAACGCTGGTCGGAAAACTGAAATGAGCAAACATCTGGGCAGATCCCTCTAACTTGTATCAGGACTTCCCGCGCTTCCTTCCAGTGTCCCTAATTAAAGGCTAGTTTAACACTGCTGGTCGGGTGGTTCCTTAGATGTACAGCTATGTGGCATACTGACCATGCACTCCAACACGTACTACAACAATCACTGACAGCAGGAGAACTGTTGGACCCATGCAGCACCCCAACAAATGGCACGACACAACCTATTTCACCCTGGATTCTGTGACAGTAAAACCGACAACACCCAGGAGGATTTTAAGTCGAAGATCAACATGCTACCACTATACTCCACCATACACGACATTATGACTGCATAGGATGATATCAAAACACCCCTGAAATAATAATAATAATACCGTTATTATATAGGCGCTTTTTCTCAATTTTTGGCCGAATCGACTCAAAGCGCCGCGAACTGAAACCCAACACGCACACTCACATAATAGACACAGATTTACACCGTTTAAGACAAACACAGTACAAGACAGACGAAGGGCCAGTTCAGCTACTGAAGTTAGAGATTTTTGATCGCTTGTATTTGAAATTTGTAAACCGGTACCAAAGTGTGTGTGTGGGGGGGGGGGGGGGGGGTGGCTGGATTCAGCAAATGATATTGGATGACACAAGATGCCATTACAATATTTTATGTTTGGCATATTCGGAAGGTAGCAGAAGTGAAGTAAACCACAAACTATTTTTTTCACTTGAACTCTTACGATCAAATTAATTTCAAACCCTGAAAATACGAGATTTTATTGTAGTAGTATATTCACTACCTCACAACCTGAAAACACGAGATTTTATTGTTGTATTATATTCACTACCTCACGACTTAAAAAAACAACAACCTTCAAATGGTCCAATAACTTGTTTTATAACAAACAAGCACCCAGACAACTCAGGAGCTGAACAATGAACTTTACCCTGCATGATTCAGTGATGGTAAACTAGCAACACCCATGAGGATTTTCAAATGAAGTAAAACATGTTACCACAATACCAAACCTTCAACCACATTGTGTTTGCCAAGGATGGTGTCAAAACACCTTTGAAATACCTGGATTCAGCAAAGAATAACTGCCAACACAAGAGTCCACAAAAATGTTTTTGTCTGGTGTATTTGGAAAACAAGACAAGAGAAGACGACCACCACAAACTATTTTCACTGAATCTCTCATGATTAAAATCCGTTTCTAGTCCTTAAGACATGGGATTTCAATGCAGTATTATGTTCACTACCTCACAACTTCAAACAACATTTTTAAAAAATAAAACTACAAATGAACCAACATGTTTTATAACTAAGCACTGTAAACGTCTTCCACTTTCAAATTCATGCTACTAAATTTATATATAGACAAGTTCACGTCTTTTCTTGTATGCACTGTTTTCACAGAAGCAGAAAGTAAACTCCATCACACCACAAGAGTCACAGCTGACGCGAGTCTCCAAATGGTGCACCTCGTACGCCCTAAGGGTGTATAATGACCGTCACTGAAAACAGTACAAAATGACATACAGCGGATTACTAATATGCTTCAAGGCACCAATCCATCCACTGCACGACTCAGCAATACAGGAAGAGTCAATTTCCAATGTGTTAATCTTCCATGAAATCCTTCAGGCGAAATTCTCAAATTACATCGTCACACACTTTATCACTACTGCATTACACTCACGCTTCTATTCAGGGCATTATATGTAGGACGTACATGACTATATTACAGTGACAGTGGCACTAGGTAACTTGCCAGTTCAGGCAGTCGTGCATAAATGTGCTGGTCTGTGATTTTGGACCTTACCGCTCAAATACGTAAGGTCCAAAACCACAGACCAGCACGCATATGTCTCCAGAAACACATGCTGTGGTAATCCAATGACTGCTCCGTCAACCATGACACATAATACCTTCCTTCAGCTAAAGCCCTTCTATCTGCAAGATACACAGACTCGCATGTACCTCTGCAGCTGCCCAGGTCATACGATTCTATTTCTCTTGCTAAGAGACCGCTGCTCCAGCTCTGCTTAAATGGAAGGAGTTCACTGGGCCAAGCATCAAATAGTATATATATACCCCGCCGCTAAAAAGCTTCTTTGAAAGCTGTTGTTGTAAAGGTGGCACACAGGCCTAAAAACCAAGACGACGTCAAACCAGTTCGGTCGTGAATGTGTCATTGTAAGCCAGTGAGTAATAAAACGTGAGGGTTTCTTAAATGTGATATTCAAGTCACAATTACTTACAGTAATAGTAAATAGTGAATGGCCCTTTCTGTGACGCGGACCTTTCAGGTACACACTGTTTGCCAAGCACTTTATAGTGCCCATTCTTCCGTGACCTACACGATGAAGAGCCGGCCCACACAACACCGACTTCATTGCGCTGTAAATCAGGGTGCACACTGGCCTCAATCTACAACACTGACCTGACCTATGCTACATTGGCTAATGACCAAACTGAAAATCAGTAAGTAAATGTTTTTAGATGTGCAACATTTTTAATCTTCAAAAACAAACTTACTACTACTTAGACACCTCATATTAACCCCTCCCCTGCCAGAGTACAGTGAATAACACCAATTGCAAGAGGCATATATCCTCCGACCCTCTCCGTCTCCACATCCCCCGCACCAAACTCAGCACTTTCGGCCCCCGCGCCTTCTCAGTTTATGTATGGTCCATCCACCTGGAACACTCTCCCACTCTCTCTCCGTCAGAAAGACTCTCTCCTCCTTTCAGTCCGCCCTCAAAACTCACCTCTTTCAACAGTTCTAGCACTATATCACCACACTCCCCACAAAAGATGACTGTCGCAATATATTTCACCATTTGTTGTACGTGAGTCGTTGTCTAAAGCGTGCGCATGCGTGCTCGAGTTGTGAGTGCGCGCTTAGAGTTATAATTATTATAAGATAAGCGCATTATAAATACCGTAATTATTATTTATTTTTTATTTCATGAGCCCCCACACCATGTGTGGGGGGGGGGGGGGGGGGGGGCGGGGGGGGGGGGGGGGGGGAGGATATATGCCTCTTGTGGACCTCACTTAGTACTTATGTTCTCAGGACAACAAATACTTTAGAAACAAAATATGCGATCACTGGCAGTAAAGGGGTTAATACAAGGAGCACCTAACATAACCAGTTGACAATTACACATTTTAACGTTAAAAAGATATGATCAAAAGCCTGACGCACTTCAGACCCATGTATTTAAATGTAGAGTACGTTGTCATCAAAAAATAATTTCAGTTTATAAATGATCTGTCCCCTTTGCATTGAAAACTTGTGCAGATGAGACGAAGGCAACCATGGGAAACCAGAAACGCCCTACAAACTTCAAAGTACCTCAAGCTTTAACATTGTTGTGAAGGAAAATAATCCCAATAAGGACACACCTAAATCCCTAACAGGTTGTGAAGTCAGAGGTGTATACACAGCCTGTGCTCTCTGACAAATCCAGCAGATGGCAAACTTAATGGATATGACAATTACTGATGCAAAATCATTAATATGTGTATGCTTGTGTGAAATAAACTGCATAGCTGCATAAACTAATACCCATAATTATTATTTCATTATACTACTGCATTAATAATCGTTGAATGCATATCCAATAACGGTCATGACCTTTATAATAGGTAAATAATAACTATTAATCGATTACACTGATCTCTCCATACTAAACAACAAATTTCCATCAAATTCATGATATGGATATTCATAAGAATATTGCTGAGATGTTTCCTCAACAGTCAACAGTCTGTACTGAATACATGTGCTGTAGAATATTCATTAGCTTCTAATCTATGAATGACACAGAGAAGATTCAATAGAGCAGTCTGAGCTAGCACATTCACATTAGTTGTCTCGCCATAGCACTTTTCTACATGCTTGCCGTGTGGATGTTAGAACCGTACACACTCAACTTTTTTTCTTCCAACGTTTTTTTTCTTCTGCGGCTTGCATACTTACTATAGGACACTTCACATTAAACACGTGGGCTACTGACGCTATATCTAACGTTAGGCCACATAAGGGTGTGTAGCGGGGAATAACCACAGCAAAACTTGCCATGGGATGCAACAGAAATTGATGAACCAGCCTACATTGCTGACAGAAATCATTTACATGTACTAACACTTTTAATCCCAGCTGCAGGTTTTTGCTTCATAAACTCTGCTGCAGTTAACTAGACACTTTGTTAAACGCTCTCACACTGCACTAGAGGGTCTGAAGGAAAAGTACAAACTTCCGAACTATGCCCCATATTGAACATCATAACGTGGCTTTATGACTGGCTCTCCCTCCATAGTTTGTCAGGGTTGTATGGATTTCTCCATTATGAGCTTGACACAGTGGCAAAAAACTCATTTGCACACAATAAGAAAGCTCACAGCCGCACGTCAATAGAAGGCAAACACATGTGTCAACTTGATGAACTTTATATTCGATCTGAGACACCAGTATAGGCGTTCGGCTAAAGTGAACCAACATCTCAGTCAATGAATCGTTTAACTGTTTAACTCACTCGATACAGGCCCAATCTAGATACATGGAAAATATCCACCTTTCTGGACATGGCCCATGTCGAATGATTTAAACCTCTGTTGAACATATCACTGTTAGTGTTATCAAGTACAACTGAACAGCATGTTCTGATATGAATGGCTGACTGCCACAAATGTCCAAATACAATGAGCAAAAGTTCTGACCTGACCTGTTGGGGTTAATATACAAATTGCTGTGTAACCTTATCTTACCGGTCAACCCCTTGTGCATGCGGCCACACATACTCTTAACAGCACCGGTGGCTGCATTCACAAGGGGGTTAAAAGGCAATTCATGCCAGGCACCTTTCCTACGCGCTCACTCAAGGCAAAGATAAGTGTGTGGCCAGCTTGTGTATAGCCAACATATTTACTTGTATACGCATGTAAACATGTATCAGCAGCAACTTGCCTCTCCTTCAATGCTGTGCATAAGTCATACTGTTAGAGCACAGAGACTTTATTCTTCTCATATCTTTAACTCTTTGGCTGTCCATACCGTTTTGCTTATCGAGTCACCTCGACAAAAAGTGGTATGGACAGCCAAAGGGTTAACTCCCTTGTGCCCTTGTGCATACAACCACCGACAATGATAATAGCACTGGTGGCTGCATGGACAAGGGGATCAAATATCAATCACTGGATTTTGCTCACTGTTTTATCAGAACACTTCAAAGTGAAAGTATAATTACTTCCTGAATCATATTCCCCTGTATTTGTAGTAATTTATTACATGTAGTGGTCTTCTTAACACTACATCACACAGTATAATCATATACTCTTAATGGTTGTCAAAGTAATGGAATCTCACCACCAAATGTACAGATTCAGTATCACAGCAGAGATAAATCAATCATGACAGCTCAAGAATACAACTTCCTCCAGGTAAACTCCCTTTATTTATGCAACCACCAGTACTGTTGACTATCCTTAGCTGCAGGCACAGTGGGGTTAACACTTCTAGAGATGCCAAGTTAATCAGGTACAACTCCTGAGCTATCATAAAAGTTCCATCATCTGTGTTCAAATGTCTAATGAGGCATTTGTCTCTGGAAGTAAAATAATTAACCCCTTCACTGCCAGTAGATGCAGACTGAGGTTCTAACATCAATGCCAAAGAGACCCAGCCATCCAAGGAACACAGATACAATGTACAGTCAGCAACAGGCATAAATCTTCTTCAGCCCGCATGACTGCAGATGCTCATGAGGATCTATGCCTCTTGCAGTCTTATCGTTTTCTTTTCTTTTTTGGCAGTGAAGGGGTTAATGTGCATATGATGTACATTGTTTGAATTCCTGACAATGCTGCAATCTTCTGCAAATCATGTGTGCCCAATGCTTGTTTCAATATTTGCATGTGGAACCCATTTAACATGCTGCATATCACTTCAGACCTGCCAGGTATGTTGATTTTCACTGTACCAGTATAGGCTAAATGTAGGCATAGTTGATATATTTATATACATACTTCTTACTTTCATATTAAGGTGACACCCAAAGCCAAAAATGCACTCGATCAGAGTAGCTCCAATATATATATATATAGTTATATGTGTGATGCATAAAATGTAGGTAATACATGTACATATACACTAGATAATGTTGACTATGCACACTAACACTCCTATGACTGAAAAGATCATTTTATTCATATAATGGGGGGAAAAAACATCCAACACCACACTGGGAGTATGTCTATTTACTAACCTTCCCTAGAACAGATCATTTTATAAAACAAAATGATCTTTATAAAGATCATTTAAAAAACAAGAAAGGCAAAGCCCTTATGACTCAAGTGTATAACTGATCCACACAAGTGTGAGAATAAGTAAAGAGATGGCTTCTGCACCAACAAAATCCATGTTTTCTAAAAATGTAATCAGTTTCGACACATCTGTCAAACCCCCTTGACCTTTGTGACGAGTTGACTAAATAAGTATACATAGGAAGGTCTTATCATCAGCTACCTTTGTGCCAAATTTGATTGAAAAATTTGCAAAAATGTTGATAATAACTACAATTCTATCATAAATTGGCATTTTATACACAGTTGTTGACATCTTGTGACCCTTGACCTTTTTAAAGGGGTCATCCAAATTAGTATGCAGAATGCATAGAGAGGTCTTACCATCAGGTATCTCTGTACCAAGTTTGGGTTTGAAGTTGTGAATAGTATTTGAGAAAAACATCTTTTGTCAAAATATGACTATTTTGGACCTATTTCCCGAGCTCGTAACCTTTTCCGAGGGATCAACCAAATTAGTATGCATAGAAAGGTCTTACCATCAGGTATCTTTGTACCAAGTTTGGGTTTGAAGTTGTGAATAGTATTTGAGAAAAAAAACATCTTTTGTAAAAATATGGCTATTTTGGACCTATTTCCTGAGCTCTTGTGACCCTTTACCTTTCCGAGGGGTGAACCAAATGAGTATGCATAGAAAGGTCTTACCATCAGGTATCTCTGTACCAAGTTTGGGTTTGATGTTGTGAATAGTATTTGAGACAAAATAAATTATGTCAAAATATAGCTATTTTTGACATATTGCCTGATCCCATGTGACCTTGACCTTTGTGAGAGGTCACTCAAATTGGTATGTTTAGAAAGGTCTTGCCACAAAGTATCCTTGGGCCAAGTTTGAAGACTAGCTTGAATAGTCTCTGAGAAAATACCAACGTTAAAGTTTACCACCGACGACAGACAATGGTGGACGGACGACCACAGGCCCAAAACATAGACTCACTTTTGTTTCACACGTGATCCAAAAAAATGTGTTGCTGGCATTAAAGTCTTCACAAAAAAATGACATTCTGACCCACTGACTAAAATGTACCATGGCCATCCTTCCTCTCCCCTCACCCAAACCTTTAAGAATGTGCTCAAAGTCCTCTGAAGTGCATCTGCACTGAGATCAGACAAAACTCTAACCGTGATCAGATCAAATTCTGCATTTAAACTTTTCTGCATTCTGCGTTCATTAAAACATGTAAATAGTTTGGTTGACCACTTACTATGCAAAAACTGTTCAGTAATTTAAAAGAAAAGAAATGTTTGTACAGCACCAAAACAGCTTATCTAAAAATTAACCACATTTGCAGCTGTGGTTCAGATTCAGCAAAACACACGCATTTGAATGCAGCCCCTCAGCAAGTCCCTTCAATTTGCAAGGGCACAGATCATGAGCTACTGCAGATGCAGTGGCTCATGAGAATCTATGCCTCTTTCTTTTATAGTGACCTTATTCACATTTCTTAACTGAAGGAATCCTACCAGTTTAGCTATAAGACTGAAAAAATACATGTACTGTAACAACCAGTATTACTGCACAGCAACAGACCAGTGAATTTGGAATTCATGTGAAGAGGCATGCGATAACCTCTTTTTGAACTCAGAAATGAGGTCAAGGAAACAGAGATGAGGCAAAGGTCAAGGTAACAAACAGGCTAAAATTTTGTATTTCAATTTTTCTTGGGGGTGTGGCTAACTGACCATATATGACATGTCACAAGATAACACAGGTGATATGAATATCATTTAAGGTTCGTGCATTTTCCACAATATAAAAACTGTACAAGTACTTCCTGATAGCAACACTGACAATTTATATCACCTGTGACATGTCCTATCACTAATCAAACTGATAGATTTAAGGCTTATGAAATGATTATGTAACCATTTAAAACAGATGAACTCATTTCTGCGCCCCAAAACTATTGAATCTTTGACAGTTTTCTCTGCCCCAAGATATATTTGATATTTCTCGTCTTCTTTTTTTTCTTTTTCAACACTGTAAGGCTAACATATCACAAAGACATCACACTAAAAAATGTTCCCAATTTAATTTTCTGTCTGTAGCTGATCACATTTAACTGATGAGGCAAGGCAACAATGGCATGACTGGTATACTGTGCATTGATAATTAACTCATTCGAGACGATTGGCATCCGGATACGCAACTTAAAAGACACGTATCCTGATGCAGCTCATCTCAAATGAGTTATGGTACAATAGTCCACTAACAGCTATAAAGGGAGAACAGAAGTCAAGACATCAAATAACAGTAGCATCATATGCATAAGAGTTGATGCAAGTGTTCCTGCTAGCCTAGAGTCATGATCTTCCGTAGAATTTATCTCTTACTGATTTCGCAAGATTTTAAACCTGTTTTATCATAAAGTTACGAGCTAGTTCAACAGATTTTATGCTGCTAGGATCTGAAAACTACAGTGTGTGTCAAAATTGTGGCACTGACATCGCTGGTCGTGACACGTTTTTGTCTGAGTGGGCTCTCATTCACTCGATTCACCGAGGTAGTGTTTCTGCTGCGATGGTGCATTTGTCGTTTCCAGAGATGCTTTCAGTTACGTAGACTTCGATGTGTGAGATGTGAAATTGCAGTGCATAAAGTGGGTATAAATACCACTGTTCTGTTTCGTGTTTCTGAGGGATAAAAGATCAAAGGTCAAACTAGGCACTGTGGATGCTGGCTCAGTCGCTTGGCACCGAGACCGAGACCCGAGTCGAACAAGCTACGCCCCCAGCACCATCATTACTCAGGGTAGCAGGTCAAGCGGAACCCGCACTGATTTTGACAGCATTGCGAGTATGGAAGGTTTATTTTACATTCTCGTGGAAAATTATGTCAAAGGGATGCCAGAGAACATCAGTGCATGTGTACACTGAAACGTGTGTACACCACACCAATGACCTCGTCTGCAGTATTGACCAGGTTCTGCCTTGTGACGTAGGCTAGTAAATATGCACAAATTCAAAACGAGGCCGATGCAGACGATAATCTGCGCTCTTGGGTACAAAAACAACACACCCACCAAACGATGAATTTTGACATTTGGCATTGTATTTACATCATAAAGCTCTAAGTTAGTATACAAAGGATCCATACATAATACTGTCAGCAGTATCTGTTGCAGACAGTTTTCTGTGTTGAGATACTCGATCCTGGGGAAAATAACTTTAAAGTTTACCACGGACGACGGCAGATGGTGGACGGACGACGGATGGACGACCACTGCCCCAAAACATAGACTCACTTTTGCTTCGCACGTGAGCCAAAAACTCTTGCACATGACATAGATGAACACAGAAGGAAAGGGTTAGACACTAGCGTAAATCAGCATATCGAGCCCAAGTGCTGAAATTCCCAAGGAGTTCTCCTTTCAGTCTTAGATAATACATGATTTTGGATACTGAGTTTACCCATTATGGTTAACGGGTAGTGCTATAATAGCTTATCACCTGGATCAATGTCAACCAGAGCTTCTGCTAAAGAAACTGAACTTACGCTTTGAACCAAAAAAAAGAAAAAACAAGAGTAAAGGAAACAATAATTACCGTAGTCAGCCAGCCAGTAATCCATCCCTGAAATTCCTGGTCTCTGCTAGACCCGAAAATTTGCTCTCAATCGTCTAGCAGCGACTTGACTCTTCCTCCATTTTGTCCTTGCCCTTCTTTTACTGGCCTGGCACTGAGGAAATCTGTGCTTCCTACAGTAGTATTACGAAAGCTGCTGGCAGTGCAAAAGAAACGGCCAACTAACGGCTGTGTTTGTAACCCTTTCACTTACAAAGGCAGGATGATTCAGTTTTGACACCTTTGCAAGCTATGTACAAACTGACAGCTCAAGGGTGGTGCCTAAATAGATTGGTACCTTTAGGCGCCATGCTATTCTGGCACTGCCCTTTGGCTAGCGTGGTCGATCCATCTCCCATCGGGTGGCGTTGGATGCGAAAGGGACACACAGAACGGCAGCACTAGCGCATGGCACCTGACAAAACATATGTGCAACTGATCAGGTAGGAAGCTGTCAGGATGAGGCTAACCCAAGGAGACCTGACCCCTATACAAAGGTGAGACTGTAAGGTAGAAAACCCTGTTACCTCCTCGATAAGAGAACCTACGCTGACAACAGGCACAGATCCTCGAGAGCCCTTGCAGGCAAGAGAGACTCAGTGTCTATTGTAGATGTATTGTACGTGGTTTGCTGTTGGCCTGTGAAGTGATAATGAGAACCTGGCTAATGCCTACTGCTTCCAGGCCCAGTTCTCCGATATGGGATCACTGGCAGCTCCCCGCCAGTTTCCAAAATATCATGTACCTTTTACCACATACCCTGAAGGGCAGGCAAGGAGAAAAAAAAGAAAAGCAACAGAGACACAAAACATCACCTTTCTGCAAAATTTTCTCAATGATGTTTCTTCATTCAACTTTACATCTACATTATAATTTCTGATTCCGACTTTTTTTTATAGCGTTTTTCACTGTTCAGTACAAACTAGTTTCTAGTGAACAGTACAGGTATTTTTAATCACCCTTGTAAATGTATGCTATTCATTTAGTTCACTCGCTAATCGACAGTATCTTTACTTCTTCCCTGAAAGCACACACTATAATTTTCCGAAAAAGGCAAACAGGGTTCACAAAGTCTCATGAAACCCTGCCAGTCTGCCGGTCAAATAACCAGGTGTGATCTAGTTCTAGTAAACAACAAACGACTAGTCAGGACAAGAGAGTCAGCTATGAGGCCGTTTACACTTGCAACCCGGGTTGAACCCAAGTAGCGTTGAACCGGTGTTGGTGCATTTACACTTGCATTTGGAACCAGGGTTGACATGCCCACATGAGGCGACAAAGCATCTTGGGAATGCATCATGGTGCCTCCACGAGACAACATGTTCCTGGCTCATCATGTTCTTTGGCTCTTGCAGTTGAATTGTGACCAGTCTTTCTTCTTCTTTTTATCATATTTTATGTATCATTTCTTGCAGCATAGAAAGAGGTGATCTCAAACAATGAATCAATGAATCTTTATTTTTACAACGGTGAAGATATTAACACAGTGAGTGACTATGTCATCTTTTGTACCTGCCGTTGCTACAACTACGACCAACTAAGTACAAAATATACGTAAGACAGGGACATCAAAGCACAGTGATACAAAATATATAGTCCACTAAGCACAAACACACGCATACACGCACAAATGCACTCGCATGTCCACACACACACACACACATACACAGATTCATAAGACCAGATTCAAGCTAGTGCTACTCACACAGCAAAGTTTTTAAAAAAAGAGAAATTTTTTCGTGCAGATCATGACCTTTATAACAACACTGCTGATTAACAGCGCTCTTACATTGTCAGTTTGGCAACCACTTATTTTATTGATAAAAGTGTTTGTTCTCTGCCATGGTCTCAAGACTGCTGGAAGCAAATCGTGCAGCACTGAAATTTATTATAAGCACCTTCAGCCAAGACATGGATGAGAAACCGTAGAACCATCTCATGTTCGCTGTCAATGTGCACAGTCAATGTCAAAATCTGTTGAGTCAATGGTACTGAAATTCTTGCCAGTGATGTCACGTCCCCGATGTTTTGTTAAGATGCACAGTGATGACGCGGAATGGAATGTGGTTTACATCCAACCCTGGTTCAACCCTGCTTCAGACCAGGGCTGAACTTTATCCTGCTCCAACCTGGGTTGGGTCAAGCATAAACGCTCCATTCCAGGTTGTAATCAGGTTCAACCAGGGTTGATGTGCAAGTGTAAACGGCCTCTATGAGCGACACAAATTTCAACTTGTCAGCTGGCTATGCAGAAAAGTGTGCTCCACACATCTGCAATAATTCTTACATGAATTGTACATTGCTTAACGTCCCGACAGCAACAAGGCTTTCTCAGGACGTGCCTGCACTGCTTGTGAAAAAAAACTAAACAGAAAATTGAATGTATGTCGCCAGCCGGTCAAATACGTTAAATAAACCTACAACATGGGGCCTAAGTAAAGCTAAGACCATTTAGCAACACACATCCAATATCAAGAGCTACAGGCAGTGCAGACAGTAGGGAGAGTTTTAAAAAGGCAAATACAGGTGAATGGACAAAGGGTAGACAGAAACACATGCCCCAGAATAGAGAGAAAAACTCACCCTGTGGGGCTGACCAGGGTGACCCTGGGAACTAAAAAATACCTAACCCCACCCAAGTCCCCCAGGGCAGACCCGGGTGGGGAAATAATTCTTACACATCTCAAACAGGTGGTCTTACTGATTTTGCAAATGTACATGCACTTTTAGGTACACATCAGCCAAACATATACTTGAAATACATATGATAACCTTCGACTTCCTTTACAAAAACATAAGCACCTTTGCAATTTGTTTGTCAGGCATGAGGGGAAGGAAACAGTGTGGCTACCGTGCACAACCATACTGTTATCATGCAAGTTTGATGAGACTGAATTCATTGTTTGCTTTTTCTTTGGGGCAACTTTGGGCAAAAAGTAGTGGAGGAAGAGTGCAAGCACTTAATTTTGTTTAAATTTTGAAAACAAAGTTTTTCCCATTTTTGTTCCCAAACGATTTTCAACAGCTAGGTTTGACAGTTCTTAGACCCCCTCATGCATGCAGCAACTGGTAGCTGCATGCACAGTGAGGTTTATTAGTTCTCACAGCACTAAAATGACGATTGTCTCAAATCTCAAGGAAGTCCTTAACAGGAGCATAGGCAAATCAAATTTGCACTCAGAGACGATTTGGATCGGATCTGTCCCCTGGTGCATGCAGCCATCAGCACTAATTACAATGCCACAGAAGAGAAAAAAAAATCTTTGTCATGTTAAAGCCCTACACAATACTAGTACTAGCCATTCCAAAGATAACAAGAATGACAAAATTATTATGGCTCATGTGCATGACCGATCTACATACATGTGATCTGAGCTTTGTGACCTTGACCTTTCCCATAGGTCACTGAAATAAGCAAGTGATGGGGTGTCTTTGTACCAGCAAAATCAATGCTTTCTCAAAATCTATGTATTTTTCACAAATTTGTCAACCCTCTTTGACCTTTGCAAGGGGTCAACATATTTAGTATGCATAGTATCAGCTACCTTTGTGCCAAGTTTGATTGAAAAGTTTGCAGAAAAAGCTGATAAAAACTAAAGTTATACAAAACAAGAAAGGTAAAGCCCTAGATTAATATGGCTCATGTGTGTGACCAATCCATATAATAAGTGTGACCTTTACCTTTCCAACAAGTCACTGAAATGAGCAAGTGTTTACGCGTCTAAAAATTTAGTAAAGGGTTGGCTATTGTACCAGAGAAATCTGAGTTATCTAAGAATGTATGCATTTTTCACAAAGTTGTCAAGCCTCTGTGACCCTTGACCCTTGATGTTTGTGAGGGTCAACTAAATTAGTATGCAGAGAAAGGTGTTATCATCAGCTACATATATGCCAAAATGAAATGATTGAAATTAAAAAAAAAAAAACTTTGATAAACAAGAATGGCAAAGCCCTTAAGGCTCATGTGCAAGTCTGATCAACCTACTTAATATAACCTTTGTGACTTTGACCTTTCCCAGAGGTCACAGAAAAAAGCATGTGTTCTAACATAAAGAAAGTGTTGGCTTTTGTACCTGCAAAAATCCATAACCCATCTGTTATCAAAATATGGTTATTTTTTTTACTTATTTCCAGATCTCTTGTGACCCTTGACCTTTCCAAGGGGTCAACCAAATTAGTATACATATTAGAGTCTTAGCAGCAGGTACCTTTGTACCAAATTTGGGGTTAAAAGTTGTTTATAGTATTTGAGGAAATATGAATTTTGTCAAGACGATGGACAGACGGACGACCACTGGCCCTGAGCATAGACTCACTTTTCCTTCACACGTGAGCCAAAAGAAAAAAGAACTTTCTGAGATCATCCAAATTAGCATGAATAGAAAGGTCTTACCATTAAGTATCTCTGTACCAAAGTTCGGGTTTGAAGTTGAAAATAGTATTTTAGGAGATTTATGGGTATTTTTGACTCCTTTATGGATCCCCTGTCACCCTTGACATTTGAGAGAGGTCACTAAAACTGGTATGTTTAGAAAGGTCTTGCCACAAAGTGTCCTTGGACCAAGTTTGACAACGAATGGCCCATTACACACTCACTTTTGCCATCGCACGAGCCAAAAATGGTAATTTTTCACACATTTGTTGACCTTGTGACCCTTGACCTTTTCCATGGGTCATCCAAATTAGTATGCATAAAATATCTTACCATCAGGTATCTCTGCACCAAGTTTGAGCTTGAAGTTGAAACAGTTTTTGAGAAAAATAAACTTTTGTCAAAATATGTGTAATTTCTTACCCCCTTGTGACCTTAACCTTGGAGAAAAGTCATTGAATTTGATATGCTTAAAACAGTCTTGCCACAAAGTATATTTGGGC
This sequence comes from Semisulcospira habei, assembly GCA_036245525.1. Taxonomy (NCBI): domain Eukaryota; kingdom Metazoa; phylum Mollusca; class Gastropoda; family Semisulcospiridae; genus Semisulcospira; species Semisulcospira habei. The sequence goes on from BTPG01000008.1 coordinate 108,275,938, forward strand.
CAAGTTTGAAGACTGTGACTTGAATAGTTTCTAAGAAAATGTCAACGTTAAAGTTTACCACAGACGACTGGCCCAGAACCGACTCACTTTTGCTTCGCACATATGCCAAATATTCCCTGAATCATTTAAAAATGCACACGCAGGTATTACTGTCCAAACAGATAAAATATTTCAATCTTCCAAATGATTCAATGTGACAAACGACCTTGAAGAGAGCAAACTTTTAATAGTATACTAATAGTCAAAACTTAAGGGCCACTTTATATTGCAGACGCACTGACAACACCACACAAATAATGTAACAATACTTGGAGTCAGTACTTTGCTAATTTATTGAGGAACGATTTCATTTAAGTTTTGAGTAAATCAAGCAATTGTAACAACAGCAGTACGTTAGAATGTTCACCCACCCCTCATTTGAAAAGTCACACAATACTGGTCCAGTCCGTAGCGAGTGTACCCACTGTTTGCAGCAAGCATTCAATGCAGCGTTGGCGCATGGTGTTCACCAGGGTTCGGAGAACATCTTGTGGGATCGCTTCCCACTCTTGATGCAGGAACTGAGTCAACTGGGGGACACCTATAGGTGGGGGGTGGTTGCTAACTACATGTTGCCCCAGCACGTCCCAGAGGTGCTCGATGGGAGCCAGATCAGGTGAACGAGCTGGCCACTCCATCTTCATGATGCCCCAGTGCTCAAGGTACTCATCCACCACATGGGCGTGATGAGGTCAAGCGATGTCGTCCTGCAGAACAGCATTGTCGCCTATGGCTTGGAGAGCTGGCTGGATGAGGTGCTGCACAATCTCGTCCCAATAGCGCAGGCCAGTCAGGGTGCCTCGAATGACGTGGAGGGGGGTTCTGCCTTCCCTGCCCCAGACCATGACTGAGCCTCCTCCGTATCGACCCACTCCTGGGTGCATCCATCTGTGAATTACTCGCCATGGCATCTCCAGACCCTCACCTTGCAGTCGTTGAAGGACACAGTGAACCGTGATTCATCAGTAAACAGAACCCGAGTCCACTGGAGTCTGTTTCACCTCACATATTGATGACACCAGGCAACCCGGACTCTGCGATGAACTGGAGTGAGGGGTATTCTCACTGCTGCTCTGCATGAAGCCAGGCCAATTTCGCGCAGATGTCAGCAGACTGTGCTTCTGCTGACGTTAACGTTTGCAGCTTGCATCAGTTGACGTCGCAGAGTGGTTGACATGACAGTTTGGTTGCGCAGAGCCGCCACACAGAGGTATGTCCTCCCTTCTGCTGGTGCAGCGCAGGCGTTCTGAGAAGGGTCGTCGTTTTGCCCTTCCAGTTTCTTGGAATCGTGCCAGCAGCCTCTAGATCACTGAATGGGACACCCCAAGACGTCTCTTAAACTTCTCGTCCGGAAATTCCATCCTGCAGCTATGCTAGCGCCCGGCCTCGATCTACTGGCGTTAGGCTTCGTCGTGGTGGCATGGTTAGGAAAGTGACAATTATGCCCCTATTGTACCGGTATTTGTAGCGAAACAGAAGTGCTCAGTGTTCAAGACTGACACTTTTATCATGTGCATAACGACTTTACCGAGTTTTTCCACCTGTCTGCCTTTGGTACGCTTGCCAATATCGCACAGCTTTTCACAAAAACTGACGATGTTTCACGTGCATTCGACACATTCATGGAAATTGATAAATTGTTGTCTATTGTTCCCTGAACAGTGGACTGTCTAAGGTCAACTTTTAACCCATTTGGAGCGAAAGAACATTGTATTTTATTAGCATACTTGCGACGATAAACAATGACACAAAAAAGTGGGGTGGCCCTTAAGTTTTGACCGTTAGTGTATTAGCCATATAGGCTTTATCTGCAAATTCTCAGCGTTATGGGACTGACACGTGACTAGACATCCCAAGTAAAGTATTTTTAGTGCACCAAAATGGAAAGGGAAAAAAAAGAGCGCGTGCGCACACACACACATACACACACACACACACACACATTAAAAACTAAAATTATCTTTTGCAAAGAAAATCACAATTTTCCGCTGCAAAAACACAAACACCCCAGGCCAACATCTCAAACTTTTAAATTTTTGCTTACAAAGAGAAACAAAAAATTAAAACATTGTAGGAGTCCAAATATATGTACGTATCAAAAAATATAAAATTATGTCTTAAAATGTTGAGACTGATTCCTAATGTGCACATGTATTTTAGCCAACTTGCACAATTTGAACCAAGTATGGACAAAGGTAGGCAGAAAATATAGGTTTTTTCCCTTCAGTCTATTTTTATGAACTGGCAATCTCAACAATGCTAGCTTTGTAGTAAAAGCAAATACACCATCAGTCGAAGTGCAGGTTAATCCTACACAAGGTTTGTCGGTCATCACACCGATAAACCGTAGCACATTAGCACGTAGATACAAAGAAATGTTGACCTTTAAAACAGAACTTTGCGCAAACAAACTTGAGATAAGCCAAAACCAGGTCTAATATTACTTCTTGCTACTACCTGCCTATCAACAGAAAACTGTGTAAAATACATGAAATGTAAAAAAAAAAATTTAAAGCAGTTTAACCCCTTGACTCCCAAAACATTTTGTAGAATGGAAGTCATTTAGTTCTACGAGTCAAAGATGTGCTTGAGTTGAATTTAGAAACACATACCAAAAACCCCAATACTCTATAAGTATAACTATCAGGCTTCCGTTAACAAGAAATTGTCTTTATCTGAGGGACAAATTTTGACAGGGACAGAAGAAAAAAAAAAGAAAGCCACCCATCCCTAGGATGGATAAATGTTGAGGAAAAACGAACTTATTCCTGCTGTGTTTCAAGTACGCAACGGACCATAGTAAGTCTGGGACAGATTTTTTGTAGTGCTGTTTCGATGACGGACATTTTTAGTCCTAGTGGAAAGCCTGACTGTAAAGTACCTGAAAGCATGAAAGTGAGAGGGCAAACATAATGATAAAGGCGGTGGAAATGCTACCCACACCACTTGGGAAGACTTCACAGAGTTTACTGCTGTCTACCTTTTCTTGTAAGGCTGTCTACCTTTTCTTGTAATTACAATTACACAGAAGACCATTTTCATGGAAACAGTATGTCTATAGTATGTGCCCACACTACCTTGCCTCTCTTCTCCAGCTGTATACGCCCTCAAGACAGAATTTGCACTCTGCTGCCGACTCTCGAGTTTTACGTATCCCTCTTGTCAAAACAAAGTTGTTCGGTGAGAGGTCATTCAGGTACCAGAGCCCAGTTGTTTGGAATGACCTCCCATGCGAACTGAGATATGTGGATTCGAGAGAGGCATTCAAGCGAGCCCTAAAGACCCATATTTTTTTTCTGTCTGCTACACTAAATGACTTTGTCACACACCTGTCATGTTAATGTCATCTCTATGTTAGAAGTAGTGTGTGTGTGTGTGTGTGTGTGTGTGTGTGTGCGCCCGTGCGTGCGTGCGCGCAAATACTAGTATGAGTCCATAAGCATAGCACTTTTGAATGGTGACTTTATAGCTTGTTTACAAAGTGCGTTGTATTTTGTTTTGGTACTTTTTGTAAATTGCGTTTTTGTAATTAGTTATTTTTGTACAATTAGTTTTTGTTAAGCGCCTAGAGCTCTAATCTGATGTTAGGCATTATACAAGTACTCATTATTATTATTATTATTAAATTTCAGCACATGTAATAACAAACCTAAAAAAAACTATTATTACTCCACATGTATAGTAACCAGGATTTATATAAATTAAATCAGGTACAGTAATTGTAAAATGACCAATGTACCAAAGACAGCTGCACTAGTGGTAGCAGTTCAAATTGAAAGCTACACATATAAATGACTTTACTACAGATCAGCCTCAAAATATTGCAGTACCCAGGAGCCATAAAATCAGACCATGTTATTCATGATTTAGGTATTGCAGTCATGAATTTACATAGACTTGTGCAGAAAAAAAAAAACATATAAAAGCAAAAGGTCCTCAGGCTGACATCAGCCTTAGCTGGCCTGCACACAGCTGTGCGTTGACCAGTTTATGCTCACGTTAGCCTGAGACCTGTACAGCTGAGACCTGTGCTCGTTATATCACTTATCAGGTACTGTGGTATTCCTGACAGTGTAATGCTGAGGCTGACCTGTAGATATTTTTTGCTAGACCTATGACTAAATAAAGTTCCTAAGAAGGTGGTATCTCCAACCATAATGCTGACTTGCTGCTTGATTATCTAGCTGAACAACTAGGAAAAGGTCAATTAAGTGAGATAAATAGTTTTCATCATTAACCCATTTAACCCATATCATACTGAGGCTAAAAGCTTCAAATTTGTACACTGCCATATGCAAGCAACATTATAGCACACAGATAAGGATATAGACCAATGGCTTTAGTTCAAGGCTGGTGCCAGAATAGCTTAGCTTGGCGCCTAAAGGCGCCAAGCTATTCTGGCACTACCCTTGAACTATTTTAGTCAAACTTATTTCACACACTGGTGTATTCCGAATGATAAGGGTTAACCCCAAGGCCGCATTTCTCATATTTGGAGGTGTCACCAAACAACTATGCACCAGTTGCATGAGATGAATCAATCATGATAATTCAAGGGTAGTGCCAGATATGCTTGGTGACTTCAGGCACCAAGCTAATCTGGCACTACCCTTGAATTATCATGTTCAATCCCCCTCCTGCTGTTGGGCGTTGGGGCAAAATGGGTAAACCCATATCATACTGAGGCTAAAAGCTTCAAATTCGTACACAGCCAAATGCAAGCTACATCATAGTACTTATAGATAAGGATTAAACCATAGGCTTTAGTTCAAGGATGGTGCCAGAATAGCTTGGCGCCTAGAGGCGCCAAGCTATTCTGGCACTACCCTTAAACTATTTTAGTCAAACTTATTGCACACACTGGTGTATTCCGAATGAACAGACTAACTGCAAATACGAGGCTGACCTAAGAATCACTTATAAATACTTCCAGGATAAAGACAGACATATATCCTGCGAATCACAGCACTCAAAAGATCATACTTCAAGTAGCTACATACTTCATCTTCTCAAGCTAAAGTCACCTGCTGTCTGAAGCGCACAAAGCAAAGGATAAGAGTGGTCTGGAAAAGGGGAGGTAATCTTCATCTCTGTAAAGCTTGCTACTCACGGGAGACTAGAGGCTGTCTAATGTTTTCCTACCCGATTGCAAATTGTCACGTGAGCATCCTTCAAGTGTGCACACACACACATAATGACATGCACACACACATACATACACACAGAAAGAGAGAGAAGAAGGGTAAAAATAAAAGCCTTAAGTCCCCTGGCACCAGTGTGATCGGGGAGAGAAGGGAAAGTGAAGTGCTTCAAATATGTACATCAGATTTAATGAGGCTACCAGACTATAACAGCTGGGGTTTTGTATTCATATTTCCAAGAAAAAAGTGCACAACACCTTACGCAGAAAAAAGTGAACACTTACTGAAATATTTCAAGGATTCTGCAATCTGCTGGTCAGAGAGTTCGAGGTCTGCGTCAAGGTTGATAAGTGGTGTTTGGATCCAATCCTGATGACTATAGCCACCAAAGTCACTGATGGAGTCTGCACGTAGTCGGTACCGTGGAATCTGCTCCTGAATCAGGCTTAGAATCTCAACCTCATCAGGATCCTCGTCGTTGCACAAATCTAAGTAAAATAAAGCTAAACATCGAAGTTAGTCGGAATCATAAAATAAGTCAGCAGAGGGAAATAAAGCAGACCATAATCTGAATAAAACGGTCAGCATCAAGAACTATCATTCTTCTGATATTGTTTAATCTAGCTTCAATTTTTTTTAATTGATGTATTAAATTTGTAAAATGTAATATGTTTATGCACACTTCCTGGTCTTTTCACCAGGCTGGAAAAATTCTTACCAGTGATAATACCGATGTCTCGAGTGTTTGTGCGGGGGTGGACCCGGGAAGACAAAACGTCACTGGACTCTGTCGAAATGGTGATATTATGCAATAAAGCAGTTACGCCGCTAGTGTTGGGCTGCAGTGGGCGAGTGATGGGGACGGTGGGAGCTTCCAGTGAGGTAGTTGACTGGGCGGCATCCGGCCAATCACTCTTTGCTTTGGGGGTGGCCAGCTTGCAGGCTAGTGGGCTGCACCATGGCAAAGCGTCCTCTCCAGGGACGCTGGGCTGCTGACTGCCGGGGTGGACACTAGCTGAAGGTACGCTCTTTGCCTGTACCAATACAAACAGTTAACAATGTTACTGCAAGTTGTAACCCTAAGGGCAAAAGGTTCTAGGGCCTGCAATGGCCACAGTTCAAAGTTCGCAAAATATCCTTGGGACAGTACTGGATGCACTTGGCCCGCACACAGTTGTGAGTGTGAACGGGCCAAGTGCAGCCGACTTTGGATCAAGGACTTTTTACACAATGTATTTGTAAGGTTCCTGAGCAAGTACCGATAAAGCGCAAGTGTTTCTTGCGTTTATAATTCATGAAGGAAGCTACCTCACAGGAGTAGTTTTCTTAATCCTCTGGTGCATGGCACCATTGGTACTGTAAAAAGCTCCAGTGGCTGCATGCATAAGGGGGGTAAAATGGACAAGTGTCAACAGATGTCTGATTTCTATAAAAAGAACTGTGACCCTTGTGCTGCAGCAGTCTCATCATAAAATACTGATGTGTAATCATAAATACATTTTGGTTTACTAATGACCACAATTGTCTGGTGTGCTCTAGAAACACATATGAAAGTAAATACTGCTCTTGTAATGTGCACAACACACTTCAGTTCTAGTGTAAATATTAATAACAGAATGAAATCTTCAGCTATGTACAAAGTAGTTCTTACCTCAGATAGTTTGTGTACATTTTGTCATACTGTAGCACCAAGTAACATACAATCACAGACTTTAGAAACATTGTCCCTTCAAGTTCAAGATATGCCATGAAATTCTCCAAAGGTAGAGCGATTTTTGTATGTCTTGGTCAATCCTCCTTTCCTGTTTCCATAGTATTCTCATTGTTATGAATATATCAGAGTTCAAGGCAAACACACTCCATGTGAAAATTTCAAATGATACAAGATCTGTAACTTTATATTTTAGCAGGTATTTTGTGACAATTTTACAGAAATTGTCAGAAACTATCTTCTAAATACACACATCACACTTCTGTCTACAGGTGCGACTCAGGACTGCTGAGGACACCATCAAACACGCTTCACTGCACTGGAGGTTCTCTTACCTAATCACCAATGACACAGTGTCCTTGGCTTTAGGCCAAAGTAAGCACATGTTTTGTTGTTAACTTCCCTATTGTCAGTTAAAGAAATGTTTCTGGGTACGAGACCTTTTTAAAAGTATGTTACAGAGTTAAGAGTAAACAACGGAAAATCTTATGAGAAAGAAAGTCTACATACAATTTTAACCCCTTCACTACCAGAATAGGTGAACATAGTCCAACTGCATGAGGCATAGATCCTCATGGGCCACCACCAATTGTAGGGGCTCATATATGCCTCTTGCTGACACCTCTTTGTATCCATGTTCTTTGTGCGGCTGGGGCTCTCTGGTGTTGAATTAACAAAGAGTTCACATTCACCACTTGCATTCTCCTGCAGTGAAGGGGTTAAAGTACGTTACGCTGACTTTGAGTAATATAAATTATTATAAGACTATGACACGAGTGAATACATCTTTCACTACACCCTGTAATTTATGGTTTCCTTCCTCTCAACCAAATAAACTGCATTATTTTCGTATTGGTATCCAATGTCATTGTCATCTCAAAAACACTACATCAGTACTGGTACATGTGCAATCTGAAAATTTATGATCGTATCACATGATGAAATTCATTTCACTGAACAAGTCAGTCACAAAGGAACACATCAGATGCAAACGTAAAATCTGGACCTGCACTTTATGCAATGTTCACTGTGCACACATGTTAATAATAGAACACCTGTCATAAAATCCACTATCTACGTGATGGCCATCTGCAAAGTCAAGGGGGTTTCAGTTGTAAATTGTTGGCGACAACCTCTATTCCGCTTCTAGGTCTAGATCTACATGTCAGATTGTCACTGACAGCTAGTGCATGCACTCCGTGGCCCACATAAAGTGACAGCTGCTTCAGTGTGTTACACATTGTTTTCACGAGCACAAGTTGTCACTAGCTGTGTTACTGTTGGGAACTAGTACTAGTAGTAGTACCACCAGTACATGTAGTAGTAAAATTTATGTCAATGTCTAGCCGGCTAGTGAACTTTAATGCCAGTGCTGTGGTGAGATAGCAAATTCCTTGAAAATGTACGTTAGCACACTGAGCCCTACGGTCAAATCCAAAATTTATCTCTGGATTTATCCTCTACACAGACATAACAGTTCAGGAGGCATAATAACCCCAGAGGCCCTTTGTTCCACGAGGAATCCACGGAATTAAGTAAGTAATAACCCCGTAACATACAGTGTAACATGCTTTTGAGCAACTGCCTCATAGCTAGAAAAAAGTGGTCTAAAAAGACGAGCTCCCCACAGAAGTCTGGAAAAAAGGTAAATAGTGTCACCTGTAATTAAAGACAGCTATTTAGGCGACTACAGCCGCCTAACCATGGTCTTTACTGGGAGGTGACCCCTTGTAAGAAAACTTATTCTGCTGTACATGTACCTGGGTATGGTTGCTTTGCACTAACGTTTTTTATTTTATTTTATGCAAAATACCTCAAAACCAGAAACAGAGATCAGTCCTAGAACAAGTACCTGCTCATTATTAATAAACAAGAATTGTTGTGGATGCAAATGCATAAAAACTGGATATACAGGGGGGCTGGTGTTTTTCGTTGTGTGTGCATGTATGCAAAGGGTCAACAAAACAGCGTACGACACGAAAAAAATGTGTAACACTAACACTTTGACTTACTCCAGCATCCATACAATAACTTGAGATGACTGGGATGAGTTGACTGGGGTGAGATAAAAAGTTACAAAATCCACTAGATAATTTAAACAAGAAAAGATTGGCATTCCTGTCAGCTCAAACTGTAAACTCGATCATCCCCTCCCACCACCTGTCCCAGTCACCACAGAGATTGACTGGTGTAGCTGACATGTAAGTCACTAGCCGGCCCCAGACGCGAAAAGGGGGTCATCTAAAATATGCTTACATGTACATGTATGATATATAAGTCTCCTAAAAATGTGCAGAGCTTCCCAAAAATTAAAAATGCACGATAATGCAATAAATGCAACCCTGGGGTATTCAGTCCCCTGATAAACAAGGTGACTTTCAGATCAATAAGTCAGATATAACCATGCTTTGTCAGACTGAAAACAAGATGAGGACTTCATGCCAAAGTCTACCGAATAGTTTTGATCTCACGTGCGATTTTCTTTAGGAACATTCAGAGTTGTTACTATTTTTTAAAGCTTATCTTCTGATTCATCCAGAGGACAAAAAAGTGATGCAGCCTTCCGTGTTCTGTTGCAATCGAATGTTATGCTCTCTTTTTTTGAAGCAGAGGAATTCGGAACTAGGCAACTTACTCTTACGTTTTTACACTCGCGGACCAGAGCATCTGTGCAGAAAAATGTCTGCAGGCGGAGGAGAAAATCCCTGTAAGTTTTTGTTGCAAATTGTCTTGTATGAGTTATTTACTGAAAAAATCATCTCTTTCACTGCTTTGTTGAGAAAACTACATAAGCTTCTTCATTTTGTTGATTTTGACAAAAGTTCCTGACTAAGCAATGCATTTCGAAGGTATTAATCAAAGTTTCTGATGCTTTGACAGTTGAATATCAACATTAAAAAAAAAAGGTTTTATCGAGGTACCCGAAATGTCATTGTTGTGAAGATTATGTACACAATATACTTACGAATAATTTTAATCTTCTCGAGCACGAAGTGTTAAAATGAAAGCAATTGATATTGTACACAAAATATTTGAATTTCGTCAAGCACCAACAGCACCCCTGCTGATTTTGGTTTTAACCGAGGTTGTAAGTAACATCATAACATCCAATCTTCCCATCCATAAAAGCACTTTCATCATTTGGTTGAAGTTTACCCAAGATTATCATGGATGTGGCCCAACCAGTACCACATTTCTAAGATTCAGAATTCAAATAACATAATACCCGACAGACCTTAGATCGTTTTGAGGCATTTTGCAAAAATAAATATTAAATAAGAGAATGTGCATAACTTTACTAAAAGCATTGTATTCAGTGTTGTGAGTTTATGTACACATCATCATGATATGAAATATTTTTGTTGTGGAAGAGATGACATCATGTTTTTACAGTACTGCATTAGTTATCATAAGTTCCACACAAGGTCATGCATACCGATACAGTTCGTGGCTAAAACAAACTTTATTTAACCATGGAAAATTGCCTAAAACTAGTCAATTTGTTGTGAAATTATGTACTCAGCCAGTTGTCCACCATTTTTCTGCATATCACCCCCCCCCCCCCCCCCCCCCCCCCCCACAAATCAATAACAGAGGTGCATTAATACAGAGTAGCTGTTGTGCTGGTAGGATTTTGTTTTTTCTTTAATTTGGATGCCATTTTAAGTGTGTTTCTTGCAATGTCACGGTGTGAAGTTATGTACTTCAGGATCTCATACAGCATTTCTGACCAGTGTATTAGGATGTATGCCTGTTTTGTGGTAGCTCTTACCATGGCCATGTGCATCTTTGAATACCACAAATTACCAATTAGAATGCATTTGTAACCATTTTCATGTCTAAAAAGTGTCTTATTTACATGAAATAGATATGTCTATCATTGCCTGCCTATATACTACTTACATTGAAAGCCAGTTTTTTTAGCAGTGAAAATAAGCATCACAACCACTGATTTGTTCCGTTTAGGTAATGGTGTTGTTTTTTGTTACCAGGCTTAGAGAAATCATTTTCTTTTGAAAATTGAAAAATGTCAAATTATGTACACTTTCTTCTTCCTAAAAATGTTCAGTTTTTGTGGGGTCCGAAAACTTTGCTTTCACTCTAGCTCGTAAGATTATTCAACAATCTTGTCAAGGTGCTTTTTGTATGAGCTTTTTAGCATTGTTGCTGTGGAAATATGTGTAGTAAACTTTTGTGATGGTGTAAATGGTTATGTACACAATGCTGTGTGTGCAGTGAAATAACAGAAATAAAGGTTTTATCAACACAAAAATACCACAGGATGTGGCATCTTGTTTTTAATTTGATGTGTCATATATCTGTACCTTAAAATATGGACCTCGCGCCGGGACCATATGGCGTTGAGGCGCATACCCTGGGTGGTGGATAGGGGGTCCCTCGTGAGAGGGGTGTACCGAATGAAATAAGGTGCCGTGAACCAACATGGTCTAAGGGAAGGTGACCCCGACAGAAAACCCCTGGTCCTCCTAGTAAGGGGGTTGGGCGTGGGGGTAGCTTCCCCACCCTGCAAAAAAGGAAATAGCTACAAAAATGCCGACGAAAAGACTAACAGTAATTCCTTTCCTGGAGGAGGAAGGTTCTTCTACCAGAAGACTTATGACGTCCTGTAGTGAAAGCCAGAAGTCTTCGGAAGCCACAGGACCGAGCCGCCTCTCTCTATCCAGGGATACAACCATGGGCACATGGAACGTCAAGACCATGTACCAGAGCGGCAAGGCCGCCCAGATAGCAGCGGAAATGCAAAAGTACAACCTTTCCCTGCTAGGTATCAGTGAAGCCAGATGGACGCAGTCTGGCCAGAAAAGGCTGTTAAGTGGGGAGATGATTCTGTATTCAGGTCATGAAGAGGAGAATGCCCCCCATACAGAAGGTGTAGCATTCATGCTGTCACCAGTGGCACAGAGAGCACTGATGGGCTGGGAACCTCTTGGGCCAAGAAATATGACAGCAGCCTTTAGAACCAAGAAAAAGCTCAAGCTGAACGTCATCCAGTGTTATGCGCCCACTAATGACAGTGACGAGGAAGAGAAACAAGAGTTCTACGACCGACTCCAGAGTGCCTTGGACAAATGTGCAGAGCGAGACATCACCATCGTCATGGGCTATTTTAATGCCAAAATAGGGGAGGACAACACCGGATACAAAGAGGTGATGGGGAGACAGGGACTAGGCTCGGAGATGAGTGAGAATGGGGAGAGGTTTGTAGACTTTCGTGCTCTAAAAAGACTTGTCATTGGAGGCAGCATCTTCCCACACAGAAGAATACACAAAGCAACTTGGGTCTCACCTGACCATGCAACAGAGAACCAAATAGACCATATCTGCATCAGCAAGAAATTTAGAAGATCCCTTCAAGATGTTCGAGTGAGGAGGGGAGCAGATGTCGCCTCAGACCACCATCTGCTTACCTTAAGAATGAAGCTCAAGCTAAAGAAAAGCCGAACAGAGACAACAAGAAGACAGCGCTATAATGTAGGCCTCCTGAGAGACTGGAGTGAGAGAAGAGTTCAAACTGGTGCTGTCCAACTGGTTTCAAGCGCTACAGGAGCCAGTAAATGAAGAGGAGGCGGTCACCACAGAGCAGCAGTGGAAGGCAGTTAGAGAGGCCTCAACCTGCAAAGACACTGTAGGGTTCAGGAAACACCATCACAAGGACTGGCTGTCGGCACAGACCTTGAAGAAGATAGAAGTGAGGAAGCAGAAGAAAGCAGTTGTCAACAACAGTCGCACGAGAGCAACCAAAGTAAGGGCGCAGGGGGAATACTCGGAAGCCAACCGCAAGGTGAAGAGGAGTATCAGGGCAGACAAGAGGGTCTACACAGACAGCCTGGCAGCAGAGGCAGAAAAGGCAACAGGCAGCGGCAACATGAAACAGCTCTACAACATTACCAGACGACTGTCAGGCAAGTATGGCCATACAGAAAGACCAGTAAAAGACAAAGAAGGCAAGCCTATTGCAGACAGAGCAGACCAACTCGACAGATGGGCCGAGTATTTTGAAGAGTTACTGAACAGACCTAGCCCACCCGACCCCCCAGACATCCAGCCGGCAGAGACCGACCTACCCATCAGCTGTGACAGACCCAGCCGGGAAGAGATCAGAAGAGCAGTGGCATTCTTGAAGAACGGCAAAGCAGCAGGCCCAGATGGCATCCCAGCGGAGTCTCTGAAAGCAGACCTAGAGACAACAGTGGAGATGCTGTACCCACTGTTTGGAAAGATCTGGGAAGAGGAGGTGATGCCGGCTGACTGGAAGGAGGGGTACCTAATCAAGCTTCCCAAGAAAGGCGACCTCAGCAAGTGTTCCAACTACAGAGGAATCACCTTGCTGTCAGTACCAGGAAAGGTCTTCAACAGGATCATCCTGGAGAGAATGAAGAGCTCCGTTGACCCCCAGCTGAGAGACCAGCAAGCAGGATTCAGGAAAAACCGATCATGTACAGACCAGATCGCCACTCTCCGCATCATCGTGGAACAGTCTCTGGAGTGGAGCTCCCCGCTGTACGTCAACTTTGTGGATTATGAGAAAGCATTTGACAGTGTGGACAGAGAGACTCTGTGAAAACTCCTACGACACTACGGTGTACCCACAAAGCTCGTCCGCCTGATCAAGAGCAGCTACGATGGCATGACATGTCGCGTGATCCACGAAGGGCAGTTCACCAGGGAGCTCCAGGTCAGAACTGGTGTCAGGCAGGGGTGTCTGCTGTCTCCGTTCCTCTTCCTACTGGCCATAGACTGGGTCATGAAGATGACCACAGAGCACAGACGAAGTGGAATACAGTGGACACTGTGGACACAGCTTGACGACCTCGATTTTGCAGATGACTTGACATTACTGTCCCACACTCATCAACAAATGCAGGACAAGACCACGAGGCTTGCTGACATCTCGTCCCAAGTGGGCCTCACCATTCACAAACAGAAAACAAAGACAATGAGGCTGAACGCAACCAGGGAAGAACCAGTCTTGCTTGCTGGCACCCCGTTGGAGGAGGTGGAGTCCTTCACCTATCTCGGGAGCATCATAGACAAAAAAGGCGGCACTGATGCAGATGTCAGAGCACGAATCGGTAAAGCCAGAGCAGCCTTTCTCCAGTTGAAAAAAGTGTGGAGTTCCAAAGAGCTGTCACAACACACCAAAGTCCGGATTTTCAACTCCAATGTAAAAGCAGTTCTCCTAGATATGGAGCAGAGACTTGGAGATTGACAAAAACCACAGTCAACAGAGTACAAACCTTCATGAACAGTTGCCTTAGAAGAATTTTGAAAATCCACTGGCCAGAGAAGATCAGCAACGTCAGACTCTGGGAGAGAACAGAGCAGATAACAGCAGAGAATGAAATTGGGCGAAGAAGATGGGGATGGATCGGTCACAGTCTGAGAAAGCCAGCTTCCACTATCACTAGGCAGGCATTGTAATGGAACCCCCAGGGAAAGAGGAAAAGAGGTAGGCCGAGAAACACCTGGCGTCGAGATCTGCAAGCAGACATCAAGAGACTGGAAACCACCTGGAGTAGAATCGAAGGAGAAGCACAGGACAGGAGTTGCTGGAGGTCTCTCGTCGACGGCCTATACCCGGGTAGGGGTGACAGGCGTAAGTAAGTTAAAATATGGAATTTAATTTTGGATCTGGAGTGTCACAACTTCCTCGTGCTGGGACCATTTGGCGTTGAGGCATGTCCCCTGCGTGGTGGATAGGGGGTCCCTCGCGAGAGGGGTGCACCGAATGAAATAAGGTGCCGTGAACCAACATGGTCTAAGGGAAGGTGACCCCGACAGAAAACCCCTGGTCCTCCTAGTAAGGGGGTTGGGCGTGGGGGTAGCTTCTCCACCCTGCAAAAAAGGAAATAGCTACAAAAACGCCGACGAAAAGACAAACAGCAATTCCTTTCCTGGAGGAGGAAGGTTCTTCTACCAGAAGATTTATGACGTCCTTTGGTGAAAGCCGGAAGTCTTCAGAAGCCATAGGACCGAGCCGCCTCTCTCTATCCAGGGACACAACCATGGGCACATGGAATGTCAAGACCATGTACCAGAGTGGCAAGGCCGTCCAAATAGCAGCGGAAATGCAAAAGTACAACCTTTCCCTGCTAGGTATCAGTGAAGCCAGATGGACGCAGTCTGGGCAGAAAAGGCTGTTAAGTGGGGAGATGATTCTGTATTCAGGTCATGAAGAGGAGAATGCCCCCCATACAGAAGGAGTAGCATTCATGCTGTCACCAGTGGCACAGAGAGCACCGATGGGCTGGGAACCTCTTGGGCCAAGAATTATCACAGCAGCCTTTAGAACCAGTTAGTTATTTGGGTTTAACGCCGAGCAGGCGACTAAGGCCATCTCACGGCGGGATGGGTAAAAATCTGGTCAGCCAGACTAAAAGCAAGGTCTTAAGACAAGATGTAAATATAGATTAAAAATCTCAGGCTAAAATGTCGCACATGTCTGGAAAAGAAACGTCTACAGACTCTCAAAAAGGGCAAATAAAAAAATTCACATAGTCTATGAATGCTCAGATCTTGTTAAAAATATTGCATTCTCTCAAAAAATTGAAGATTTTGTCCGGGGGAACATCCCGGAACAAAACCTTCAAGGAGTCTGCTGTGAAGTGTTTATATCTGGTGTCAATTAGGTCAGCACAATACAGCAAAAAGTGTCAAACAGAAAACTGCTCATCACAGGCAAAACACCATGGACGCTCATCCTGTTTAAGTAAGTAAGAGTGCGTAACATATGTGTGCCTGATGTGGAGCCGAGCAAGGACAGTCTCCTCACGGCGGCTGCCGCAGCGGAAAGGTAGACTGTCAGACAACTTAGGAAGAGCTTCATGAAGCTTGTTCCCTTCCTCTTTGTCCCACTCGGACTGCCACTCGCGGGCTATGTACGCACTAATAACAGGTTTAAAATCACTATAGACAGTCTGTGTGTCAGGGACAGGGTCACTGCGGGCACTGTTGGCAGCAGAATCTGCGATTCTGTTGCCTTCGATGCCCACATAGCCTGGGACCCAAATAAAAATGATGTCATAATATTCCTTCATCAAGTCCGCGTAGAGCTCTCTAATCTGCACCAGCAGTGGATGGTCTGTTCCCGCGCCCTGAAGGGCAGAAAGAGAGTCAGACAGAATCAGGAAGTTCCTTTCCCGAGACTGATAGGCATGCTTGAGTGCTAGCAGAATGGCCTGCAGTTCTGCACTAAATACAGAGGAATGGTCAGGGAGACGGAGCTTAAATGGGCGTCTAGGATGGCGAGAGGACACTGCAGCCGCAGCCACTCTTCCATCCTCAGACTTGGACCCATCCGTATAAAGACGACAATAGCCAGGAAAAATTGAAAGGAGTTCATTGAGGCTCTGTTGGTATATGGCTGGTGGAGTACAATCCTTCTTGTGGGCAGTCAAGTCCAGCAAGATGTCAGGAACTGGTAGTAGCCAGGGTGGAGTGACGTGTTGCAGAGATTCCGAAACTTTGTCCAGGTCCACTCCGGCCGCCTGCAGATGAGGTCGGACACGGAAGGAAAGTGGACGGACAGCTCCCGGATGGGCATCGTAAATCTCTGCAAACGACGGGTTAAAAACACAATCATAGGCAGGATTTTCTGGATGGGCCTTCAGCTTCAGAACGTAGCTGAGCATGAGGCGGATGCGGCGGAGCCTGAGAGAAGGCTCCCCTGCCTCTGCATACAGACTAGGAACTGGAGATGTCCTGAAGGCTCCCAGACATATGCGCAGACCTTGATGGTGAATTGTGTTCAGACGCTGCAGAACAGACTTGGAAGCCGAGCCATATACCACAGAGCCGTAATCCAGTTTGGACCGAACAAGGGCCCGGTACAGTCGAAGTAAGACGATGCGGTCTGCACCCCAGTCAGTACGACCAACGACACGAAGAATGTCGAGGGCCTTCCAACAAGAGGTTCTAAGGTAGTTAACATGGTTGCAGAAGGTCAATCTTTTGTCAAAGATGACCCCCAAAAACTTAGCCTCTTCAGCCACCTTAATTGGCACTCCAGCAATGCTCAGGCTAGGTTCTGGAAAAAATTTCGTCTGGTTAGTAAAATGCACACAGACTGTCTTGGAGGGCGAGAATCTGAATCCATTGAGAGACACCCACCCCTGGACGCGATCAACGCACAGCTGCAAGCGCCTCTCAAGGGACGCAAGTCCTCGACCTCGTGCACACAAAGCAAAGTCGTCCACAAACAAAGAGCATTCAGAATCATCCTTGACGGCCTTTACAATGTTATTTATTTTAATGCTAAATAAAACAGGAGATAGAATACTGCCCTGCGGGACACCCATCTCCTGTTCAAAGGAGTCGGAGAGGGTGGAGCCCACACGGACATGGAACGACCTGTTGGACAAAAAATTGTGAATAAAAACGGGCAGATGCCCTTTAAAACCCATGTCCGACAAATCAGACATTATACCATGCTTCCAGGTAGTGTCATATGCCTTTTCAAGATCAAAGAAAATTGCATAGACATGCTGCTTGTTGACAAAAGCATCTCGGATAAAATGATTGATTGATTGATTGTACATTGCTTAACGTCCCGACAGCAACAAGGCTTTCTCAGGACGTGCCTGCACTGCTTGTGAAAAAAAACTAAACTAAACAGAACATTGAATGTATGTCGCCAGCCGGTCAAATACGTTAAATAAACCTAAAACATGGGGCCTAAATAAAGCTAAGACCATTTAACAACACACATCCAATATCAAGAGCTACAGGCAGTGCAGACAGTAGGGAGAGTTTTAAAAAGGCAAATACAGGTGAATGGATCTCGGGTAGACAGAAACACATGCCCCGGAATAGAGAGGAAAACTCACCCTGTGGGGCTGACCAGGGTGACCCTGGGAACTAAAAAGTACCTAACCCCACCCAAGTCCCCCAGGGCAGACCCGGGTGGGGGATCTCGGATAAAAGACTCAAAGCGGACTAGATGGTCAGTTGTACTACGGAAGCGCCGGAAACCGCACTGGAGGTCTGTGATGAGACCCTGTGACTCAAGATGCCACACCAGTCGGGCGTTGACCAAGCGTTCCATAGTTTTACATAAACATGATGTCAAAGCTATTGGCCGGTAGTTGCCCGGGTCGGAAGGATCCTTACCCGGCTTGGGAATTGGCACAACCACAGCCTGGCGCCAAGATGGCGGAAAATGACCGGTTATCCAGATATGGTTAAAGGCCTTGAGAAGTACAAGGAGTGAATCCTCAGGCAGATGTGTTATGAGCTGATAATGGATGGTATCTAATCCAGCAGCAGAGTCAGTACATTTCTGCATGGCTTGCTGCAATTCTGAAAACGTAAAAGGGGCATTATAGTCTTCCAAGTTATCCGATATAAAATCACAAGCACAAGATTCTCGCTTCTCCTTCTCTCTCTGGAAGAAAGGTGAATAATGCTCTGTTGAAGAATTATGGGCAATGGTGGAGGCAAGCAAATTGGCCACAGCCTTTTTATCTGTGACCAAACTGGCACCATCTCTAAGATGGCCGACAGAAGCCGAGCCACCCCTGCCCCTAATTCTTCGAACAGCCTTCCAGACTTTTTGGGACGGAGTCCTAGAAGATAAAGATGAGACGAAGCGTCTCCAGGAAGCACGGCGTTCACGTTTAAAAATATAACGGGCTTTCGCCCGCTGTCTTTTAAAGGTTAAAATATTTGCTTGCGACGGATTACGAAATGCACGTCGCTGAGCAGATTTGCGCATTGTTTGGGCCTTGCGGCACTCTTCATTGAACCATGGTACTCTCGGCTTCTGAGGGAGTGATGTGGAAGTTCTAGGGATGGTTTCACCTGCAACCTCCAACAAAATAGAAGTAAAACAAGAAACAGGTTCTTCAGCTGACATGACCACCTCCTCTGTAAGACGAGACTGACAGAGAGAGGCAAACAGAGACCAGTTAGCTTTCTTGAGATTCCAGCGCCCCACCGGCGAATCCTCCTCACAGCTGACCGATGACAGGACTACTGGGAAGTGGTCACTACCACACAGGTCGTCGTGAACCTTCCAGTCAAAGTCCAGCATGAGAGAAGGATCACACACAGTGAGGTCTAGAACAGAACTAGATCCGGAACCTGAGTTAGAGTATGTAGGTGAGCCATCGTTAAAGACACATAGGTTAAGTTGAGAAAAAACATCTTCTAACATCTGACCTCTGCCATCATAGTGGTCACTACCCCAAAGGTGAGCATGACCGTTAAAATCCCCCATGAGAATAAAGGGAGGGGGCAGTTGATCTACTAAGTGAAAAATATCATTGCTACAGACCCGCAGTGATGGTGGCAGGTAAATACTGCATATGGTTATGGTCTTTTTTAAGGTAACCCGAGCAGCGACAGCCTGAAGACAGGTGTCGATGCTAACGGGGCTACATAAAATTTGGCTACTAATGAGAAGAGCCGCTCCACCCGAGCGCCTCTCCGAATCAGAGCCTTTATGTATAACATAAAAACCATTAAAAGACACAGGGTCAGAAGTCTTCAGGTAAGTCTCCTGAAGAGATATGACTGAGGGGTTATAGAACTTGACTAAAAGACGTAATTCCTCAAAGTTAGCTCGAAAACCACGACAATTCCACTGAAGCAAAGAGTCCATGAATAAGTGTGATCTGGGGGTAAGGAGTTTTTCCCCCCTTTTTCCTTTACCTTGGAAGGAGTTGAAGAAACAGAGGGGGGCCGGCTCCCGGGCCTCCTCTGGTTCTTCGGAGAGGAAGGGGGTGGAGCTGCCGCAGCATCAGCAACAACAACTTCCACTCCCTCCATCCGCTCCTCCAGTGCAGCATATTTGTTTTGAAGGGGCACATCTGTGTTCCCCTTCTGGGCCCGTGCGCACAGCGGTCCCATAGATTTCTTAGACTTCTGGTCCTGGGCAGCGTTCCTGCCGCTAGAGTTAGCGGCCTTAGAAGGCTGACCAGAGCCAGAAGCCTTTGGAGTTGACTGACTAACAGGTTTGGGTGGGGGCTGAGGCTTAGGGGCAACAGAAGGCGGCACAACCGGACCGGCAGTGTCCGCCTTCTGCGTTCCCTGGCTCCTTGTCACCACCGGAGGAGGGTTACTCTCCAGGGGCGAGATGAGCCGAGGCTCCGCCCCCAACCAAGAAGTTGGGGTCTGACATGAAAAGTCTTTGGTGGGGCGCTTGCCTGCCACCGCTGCACTAAAAGTATACACTGAGGTGTTAAGAGGTTGGGGCAGCCGCAGCTGCACCAGGGCCTTCAACCAGTTTTTTGGCATCCAGAAAGGACAGCCCCTTCTCCACACGCACCTGCTGAATCTTGCACTCGGATATCCAACGAGGGCATTTCTTATCCGAAGCCATATGCGCCCCCTGGCAATTCACACACAGGGGGGTGGCTGTGCAGGACTCAGCAGAGTGTCCGGGCCTAGTGCAACGGGCGCACGAAGCCTCTGCCTGACGGCATGTCTTCTGCCCATGGCCATACTTTTGGCACTTAAAGCACCGGAGGGGAAGAGGGACGTACTTTTTCACTCTCAGGGAGTAGTAACCTCCCCAGATGGTAGTAGGAGGGGTGGGGGTGCCAAACGTCAGGATGATGGTAGGGAGACGGATCTCCCCACCACCTCGCTTGGAAGCGAAGCGCCTGACGCAAGTCACCCCCTGAGACTTAAGGTTCCTTACAAGTTCATCTTCTGACAGTTCTGTGGGGTGTGACTTCCACAGGAGTGTCTCCGATGGAAGAGAGCCCCAGTAGCCCGCTGGAGTGTGCCCGAGTACGGCACTCCACCAGCAAGTCACCAGACCTGAGGCGCTGGGCGTCAGGCCTGCCAACACGGCTCCTGAGGGTCTCCCCCACCAGAAAAGGATGCAGCTTGGTAACTGGTTTCTCCTTCACCTTGCTATGGACAATGAGGAAGCGAGGCCATACGGCCGACGCCTGAGGCGTCGCTTCCTCACAGTCTGAATCACTGTCATGTGCAATGTCGGTGTCTATGCGCCGTTTCTGTGCTAGTTTTGTTTTTTTGGTTTTATCCATATTATATTAGTAGAGATATTCATCCCCCGGGGGTCCCCGCCCGCCACCGAGCCCAACAAGGGAAAGTGCAACTGTCGGCGGGTCTCCAGCCGACGCACAATGGAGACTGCCCGAAAGATATACTCAAGGGGGTAAGCCCGATTGAACCGTTTGAGCCACCGCCTTCTATCACACCGTTGAATGCAGGGGAATACTGGCGTAAAGCACCTAATCAGCAGCAGAAGCTATAGCATGGTGCTCCGTATAGCAACCCGCATGTCAACAGTGGGATAGGGCTCAACGTGACAAGAGCCGATTGACTAGGCCGGTACGACTAGCCTCCCGTTTAGGTAGAAGTCAAGGCCGAAGTGGAGTGTTGGCACCAGTGAGCCGCAGCCCAAAGGGAACCTCAGCCACCAGGATCCTCTTCTCCCCCGACACAGGTCTCCAAGCACGGCAAACACTTGGGATCCAAAGGACCAAAAAGTCACGAGTATTTTTAAGGACCAATCCAACATGGTACGACCTAGGTTAGCACAGCTCCTTAAAAACCGGACCAGTGAAAAGGCTGAACAACATATCTGCTGACATCAAGTCCTAATCCTGGACAAAGATGGCACCCGTCCGCTAGCCCACTCAGTCAGGGACTGAGCGGACTACCCACCTACGCCACGTGGAGGCCGATGCCGGGTAGGCCCTTTAGAACCAGGAAAAGGATCAAGCTGAACATCATCCAGTGTTATGCGCCTACTAATGACAGTGACGAGGAAGAGAAACAAGAGTTATACGACTGACTCCAGAGTGCTGTGGACAAATGTGCGGAGCGAGACATCACCATCGTCATGGGCTATTTTAATGCCAAAATAGGGGAGGACAATACCGGATACAAAGAGGTGATGGGGAGACAGGGACTAGGGGAGATGAGTGAGAACGGGGAGAGGTTTGTAGACTTTTGTTCTCTAAACAGAGTTGTCATTGGAGGCAGCATCTTCCCACACAGAAGATACACACAGCAACTTGGGTCTAACCTGACCATACAACAGAGAACAAATAGACCATATCTGCATTAGCAAGAAATTTAGAAGATCCCTTCAAGATGTTCAAGTGAGGAGGGGAGCAGATGTCGCCTCAGACCACCATCTGCTTACCTTAAGAATAAAGCTCAAGTTAAAGAAAAGCTGCACAGAGACAACAAGAAGACAGCGCTATAATGTAGGCCTCCTGAGAGAGACTGGAGTGAGAGAAGAGTTCAAACTGGTGCTGTCCAACCGGTTTCAAGCGCTACAGGACCTAGTAAATGAAGAGGAGGCGGTCACCACAGAGCAGCAGTGTAAGGCAGTTATAGAGGAGCTGAACTCAACCTGCAAAGACACTGTAGGGTTCAGGAAACATCATCATAAGGACTGGCTGTCATGAAGAGGACCACAGAGCACAGACGAAGTGGAATACAGTGGACACTGTGGACACAGCTTGACGACCTCGATTTTGCAGATGACTTGGCTTTACTGTCCCACACTCATCAACAAATGCAGG